>OV121134.1:67983616-69236452 GCA_921294245.1 Brassicogethes aeneus | reverse complement strand
GTTATTTCAATGGAAAACTTAGAATGCTCACCGACACCTTTTAAAATTGAGCAAAAAATTTTGCCATGCAGGGAAATTCTTTGCTCGGTATCTAGGTTCATTTTAACCCATAAATCCGATAGGTTAGTTTTTTTGGCTCACCCTAATATATATATATATATATATGATTATACAATACATAAAATATAACATAACTACCAAATATATCAGAACTGTCAAAAATATTTTATAATTATACCAAATATATCAGAACTGTCAATAATTATTATTTGTGGTATTCCTTTGGTGATTTTAAAAAGTTTTGTATATAACATAATATGACATATTATGTTATATACAAAATTTACCAAAGAAATACGTATAAATAATATTTATGAAATAGTTTTGACAGTTCTGACACTTCTCCACCAAACATGAAAGCCATCTAAAACTAACAATATCGCTACTAAACTGGCATTAAAAAAATTAATATATCTTTTAAAGAAATAAAAATAACAAAACAAGACTAACTGGACTGAAAAGATGAAGGTGGGGACTACATTTCCTGAAAGTTTCAGATTTTTATTTTTTCCTCAACATAATGATTTCTGAGGGCAAAATTGGCTAATTTTGAGAATTATCAATTTTCAATAATTTTTTTAATAAAGAAAGTGATAGTCTAGAAACTTAAAATAATAGTTAAGTTTTCTATTGTATAAGTACTTGATACCTGAAAAAAATAACTTTCTAGATTTAGTAGAATAGGCACAGGAGCCAGACAAAAATCACAAAAATTGTCAAATTATCATGAATCTTTAGTGGTTTACCATTCTTTTATGAGATTAACTAATTGGATAATATTAATTTATATCGAAAACACACTTACTGAAATGTAAAACAAAATTAAAATCATTTCAATATTTGTCACAGAAAAAAGTTCTGGCCCACTATAAGAGAGTAAGAAATTGACACTATTTTAGACTTCTAAGGGGTGCCGATTAAAAGTAAAGAATCCAAAAATTAAAACGGCAACGGATTTTCATATTTGACACCTAAAAGATCATCCTCAATTTTTTTTATCAAAATAAAAAATCAAGCGTCGCACCCCATTTGGTGTTTTTATTTGGAATGACTCACCTTCATCTTGCTGTCGTGTTGGTACTTGTCCACTTGCATGGCGTGTTCCGTCATCAACTTCTTGTGCTTTTCCGCCCAGATCTTGTCGATTTCCGCCACTTTAACCTTCACGATTTCGCGTTTTTTCCGCTGAAACTCGTCTTCCGCCATTATTTGGATCTCTTCCTCCTTTTCCAGCGCGTCTGACAGGATTAGCGACTCCATGATGCGCGTGCCGTCCATTGGGGAGTCCATTTTCGATTTTTATTACGGAGAATTTTGCAGCATTCAGTTTAAGACAATGTGGATATTAGAACTGTCTAAATAATGACATATTGACACTGAGTTTGTGGTTAAACCAAACTTTGTCAATTTTATTTTGTAATATTTCAACAAAGGAATAGCTATTTGTGTATTAACGTTGTCCTGGAGTTAGTGTCGAATAATCAAAATTTGATAAAAATGTACCAATAAATTCTTTATGATGCTTCACATCATTCTGTTTAATTTAATAATAGTTATTTATGTCATTAGGTTAAGAAGTAAGGCTTTTTGTGCTAAGCTCAAGGTTTGAAGGCCGACGCGTAGCGGAGGCCTACAATTGAGCAAAGTACAAAAAGACACTTCTTGACCGAATGGCATACAACATTTTATCTTCAAAGCACTTTATATAGGTCAATTTAATTCAACATCAAAGCGGCCTAACCTCACTTTTTTAGAATCTCATTTATTTATTAGCTAAAGGTTACATTAAATGTACAATAATTATTATTGCCTTTAGAAGCAGTAATAGTTTGACAATACCTAGCAACATGATTTAAGTAGAAATGAATACATTGAATTCAATTAATTGTTTAATAAATAGGTAGGTATCTAATTTAAATTTGTTTGGATTTTTATTTAAAAAATAGGTAGTTTGGAATGTTTAAGCTGTATTTAACATTAAATTTCACTGAAAACTTAAAGCAAATTAAAACTTAAAGATAATTTAAATCGTAGAAAAAGAATCGTGCGTTTTCTTGGTTGCCTAACCTCACTTTTTGTTTTATTATTCATATTTAATTTTACAATAATTTAATGAAAAATATTAAACATTAACAGTAAAACAAACAAATTAGTGCTTATTATAAATAAATTAAACCACACTGAGAGAAATCATACTATTATAATAAACAAATCATATATTTGGTAGTTTTCAGTTATAATTAAAAAATATTGTTTCTGAATAACAAATATTTGTTTATTATTTCAATACGGCAAAATTAATATATTTTTATTTAATATGCCAATTGTTTTATTGAGTTTGCTTAAAATAAATAAATATTTCTTTATAAAAACCAAACGGATTAATACATTTAAAACATAGATATATCTATTAATTAAAAATAAATCATATTTTTTAATAAATAAATATATTTTTTCAAACTTCCATAAAACAAATGATAAAATTTTAATTAATAAATAATGCATTTGTAAGAAATACATGTTTATTGTTGAATATGTTTTCTTTATTAAATGTTACACGTTTTGTTTACAATAAAGCTGTGTTTAGTAAAAAATAATAAATAATTTTTTTATTAATAAATATATTTTGCAAAATTTGCTACATATGCCCTAAAATACGTTATTTACTTATTTCGCGTCCTCGCGTAAGCATCATCAGTTTTAGTTTTATGTTGTGAAGTATACTATAGTGAAGTACCTGTAAAAAATGGATTCTAGGACTTTCTTATCGATCTCGGTTTAAGTGATGTTGTGTCCAATTGTAAAGGTAATTTATAAAAGATTTTTTCTTCTTTAAAATGTTAACAATGATTTTAATAAATGAAAAGCTTTATGACGGAATATTTACCATCAGGTTCAAACTTCTAAAGTAGCAACTAAAATGTGATTTTTAATGCATTATTGCAATGATTACATTCTGTTATGATATTCTTAGTTATAACTTTATTAAGAGATCTTCGCTATATATATTTTTTGTTTATATCCAAATTTTTATTTTAGAATAGAAGATGCGTCAGTTGTTTTTTTAACAGAAGATTCTTATCAACCTGCTGTTTACAATAAATAAAGATGGCCAACCACTGTTCTCCATACTCCAAACGTTAATTAGCAATATCGACACTTTAAACGAACCAACTTTAAGTCATGACATTGAATAGTCATTTTGTACAAAATCAAATGACCGATCTTAAAGACAGGAAACACAAATAACATTGGCGTATTTAGAAGAACAACTATATATTATAAATATTAAAACATTTTTTATTATTTAAAATTTGTTATTTATTAACAAATTCATTGTTTTGTGTAAAAAACAAACTTTTACAATAAATAAATATTCAATTTTTATTGCTTGAAATTTGTTTATTATTAACAAAGGTTTTATTTTTATGCAATATGGTATAAATTTGTTTTAAATAAATATTTTTTTTATTTTTAATAAATGTATTTTAATTATTTATATTTTAAGATCGTAGTAAAAAATAAATATATTATTTATTAAGAAACATACAAAAACAAACGCTTTATTACATTTAAATGGGATGTTTATTAACCCTATATGCAATAAAGCATTTATTAAATATAAATAAAACTGCTTTATAAAAAATAAACTGTTTTCTCAGTGCAGTTTAGTACACTAATTTCTTAGAAAAGGATTACATTGTCAAAACAATACCCCTAGCGAGAAAAAATCGAACTAATTACTTGCCTCATAAAAATTTTTATCGGCCTAGGCCATAACAAGGTATTTCTTTATCGAATGTTGACAACAATAAAGTTTAAATTATAGACCGCGTGGAGATAAAAATTCTTGTCGTTGGGAGCCGAGTATTTATAAATACATTTCAAAGTTGAGTAAAAATACACAGGTTCTTATGGCATCACGTGGATTGTTACTCTTTTCTCCTCCGAAATAATTATTGGTAATGACAGGATTGCAATGAAAAATGAGTATATAGTGGAGGGTAATTTCAAAACATGATACGCGAAGTTCCATAATGATCATGTTGGTAGGAAAAAAGTTCTATTGGATTAAATCGGTGAATTCACGAAATTTGACACTTGCACTGTAGATTCGTGGCAACGTCGCTGACGTCAGATAGAAACGCTCTCGCCCAGTGCTTCATAGGTGTGAGTGAGAACGTATGTAGCAAGCACAGACCACCAAAACAAATGGACGGATTTGTTTACGTTTAAAAAGCGAGTAAAGCATACTTTCACATTCTAAACACCGTCAAAAGAAACAAGGCTTCCAACGTTGTCAGAAGTATAGCCTTTTTGGACGTTTATCATAACATTTCTATGATAATGAACATTAAAAATTATCAGTAACTCGTTTGAATAATAAAAAAATTGTAAAAAGGATTTGTTCATCATTTTCTTTAGATATTTTTCTCTATTTAAAGAAAATAATCATTTAATAATTATTAAAATTAAATATTAACAACGTTGATAACCTTTATAATCTGTGGATAAATTCGTCATATTGACAGCATAGAAAAAGGTTTGACAGCTTGTTGTTTTGTGTTTTATAATATGTGGCTTTCGTTTGTGTATTTCTATCGTGTTTTATTGAGTTTAAATACATTATTTTTTACTAAAAATGGTGCGACAGTGTTCTGTTTGTAAAAAAACAAACCAAAGAAATCCAAATCTATCCTTTCATAGGTAAGTAAGCAAATTTACATATCATACGTCACTGGAAGAAAACATAAAATTCTATATCCAATTTAACGCTTAGACTGTGACCGTTTGTTGACGTCACTGGAAGAAAACATAAAATTCTATCTCCAATTTGACGCTTAGACTGTGACCGTTTGTTGACCGCAAACAAAGCATTGTTATTGAATGGCAATGCGCCGTCCATTTGTTTTGGTGGTCTGTGGTAGCAAGCGTAAGGGGCCGTTCATTAATTACGTGAGACAATTTTGGCGATTTTCTCGCAATTTTACACTCTTTCTTTCGGAAAAAAAAAATTACGTGATATTTTCCGAGAGCCCCCCTCCCCCCCACGTGAGATTTGGTGAGGTTTGGCTCGACCCCCTCCCCCCCTAAACACCTCACGTAATTAATGAACGGCCCCTAAGGGTGAAAGAGACAGCGAATACGACGTTGCCAAGCGTTGCGAATGTTATTGGCGAAATTTTTAAAAGCGATGTTATAGATTTTTATTCATTCACATACACTATAACAACGCCTCATGAACTGACAATGCAATTACGTTGCAAAATAATAATAAAATCGCCTAAAAATGGAATTTATACCCATATGAATTTTGGTTGCAAGTTGGCAACGGATTTTAAATCTATAATGCTGTAGGATAGGACATAGTTCTACCACGATCGAAACAATAAAACTCATGCCCGGACAACAAAGTGATACATTTCCGCTCTGAGCGTAGCGGAACGCGGCTATCTCGCGAGAGCGGCAATGTCACTTTGCGCTCCAATTACCCACAGGATTTTTTTCTACAACCGGTGTTTCTATAAGAATGTTTGGTAAAAATTATTAATTATTGATAACCTCAAATTTAATTTTTATGTCAAAAATCGCAAATACAGTAAACGTTTCTTTATTATGGTTTCCATGGTAACTAAGCGAGCGACAAAGTAAAAAAACACTTGCTCCTCGGAAAAGTGCAACTAATTTATACTTTTCGCTGGTAGAAAACATATTTTACCGAAAGTTTTGTAAAGGTATACCTTATTATTATATTATTATATTATTATATTATTATATTATATTATTATTATATTATTATATATTATTATTATATTATTATAATATGCAATTTTGAAGCATTTTGTTAATTTTAAAGGTATACCTTTAAATCTGTTATAACAGATTATTTTGTTAATGTGTTGTTTAAGTTTTTTGAAGTATGGACTTAAGCAAATGTTGAGCTTATATACTGTGCTGGTAAGCCAACAGAGGCGAGCTTTAAGAACACCATGTGTTCCACTACTCCAAGTTGCCCGAGACTATTTCTTATGAAGAAAGTTTCTTGGAGAAACTAAGAAAATTAAATGTTTACCTAAATATTTTTTTGGTCTGTTCTATTTCGTTTTGTACATACTAAAAATAACCAAGTAAGGCAACTCACTGCAAAGACTCTAACGGCGGCCATTTTGTGTTGCTTACAATTCTTGTGCTTTGGGTTTGTGCTGATAGACAGATTAATAATCTTTTTAAACGTTGTGTTTCTTTCAGACGCGTCTTTTGTAAAAAATATCGCTGTGTCTAGTCTCACGCTAGCGTGAACGCAATTTTATTCTTATTCTCACTCGGTGACGTCACTAATTATAATCCGTTTTTGTTCCCAGAGCGTTTAATATTTGACAACAAGCTAGATGGCTCCGATGGTAGGGCGGGCGCTTGGCATGCGAGAGGTCCCGGGTTCGATTCTAAGAACTTTTTTTATTTCATAAATTTGTTGTTTCTTTGTTAAACAGTGTTCGGTTGGGTTGGGTTGGTTAATTTGTTTTAGTTTTATCGTAACATAAAATCTACCAGAAGTTGTCGAACTTTTTTTATTTCATAAATTTGTTGTTCCTTTGTTAAAGTGTTTTATTTTTATCGTAATATAAATTTGCCCATTTTAGTTGGGTTTTTTGCTCAATGGGGCGGGGGGGGCCAATGGGGCGGGGTCGGTTGGGTTGTGTTGTTGAGTTTGGAATGGTTTGGCTGCAGTAAAAGATTTTATTATTAGTAAATTTTATTACATTTGCATATTCAAATCAAATGACATAATCAAATAATAATCAAATCAAATGACACGACACCTAAAAAGTAAAATTAAATAAAATAATGCGTGAGAATAAAATTAAAATTATTTTGACTTTAGCGTGAGAATAAAAATTAAATTGCGTTCACGCTAGCGTGAGACTAGACACACCTTATTTTATCAGGACTGTCATGAATGTAAATTTTAAGGTTAATTTGTGGGTTATGGGTAAATTAACCTTAAAATTGACAATCGACAGTTTGATGACAGGTTTATTTTTTACAAAAGAGGATAATAAAATAGTCAAATTAGAAAATTTAAATTAAATAAAAAATGTTACTGTGCTGGGGTTTGTCAAGCGAATTTCTAATCGCTGCGCTACCGACAATTGTTGTCGGCCGCAAAAATTAAAAACAACTGAGGAAATTAATTACTTTTTACTTTCAGAAACGGTCTAAGTTGGTGACTAATCTTAAATTAACTATTTAGGTGGTAAAAATGCTGTAAGTGAAATTTTGACTATTTTAATTTAAGAGAGCATTATTTTACATCCACTTCTTAAACAAATGTAGTATATAAATGTAGTTTTTTGTGTCGCAGAGTTTGTGTAAGCGTTTTCTTTGTTTTAGTTACTTAACAGGGTAAAAAAATGCAAATTTAATGCATTAAAAGTACAGGTAACATTATGTTTACTCTTTACCCCTTGCAAAGTGGCTGAAGCATTTGTCGTAGGTATACAAAACATTTAAATTCGCTTTTTTCTTCCTTCTGTAGCACCATTTAAAGCTCTCTGCCTTTACTATGTTTACATACATAAAGTATGTACAAAGTACAAAGTTTGTATTATCCAAATGGAATAAATTCGATAGTAGGTATGGGTTATTTTCAAATTTCTTGTACATTTGCTGTCCTTCAACTTTAATATTTTATAAAAAATTGAGTTTAACGCCATTTAGATCTTTGCTAAGCGAAATTGATTTAAGTGCTTTTAGCAACTATACGAGGTATGTTCAGAAAATATCGGGAATTTTCGTTTTTTGAAACAAGTCTTTATTTATTCGTCTACATTAATGTTGTCGCCTTCAAAATAGTCCCCATTGGATATTATGCACATGTACCAGCTCTTCTTCCAATACTCGAAACACTTCTAAAACTCGATCTTTGGGATAGCCTTTAGTTCTTTCAGCGATGCGCTTTTAATGACATCTATGCTTGCAAAACGACGGCCCTTTAAGGTTCTCTTTATTTTTGGGAATAGGAAAAAGTCAGACAGAGGCATGTCTGGCGAATATGGAGGCTGGGGCATCATTACAGTATTGTTTTTGGCCAAAAATTTTGTTCCAAGTTTTAACAATTTTGGAACAAATTTTGCTGCCACGCGTTTCATACCCAAAACATTCGCGACTTCTCTGATGGTTTATAACCATTTCTTCCACTTTTTCCATGTTTTTATCGGTTGTTAATGTGCTTGTGCGTTCGGGGCGTTCGTCATCTTTAACGTCTTCACGGCCATCTTGGAAACTCTTTTACCACTTGTAAACTCTTGTTTTACTTATAGCAGACTCACTATAGGACTTTGTTAAAATTTCACATCATTTATTTTATTTTTTTAAGCAAAATTAGATACAAATTCTTTGATCCATTTCTTTTAACGAACGAAAATCGCCGAGCTCATAAAACACGTCTAACCGGCTGCCACAGACAAAGTAAACAATGAAAACAGCTAAAGTTTTTATCATACTTCGGGGGCATATATACCAACATAATAAAGAAAATTTTATGACAGCCGGACCCTCCGAACCCGCGAAATTTAACAATTCCCGTTATTTTCTGAACACACCTCGTATATTAGCAAAATTGTAAAATTTTAATTTTAACTCTATAAAAAAATTAAACTTTCCCCAGCAGTACCGAATAACTTGGAATAATATTTACTATTTTTTATTTAGTTGAGAATATATTCCAAATATAACAGAAAAAGCCCATTGATGGTAATATTTAAAAATACAAGTGGTTAAAATAACCCCTAAAGTTAACGTCGCGACGGGTTGTTCGGTTGTAGGCGCAGACAACAACAACAACAACAGCCGGCTGCGGAAAATTCATCCAACGAAATAATTTGTTTTAATTATCATATATCCGGTAGGAAATTACAAAGCAAACACTTACGAATTTATACGATGTTTACAGCAGACATAATGATATTGTTCAACACAATTGTGTTTTGTTGTGGTTTATCGAACAGTTTACCGCCCCAATTAGATCACTCATTTTAATTATACTAATTAGGGGACTCTGCGTAAACTGGTTTATGAAAATTTTGCATGGAAAAGCATTTTTCTACTTTTTGACGTTTGCTTTTTTTTTTCAAAAAATTCATGAGAATTTTTTACTATAATTTTATGGGAAAATTTGTCAATATATTATAAAAAATAATATAAAAAATTATTAATTAAAGTCATGTGGGTTGCCTACAACTGCTTTTTTCTATATCTATATCTACATGAAGGTAGAATCATAGATTATAAAAGAACTGAAAAATTTAAATACCATTAAATACCTATAATTTTTCTGAAAAATACATTAAAATATAATATATGGGTTATTCCATATCAAATCACCAAATTTTAAAAATTGTATTTTTTGATTCAGTTAATTTTTTTGTTTTTGTATGTCAAAGACGCCTAAACCTAAATTTTGAGCCCTTAATTTTTAAAAGCCCCAAAGATGAATTTTTAAAAATCGCAAAAAAAACTTTTAACTTAAATTTTGACTTTTTTTGAAGAGTGACATTTTTTATTTTTTTTTTAAATATATGCTATCCACTTTTTAGTATTTTTTTAACCATAAATTCAAGTTTTTTGAAAATTTTCTAATTTTTTATGAGTTATATTAAAGTTTTTGACGTATAACTGAATAAAAAAATACAATTTTTAAAATTTGGTGATTTGATATGGAATGACCCATATACAGTATGTTTAATGTAGAGTGCTATTAATATCTCATGGCGGATGACCTTGGGTGCGCAAAAGTCTCAAATCCGTCCAATCGCGCTATTACTCGCCGACCTAAAAACATACTACATAGGGTAAACAATGCTGATATTTATTGACATATTTAGAAGAATTTCTGGGCTAGAAGCCCACCTCTTTTTTGGGGATTTGAATAAATTATGAAATTGTGATTTCAGCAAAATGCACATTCCTTTTGTGATGATATTTTTGGAGATATTAATTATTAAAAGTGAAAAATGTAGTTTTTAATAATTTTTTGTTATTTTATAGTTTTTATTAAAATACTTTTTAATGATGTTTTAATAATAATATTATGGAAGAACAAACTTTCTCAAAATATTTCATTTCAAGGTCAAACTTTTTCCGTTTATTATTGTTTTTTCTTATTCTACAAATAGCAAGTGTACAATATGTGTACATTTAAAGCATACGAACTCCTTTTTAAAATAAATAGGTAGTTTTTTCATAACAGAGAGGAAGGCAGAAGTCTTACTCGACAAGTTTTGTTAGTACTCGATTTCGATTGATTATTCCTTATATCATTGATTAAGGAACTCGACGCTTATATGCTTATATAGTTACGTTAGTGTGTGTATTTTATCTAAGGGATCATGGTGAATTATTGTGTTTTTAATTGTAAATAAAATTCAAGAACTAAATCGTTGCATTTTCATGTTTTGCCAAAGGATCCAATTCGGTAAGTACATTTGTTGGTGCAGAATATAGTAATGATAACTAAACCTAATATAATTTGGACATTTTTAAGAAATTAGTAAAAAATAATTGTTGCACAAACATTACCTTAAACATTTTTATATTTGAGTCCTCTAAAAAACGCCGACAACTGCATTTTACCTACGAATTTATGGCAACATAATATTATATATAATCATAATACAATGGTATTCTACCGTTGATTGGAGACTTTCTTAATCAACGCTTTTAATAATGCTAAATGCTGTTTGAATTTAGACGACTTATTTATTTGAAGATTTTTACTGAATTGAAATGTTTACACTTTTCACGTTAATCTTTACCAAAATGTGTATTTATTGTATCTAATAGATACAATTTATATTTGCAGGGACTGTATGAAATTTATTTCTTCCTTCGGATTAACACTGTTTATTGGAAAACCGGTAAAAATTGGTGGCGCTACTAGCGATGCTTCTTTAGCGTATTAGTGAAGACACTAAAATTTAAATTTAAAAATATAATGCCGCGTCCAATCTATTGTACTGCTACACTGCGCTATTCTTGTAAATTAATGTCTTTTGAAGCGTCGCTACTGTCACTGTTAATAATCGCAAACTATCTAGCTAAGTGCAGGTAGGTATAACACTAAATCTCAATCCTGTCATCTGCAAACATACAGTGTAACTGCAAAGCACTTGATTCTGCTTTTATTATCTGTTGCATCTTGGCGTTTGACAGCCCTTGTCAGTTGGACAAGTTACGGCCCTCGAATGCCATTCCGGCGGACCATTAAAAGGTCGCAGGAATTTGGCGGGAACACGAGGAATATGCAAATCGACCTTTTACCCCACACGCCCTGCTACACAGTGATTCGAATTGAATATATGAGTATAGTCCAAGATCCCAGGGCCGCCAGACCTACGTCATTTTAATACTGCTGAGATTTTTTTAATAAATGTCCTAATATGTAGTTAAAAACGTATGGGTACTTGCAAGCTTGAAAGCGGGGCCCTTTTACAGATAACGGACACTAAAGTTACATAAAAAAGGTACCTGTCTACGTTAAAGTAATACCGCTGGTTTTCATATATGTTTTACACATTGTTATTAAAAACCAACATTCATTATTGCCAGACGCATTCCAGGGGACCTAACTTCCGCCAGACGCTTTAAAGCTCAAGAAAAAAGGGCTGAACCTACGTTATAGTAGTACTCCTGAATTTTACATATATTTTTTGAGTGATTATTTTAAGACCTTTTGTAAGCAGCCAGACCAATCCGAGGGGCCCAAACCCCCCCCAGACGCTTTAAAGGTCAAGAAAAAAGGGGGGAACCTACGTTATAGTAGTACTCCTGAATTTTACATATTTTATTTGGTTGACTATTTTAAGACCTTTTATAAGCAGCCAGACCAACCCGAGGGGCCCAAGCTCAACAAAATAAAATATGTAAAATTCAGGAGTACTACTATAACGTAGGTTCCCCCCTTTTTCCTTGACCTTTAAAGCGTCTGGGGGGGCTTGGGCCCCTTGGATGAGTCTGACTGCTTATAAAAGGTCTTAAAATAGTCAACAAAATAAAATATGTAAAATTCAGGAGAACTACAAAAACGTAGGTTCCCCCATTTTTTCTTGACCTTTAAAACGTCTGGGGGGGGCTTGGGCCCGTCGGATTGGTCTGGTTGCTTATAAAAAGTCCTAAAATAGTCACCCAAATAATAAAAGTTAAATTTAGGATTAGTACTATAACGTAGGTTCCTCTATTTTTTCTCGAGCTTTAAAGCGTCTGGGGGGGCGTAGGCCCTTGGATTGGTCTGGCTGCTTACAAAAGATCTTAAAATAGCCAATTAAATAGTATATATAAAATTTAGAAGTACTACTATAACGAAGGTTCCCCCATTTTTTCTTGACCTTTAAAGCGTCTGGGGGGGGCTTGGGCCCCTCGGATTGGTCTGGCTGCTTACAAAAGGTCTTAAAATAGTCACCCAAATAAAATATGTAAAATGCAGGAGTACTAGTAAAGAAAAAGAAAAAGAAAAATGGGGAAACCTACGTTATAGTAGCTACTATAACGTAGGTTTCCCCATTTTTCCGGGACCTTTAAAGCGTCTGGGGGGGCTTGGGCCCCTCGGATTGGTCTGGCTGCTTATAAAAGGTCTTAAAATAGCCAACCAAATAAAATATGTAAAATTCAGAAGTACTACTATAACGTAGGTTCCCCCCTTTTTCCTTGACCTTTAAAGCGTCTGGGGGGCTTGGGCCCCTCGGATTGGCCTGGCTGCTTAAAAAAGGTCTTAAAATAGTCAACCAAATAAAATATGTAAAATTTAGGAGTACTACTATAACGTAGATTCCCCCCTTTTTCCTTGACCCTTAAAGCGTCTGGGTGGGGCTTGGGCCCCTCGGATTGGTCTGGCTGCTTACAAAAGGTCTTAAAATAATCACTCAAAAAATATATGTAAAATTCAGGAGTACTACTATAACGTAGGTTCAGCCCTTTTTTCTTGAGCTTTAAAGCGTCTGGCGGAAGTTAGGTCCCCTGGAATGCGTCTGGCAATAATAAATGTTGGTTTTTAATAACAATGTGTAAAACATATATGAAAACCAGCGGTATTACTTTAACGTAGACAGGTACCTTTTTTATGTACCTTTAGTGCCCGTTATCTGTAAAATGGCCCCGCTTTCAAGCTTGCAAGTACCCATACGTTTTTAACTACATATTAGAACATTTATTAAAAAAATCTCAGCAGTATTAAAATGACGTAGGTCTGGCGGCCCTGGGATCTTACTCTAGTACATTAAATGCAAAACTCGTTTTTTGCAAATTTTTAAAAATACATATTTTATCCTATTTTTGTACATTACTGCACTGCCTACAGCATACCTAAGTAAACCAGATGTATAAGTTAGTATTTGTAGAATAAAATATATTTAAAAACTTAACGCAGATGCAAAACTGGGTATTTGTTTCTTCCTGTCGGATGCAAAACTCGGTATTTACTGTTGACCAATCACGTCGCTAGTATACGCAATATTTGACGACATAACAATCACCTGATTAATTGTTATTTTTTGGTATTTGCACTTTTCACTTGCAAAACTTGGTCTTTGAATGAGGAAGATGCAAAACTATGTTTTTAAAACTTCTGAATACAATTATTTAGTAAAATACCTAATTTAAAAGGATTTTTTTTTACTCGTTTGAATAAAAATGATGCTTAAGCACGTCTATATAATTTTTACATTTTTTTTTAAATGATCTTATGAGCGGTTTTTCATGTTTTTCTTAAAATCACTTATCCTGCAAATACAGAGTTGTGCATCTAATGTACTCATATCACGGTGCTGTTCTGAGAGGTGATTTTTGGACTTTCTTGTTAATTAGGTCATAACTAAAATTTTAAGAGCAAAATAAAAAAAATTTGACGGTTAATTTTGTTTTAATTGGATATTTATTAAAAATATGTATGCACACTTTCAATTCTCCAATTAAAACTTGCGATTTTATTTAAATATTATCATAACTTTTTAAATCAGATTAAAGATTAGTTAATTTCCTAAAAAAAGGTCTATACATTTTTTATATCTTTTACTGTTTTGTTGTAATACACGTTTAAAGTTTTAATTTAAGGTTAAATGAATAGTATACATTTATTAAACAATAATTCTAAGGGTGCCACATTTTATTTAGGGCCGATTTATTCATTTTTTATTTATTTGACCAATAATTTCTTTGTATACTAGATATTGCCAAGACATGAAAGTTATCGGCCCGATAAACTTTACTAAAGATGAATAAACCGGTCCTTAGTTAAATTTCATGAATTTCTTCGTAACTTTTACTACAATTTTTCATTTTTGTTTATAAAAAACGCTTTAAAAAACTAAACAAAAAAAAATTATAGAATACGTATACTGAAAATGATTCAAACATCAAATAAATTTTTAATAGATCTAAGTTTCATGGCAACCTTTAAGGATATATTAATTAAGGGAACATAAATGTATACGTCAAAGGTTAGATTAAAAGTTTGAACGTTTATTGCAACAAAACAGTAAAATATACAAAAAAAAATTGTAAAAACCTTTTTTTAGTTATGCAAATATTAAATATTTAAATTAAATCGCTAGTTTTAATTGGATAATTGAAAGAGTGCATAATATTTTTAATAAACAGCCAATTAAAACAATTGAAACCGTCAATTTTTTTTTTATTTTGCTCTTAAAATTTTAGTTATGACCTAATTAACAAGAATATAAAAAAATTAGGTTTCACAGAAAGTCCAAAAATCACCTCTCAGAACAGCAACGTGATATATGGGTCATTTTCAAGAAACACCCGCTTTCAGGAAAATGAACATCAAATTTTTTTTTTTGCTTAAATTGACTTTTGGTTGGATTTTTATAAATGTTTAGAGTTTTGTTTACTTACATTTAAGACAGGCAGTGCACTTTTTAATTTGTTTTACGTTTTTTCAGAAAAATGTGTTTAGCTGGCTTTATATGTCTCCACTGTGTTACCAATTTGAAATCCAAAATTTAATTCAATAAAAAAAGTTGTTATAAAAATAATTTGAAATAAAATGTAGGTACTTAGTTCACAAACTTTTGACTCCAATTTTTTTATTTTATTTTTTATTAAAAATTGTATGCTTTTTTAAAATATGTATGTCCGTTAAGTTACTTTTTAAAAGAAACCATTCCGATTCTTTGTTAAAAAAACAATACCATTAATATTTTCTTTTGTCACTGAATTAGTGAGTTAAACTCTAATTTATAAACACGTATTACCAAGTGATAGTGTTTAAAAATCATTTTAAGTATTTTTTTTAACAAAAAAAAGTAACGAAATAGACATTGGTATAACAACGGACTGGGGTACACAACGGACTTAATCAGATAACGTAAACAAGAAACTATAAAGGGTGGTACGATTTTAGAGTAATGCATAAACAAAATCCCTTGTAGTGGTGCTTACTTGCAGAATAACAACTTAGATTTCTAAATTGTAGACACCCTTTTCTTTGACTATAAGCTGGTGAAGGTCCTTTTAGTACTTGTATATTGCGTGGATGTAATCTATATCATGAGTTGTAATCACAAATAATTTTAAATTGATTTATCATAAACTACTTTTAATAATAGCGACGGTAAATATCCACTTTGTTGTCGAAAAATTCTATGGCGTTACCCTAAATTCCATTGCGTTACCATAAGGTAACATAATGGACTCGGTAACGCAGTGAAAAAAGTTTTGTGAAACCATATTTAAAAGAATAATAATAAGACATTACAGTCATTAATTACTCTCAATGAGCTTTAGTGCCAAAAAATAAACATAAACATAGAAAATAGTATTTTTTCTTACCTTATTTTTATTTTTTTTTAGTAACTTAGCGGACAAACAATTATTATATTCGCGTTACCCGCACCTGTTTCAGCCGATATCTTCTTCCTTAGTGAATAAATAAATTCAGCTGGGTAATGTGTACGTCCGGACATGAGTCAAATTTAAAAAAAGTAGTTTAAAATAAATTATTTTATATATAAATTGTTTACTGTATTAACTAAGGATGTTATGTATTTCTATAAAGCAACATAAAGTTCTGGTTATTCAATATTTAAAAAAAAAACATGTATGTAAGTTTTATAAACGCTAATGGGACATGTGAAAATGTGTGTTTCACAAGTTGCAAAAGTAAAAAAAAATTATTCTGAAATAACTAAACAAACATTTTCTAAAAGAGTTTACTAAGGGCTTGTTAGGCTTTCACTTGGTTTTTAAATCAATAAGATCCGATAATTTTTAACAAAGTTATTGGAATTCAAACTTACGGACAGCGGAAGGCGGGTGTTTTTGAAAACGACCCATATAGGAAACAAACATTGTTTAACAATGACTATTTCCCTCGTCTTAATTTCAACCAATCACAAACGCGCAATTTTGAATTACAAATGGTTTCTAGGTGAAAAAACTGTGTGACAGCACCTGTCAGCAGTTTATTCGAGTTTACCCGCGGCAAAACTTGACAGCTGTTGTCACCAAAAATTTTAATTTATATTTTAATTGTTAACTGTTACTCATGAAATAGTCTTGTCAAATACCATTTGGGCATCTAATTTTTCCTGTGAAAAAAATCGAAAAAACACAATGCTAAGTAATATTTTTTAACAAAATGCATTCGTGCAGGTGCAAAAATCCTCCTCTTCGACTCGGATTTTTGTTGCCACCAGCACTCATGCTTTTTGTTAAAATATTACTTAGCAACATGTTTTTTCGATTCTTTTCGGAAAAATTAGATGCCCTTATGATATTACTTACGAAAAAATTAAGGTTTGGTTAAAAAATAAATAAAATATTGCGAATTTTAATTTAATATATTTTATTAAACCTTTAAAATGTCCTGCTATATTTAAAATTTGAATTACTGTGCGCTATGCTCGGTCACACAGGATTGTTTGTTCAGCATTCGGCGAGGCTGACTGGACCGGATTTATTAATTTGCGTCGAGTAATCCAGGATTTCGGGATTTCGTAAAATTTAGGGATAAAGTTTATTTAATAAATTTAATCTAACATTAAAGATATTTATAATTTACAATGGTTACTTTTGTGACGTCAACAGCTGTTTATAGTCAACTTTACAAGTTTTTTTATTAAAGAAATAATTCAATACCTAATTAGTAATTAGTAATTACAATAATATTCAGTCCGACAGTATCACTTGTACCCGTCAAACGTATATGGGTAATTCTACAAAAGTTGGGCAACTTTTGACCTCATTTTGTTTATATAGTTTTCGGATAAAATTTAACAGTATTTTGTTATGAGAACATAGATAATATAATAAATATACTGTTCCAGACACTTTTTCAAACGGTTTCTGAAATATATGTTTTCTAAATTTGAATGCAAGGGAAGTGACGAGTATTCCAGGGTACTAATTAAATACATAATTTATTGGAAAATATAAGATTCATTGCAACTTTATACATATTATACCTACATGGTGGTGGATTTTGGGTATACCGATATCTCAATCATTAGATATGGGACCCACACCAAATTTATATGAGTTTATAATGACATTAAATAAACAAGTTCTGCGCAAACAGAATTTAAATTGAAGTTTGCGAAAAAAAGATAACCGAAACATCGAACATGGAACTGACGACACGGTACTGATGAATGGGATACAAATTTGAGATTATAATTTGGAATTAAGTATTTTACTGATATTTTTTATTAGTAGATGCTACTTATAAATTACAATGAGTTGGCTTAGTGACATTTTACTGCTATTTTTAGATATTTCAACAAGGTATTTTTATCATGGTTTTATTTAGTTAATAAAAAGTGTAAAATGAGTAAAAGAAGTATACTCTATAGAGAGTTCGAGTGCGTAAATAACCCGGACAATCTGGGTGAAGTAAGTGATGAGCACGAAGAACGTTTTCACCAGCAAAAGAAGGCTATGGAGCGGCGGTATCACTGCTTCTGGGATTCTGGGATACGAGAAACGGAATACGAAAGCAACAAAAAACAAAAAAGGAGCCAGAATTTTTTTAAACCTATGCTTATTTAAACAAAATAAAACTTTCAATATCTTCAATGTTCCATATTTATTAATATTCAATATATAATTTAATTTCAAATTTGATTATAATTTAATAAAATGAAGAAAAAACGTAAAAATTCTCGAAAAACTGATTTTTGGTCTTCCACTGAAAAATTCATAACTTCGACATTTATCCATGGATTTTTATCAACAGCAGCTTAATTTTTTCCTTTAAATATAATCTATACGTAAAATAAATCAAACTGGAATTATCTTTTCGATTTCTATCTTTCCCAGAAAGATATGTAAATTTTCTACCACGATGTTTGTAAAAATGGACTTTTTCAACTTCATAAAATCGCCAGTATCGAACTACTGAGCCGATACCAAAACTATACAAGAGAAAGTTGTAGAGGGCTCAATTACCTTTGATTTAAGTGCTTGTATGGTCAAATCGATCAAAACGTCAAAACACCTCAGAAAATCCATTATATTGAGACATGGTGGGCAAAATGGCTGTAAACTAGTGTAATTAGACCAAACAGTTGTGAAATGTTACATATAACTTTCTAAAGTAATAAACTTTGACTTTGTCGAAAAAATAGTTGTAAAAACAAAACCAAAAGAAACAACTTTACTTTTTTTACATGTCTACTGGACGTTGTCTGGCCTTTTTTCGCGCAATTCGAAAAGTTAACAGTCAATGGACCGGATAAAGGCTTCGGCAGGAAAGTGCTTTATATTCGGACAGATTTAACTTTATTCTTCGCAACTTTGCTGACATATCCGCCTATTGCCAGCGACAAAAAAGTTCCGATCGCAAAGACCAATAACGCTTTCAACTTTTCCACTTTAAAGTGACTGACTGAACACTGAAAGGACAGAGACTGAGCTTATCAATTTGAAAGCTTTTCTTCGTAATGTTGGTTTATTAAAATTTTAGTTTTTAAGAAAATAATCGTTTTTTTCCTTTAACAATAGAGTCAATCCAAATGAAAACACCAAAAATGAATTTAAAAGTGCGCTGCATGATTTTTTATTTTAATGAAAAAATTTGAGAATGATCTTTTAGGTATCATATATGAAAAACCGTTGCCGTTTTAATTTTTAGTTGTTTTATTTTTAATCGGCACCCTTCAGAAACCTGAAATCGTGTCATTTTCTTACTCTCTTATAAGAGGCTACAATTTTTTTTTGTGGCAATTATTGAAATGATTGTAATTTTATTTTAGTAAGTTTTCAATATTAATTATTATTATCTAATTAGTTCATCTCATAAAAGAATGGTAAACCACTAAAGATTTGTAATAATTTGCCAATTTTTGTGTTTTTTGTCCGGCTCCTGTGCTTATTCTACTAAATCTTGAAAGTTATTTTTTTTTCAGGTATCAAGTACTTATACAATAGAAAACGTAACCATTATTTTAAGTTTCTAGACTATCACTTTCTTTATTAAAAAAATTATTGAAACTTGATAATTTTCAAAATTGGCCAATTTTGCCCTCAGAAATCATTATGTTGAGGAAAAAATAAAAATCTGAAACTTTCAGGAAATGTAGTTAGTCTTGTTTTGTTATTTTTATCCATGTAAAAGATATAATAATTTTTTTAATGCAGTTAAGAAGCGATATTGTTAGTTTTATTTATAATTTAAAATTTAGATGGCTTTGACTTGGTCAATTCATGTTTGGTAGAGAAATGTCAGAACTGTCAAAAATATTTCATAAATATTATTTGTGCGTATTTCTTTGGTAAATTTTGTATATAACATAATATGTCATAATTTTTTTAGTAAAGAAAATGATAGTCTAGAAACTTAAAATAATAATAATAATAAATAACTTTCTAGATTTAGTAGAATAGGCACAGGAGCCAGACAAAAATCACAAAAATTGGCAAATTATCATGAATCTTTAGTGGTTTACCATTCTTTTGTGAGATTAACTAATTGGATAATAATAATTTATATCGAAAACACACTTACTGAAACGTAAAAAAAAATAAAATCATTTCAATATTTGTCACAGGAAAAAAGTTCTGGACCACTATAGGAGAGTAAGAAATTGACACGATTTCAGGTTTCTAAAGGGTGCCGATTAAAAGTAAGAATCCAAAAATTAAAACGGCAACGGATTTTCATATTTGATACCTAAAAGATCATCCTCAATTTTTTTATCAAAATAAAAAATCAAGCAGCGCACCCCATTTGGTGTTTTTATTTGGAATGACTCAATATTACCACAAAATATACTTTCTCTAAAAAGAGATTTTAAAATAAAACTTGTTTCACGCGATAATGGCATATCGATCTTAGCGTACATTGAGTAATTTCATGGTACTTATGGTAATTAATTCAAAGTAATTTAAATAACAAAAGAGCGTAACGGTTAATGAAGGTTTTTAACCGCAAAATAAAGTTTTTATTATTAAAACTATAATTTAGAGAGTTAATTAATGTCGGCTAAACCGGGACTTTATTTATTTGTATTAGGGTTCCGCAATTATTTGAGTTTAAATTGAAATTCAATAGAAGTCAAGTGAACTTTAATTGCAATTGCAAAACCTTCATTAGTGATTCATAAACTGTTCCAAATAATTTACATTTGCATAACTACCACAACATTTGGTTAAATTGAAAATCATTTTAATTTTTAAATGAGATTTTTTTATCATATGTTTAATATAATTTTATTAGTTACTTTTTCAATGGGCTACACTATATAAAAATTACCCTTTATACTTTAACACTAACAAATAAATTGTATTCATTTTAATCACTTAAACTGTTTAAATTTACCTAACCTAAAACACTTCCCTTAATTGGATAAAAGTCCACATTACACACAATAATTAGCATTATTAAAATATTTTAGGGAGACTTAACCAAACATATGGGGTTAAAATTAAACAAGAATTTTCAACAGAAAAGCCGCATATTAAACCAACCTTTACGGAGTTCAAGTGAACTAAATTATGAAATGTGTACAACTCGGTCTTTGAAGGCTTTTATAAAACTGAGAAAATAGGACGAAAATGGGTATAAAATACACTGTTATAAAAATCAGATTTGTAGTTTGTTAATTTAATTTTGTAAAATTTTAGCATAATTTTTTGCAGAAAACCACAGGGTAAAAAAATCTGGACTAGAACTGCAACAGTTAAATTTTAAAATTTGCTTTATTAAAATAACAGTTTTTAAATTTGTGTACCTATTTTTTAAATATAAATTATTTAAAAAACAAAGTACGAGGTTTGTTCAGAAAATATCGGGAATTTTTTATTCGTCTACATTAATGTTGTCGCCTTCAAAATAGTCCCCATTGGATATTATGCACATGTGCCAGCTCTTCTTCCAATACTCGAAACACTTCTAAAACTCGATCTTTGGAATAGCCTTTAGTTTTTTCAGCGATGCGCTTTTAATGTCATCTATGCTTGCAAAACGACGGCCCTTTAAGGTTCTCTTTATTTTTGGGAATAGGAAAAAGTCAGACAGAGGCATGTCTGGCGAATATGGAGGCTGGGGCATCATTACAGTATTGTTTTTGGCCAAAAATTTTGTTCAAAATTTAACAATTTTAGAACAAATTTTGCTGCCACGCGTTTCATACCCAAATTTTTCGAAAAAATTTCATGGGATGAGCCAATCGATATAACAACATCATCAGCGACTTCTCTGATGGTTTATAACCATATCTTCCACTTTTTCCATGTTTTTATCGGTTGTTAATGTGCTTGTGCGTTCGAGGCGTTCGTCATCTTCAACGTCTTCACGGCCATCTTGGAAACTCTTATACCACTTGAAAACTCTTGTTTTACTTATAGCAGACTCACTATAGGCCTTTGTTAACATTTCACAGAATTTATTTCATTTTTTAAGCAAAATTGGATACAAATTCTTTGATCCATTTCTTTTAACGACAAAGTAAACGATGAAAACAGCTAAAGTTTTTATCATACTTCGGGAGCATGTATACCTACATAATAATTTTATGACAACCGGACCCTCCGAACCCGCGAAATTTAACAATTCCCGTTATTTTCTGAACACACCTCGTATATGCGAAAATCAGTTGATATAAATAAATCAACCTTTCTGCATACGGCCCTATGAATTTTATTTGACGGTGTTGTCATATTACTCTGCTTTACCATATAGCATGGGATAAAAACGATATCTCTTTTTGATTCAATTACATATCGGTTGATCAAATTCCTAACAGCCTTGTACCATAGTATCATTTATCCTGACAAAGGTTTCACTAATTCATTATGTCACAAAAGCAACTCCAATTGCAATCCCAGAGCGGGAAATTAAATACAGGCCAAAACCACTCTCTACACATGTACATTTGTTTCATGATCAAATTAATAGAAGTATTTGAAAAAATCAAATAAAATTGTTTTTTGAACTCTCCGTAAATTATGATAAACAATGTATACACGGAGAGAAAAGTATAATGCTGATTACCATAATTATAATACCCTTTACTATAATTTATATTATATATTAAATAAAGTATTATTATTATTTGGGACAACTATCTTGTATATTTCCAGATACTATGCATATTTAGTAATTTTTAAATATCCATGTATGTTAAACCTTAAGGTAAAATATTATTATTCTCAAGCTATTTTGTTTTTAATTCTTATTATAATTAGATTTCTTCCATAACTAATAAGTATAGTCAATTTTAAAATATTATGTTTAAATATAAAATATTTTAAAATCGAATATTTTTATATGTTAACAATTAAATATTGTAACATATTTATTGTACTTTTTATTATATAAAAATGTTATGAGAAAGAATTGAACCTACACCTCGCCAAAGTTTTTTGATTTGAGTGCGTTCCATCAACTTCAAATACCGACAGACAGGTGTTTTGACCTATATTGGGTATCATCAGTGTCGACACGACACTGTCGAGCAACTTGTAGTAGTGGAACACACCCAAAACAAAGAAATACCTGAGCTTATATAACATGGTTGGTAAGCCAACAGAGGCGAGATGTAAGAACATCACGTGATCCACACCGTCTAACGACGCGTCGCGACGTGGCCTTTGCCGCAATCGGTACATACTATGCAACCAAGTAGGTTCAATTCTTTCTTATAAGTATTGCCAGTAATAGGTCAAGAAAGTTTATTAAAAAAACTAAGAAAATTGAATGTTTAAAATGACTATATTGTATATTATATTTAAATATATTGTTTATTTACCTTAAACATAAAAGTATCTTTATTTTTACTATATTTTTTATTAATGTGTAATATATTATATTGATTAAATCATAAAGTAAATATTACTATTTGTAGATAGTAAAATCAATTTACCATACGAACATATTAAGAATTAAAATATATATTATACATTTATGATTTAGTAATATTGGTGTTGTAATCTTTACTAAAATTGTATAATAAAAAATAGTATTTTGTATTACAATCTTAATATTGTATTGGCGAATATATAATATTGTTACCCTAAAAATTTGTTAAAGTAAATTTTACTATATTTTTTTTACTATCTAAAATTTACTATACATTTCTCTCCGTGTACATTTTTATAAAAAATCAAAGTAGAATTTTTTCTTTATTAGAAAAACACAGGCGAAATATTTTCATGACACACTTCTCTATTTTATTTATTCATTACAATTTTTAGGACAACTGTTGAACAATATGCGGTTTTGTCACGCTACTCAAAAATTCAACGCGACATGCCAAAACCGTTTTGTGCTGACGTAAAACACTAATGGATAGCGCGTATGTTTTTTGTGAATAAATAATTTTTGAAAAAGCCGCACTACTTGTTTGTCAGCAAAAGCACATACATACATATGCATGAATAAAGCATTAGTAGTGGTTTTCGAAAAACAATGGCACTAAAGGGCTTTTACATTTTGCTTTTTTATTTACGCCTGATGCTTGATTATTTCATACGATTTAAACAGCTGAAAAAAAGGTAATAATTATTTTTTTTGTAAAAGCTATTACTGACATTTTTGTTTGACCACAAATAAATTTTTCATAAAATTTTGTTTTTAATTTGGGCCTAAACTTCATATTAATATTGATTGGCAAAACTCAAAATGTCACCTTCTGTCCGTGTTTCCAGTAACTTTTTTTGTAATTTTTTTTTTCTGTCTGTCAACACAAAAAAAATCTGTAATACTTTATATTAAAATTAATATTTTTACTACTCTTCCTTGTTCCAATGATAAATACGAGGTGTGTTAAGAAAACAACGGGAGTTGTTAAATTTCGCGGGTTCGGAAGGTCCGGTTGTCATACAATTTTCTTTAATATGTTGGTATACATGCCCCCGAAGTATGATAAAAACTTTAGCTGTTTTCATTGTTTACTTTGTCTGTGGCAGCCGCTAAGGTTAGACGTGTTTTATGAGCTCGGCGATTTTTCGTTCGTTAAAAGAAATGGATCAAAGAATTTGTATCCAATTTTGCTTAAAAAATGCAATAAATTCTGTGAAATGTTAACAAAGGCCTATAGTGAGTCTGCTATAAGTAAAACAAGAGTTTACAAGTGGTATAAGAGTTTCCAAGATGGCCGTGAAGACGTTGAATATGACGAACGCCCCGAACGCACAAGCACATTAACAACCGATAAAAACATGGAAAAAGTGTTATAAACCATCAGAGAAGTCGCTGATGATGTTTGTATAACGATTGGCTCATCCCATGAAATTTTTTCGAATGTTTTGGGTATGAAACGCGTGGCAGCAAAATTTGTTCTAAAATTGTTAAATTTTGAACAAAATTTTTGGCCAAAAACAATACTGTAATGATGCCCCAGCCTCCATATTCGCCAGACATGCCTCTGTCGGACTTTTTCCTATTCCCAAAGATAAAGAGAACCTTAAAGGGCCGTCGTTTTGCAAGCATAGATGACATTAAAAGTGCATCGCTGAAAGAACTAAAGGCTATGCCAAAGATCGAGTTTTGGAAGTGTTTCGAGTATTGGAAGAAGAGCTGGCACATGTGCATAATATCCAATGGGGACTATTTTGAAGGCGACAACATTAATGTAGACGAATAAATAAATATTTGTTTCAAAAAACGGAAATTCCCGGTATTTTCTGAACACACCTCGTTCAACTAACAAATCGGTAGTTGTTATCTAATGACCAGATGCTTTTGTTAAAAAAGCTGGTTTTTGAAAAATAGCAGGAAAATGTATGTAAATTTCATAACTTTTCTTTCGTGTCCATTGGAAAAATTTACTTGTATTTATTGAAAGTTTCGTTGATTTGTTAAACCTTAAGATATGTACCTAACAATAAAAAGTAAGTATTGTTTATTTAAAGTAGGTACCTAAAAATAGCTGACTATGCAAAACAAAAAACAATAATCAACAAAGTAATAAATGTAAATTTTTAATGAATGTAGATTATTGCCCACTGTGCAAGCATATTTTGCGTCAGTTGTCATGTGTCAAGAACAACCAGTGGCGGCCCAAAATTTCTACTTTACTTTTAAAAATTTTAATGATGTTTTTATTAAAATAAAATGGCACTAATGCAAAAATAATAAAGGTAGGTACTATCATCCCCTTAAAGGATGACCCTGTATAATAAACAACAATTTTACTATGAATTTATTTTTTTGGAAAAAAGTAAAAAATTTATTATTATTTTGACATTTTTTTTGTTTTTTAAAATAAAAAACGGTTATTAAAATAATTACAAAAAAAATAGTATGTTTGTATCTAGAGTACTAATTAATCCCGAAAATATTAGTAAAATTTGTGTTTTTATAGTGCTATAGTTTATTTATTTTAATTTACTCACCAACCGAAGAAAAACCAACAGAATAACTCACCTAAAACAAGGAGAAACACTCTATTAGTCATAATAAGTAAAAAAAATATCACAACAAAGTTCCCAATAAAGCTTTAGTGCATTAAAACCTAAAATATGTACCTAGTTAAAAATCTCGTGGGAAATTTAAAAGTTTAAATTTCGCAGCAATTTGATGTGTGTACAGTTGCCTAATAACAATTTAAAAACAAGTGGATTATTATTTTATCGCTTTAAGTGCTTATAAAATATGAGCTGTAATTTATTAAGAGGGAATAAAAATCGAATCACCATAAAGTTTTATTTTATACGTATTTAAGGGATTAAGTAGAAAGTAGTTAATTTTAAAAGCATTTATAAATATAAATGGCAAAATAACGGACCAATTACACTGGACAATTTTCAATTATCCAATTTTTGTTCGTATTTGGGCAGTTTGACATTTGAAGCTTTTTTAAGATTTTAAGCATCTTGGATTTTTTTTAGCTTTTGAGTTTTCAACTTTTTTGGAAATTTGTCCAACCATTTTTATCCTTATACAACTGTGCGAATTTTTCCCACAATTTTTTAATTTTAAACCACTGTGCGAATTTGTCCCACTATTTTTTAATTTTGAACTACTGTGCGAATTTGTCCTACCATTTTTAATGTTTTGCTACTCTGCGAATTTTGTTTGAATATTCTAATACGTCGCGACGCAGGAATGTGCGCCGTTTCAACTTTTGTACCGTAAAATCAAAATTAAAAGAAAAGAACGACTAAAGAAATTTATGGCACGCCGTTTTAGCATTTAGATAATATTTTGAAGATTAAATTTTAGCACTTTATTGATGTTTTAATAGAAATTTACGAAGTTAATTTTTTTTAAACTCAAAACAATTGATGGTCAAACATTTTTTTAAATATAAAACGAAACTGTAAAACTTTAAGCTTAAAATATTGATTTTAAAAAATTTTAGTTGAAACATTTTATTCTACAAAATTTTTTGTTTGAATATGTAAAGAGTCATTTAAATGTTTCCCGATAAATTTTTAATCCGAAAATTACCACTTTAAAATTTAAAACACACATTTTAATGTAATGAGAGAATTTTTGTATTACAAATTTATCGACTATTTAATTTTTAAAAACCAATAGGTATTTTAAACTTAAACTTTTACATTTGCATTTTATATTTAAAATATTTATTAATTATCAATTGTTTTGAGATTAAAACAATTTTGGTTTTTAAACTATTTTAGTAGAAAATGTTTTCGGTATGTGTTTTTATTTTAAGTCTCGACACTATTTTTAAATACTAAAAAATTTAATTTTACCTATTTAATCTTAATAATTTTATAAAAAATGTATTTAGGATTAACAAAATTATGCTTAAATAAATTATACTTAAGAAATTATTTTTATTACAAAACTATGGTTAGAAATTTTTGCAAAAATTGATTGGAAATAATATTTTTTTAATACAGAAGTGAACTGTTAGTAAAGTTTGTCTTTTAATACATGAATGAATGAATGAATACATCAAGAATGGCCGGCAAGATCTACAGATTTAACGCCACTTGATTTTTTTCTGAGAACATTCAAGAACTCAAACGAAGAATAATTCGAGAATGTTGGCAGATAACTCTGAAACGTTTCAAAAAGTTCTACAAGAGTTTGGAAACAGATTGCATTATTAGTTATCAAATCTATCTACGAAGTGTGTTCAGAAAATATCGGGAATTGTTAAATTTCGCGGGTTCGGAGGGTCCGGTTGTCATAAAATTTTATTTATTATGTTGGTATACACGCCCCCGAAGTATGATACAAACTTTAGCTGTTTTCATTGTTTACTTTGTCTGTGGCAGCCGCTAATGTTAGACGTGTTTTATGAGCTCGGCGATTTTTCGTTCGTTAAAAGAAATGGATCAAAGAATTTGTATCCAATTTTGCTTAAAAAATTAAATAAATTCTGTGAAATGTTAACAAAGGCCTATAGTGAGTCTGCTATAAGTAAAACAAGAGTTTACAAGTGGTATAAGAGTTTCCAAGATGGCCGTGAAGACGTTGAAGATGACACAAGCACATTAACAACCGATAAAAACATGGAAAAAGTGGATGAAATGATTATAAACCATCAGAGAAGTCGCTGATGATGTTGGTATATCGATTGGCTCATCCCATGAAATTTTTTCGAATGTTTTGTGTATGAAACGCGTGGCAGCAAAATTTGTTCTAAAATTGTTAAATTTTGAATAACATTTTTGGCCAAAAACAATAATGTAATGATGCCCCAGCCTCCATATTCGCCTGACATGCCTCTGTCTGACTTTTCCCTATTCCCAAAAATAAAGAGAACCTTAAAGGGCCGTCGTTTTGCAAGCATAGATGACATTAAAAGCACATCGCTGAAAGAACTAAAGGCTATCCCAAAGATCGAGTTTTAGAAGTATTTCGAGAATTGGAAGAAGAGCTGGCAGATGTGCATAATATCCAATGGGGACTATTTTGAAGGCGACAACATTAATGTAGACGAATAAATAAATATTTGTTTCAAAAAACGAAAATTCCCGATATTTTCTAAACACACCTCGTAAATCTAAATCGACCTGTTTTTACTTAAGATCATAATATTATTTACTATAACTCAAAAGTTATTAAGGGTGGTTATTTTTAAATTGAAAGCCCTGTATAATACAATATAATTTTTTAAGAATGAGGATTTATAGTATATTAAAGTACAAGTTGCAGAAGGCCACATATTCTCGCACGAATTCGAAATTTGGCCTCGAGCGACGAAGGAGCGAGTGGACGAACGAATGAGTGCGAGAATAGCCTTCTGCAACGTGTGATTTATACTATTTTCTCGATTTTAACTTTTATTTAGGTTTTTTTAATTGTTTTGTGGTCGTTGTTAGTTAGGGGATTTTTCTCGAAAAATGTCAGTTGGCAACACAAAATGACAATATTTGTTATCCTGCACAAGTACAACCTGAACTGCACTTTTACACATTAAACTTAAAATTTTGCATTAAAATGCATTGTTGGAGCAAACTTTATATTACAAAACAATAATAAAGGCTTCATTTTCAATAAAAGTAATGAATTTGAGGTTATTAATCAGTTTGACATTTTGGGGGTACCAATACTTAAAAACTAAATGTTACCAAAAATCGTTTAAGAATGAGCTTCATTCTTCAACGATTTTGCGTGCGAGAATATGACATTCTTACATAAAAATCGAGAATAGTATATTAAAGTACAAGTTGCAGAAGGCCACATATTCTCGCACGAATTCGAAATTTGGCCTCGAGCGACGAAGGAGCGAGTGGACGAACGAATGAGTGCGAGAATAGCCTTCTGCAACGTGTGATTTATACTATTTTCTCGATTTTAACTTTTATTTAGGTTTTTTTAATTGTTTTGTGGTCGTTGTTAGTTAGGGGATTTTTCTCGCAAAATGTCAGTTGGCAACACAAAATGACAATATTTGTTATCCTGCACAAGTACAACCTGAACTGCACTTTTACACATTAAACTTAAAATTTTGCATTAAAATGCATTGTTGGAGCAAACTTTATATTACAAAACAATAATAAAGGCTTCATTTTCAATAAAAGTAATGAATTTGTGGTTATTAATCAGTTTGACATTTTGGGGGTACCAATACTTAAAAACTAAATGTTACCAAAAATCGTTTAAGAATGAGCTTCATTCTTCAACGATTTTGCGTGCGAGAATATGACATTCTTACATAAAAATCGAGAAAATATATTTTATATAAAGCTTTCAAATTTGACAATAAATTTTTTAACAAAATTGGAAAAAAATACTAATGAACATTTGAAGTGTTTGAGTACAGTTTTTTATATAAAAAAATCTATTGATTTTACTATAAAACTTTATTAGGGCTATAAAAAGGTTTGGATTCACATAAAATAGTAACGGTCACTCATAATGAACCATTCAACTCATACACTGAAAGAAATTTGTTGCTAAAAGTAAATACAAATTTATACTAAAAATTTTATACTAGTGCTTTACACATTTATACTACTGTTTATTATGAATGTATGTTAAATTTTGTAATACATTTATTGTAAAGAAGATATGTTAGATCTAAATAAAAATAAACTTACCCTTACTATAAAATGTAAACTATAAGTGAATTACAGCAAAAAAATATTGCTAGAAACACCATTTATATTGCTAGGGCAGCAATAGGCTGCTAACCAAACGAATATATTTGTTTTAGCAATGTATGTGGTAGTCCATATATGAAACATAAAATATATTTGCCCTAATTATTTTTTTATTTAACTTTAGTATATATTTCTTTCAGTGTAGAGCTTGAGAACGTCCAGGTGCTTCTTAGAAAATACTTATACTTATACGTTCACGGTTTTTTCCTTTAATATATTTTTTTTAGATAGGTACTTCAAATTAATTACTTAATAAGTTTATATATTTTTTTGTTATTTTGGTTTTTATTAGTTTAAAAGCTTATTAACATGACACATTGTTCCAAAAACTTTAAAGCATTTTCAGCTCGATAGAAGTCTAACTGATTTATAAATTCACAAGAGTTCTATATTTGATACATTGCAAATATTTGCACATGTTGCATTGTGGATATATTTGTATATCTGATCAGTTTGCTGCTTGGTTTAATTACAAATAAGCTGATACGAACGTTCGTTTTACAATTATAATGATTGGAAAATGCAAATAAAAAAGCACCGGCTGAGCGCGGCTGTCATGTTGAAATAGAGATATGTGTGTCTATTGGAAAAGTTGTAATTACCGCTTGCATTTATGGTGTCTATTTTGTCAATTAATTTTAACTCCATATTTAAAATTTACAAAAATATTATATTGTAATGAAATATATATTTTTTCTAATTCCACCTTTAAAACGCACTTTATCGTACATGTTTCCATGACACTAAGTGACGTTTTAAATACACATTGACAAGTTGTGGCTTTATGGCGCTTTAGTCACGGGCTGAAGTTAGCAACAGGTTTTTAGTCACGGGCTGAAGTTAGTTTTAAGTTAGTTGACAGTTGTCAAATGTCATACAATCGTTAAAATAAAGTGCCTTTCTTGTAAAATAACACCAAATGTGAAAATTATTTTATTATCTCAATACAAAACTAGTAAATATTTTCTTGACGTCAATATTTGAAAATATTTAATTTTGCCGATGTAGTGCAGTTAACTAGATTTAACTGATAAAGCGTTAAAAATATTGCTTCCATATCGATTTTTAGTCCATTTTTAAGGCATAAATTTTAATTTACATAACAAAATTTGAGATTTTACCGCCGGTAGATTCCCAAGTTAGAAACTCTAACGGGAATTCCAATAAATAAAACAGTCACTTTTTGTACCTTTAACATTTCCAGTGTAAGAATTTTAAAAATTTTAAAATCGTCTGCATATAAAATTGGCTTTAAATTCTTCTCTGTGTTCGTCGTAGATAATAAATTAGTCTCGAGTGAAGGTCCGAAAAAGTTTATCAACAAGTTGCTTACTAAACTTTTTCTACGACATTATTACTCATTAATTTAAATATTATATAGATCGACATACATATATACAAAAATAGTGTAAACAAAATTGGGGTTAAGAATCTGTTTTAAAATGTCAGTGTAAATGAAGTAAAGATATAAAAGTTATATGTGTTATCAAAATGTTTAAATAAAATAAAAAAATTATAATATAAAATCGTATTTTGGGTTTGGTTTTTGCAAATGATGCCTTTATGATAAAAATATTGAATAAATATTAAAATTAGTATGCATATTTACATTGGGCTTGGCGTTTATTGCATTTATTTTTTATATATGTAAATATATGTATGTAAAATGAATGGATTTTGTTAATAAAATGCAATTTATTATGTGAATAACTTTAAATTGGCCAATAATTTTACTAAATAAATAAATAAATTCAATTCATTGTGAAATTTAAAACAAGAATTTTTGTTATTCGAATTCCTGTAAAAATGTAAAAAAATAAAAAAACCTTTTTTAAAACAAGCTTTAAATAAATGTAAAAATATATAGGTGTACTATTTCAAATAACAAAGACTTAATTGGATTATAAACGCTTTAAAAATTTTAAATCAATATGTTTTGCTGTTCCCCAAAAACTTTTAATGAACCACGAACGTAAAGCACCCTGTAAAAAATAATATATTATTTTCTTTAGAAAGTTTTAGAGCGTATAGTTAATGCAGTGGCATAGAATTTTTGACACCTGTCATTTTTTAACCTTTTTGGCAGGTGTCTAAAATGGCTAAGCAGATGCAAAATGTAATATATAATACACTAAATAATAGTATATTAAGTATCAAGTTTGAAAAACAACATTTTATACACGAATTTAATTAATGAGTGTATAGAAAAGTTTATAAACGAGGTGCATACTATAATTTTTCTACGACAAATACTTATTGTTATTTGTATAGAGCGCCATCTATGAAACAATAGGGGAATCTGTGTGTCACCGTCAAATGTCAAATTTTCATATTTTATAAACACAGATTATAAAGGTTATAAATCGAGATGTATTTCTTGAAAATTGTCAGTTTTTCACAGTGAAAGTAAAGAAAATGTTTTATGAGCACTTTACAGTGGAGTCCGTGCCCGAATTTAAGTTATAGTTTACTGCCGGCGAAATTAAAAGGTCAGTACAATGTTTATATAAACTTTTCAAATATTGGCGTTTGGAAACTATTTAATACTTTTGTATTTTTGTATTGAGATAATAAAATAATTTTCACATTTAGTATTATTTTACAAGAAAGGTATTTTATTTTAACGATTGTATGACATTTGACAACTGTCAACTAACTTAAAACTAACTTAAGCCCGTGACTAAAAACCTGTTGCTAACTTCAGCCCGTGACTAAAGCGCCATAAAGCCACAACTTGTCAAAAAGTATTTAAAAGGTCACTTAGTGTCATGGAAACATGTACGATAAAGGGCGTTTTAAAGGTGGAAATAGTTTTTAATTTGGTCAGTCCAATAAACCGACACATTAATTTTATTGTGCAATTTTTAATTACCCAAAACATTTATTATCCGGTTTTAAATAATAGTTATTTGGGTGAATATATTGAGATGTCCCCCAAGTGAAAATGATTAATTTTGGTTGTTTCACTGTTAGTGTAGAATGGTGTTTTTGGGAAGCCACCAGGTCTAGTAATAACATAACATAAGTGGTTCTGCACTTATGCAATGATTTTAAGAAATCATACATTTTGAATATTAGAGCTTCACGGAAGATAGCTTCACGGAGGTTAGGATTTCGTATGTTTTTTTTAAACATCCCTTCGTATATTTGAAATAAGTTATTGTATCTTTTGACAACTTCATATTTTTTAAAAATCCAATTGTACATACATAAAATAATTATAAATAAAATCTACTTACTGAGATATTACACTTCACGGTGGATAGGTTTTTAAATAGCAAATTATTGAACTTAAACTTTTGAATTAAAAAACAGCAACACTCTTATCTGCATATAAATTCTAACTGACCTTCAGGAATCATATGCATCTATATATATATATATATATATATATATATATATATATATCATATGCATCTATATATATATATATATATATATAAAGTCGTAAACAGAGGTTTTTGCTTATTTAAAATGATTAAAGCGCCATCCGTTGCATAAAATTTAAAACAAAAACAGATTCACGGAGGATAGAATCAATTTTTGTAGCACCTACATAAATGGTTATAAAAACTATTTCTTTTAATTTTTAATAATATTTTATATTTGATTCGATTAATTTTGATGAGTTTAATTTACTTAGTGAACTGATATTTTTAGTATGCTTTCACTACCTCAGATATTTGAAAACATATATATGTTAACCCATATGGGTTAACCAAGAAAGAGTAACAGTCACGGATGATAGGTTTTAGACTTTTAAAACATTGTAAAAAATAATTAATTGCGGTTAAAAATCTGGAACCTGAGCTGTAATATCCACTTAATTATGAAAGATCAAAACACAATTAAAGTGTAGGTGAAACTCATTTAGTTTTATTAAATATCACAGGGTAACACCATCGGGGGACATTTCGTGAGATTCGCCCATTTACATATGTTACTATAAAAGTAGAAAGTGGGGTTAGATAGTTCTAAAAGATATCAAATTTTTTTATTCGTCCAACGGATTTTTTACTGCCTAGTAAGTTAAAAAAATTTACACAATTGGTCGTAATAATTTTTACATTCGCAAAGTCAAAATCAACTAATTTGTGGCCATTTTTTTTAAATCGCAAATTATATCTTAAAATCTCCCAATTTGCTATAAAGCGCCCAATCTGGCATCACTGCATCGAAGTGAGGTCACAAAGTACTTCTGTTACGTAACACCAAGTTTTGTTTTACCCCTTCGCAAAGAAGAGTTATTTAAAAAAAAATTATTCTAAACGCCTCTAGTTGTAGACACCCTGTATACAGAATAATAAAAAGTAAGTTTGATTATAAAAGTTCGCTGATTATAACTAATTAGAATGCATTAATTTAACTTAATAGGGGATAATAATCTACTTAATTACTTTGGTTTTATCTGGATCTGAATTCATGAATGTGGCAAAAAAATTAACCCAATTTCTCTGCGAAAAAAGTTGATATTAAAACTGTAATGGTTTTAAGGCAAATTAAAGAACCCTTGATTTATTGCTACAATTTTACTTTTTATTTAACTCTTAATTACCTTTTATTCTAATAAATTTTATTAAATCCTTTGGATTTTCGGGAAATTTGTACTTTTAAATATGCAAATTTAATTCACAATGTAAATATACCCAACACCTAACATAAATATGAATAAAAACATTGCCAAGGGACTCATACATTTACAGTTTTTACGAGGGTAGGATCCTAATCCTAAAATAAATAATAAAATGGTTATTTATGTCATAAGGCTGAAAAGGCTCAGCAATTATCAACTTGTTTACATACTAGGATGTAAAAAGCATCACCTGACTGGTGTCGATTATTATTAATAAAATTCCTCTTGATATAAATTTTAGATTGCAGAAAAACGCTCATGGATAGAAACGTATGAGAATCAACAGATGAACAAATAATAATATATCGTGTTAAAAGAAAGAAATAATAAATGCTTTTCTATTTCTTTTTGCTTTATATACAATTGCACCCTGACGTGTTGACTGATATCATATGGTTTGTTTGCTTACCTTTCCCAAATAAATGTTATGATGTTTATACAGATACGCTGGTGACAAATTAATGCCATTATTTTTGTATAAAATTTTAATTTAGATGATTGTTATCTTATTTATTTATTTTATTTTCTTTCTACAACAAGTTATCTACTCCGTTTAAACAAACTTGTAAAAAATATTGCCCAAACATAATTTTAGTATTCTTGAATATTACAGGAATGTATAATAATTATTTAAAGACTGAGGGAGAGGGTAGATATTGCAAGAGATAAATACAGCCGTTTTAAAAATGCAATTGTACATACATAAAATATTTATAAAAAAATCTACTTACTGAGATATTACACTTCACAGTGGATATGTTTTTAAATAGCAAATTACTTAAACTATTGAATTATAAAACAGCAACACTCTCATCTGCATATAAATTCTAACTGACCTTCAGGAATCACATGCATCTATAATGTCATAAACAGAGGTTTTTGCTTATTTAAAATGATTAAAGCGCCATCCGGCATAAAATTTAAAGAAAAAACAGATTCACGGAGGATAGAATCAATTTTTACATAAATGATTATAAAAATTATTTCTTTTAATTTTTAATAATATGTTATATTTGATTCGATTGCTTTGGATGTGTTTAATTTACTTGGTGAACTGATATTTTTAGTAGGCTTTTACTACCTCAGATATTTGAAAACATATAGGTTAACCTAGAAAGAGTAACAGTCACGGAGGATAGGTTTTAGACTTTTAAAACATTGTAAAAAATAATTAATTGCGGTTATAAATCTGGAACCTGAGCTGTAATATCTACTTAATTATGAAAGATCAAAACACAATAAAAGTGTAGATCAAACTCATTTAGTTTTATTAAATATCACGTGGTAATAACATCGGGGGATATTTCGTGAGATTAACCCGAATAAAATGCTTTAGTTATTCTATCCATAATTTACATTTTTACTTTTAAATTTTACAAAAATTACACGCGAAATATATACTCAATTTCCAGTGATAACATTTACCTAAGAAAAAAAATTTCACACACATTTAAAATTCAATATTTCAAGCTTAGAGAATCGAGTTTTCAATATTTTTTGCCTCCCTTTTTTGCCTTCTATCTACTTCTCAGACACGTTGACTGATATATCATAGGAACCGTTCCTAAAAAGCAAACAATGTGTTTTCTGAAACATTTTTTATATCCTTTCTTGCTACCAACTTTAAAAACCATCATATCATTTTAAACTTTTATCTTTTTTGAAGAAACAAGTTTTAACTTGTTATTTGTAGTATTTTAATTTTCATTAAAAAATTAAAAACTAAAGCATGATTATATTTGAATATGCCGACAATATACAATATATATGGGTGAATCTCTCGAAAAGTCCTCCGATGGTGTTATTTAATAAAACTAAATGAGTTTGACCTACACATTTATTGTGTTTTGATCTTTCATAATTAAGTAGATACCTATTACAGCTCAGGTTACAGATTTTTAATCGCAATTAATTATTTTTTACAATGTTTTAAAAGTCTAAAACCTATTCTTCGTGACTGTTACTCTTTCTAAGTTAACCTATATGTTTTCAAATATCTGAGGTAGTAAAAACATACTTAAAATATCAGTTCACTAAGTAAATTAAACACATCCAAAGCAATCGAATCGAATATAAAATATTATTAAAAATTAAAAGGAAAAATTTTTATAACCATTCATGTAAGTGTTACAAAAATTGATTCTATCCTCCGTGAATCTGTTTTTGCTTTAAATTTTAGGCAACGGATGGCGCTTTAATCAATTTAAATAAGCAAAAACCTCTGTTTACGACATTATACACAGTAAAAAATAAGTTGCTAAATTTAGCAAAATTTTAGCAATTTTTTTTGCTCCCACAGGTCCACTAATTTTTTATGTTGATTTAACAAAATAATTTGCATTCCCTAGTTGTTAAATTACGTTTGTTAAAATAAGCAAACTATATTGTTATTATTTAACAAATATATATTGTTAATAAATGCAATAAATTTGCTAAATTATAAAATAAATTTTCAATTTTTAACAAATAAATTTATTAAATTCGCATTTTTTTTGGTCGTAGAAGCAATTCCTAATTTGCTATTTTTACAATTATTTTATGTATTTTTAAAAATAAATTTGTTAAATTTACATTCTTCTTTGGTTCTTTAAGCAAAATTTATTTGTCATTGAAATAATTATTTTTGTGTATTTTAACAAATATTTTTTTTAATTGTATTCTTTTTTTGTCGTAAAAGCAACCTTTATTTGTCATTTCAACAATTACCTATTTTGTGTTTTAACAAATAAAATTGTTAAAGTTGCATTCTTTTTTGTGGTGGAAGCAACTTTTATTTGCCATTTGAACAATTATTTTTAAGTATTTTAAAAAATAAATTTGTTAAAGTTGCATTCTTTTTTGTCATAAAAGCATTTTTTTGTTGTCAATTGTCCAATTTTTTGGGTGGAAAATACAAATTTTGTTTGCTATTTGTACAATTTATTTTGTTAAGTCGCCAATTATTGTTGCAGTTAATTAAACAAAAAATGCGTTATAATAATTATAAAAATAAGACTATTAGGTACAATTATTGTACCTAAAAGTCTTATTTTTGTAAAATAAAATTTATTAACTTTTACAATTATAACATTTTTTTATTTGCTAAATGCAACAATAATTGGTGAAATTATCAAAATAAAATTTAACAAACAGCAAAAAAATATTTATAAGCAACTAACATAATTAACAAATTTTATAAATTAAAATTGTACAAAGGACAAATTATACTTTTTGCTCAAAAAATATACATATGTGATAATATGTGACATGGGTATTTGGTATAAGGTAATATAATATAAACACATATTAAAGTACAAAAATATATATTTTAAAGAAACAAAACATGTTAAACAATATTTACACTTATTGTTTTATTTTAATATAAAATAAACAAAAAACACAACAAAACTAAAGTATTATTAACAATAATAATTATTATTATTGTTTCATTTTAATATAAAATAAGCAAAAAAACATAACAAAACTAAATTTCTATTCGTTTTACAAAATATTTAAAGTAGATTGGAATTTAACTAAATTTATTAAGGCTAAGGCTTAATAATATTTAATAATTTAAATATTAAAATTTAAATAGTAAGTCGTAAAAAACGAAAAACGAAACCTTTTAATATTTAAAAAACTAAGTTATAACACAGCTAATTAAAAAATATTTTCTACAAAATTCATAACATTTAATGTTTATATAAAAACTAAAACATTATACAATATACATTGTATGTAGTTATATTATGTCCCAGTCTTTCAAATTTTTAGTCCATTTTAAACAGGTACGATTTCGTATTTCAAAACAATGCAATTTATATGAGAATTATAGGGATGGTGAAGTTCGTAGGCATACACATGTTTTAGTGCACAAATATTTATCTTTACACATTTTATATCTAGATTTTCAATAATATAAGCATGAAATTGTTCAGAAAACTCCACAGTTTTCCAAATATCACATAAGGCATAAGGAAGATTGTTGTGTATTACTATGTATTTTATTTGAGCAAAAATTGGCAATGAGTCATCACTGACATCTTTTACAATAAAGTTATTATTTTTAAATGTGCATCCCAAGTATGTTACAAAATTTGTAATAAATAAATTATTATCCAAAACCCAATTTTCTGTTAAATTTAAATAATTCCTATTCATGTTAGTAGTAGACATTTTTTTGCATTTTCCATATTTAGGTTCAGTAGACATATTTATATTTTGCCATTCAGACCACATAAATTTTTGATGGCGAAATGCAAGAGTTTTGGAAATATATTTATAGTTTTTTAATTTATAACATAAATCTTTAAAATAAGCGTGTTTTGATTCAAATCGCATACACCATAGTCCAATTAATGGGCCGCTATTTAAAATTATCATAGGATAATGGATCATAAAGTGATGTTTTGGTATTAAATGATGGTCATATTCTAATTGAAACAAACGATGATGCTCTGAAATTAAGAACTTTAAATTTGAAATCATCCCATATGTATTCACAGGACAAAACACAATATCAATTATTTGTAAAAGTAATGTGAAAACTTTATATTTTTTCGTTTGTTCTGTTGATAAATTTTTAACAATATCACCCAAAAGGAGGGGAAAAAATCTTAAAAGGCACCAGGTTTGAGCAGCTCTTTCTCCAATTAAATTACCCACTTTATCTAAATTAATTGGACTAGGTTTATTGCTTTTCTCATTATATCCAAAATTAAAACATCTTATTCGTTCATTAATTTCTGTTAATGTTATTAACTTTTCTTTAATAAAATATTTTAAAAGTAGTTTTACTTCCAACTGTCCAACGCCCTCTAACAAGTCATGCATTATATCAACAGAAAAATTTTCAAAAATCTTAAAATATTGTAAATCATTTAATATACTTCTGTATTTTATACCAAAAGATGAATTATTAATCGTTTTTAAACATAGTTGTTCATAATGCTGAGTGTTACGTATTAGAGATTCGTCTTGTAAACACATATTTTTTGTGGCATCCCTTTCGGCCAAACATATTCTACAAAAATAGTTTGATGAAAAAGATTCGACCATACCAAAAATCTGATTACCACCCAGATTATCATGGCTTATAGAAACTAAAGTACCCTTAATATATTTTTTAGAAATATCATCAAATATCCCAACAGTTTCCAATTCCTTGATATCAGTAACAATTTTACTTAAAATTTTATTAAATCCAAAAGTTTTTACATCTCCTGCATAAAACAATGCAACTAAATGAATATGTTGTTTAGCAGAATTAAAATAAGACGGTATATTTCTAATAATTAAGTAGATGGCTCCTATTTTATGTCCGCCCGTTTTAGACCCTAGTGGATTAACAGTTTCAAATTCATCATAATATAATTGAAGTTGAAAGCAAGGCTGATTTTGCATAAATAAAGGACAATTTCGAAAATTTGAACCATCACAGTAATCAGAAATAATATTTGGTGATACTCTGCTACTATTATTTACTATATGAGATAAAAATGACTTATTTTTAATTAAAAAATTTAGAGTATCCAAAATTGGAATATAAACATTATAGCAATTGATAGGAACTTGAGAAAATTGTTTAGTAGTTTTATTCCACCTTTGATCAAAACGGGAACCAATTAGAACCTCGACTGGTTTAACAATTAAGTTTGTAAAATAAGAGTCTCTAATGTATTTTGAACGAAATTTTTTAAAAATATTTTCAAATGAACTTACTTCAAAATTATTTTCCTGCAAAACTTCATATAATTCACATGTGTTTGTAAGAATTATTTGGATGGTTGAGTCAGGGATTCCCAGGGAATATAGTTTAGATATATAGGATTCTACCATTTTATCAGGTACCTTATTGGGTTCGTTTTTAATAATACTTTCAAATTTTATTATATCGTCAACCGGAGGATTAAAATTATCATTAGAATTGGAGGAAGAAACATATAAATTGCATTGTTTTGAAATTGAATTATCACATTCTTTCACAGAGTCAAGAAAAGGTTTTTTAAAAGGACATTTTTTAATATGTTTTCTAAATCCAGAAAAAGTTTTAAATGAAACCACACAATTGGGAACACAACATTTTAATGTTAGACAAGACCCTTCACACAATGCATGGTTTGTTCTTAGATGTTGGATTAGGATTGTAGTGTTTTCAGAGATTTGAACATTGCAAATAAAGCATATAAACATTTTGAATTTTGTTTTAGGTATAACTTAAATATATTTAATTTAAAAAATTTTGAATTTTAGTTTTTAATTCCCTCATTCTACTTGTAAAGGTGACCCCTTTTTCAATCTTATAAACCATGCATTGGATAAATTCCCAAAAATGTTTAAGGGGTTCAGGATACTTAATATTAAAAATAAAAAATATTTTAAACAGTGTGTCTAGGGCATAGAGAATATCTACCTTGCCAGTTACTATTGCCACTGATATGATGTTGTTATCATAAATGATGTAATAATTTTCAATGGCATCCTTGTTTGGTCCAACTGCTAAAATTAAGGGCTGCTGGCTTATTCTAGTTTCTAATATTTTGCTGATTGGAACTTCACTCTAAAAAACAATTTAATTTTATTATTTTGTGCTTAAATATATTTATTGTTTACTACCTTTTGAAAAACTATGAGGTGATCTTGAGTGGATTTACTATTTTGCCTTTTAAATTTAGACTTGTGATTATATGTTGATGGCAACATTAAAAGTAGACAAAAAATTGCTTTTGTTGTAGGGTCATGATAACCATCTAAAAAATAAAAAAGTTAAATTAATATCCAATATTTTACATTTATAATAACATACCTGCTTCAAGTTCTTCATTTTTTTTGCTATTAGAGGTTATTGAAAGTTCAAAAACTTTTGAAACTTCTTTAAAAAAAAAATCCAATTTTTCTAGTACAATGGTTTCCTGTATATGGGGGTGTATTAAAGAAAACTCATAAGAAATCTAAAAATATAGAATAAATAAAACCATGTTAATTAATTTTAATTTGATTAAAACTTACCAATCCCAATATTCTAAAAAATATTGGCAGCTCTCTAATATTATTTTCTTTTCTGTACAAAAAAGAAAATTTTAGTTTTTCTTTTAATAACTCAAAATTAGAAGTTTCAGAACTTTTTAAAAATTCAACAGCATTTTTATATTCCTCTGCTTCTACTTCTGTATATTTATTTTCAGTGTCGGTATCAGTAGTCTCTTTATTCGGTTTACTTAATTTTCTTTTTCTTAAAATGGTTCTTAGTCTAGTTGTTAAAAAACCTTTTTTCGTAACTGGATCATAAAAAGCTTCCTAAAAGTTTTAAATTATCAATATTTTATTTTTTTAATACTGTATAGTTAAAGTTCACTTACATAACCTTTAGGACTTTCTTTATCCCTTAAATTGGGAAAAATTTCAATGATTGAAATTGCACATCTCTCCCTTAAAAAACTGGACGGCATGCAGCTATTTGGAGAGAGACTTTGTATGTAAAAAACTGAAATGTTTACTAATTTTTTTCTACATTCATCATTTAAAGTTAAATTTTTATTGTAATAGTTAAAAACTTCTTGACCTCCTGGGGTTTTAATAATAAAGTTTTTCAAGTTCTAAAATATTACGTATTATTTAAAAATTATCGAAATTAAAAAAATAAATAAATAGTATATTTAAATAAAATTCTAACCTCTGGCGAAATTGAATTTTCATTATTAACATTCAAATAAGTTGATGTTAATGATCCATTAACACTTTCTGTGTCATCAGAAAAAATACTACAAATTGTTGTAGTAGATGTTGTAGTAGATGAAGAATTTTCATCTAATATTGTTAGTTCTAAAACACAATATTATGTATTTTTAATATTTATATTACTATCACGCAGTTAAAATGACTTACGTGGTTCTTTAACTTTTAGAAGAACTCCTCTAGAGGAAATTTTAATATATTCTTCTAAAAAATCTCCCCGAAGATTGGCCCCGTATTCGTCTTGGAGTGTAAATTCCTTTGATTCCAAGGACGGAAATAATTTTCTTACTGAAATATGTAAATGAAACACCCTTTTAATAATTTTAAATTATTTGTGGCACAAAACTTTATGATAAGCATTTTGTAACAGACCCCATAATCTTATAAACATTAAATAAATAAAATTTATTTAAGAAACAAGTTGTTTCACACAACACCCTTAATTGGAATTTTAATCGCGAATAATAACCTTGCCGATCAAGCTACATTTTAATTATTAAAAACTAAACTTTAGTTTTTCAAGTTAGAGATACCTAGGTAGCTAGTTAAAGATAAACGCGACAACTTCGTAAACCTCTATAATACACACACCCGCAATGTCTAGGGATATTTTAAAAAATTCTTTTACTTGTATATCAATAAAAAATAAGGATACTTAAACAATAAGTATACTTAATACAAGTAAAATATTTTTTTTTAAATATCCCTATAGACATTGCGGGTGAGTGTATTTTTGCTGCGTTCTTTCTGCAACCACAGATTCGTATTTGTTCGGAAAATCAAGATGGCTTTCGCGCCAAAATAATTAAAAGAAATTTATGTTTTAAAGAAAAAATAGCTCATCGGAAGTAAAATAATGAAAAAAACATTATAAACTATTACTTAATGCTAGATATTTTCCCATTTTTGTTTCTTGGCAAATTATAAAGATAATCTACAAAAATATTTTGCTTTACTTACCACTTTCAATTATGTCTTCATACGAGCAAGGGGACAATATAGAACACCATTCTGTTTCGTCATATTTAACACGGAAATATAATTTTGTTAATCCGTACTCCATAATGGCTTTAGAATACTTACAGCCGACTGACGAAAAGAAAAACACCCCACCTATTTACACTGACCACAGCCACTGAATAACGGTGTCATCATGAAGCCGCATGCTTGTGCCGAGCATGCGCTCTGCTCGAAAATAGCAACATTTTTTGTTAATTTACAAAATCTAGACCAAATTTTGCACACCTATTTGGTATTTTAGCAACTAAGTGTTGTTTTTTTTACAAACTTCGAATGTCTAAAATAACAACCTAAATTTGGTGAAATTTGCAAATTATTTTTTGTTTATTTTAACAAATCATAAAGAAATTTATCAAATTTATTTGTTATTATGTCAACTTATAATTGTATCTTTGACACATAAATTTTGTATTTTAACAACTTGAAGTGTGTTTTTTCACAATTTCAAGCGGCTAAGTTACGAAAAGTTATTTATTGTTGATTTAGCAAATATATTTGCCCTACTAACAATTTATGATTTGTTTTTTAGCCATAAGAAGTTGCTGTATTAACAACTAATATTTAGGATAATTTACAAATTAGTTGTTGTTGATTTTATCAATATTTTTTTATTTATTAACAAATATATTAGTTAATTTACAATTTATTTTGCTAAATAGACTTATTGGTAATTTAATTTGTTGTTTTATCAAAATTTATATTTACTACTTTATTTGTTAAATGTGTTTGTTAAGTTTACCACTCTATTTTATGAATTTTAGCAATAAATATTGTTGTATTAACAAATCATAATTTAACAACTTAAAATTTTTTACTGTGTAGATGCATGTAATTCCTGAAGGTCAGTTGGAATTTATATGCAGATACGAGTGTTGCTGTTTTATAATTCAAAAGTTTAAGTTCATTAATTTGCTATTTAAAAACCTATCCACCGTGAAGTGTAATAGCTCAGATTTTTTTATAAATATTTTATGTATGTACAATTGTATTTAAAAAAAATATTAAGGTGTCAAAAGATACGATAACTTATTTCAAATATACAAAGGGATGTTTAAAAAAAAACATACGAAATCCTAACCTTCGTGAAGCTATCTTTCGTGAAGCTCTCATATTCAAAATGTATGATTTCTTAAAATTCTTGCATTAGTGCTGAACCACTTATGTTATGTTATTACTAGACCAGGTGGCTTCCCAAAAACCTCATTCTAGACTAACAGTGAAACAACCAAAAATAAAAAATTATTATTTTCTCTTGGGGGACATCTCAATATAATTACCCATATGCATGTAATATCTAAGATATTTTTGCCAGCCAAAGAATGGTTAAACCAAAGGTTTCCCAGGAAATGGATTGGTTAAAGAGGTGCTCAAGAATGGCCGGCAAGATCAACAGATTTAACACCACATAATTTTTTTTTTGGGTTCATTTAAAAAAAAAAGTCTACAAAACCAACTGAAAACATTTTAGAACTCAAACAAATATAATATATTTTTATCTATTCCTACATTGACGAGCTGTAACTTTATGGCGTTTTATTGACAAGCTGAAGTTAACAACAGTGGCTTTTCGACATTTTACGTCACGGGCTGAAGTAAGCTTAATTATAAATTGGGAAAAACTGAGGTTAAATTCGGGTGACAGTTGACAGATGTCAAAATTTTAACAAATAAAATTGGCTTTAAATTGTGTTTTGTGTTCGTCGTAGATAAAGTATAGTATGCAACTCGTTTATAAACTTCTCTAGACACTCGTTTTTATTAAACACTCGCTCGCAAGCTTCGCTCGTGCTTAATTTAACTCGTAACCAAAATGGCGTTTATAAAACTTGATACATAATATACTATTATGGAATTCTTGGTTTTATTTATATTACACCTTTTTTTTTCTTTAACTTGGGAGTAAGGGTGGCTATTTTAATGCATAAGACTTTTCAACAATGTGTCCATGTCTCCTTTCTGAAAGAGGGTTGTAACGCGATATTTTGGGATATTGCCGAAAATGGACAAGCCTTATTCAACACATTTATCAAGGGTCCATGTCTAGCATCATCGAAAAAATGTAAATGGAACACGCATTCTTGGTGCTCGGGAAAAGCAGGAAAAGATAAATGGGATTGCACTTTGGCCTCCATCTTTCTCATTACTTATGTTCTACACAAAAAATATCTGGTTTCTAGTCTAAGAAAATGAAAATGTCCCATTATATAAAATTGAATGAACTTTTAAGATTTTATAATATAAATATTATATATTAAAAGGTTAATAGTTTCTATGGTAATATGTTACCTAGACATTCAAAATTCCTTCTTAACATAAACTTTTTTTTTTTAAATATCACATTTTTGTTCGTGTTTACAGGATACAGTGTACAGGGTATATCCAAAATTATAACACCAAAAATCGCATTTTATGAGTACAATTTTCAACATTGAACAATTTTTTATTTTTGAGCCTAACCTTTGGTAACACTTTTGAATATGCATTTTTCTGATTGCACAGAATTAAATAAAAAAATAACACTTTCAAGAAAAGACACATTTTTAAAAATTTTATTCTCATAAGAGTAACATACTGAAATTTAAATGTTTTAACTTTTACAAATTTTTCAATTTTATACTTAATACATAAATAGCGACAGTGGCGGCTGGTGGATTTTGGGCACACCCATATCTCAGTTATTAGACATGGGACCCATATCAAATTTATATGAGTTTATAATGACATTATATAGACAAGTTCTGCGCAAGCAGAATTTAAAATAAATTTTTCGAAAAAAGTTAGTTTTCAAGTGTGCCCCCCAGCTTCCTGCCCCCCAAAATTAAGATAATTCAAATTAAAGTGGTACAATATTTAATTCACTAAAGTTTATCGAATTTCAAATTTTATTAAAAAAATTCAAGTATTACAGACTTTATACCATTTCTAATTTTTTTAAAATTTAGTAAAAGAAATTAAAAAAATTTGAAATGGTATAAAACCTGTAATTCTTGAATTTTTTTAATAAAATTTGAAATTTTTCGATAAATTTCAGTGAATTAAATATTGTACCACTTTAATTTGAAATATCTTAATTTGGGGGGGCAGGAAGCTGGGGGGGCACACTTAAAAACTAACTTTTTTGGCAAACTTCAATTTATCTCAGTTTATATATACATATATATTGCAGCACAAGAATTTAAATTAAAAAATGTAAAAAATACACAGTTAAGAAATTATAAAATTTGTGTTAAAAATAATGCGTTTTAAATAAAAAATTTAAAAATTTACATAAACTTCCTAGTGTTTATAACATTAATGATATGTTACTTAATACAAAAATTATAATATTAAAATTTTAAAAGATTTAACAAACATTCATGTCCCATGAATCATGTGTTAAAAGGTCCTACAAAAATAGGAATGTTAAATAATAATTTTTTTGTACATTGTAGTATAATGTTACGAGAAAGTCATGTTAATTTCAATATAATATATTAGTTTAAATAACTCCTAAACTCAAAAATATTTGTTAAATATTTGAGTACAGTATTTAATACAGTATTTAATCAAATTAAAACAATGGAGTATTTTTTTTTTAAATATAAATGTTATTCTTCTAATTCGCTAATTTTCGTTTTCTTTTGATTAAAATCGGTACCCTGCAAGGCCCTTTGTCTTCTAACTGCGTTTAGTTGGTTGATGATAGTTAATTCGATTAGAGGTTCCTAATTGTAAGGTTAAGTGTGGTTTGTTTAGCGTGTGTTTAAAAAAATTTAAAGGTAAGTTTGCTATGATAATGTTTTTTTTTACTTACATAACGTTTGTATGCCCAGAAATGTTTAAAGACCGTTTACCCTATGGCAAGAATTTGTATTTTATTTTGGAATACAAAAAAAGTACTGGACTGTGCAATTTTAGTGAATTCCAATGCTTCATTGCTTGCCCTTTTTTTAATTATGTTGTATACCTAATAAATCTATATTATTACATCTTTCATTTTTTGCCCAATAACCAATATTCTTATATAAATTTAAATATTTTATTAAAATAAAAAAATAAATAAAAATGCACAATTAATAATGTAAAATTTAATTAAAAAATATTGTTAAAATAACAAATTAAAATAATTAAATGAAGAAATTCTGTTTGTCTAAAATAAATAAAATATAAATAAATTTAACATATTTAATTATGTTTAAGTTATACAGATTTTAAATCATATTAATTATTAGCTTAGGTTAAAATAACTTTAAAAAAATAAAATTGACACAATACGATTTGTTAAATTAACTTTGCAGTTATGTTAATTTTTAAAATTTATAATAATAAAAATAAAAAAAAAAATAAAAAATTTTAGTGGACTTCCTGTGACACAAGAAATATTTTCAATATACATATACATTTTTTACTGTGCAGGATTTAAACACATTGCGAGTTGTGAAAAGTTGGATAGTAAGGTTTTGACAGTGGCAGTGAAAGTTCTATATGCAGTGTTATTTTAAATCTAAAAATAAATTGTGAAAACGAATAAATTCCGCTACAATAAAAAAATTATTTATAAAAGGTATGGGAAAAAAATAAAACAGAAAACATAAAATAACAAATAACAGAAAACACATTTTAGATGGTCTTAGCAACTTTAATAATTTTTTACTAGACAGTCAATCTTTCTTATACTTTGTAAATACTTTATCAAAACCTGAAATTACGTTCGCACTGTATAAATATTTATATATAAATAAATTAATTAAAGTTAGTTGTAGAATTAAATAAGCTTTCCTAATCTAATGATCAAAATGAAAATACCTTGGGACAATGTGTAAATGATAGAATCTACAATGAAGCTTTAAAGACAAATCCAGGCTTTTACCCGCATTTCATAGAAAATGCGTATCTTTGTAAATGACGATGACTCAGCCCTTTCTGGCCATTATTTTGGATTTTCTCATACCCAATTCATCAATATAACAAAGGCAGAGATCTATCTTATCCTTCTATTTTGCAGTTAAAAAAAATATAGAAAAAAATATAATATTTATTAAAAATAAATCCATCATAAAAATAGATTTTGGTGATGGATAAAGCCATGTTTACCGGCTATGGAATTAATAATTTTTGCAACGTAATACGCAACATATGGTTATTGCACAATATGGCGTCGCCTCATTTCAGGGGTGTAGATGTAGAATATTTAAATGAACAGTTTTATAAACAGTGGCACGACGCACGCATTTATTTGTAGACCACAACTGGAGCAACTTTGGATAATTTTCGTAAGCGCGCCATTACAGTTTATCAAACTTTGTAAACTATATTGTCGGACAGGGTATACCCTATAGAGCCAGACCGTTTGCAATACAGTTTCAAAGCAATGAAAACTTTGTTCACAGTTTCGACAATAAGGAAAACTTAATTTCTTATACAGGTTCTTTCTACACAGTAAAAAAATTATATGTATATTATTTAACATATTTCTTGTGTCCTAGAAAGTCCACTCAAACTTTTTAGTTTTATTACTTATGTTAATTTTTAACACAACAGAATGTGTAAAAGAAAATTAATATATGTAATTTAACAAATCGTGTTGTGTTAATTTTTTTTTAAATGGTTATTTTAACCTAAACTAATAATTAATATGATCTAAAATTGGTATAACTTTAACATAATTAAATATGTTAAATTTATTGATATTTTATTTATTTTACACAAAAAAGTGTTACTTTAACATATAACTTTCTATTGATTTTACAGAAATAGTATTTCTTCATTTAATTATTTTAATTTTTTATTTTAACAAGATTTTTTAATTAATTTCTACATCATTTATTGTTTACTTTTATTTATTGAAATAAAATATTTAAACTAATATAAGAATATTGGTTTTTGGGCAAAAAATAAAACATGTAGGTATGTAATAATAATGATTTAATATTCTACAACATAATTTAAAAAAAGGCCAGCAATGAAGCATTGGATTTCACTAAAATTGTACAGCCCAGTCCTTTTTTTTGTATTCCAAAATAAAATACATATCCATCAAACATTTCTGGGTATAGCAAAAATACCCCTTGCAGGGTACCGATTTTAATCGAAAGAAGGCGAAAATTAGCGAATTAGAGGAATAATATTTATATTTAAGTTGAATTAAATAAAAGAATATAATACTCAATTGTTTTAATTTGATTAAACATTTTCTGTACTCAAATATTTAACAAATATTTTTGAGTTAGATTAACACTTGTTTAGGAGTTATTTAAACTAATGTATTATATTCAAATTAACATAATTTTCTCGTAACATTAATATTCTTATTTGTATAGGTCCTTTTAACACATTAATGTTTGTTAAATCCTTTGAAATTTTAAGATTTTAATTATTATAACTTTTGTATCAAGTAACATATATCATTTATGTTATAAAAACTAGGAAGTTTCTGTAAATTTTTACATATTTTTCTTACTACCTCGACTCCACGGCAGAAAGTTTACGTTTCTTGCATTGGTCAAGCTATACGCGCACACTCTATAATAGCGGGAGTAAAAATTTTTTAGTCGTGTGCTCAACATATGCAACTCTGATTACGACACTAATATAACCTCAAAATTTGGGCAGGCATCAATATGTTTCGATATACACATTTAATTTTTTCCCGTATTTTCGGCCGGGTTGTATTTTCGGCCGAGGTAGTAAGAAAAATAGTATACACTACACGGGCAGAAAGTGTGAGAGCCCTGAACTGCGCAGTGCAGGAATCTCACACTTTCTGCCCTTGTAGTGTAATATACTATTATTTAACAGGCATTATTTTTAACACAAATTTTATAAATTTTTAATTGTTTAATAATAACACTGTGCGACAAATTTTGACCTTACAATTTGAACTGGGATGAAATGTGGAAAAATCGAATCTATGCAACCCCCAAAACTAATCTTTAAAGGGGTTTTGCTAGTTTAGCTCGAATAATGGAGATATACAGGGTGTTTCTTTTAACTTGAGACAGCTCAATATCTCGAGAAATACGCATTTCACGGAAAAATGTCTTAAATAAAAGGTTAATGTGACCAAAGGGGACATTATTTGGTGCTACCGCTAGCCACCCCCTACCCCTCCTTAAGGGTGAAACGGGGGGTAACTTTTGAAAGTCAAATGGAATGACCCGATTTTTTTCACAGAGTTTGGTAGTACATAAAAAAATGAATAACTTTTATTTGAAAGTTTTTTTCAATTTATCAACAGATGGCGCTGTAATTCAAAATTTAAGAAAAAGGGGTTTCCTTGTAAAATGTATTATTTGAAACGTTTGAAAAACAAAAATTTAACATTAAATCAACAATAGTCGGCTCTGAAAACAAGTTATAACAAATGTTCGAAATGTCGTCCTTCCATTTCGACACCAAGTGGAGCACCAGCGTCCCTGGTCGGTAAACATTTGGTGCGGTACCTTAAGCGAACGATTAATCGGACCCTTCTTTATTGACGGTGCATTACATTAAATGGCGAAAAGTACCGGAATTTTCTAGAAAACGATCTGACGGACATTTTGGAGGATGTACCACTAGCACGGCTCCAAAACATGTGGTACCAGCAAGATGGTTGTCCTGCACATTATTCGACAATTGCTCTAGAGGTGTTGGATCGGGAGTTCAATGGCCGGTGCACCGCGGTGGATCGGTAGACGTGGTCCAGTAATTTGGCCTGCTCGATCACCTGATCTTACGCCACCAGACTTCTTCCAGTGGGGTTACTTGAAAGAAAAAGTTTACGCTGCAATTCCTACAACTTGGGAGGACATGGTGGAGCGGATCAGGAACGCCTGTGCGGCGATACCGCCCGACATGTTGGCGCGTTGTGTGCCAGAATTCATTACCCGCATTCAAAAATGTGTTGAAATGGAATGACGACATTTCGAACATTTGTTATAAATTGTTTTCATAGCCGACTATTGTTGTTAATGTTAATTTTTGTTTTTCAAACGTTTCAAATAATACATTTTACAAGGAAACTCATTTTTCTTAAATTTTGAATTACAGCGCCATCTGTTGATAAATTGAAAAAAGTTTTAAATAAAAGTTATTTATTTTTTTATGTACTACCAAACTATGTGAAAAAAATCGGGTCATTCCATTTGACTTTCCAAAGTTACCCCCCGTTTCACCCTTAAGGAGGGGTAGGGGGTGGCTAGCGGTAGCACCAAATAATGTCCCCTTTAGTCACATTAACCTTTTATTTAAGACATTTTTCCGTGAAATGCGTATTTCTCGAGATATTGAGCTGTCTCAAGTTAAAAGAAACACCCTGTATATCTCCATTATTCGAGCTAAACTGGTAAAACCCCTTAAAGGATTTGTTTTGGGGGTTGCCTAGATTCGATTTTTTCAGATTTGATCCCAGTTCATGTTTTGTGTTGCACAGTGTAATAATTGTTATTATTATTAGGTCACCTTTCCAATTTTTTAGGAAAATAATTTCTCAGGACAAAATTTTTTGGTAATAATTTCTTACTACAATACTAACAATTTAAAAAATTTTTTAGGAATTTTTTGCAATAAGTCATTTTTGCTGATAATTTTTGAGAACATAAGACTTGTAACCTTATTATGATAGTATCATAATGATACCAAGTATTACTTAAATACCTACTGATAACACTTCATATTTATAAAATAAAAATATGGACTGGCAATTTATAACTTATTTTTAACATTAAACAACATAAATAAGACGATAATCATCAAGGAATTGAATACATTACATTGTTTGCATACATAAATATTATTATGTAAATTAGCACATTTATAATTTATATTAACTAACATTAATTATGAGGGTAATTTCCCCATCTATTTAAATTAAAATTCCAAAGAAACATTCGCAATTTTCTTTATGAAAGATATTTGCAAAATATACATAAGTGGAAAAAAAAATAAGTTTGTAGCTATTAGCTAATATACAAACTTATTTTTTTACCACTTATGTATATTTTTCAAATATCTTTCATAAAAATTGCGAATGTTTCTTTGGAATTTTAATTTAAATAGACCCCTAGGAATCTAATATCAAACCCAAATATTAGAAAATAGTAAAGTAACCAGTATTTCTGAAAAACAAACAAAAACAAGGTTATGTTTCTCAATTTAATGTTAATTTCATCTTATTTTGTGAAAATAATACAATACAATGTATTTTATATAAAGGAATTTTTAGGAATATAACACTTATTTTTTTACAATAAAAACTTTTTATTTTTTTTCCTATTTTTAAAAAATCATAGCATATAATAGATATATGTCATATTTTTTTCTCTGTCTAAAGGTCTTAACTAGCATTATCTAGTAATTACTATGATTTTTTAAAAATAGGAAAAAAATAAATAAAAAGTTTTTATTGTAAAAAAATAAGTGTTATATTCCTAAAAATTCCTTCATATAAAATAAAAACATATTTACTTGATAGAAACCCCCTGTATACAAGACTTTTGGAGATGTCACATTAAAAGTTATGTTGACAAATCAAAAATAATTGATGAAATTCTATAATTTTTCATAGAGTATCGTGCAAATAAAACAGTTTTGTAGTTATGAAAAGTGGTACATATTTTAATCGAGAAAAATAGATCATGCAAATACAGCCAAAAATCATAGTTTTACTAGTGTTTTTAGTGGTTTGTGGTATAAGCTGGATAGTTTCATTGTATGGCTTAATTTGGTTGGCAATAACTATAAATGCCGCAAAAGTCAATTATAACGATGATGATGACGACGACGATTATCAAATTATAATTAAATAAATAACTTTTAGTAAAAATAAATACATTATGCTTTTTTGTTTGTAATTTATAAAAATTTCTAAAGCTTGTTTTTTTAATGTTCAAGTATACTGCTTTTTAACGCAAGAAGAGAACGCATATGTTGCAGCAACTTTAAGCATCATTTACGTTTTGCATTTGCTATGCTGTAGTTCGTTATTATAATTTATTAATTCCTGTTATTTTATATTAAAGGTTTAGGACAATTAATTCTATTTTGGGATGTAAATGTCATAAATTTAACCTAACACTTTTAAAAGTTATGTGTAAAATCAATATTTGTTTTACATTTAACTAAAAGGTAATTTCTTATTAACTGTCAAAAAATGTTTTAAAAATGTCTTAAATGACCCAAACTTTTAAAATTGTTTGAAATTTGTAAAAACTTAAAAAAAAAGTTTTAAAACTATGTTAATATGTTCTTAAGACTACAGGGTGTTTCACGATAGATAGAGATATCGATTTGAAATTTTAAAAGCGTTTATAATCCATTTAAGTATTTTTTTCTAAAATATTTAAAACAAAATGCCACTTTCGGTTTAACCCCATAATTTTTTTACATTTTTAAATTCTGTGTAAAATTTTAAGTAAAATTACCATTCCATGTCCTTTACCTAAAGTGGATAGTTTTCGAGTTATTAATTTCTAAAATTTTAAATATTATTTTGTATCAAAAACCTGTGGTTTTAATTAACAATTTTTATTACTAATTTATTACTAAATGTTTACATTTACATTCAAGCATTTCTTTATTCGTACTTTTACACACGGTGTGCCTGAACGAAGTTAAAAATGCCGCCAAAAAGTGATTGCAGTTTCTTGTTCGGGACCCTTTGGTGACTTAAAAATGATATTTACCAAAATCCTAGCTTTTCGAAAATTCATGATTTTTTTTTAAATTTTTGGTTTATCTTAAAGTCTACCTTTGACAGAGTACACATTTGTACACCGATTTTTATAATATTGGAGTATATTGTTAAGGAGATTTTGAGAATACTTTTTTATACTGTGCACATCATTTAATATATACAGGGTTAGCCAAAAATCGCTAATAATTGAAATTATTTGAAACATTTTTGACTTTTTTGGATATTTTTTTGTTACTTTTAAGTTTTTAGTGAATGAGTTTTTAGTTTATAAAATATACCCACATATGTGTACCAAAGTGAGATAAAGGGTTAACCCTAACTAATAAAGCTTTAGACTGACTGAAGATAAAAATTGCATGTAAAAATTCCCTACCCAAAAGTAGTGCGATGACCAGAAGTCGACAGCGCGATTCGTAATAATAATGTTTATGTTGATTGATTTATCATACGGCAGCATTAATGTTGGCGCGTTTTTAGAATTGAATGGTAAAGTTTGTAAAATCAACGTTTAGTGACCGTTGGGACAATGAAGACTGTTTATTAATATTTATGTTTGCTTTTTATGGATCAATGACGAAAAATGTATTGTTTTAAAGATAAAAAAAACATCGTTTAATGATCGTCAATAGTTAATAATTAATTTTTATGTTTTGCATTTATCGTTTTTAACGTTGGCTACACCGAAAAAAATAATGTAGTTGAGTTAACATTTGCCTAAATGTCATTTTTGAAAATGTTGTTTCAACAAAAAACCTATTGGATTAATATATATTTTGGTGTTAAAGCAATAGTCAGAGTGTGTCAAAGTTGTTCATTTGACAGTTAAAATATTAACATAAACTAATATTTTGAATTAAAATGTTTATCCTATTTTAATTTAATAGCTGGAATAGGTTGAATCGACCACTGAAATGTTTAGGATTACCTAAAAAAACTATTAAATTAACGTTTAGTTGCTCTTTAATCCAAAACATTAAATTTGTTCATTTAACAAATTGTAAATGTTACTTTAAAATGTAAAATTTGCATTCATAAAATTGCCGAGAATGGCGCTTCGAACACCCGCGCCATGTCATTAGACGATGACGTGTTCTTACATCTCGCCTTAGTTGGCTTACGATTAGGGGTATATAAGATCAGGTAGCTGTTTGTTTTAATAGTGTTCCACAGTGGAACTTTCACTACACCATATTGCCCGACACTGATAAGACCCTCAATACAGGGCGAAACAGCTGTCTGTCGGTATTTAAAGTAGGTGGAACACGCTCAAAACAAAAACTCTGGGCGAGGTGAATGTTCAATTCTTTCTCTTTATATATAATAATATATTATTTCCATAATTTTGTTTTGGATACCAACCTTTAAAGAATTTTAAATTTTTAGAATGTTAATTTAACATTTTATTGGTGTTAAGTGAATAAGCTAAAAAGGTTACCTGGACATTTCAAGAAATTCACCTTAACACCCTAAGAATGTTAAATTAACCAAATTAGCAGATTAGAACAAATATTCTCATTTTGTTCATTTGACTGTTATTTGTTGTTCAATTAAACAATACAATTTGACATTTTTAGATGGTTAAGTAAACGTGCAAAAACCATTGCTTGTATTTAAAGTACATAAAGAGTTGAATTAATATTTTTGTTGTTGTTTCAACAGCTTATTTTTTTCAGTGTAGTTTATTGTTTCAATGTACTTAGTTATTAATCTATGCTCAAAAGGCATTGTTATAAACACCAATACATAATATTAATGTACAAAAATTCGACACAGTTATATTAACCAAATCATTTATCAGAACCACAGCAAAGATATCTTCTTAAATATCTTTAATTAGGTCTATTTTTAGGTTTTCTTTTCTATCGCGGATTCCTTTGGAAGTAGATTTCATTCATTCAGCGGAGCGCGGCATTGTGTCGGCAAAAAGCGTCGGAACGGTCAGCCCCCTTGCTCCGTTACCCCATCGACCTACTTCCCCATGCCTGTGTACACACAATTGAAAAATGGGGCGCCGTCAACACGAACACGCCAAAGAGGCTGCACGGGACACAACTATCACTGCATCTTCGTACTGTGCTCAAAAAGATTGTTTTTAGAGTTTCGACATTATTACTCAACTGGAGCATTTTCTAAAACATTCAAATGCAATACCCTGTATACTATTCAATTTTTAAATTCTTCAGGAAATTGTAGACATATTTTATGTACTATGCTCCACACCTCAAAGTCCCACCACGTGAAAGTGTATGGTGCCAAATAAGTAATATTTTTGAGCATTTACAATTACAAAATTAGATGATATTTTTTGTTCTAATACATTAACCTAACTTTGATACAAATATTCTTATTTCATAATAGAGAAGTTAGATTTTTTTTAATAAATGCTGTTTAGTTAAAACTATTTTATGGAGAAATGTAGACCCAATGCACAAAAATATCACTTATATTGCACCTTACACTTTGGAATTTCATTAAATGCAGTATTTATATTCCTAAATTCTTAAACCAACCATTGTTATTGTGATACTATAAAGATTTGTTAACTTTTAACGCTTAAACATAAGCGGTAACACTATAAATATTATTTCTTTCATTGACTATACTTTGACAGATACATAACCTGAAAAGCGTTAAATGCCAAATTTTGAAGACTACGTTCCGTACGTGGTCACGTGGTGGGATTTTGAGGTGTGTAGCATAGTACCTTTTTTTTAAATGGTAAATAATGACAGGAACAAAAATTGACATCAGTGTCACATTTATTCAAATAGAAACTAATAATACGAACAAATCTCTTTGACCTACTTATCATTTATTCCGTCCGAAAAATATTTTGCCAATGCAGACACTCATCGCTATATTTCATTATCCTTTCATGCATATTAAAGCAACACTCTTTCCTGTTTCCTCGCCTTCTTAATTTAAATAACGAGTTTTGTCGGAGCCTTCCCTTTCCGCCGAAAGTATGCACAAGCAAATAAGAAACAAAATAAATTCGGATAATTTATTAACTGAGCTGAGCAGACGGAGGCCAAGGTGCGATAAAACTCGCTAGCAGTGGCGTTCATAGAAATGAAATCACAAATGCATTGCATATAGGGTTGGGACAGTTGAAATTTTCAAATGAAAATTTTAACTTTGAAAGTTTAAAACTTGAAATATTTCATTTAGTTGGAAAAGTGAAATTTTTAAAAATTTCAAATGAAATTTTCAATCCAAAAATTTCAACATTGCCTGTGAAAGTTTCAGAAATTTCATTGAAAGTTTCGCAATTTACTGAAAATTTCGCATAAATTTCACTTGCGGCCTCCCCTGGGACCTTTAATAATAATTTACACAAGATTCCGAATCGACCAATAAGAACGAGTTATCAAGCGTCTGGGCGTTTTTGTTTAGTTCGGCTTGGATTTGAATACACTATAAGTAATTATTGTTACTTATATGCATAAATTAATTTAAATAATTTAATTCAGTTGCCAATTTAATTTGTAAATTAAATCAGACTTTAAAATTTCAGTCATGATTAATTTAAACTTTTACTTTTGCTATACTTGCATCGGAAAACGGATAAAAATGCCTTTGGCTCATAAAATTTTGATAAAGTTTCTTAAATTTTCGTAAAATTTCAGTAAAATATTTAAAAATAATAAATATACATAAATATAAAACAATGAAAGTGGCACAATCTCATTAGCTTACCAAAAAGTGCTATATCTCTTTTAGTTTTAGTAATTTTAAAAATATTTTAAAAGGAAATCTCAAGAAATTTGTGGTAAACGTGGTATTTACTATTTATATTATTGGGCTTATTTCAATATTAATATATTACACTTAATGTGATTGAAATTTATTGAAGGTTTCAATAAATTTCATAAAATTTCAGAAATTTCGGAAATTTTAATAAATTTCATAAATGTCATGAAAATTTCAAGTGAAATTTCAAGTACAAGCAAAAAGTGAAATTTTCCCAACCCTAATTGCATACCCTGGCGTTTTGAAATTTTTTACATTTTTCCTTTTAATTCCGATAATATAAATTATAATTTTTTCTACTACCTTACTGGAAAACTTACATGTAAATTTTACATTAGCAAGAGTTTTTGTACCTTGTCTAGCCTTATTTGATTTTGTAGGAAAAAGATTTACTCCGCGCTTGTCCAATCATTCTTTGAACAAACTATATTCATTTTCATATCGCTCTTTCGATTTTTAAGGAAGAAAATTAATTGCAACTATTCTTGCCTCTTCAGCAAGATCTTGCGGCAGGTCTTCTTCGCTAGAACTCATTTTCAAAACGTAGGAAGAATTTCAAATGTATTATAAACATTATATCAACTGTTATGTTTGTATTACCAAAAATACCATAGCAACAAAGCGTTGTCAACATAAAGTCGGCGACGCAATATTTTTTCATAATTTTATAGCCCCATACCGGGTTAGTAAAAGGAACCGGAACGCTTAAAATGTCTTAAAACCGTTAAATGGTAATAGAAAAAACTATATAGGAAAATGCATTTCCTCCATTGAATATTTAATGCCCTTCGCTTCGCGTCGGGCATCAAACTATTCGCGGGAGGAAAAGCACTATTTTCCTCCCATGGTATGTAAATAGCTATTATTCAGGGTTCCAAGCATTGTTTTGTACTTTTTTTATGATTTTGAATATATGAATTTTTTAAATTTTATGACACTTTTTATGACAAGAATTTATTATTTCTAAAGTTATTTTAATAAAAAACAATATGTAATTTTTTAACAGTTTATTATATAAAAATAAATATTTTTTTCTCACATCAAAATAAATTTTTCTTCTAATACATACAAATTTTTGTTACTACTGTCAGCTGTTCTGCCATTTTTATTTATATATAAATAATAACGTATACGTTTTAGTGGTGCTTATTAAAACAATTTTTTTTTTAAATAAGGTAAGTCCTGGCTATTTGTTATGTATAGACTAATAGTAGGATTGTTAATAGGTTTATATATATATAAAAACAGTAACAAAACCCTACTGTTTTTATTTAAACAAAAATATTTCATTGTTTACTATTGGGGTGGGGTAACCCACATAGTTATTGGACACTTAAGGAATATTATTTATTTAAAATTTATATATGCCGTTGTTTTAAAGATTTTAGTTATAAATATATAAAAAGGATGGTTTGTTTGTTTAAACTTTATTTACGTTTACTTAAAAATAAGAATATTTGAATTTTTAATATTAGTTTTATAAAAACATGCAAAAAAGTATAGTAACTGGACACATGGACCATAGTTATTGGACATACAATTTTTATATAAACATAACAACATTACATCAAATAACATAACTTGTTAAAAATTAAAAAAAAAATTGCTGTTTTAGGTAATTTTTTAATTTCGTTTTTGTAAATATCATATAATTCATATATTTCTTTCTCGGATTCCTCATCTCTTTTCTGGATTCTGAAGGTAACTACTAATTTCTTGGTCTGACTTTTGAAATAGTTTGTTGCAAATATCATTAAGTGTGGTATCTCTAGTTTGTGAAACATTTATAATGTTTAGGCCGGAACAGGATGATTTATATATATATCTAATATTTTTTCGGGTGGTATGTTAAAAGTATTTTCCGAATTTATTAATTTTGTTGACATTACTTTTTTATGTTCTCTTTTATGCACTGTATTTAAATCACTGTTATTCTGCAAGATGTCCTGTGACGAAGAAATCACTGTATTACTTACTTTCTAAAAATGAATTAGTCAAAAATGTCTAAGCGAAAAAGCAGCCACTAATAATTCTCGTCAACAGCATTTAGCAGTCAATTCCTATGAAATATTATTCGCTGAATCCAAAGATGTCGTCAAAAGTTATTAAAGTAGAACAGTTTTTGAAATATAATCAATTTTACATATAATATGGAATTGGCTATATGTCAAAAACTGCTTAACTTTTATGGTTTTTGACGGTCTTTTCAGATTCAGGGGACAATTTTATATAATAATTGGCTGGTAAATGTCCGGGATATAAATAGAATATGATATTGGACATATGTCCAATATAAATATAAATTTACATTTTTTACCAACCAGTAATTGGACACTGGCCATTTTACTGTTTGTTTTCAAAATTAAAATTAAAACGCATTAAAGTGACAACGTTTAAACCATAAGGAACCCATTTATACCACACACTGATCTATACACTTTTTAGAAATATTTTTTATTGTAATTTAAACACAGCCCTGCTCTTAACAAAAAAAGAAACAAAAATCTTACCACCAAAGTAACGTGCGAACTTTTTTGTCCTATATTAGACCCAAAATAAAGTAGTTCTATAATATTACCGACTAAAATAGTTATAATTGCATGAAGCGTCATCCAATGATTTGACTTTAAGGTAACTATTTATAGAACTCTTGTTTTTACAGTATTAATGTTAATTGTCCAATAACTATAAAGTGTCCGATAACTGTCTACTTTAACCTACCAAAATATTCCTAATATGGGTACCTCATATTAACGCCATATTGAATTTTTTGATTATAATGTTTTAAGGATTTTTTATCTAGTATTATCTTGCTTGCATATTAAAGAAACAACGTTGTTAAACTGAAAAATTAACAAAACTTAATAAAGAAAATAATTATAAAAATTAAATGGCACTGCACGCCACTGCTCGCTAGAGAGAGAGAATATTTAAATAAAATCTTACAACTTCGAAGAAAAGAATGGCACATCAATTTTGCGTAATTATATTATGAAACGAAGGAGTATTTACATTTCTAAAGGCAGCAAACAGTTTGTATTTGCTGTTTTTCACATTTTCAAATTTAGTAGTATTATTTTACAAGAAGGGCACTTTATTGAACTGTGCAAATAACTTGTTGCTAACTTTAGCCCGTGACTTAAAATTTATGTGACTAAAGCACCATAAAGCCATAGCTTGTCAATGTGTATTTAATATATCACTTGTCATGTCATGTCATGAAAATATATTTTTTTTTAATTTGATGTTATTAAGTTATTTTTGGTATTTTGAGACATTTTTAAGAGTTTTGTAATTCATGGTCATTAACAGCTTTTAACAACTTTAGACAATTTAGAAAGTTTTTAACACAAAATGGTTAATATTGTAATAAAATTTAATTACATTTTTGTTTTAATATAACTAGGTACGCGAAAAATTAAAATATTAATGTGTAATGTAAACATTATATATACATATATGTTATAAGATCAACAAAAGAGTATAAAAGCTTAGTCCATATTTTTATTAAAGTCGGGCATGGCTATTTTATGGAAATTGGGATGCTCATGTAACGTATTGTTCAATGCGAGTTTAAACGACGTTTTAGAGGACAATTTTGCTCGAAACTTATATTCCCTAATATCCACGGGCGATAAACAAACCAATTTATAGCAACGTTAGGATTTTTTTTATTTTACATTTAAATATGATGAATAGTATATTGTTAATGGAAAAATGCGGATGAACATTTTAGAATAATAAAAATAATTCAGAGGATGTGCTCCGAGAACAAAATGTATAAAATGCAGCTTTGTTAGGGTATATAAATTATTTTTATTTTGCTAAAAGGAATTTCATTATTTTATTTACTTTATAATGAAAATATAATGCAAACATGTTTAAATATACAGCAAAGTTTTATCAAATTTGAAAAACAAAACGTTCTAAAAAATATGTTTTTTACTATGAAAAAAATAAACAAAACTGGGAAAGTATAATAAATACTTTTTTCTACTCCCACCTTTAAAACGCCCTTTATCGCACATGTTTCCATGACACTTAGTGACCTTTTAAATACACATTGACAAGTTGTGGCTTTATGGCGCTTTAGTCACGGGCCGAAGTTAGCAACAGGTTTTTAGTCACGGGCTGAAGTTAGTTCTAAGTTAGTTGACAGTTGTCATACAATCGTTAAAATAAAGTGCCTTTCTTGTAAAATAATACTAAATGTGAAAATTATTTTGTTATCTCAATACAAAAATACAAAAGTATTAATTAGTTTTTCAACGGCAATATTTGAAAAGTTTATATGAACATTGTACTGACCTTTTAATTTCGCCGGCAGTAAACTATAAGTTAAATTCGGGCACGGACTCCACTGTAAAGTCCTCATAAAACATTTTCTTTACTTTCACTGTGAAAAACTGTCAATTTTTAAGAAATACATTTCGATTTATAACCTTTATAATCTGTGTTTATAAAATACAAAAATGTGACATTTGACGGTGACACACAGATTCCCCCATTGTTTCATAGATGGCGCTCTATACAAATTTTTGATTTTAATCATAATAATAAGTATTTGTCGTAGAAAAAGTATAGTATGCACCTCGTTTATAAACTTTTTTATACACTCATTAATTAATCACTCGCTCGCAAGCTCGATCGTGCCTTAATTAAATTCGTGTATAAAATTGCGTTTATCAAACTTGATACATTATATACTATTTTATAAATTGTTAAAAATTAACGTAATAAAAATTAATAACAAATTTGAGTGGACTTTGTGGGACACAAGAAATATGTTAAATATTTACTGTGTAAATATTTTTAATGAAAGTATTCTTTGCATTTGGTTCGAAAACAAGTTTTAGTTTTGAAAAATACGGATTTTGTGCTTATGTTTCCAGCAAAACAATATTTACAATATTTATTTAGTATTTTTTAGCGCTTAAATGAGCTTTAATTCAATATTGTTTCAGCCTACATTTATTGCTATTGGTTCAACTTCAACGGAACATGAATTTGCTGTAAAAATATTTGATTGAAAATCCACTTGTATTGAATTCAACGAATATCGCAACTCAATTTAACAAAATTTAGGATTTCATGAAGCTTTAAAATTGTCCAGCGATACGTAAAATATATTTTTATGAAAAGTTATTGCCAATTTAAAAAAGTCTTTATATTGAAATATACAAACTTTTGATGGGATTTATTATAACTTTTTTAATTTTAATTTTAGAATCTTCTGAAGTATATGAAATTTAATAACGTGGGTAGTATTGTTATAAAAATTTAATTTTAAATTTTGTAAGAATTTTAATTAATTTCAATGTTTAACAAATTATTTCATTATAAAAGTACACGTGATTTTAGGCAGCCAATCAAAACATTTCCCACAACAAAACGCATCAACAAGTTCAACTGAGTTCAGCGTCTGCAACTTATGTTTCTGCTTACTTTATTCTAATTCGTATCCTGTTTGTAACAATTGCGCAGTGTTTAAAATATATTACCAGAAATCTGTTATTATTGTTATTCGGATTCCTTATACCTATTTAACGAGATTTTAGTTTTTTTCTTATAAATATATAAAACGGATAGTTTGTTTGTTTAAACTTTATTTACGTTTACTTAAAAATAAGAATATTTGAATTTTTAATATTAGTTTTATAAAAACATGCAAAAAAGTATAGTAATTGGACATTTTATATAGTAATTGGACACAGGACCATAGTTATTGGACAAACATTTTTATATATACATAACAACTTTACATCAAATAACATAAATTGTTAAATATTTTTTAAATATAAATTGCTGTTTTAGGTAATTTTTTTTATTTCGTTTTTGTAAATATCATATATTTCTTTCTCGGATTCCTCACCCTTTTCTGGATTCTGAAGGTAACTACTAATTCCTTGGGCTGACTTCTGAAATAATTTGTTGCAAATATCATTAAGTGTGGTATCTCTAGTTTGTGAAGCATTTATAATTATTAAGCCGGAACAGGATGATTTAAATATATCTAATAGTTTTACGGGTGGTATGTTAAAAGTATTTTCCGAATTGTTGCCATCACATTTTTATGTTCTTTATCATGGACTGTATTTAAATCACTGTTATTCTGCAAGATGTCCTGTGACGAAGAAATCACTACATTACTTACTCTCTAAAAATGAATTAGTCAAATATGTAAAAGCAAAAAAGCAGCCACTAATAATTCTCTTCAAGAGCAATTTGTATCCAGGACATTTAGCAGTCAATTCCTATGAAATATTATTCGCTGAATCCGAAAATGTCGTCAAAAGTTATAAAAGTAGAACAGTTTTTGAAATATAATCAATTTTACACATAATATGAAATTGACTGCTTAACTTGTATAGTTTTTGACGGTCTTTTCGAATTCAGGGGAAAATTTTACAAAGGAATTGGCTGGTAAATGTCCGGGATACAAATATCAAACTATATTGGACATATGTCCAATAATAGAAATTTACATTTTTTACCAACCAGTAATTGGACACTGGCCATTTTACTGTTTGTTTTCAGAATTAAAATTAAAACGCATTAAAGTGACAATGTTTAACCATGAGGAACACATTTATACCACACACTGATCTGTACACTTTTTAGAAATATTTTTTATGGTAATTTAAACACAGCCCTGCTCTTAACAAAAAAACGAAAATCTTACCACCAAAGTAAGGTGGGAACTTGTTTGTCCTATATTGGACCCAAAATAAAGTAGTTCTATATTATTACCGACTGAGATATTTATAATTGTATACTGCGTCATCTAATGATTTGACTTTAAGGTAACTATTTATAGAACTTTTGTTTTTACAGTATTAATGTTAATTATCCAAAAACTAAAGTGTCCGATAACTCTCTACTTTACCCTACCAAATTGCTTTATAATTTGATGATTTCAGAATGGTGTGTTATTAAATGGTGTGTACGGTATTTTTGTGTTCATTTATGTAGGTATGTGTTAATTTTTTTTGTTTGGGAAATTGATTAATAAAGCAACATTTCTCATAAAAAATCTTCTTAATAAAGTTCCCAATTTTCAACAAATACTTTTTACAAAATGTCTATTATAATTACAAACTACTTATTCAATTAGTTAACAGATTACAGTTGGTTGTAAACTTAACAAAAAGTTATGTGGACCTGGATTAACATAAAATCTGGTTAACATTTGGTTAAAATTAACAAATATTTTTTTACTGTGCACATCAAAAACACATTTAAAGAAATAAAACTGCAATCACCTTTATTGAAAAACAAACGCCGTTTTCCTTCCGACAGTTCCAAAAGTGCATACGATTGCTCGAACGAGGCTCCAAAAGTTAAGTTAAATTAAACTTTCGCAATATCTAAATTTGTTTTTGCACCGTTCGCAGTTGGTAGCAGTGGCCGGGCTATTTCCTGTTTCCGGAAAGTTGCAACCCGTGTCGCAACACATGTGATGGGTATCTATTTGGCTCAAGGCCTTCGCACAGTGAAAAAGTTTTGAAAATCCAATTGGTTTAAAATATTCAACAAAATATATATGTACCTAAACATAATGGGGATTTTTTTTCTGGTTTTCACAATTTTTTTCTTGACCATTTTAACACCAAATTAACACCATACATGGTCTATATCGATAGACGAAAGTTATTTAATAAGTTTTATTTATGTTATTTTTACCCATTTTAATAATCCTTAAGTTTCAACACTTTAAAATATTATAAGGGGCATTATTTTTACGAAAGAAAATTACTTATAAGTGTATTTCACCTAAAGGAAAATTTAACCGTAATTTTAACGTCAGAATTTTTACTTAATGGTAAATGTTACTCATAAGTCATAATTTTAAGATATTAAGACCACTTTACTGGTATTTTTTAGGGTTATTAGTGGTAATAAATACTATTATTATTGACTAAACAAGGAAAAATAAGCTTAAAGTGAAAAATAAAACTAAGGGGACATTTTTTTCAGGTCGCCATAATGAATTTTTTAAGATGGCATCCATTACTTATCTAAACATTTATATAATATTTTTTCATAAATATTTTTTCTAAAATATAATAAGGAAAGTTTTAGTTATTAAAAAATAATTAAAACTAAATGATTTTTAAAAGATTTTATAAAATTTTGTAGGTTTTAAGTTTTGTTATAATTTTACCCAAGCAATATTTTTTCTTAAAATATTTAGAGGGCATATAATTTTTAAGTTGTTTCGTGCCTATTTTTATCAATAAAATAATGTGCGTTTGAGTTTTAATGCAAAATGTTATTAGTTTTGACAATTTAAGTATTATTTTTTAATATTACTCTAGCGTGGCCTTTATTACTATTTTGTAAAATATAAATTAAAAGAACAAAGAAATTACGAATGTCAATGTTTTAGAAAGAGAGAACAAACATTTAGTAATTATAGCGTTATTTTTACGTAAATTTGTGGTATTTATAGTGTTTTATTACGTTATTCTCTTAGTAGATCAAAAAGGTTATTATGTAGGTAAAATAACGAAATAAACCATTTCTTAAATTTGGTAATTTTTCGTATCTATACCATTATAAAACCGTTTTGGTTAACCGTAAAAACTTTAAAGTTGACTTATTAATATTTTAATTGGCTATTAAGAACAACTTTTTAAATTTTCTTTATCCTTTTTAATAAAATTATAATTTATATTATTGAAAATAAAATTAAATGGTAAAATATAAAAAAATGTCAAAATGTCAGGGTATGCAATGCATATGCACTGCATGCCACTGCTGTTAGGTAATCAATTAATGTATTTTTTTTTCATTCAAATTCATGTTTGTAATATCAGATGCCCCACTGTGCATAACTCTTTAACTAAATGCGATGGTTTCCTTTAAAGGTTAATTTCGTTATATCGCGTTGCATAGTTAGTAAAGTTCAATTGATAAAAAAATTAAAAAAAAAATAAAGAAAGAAAACGATAAATCTTATCTGCCTAAATGAAGTTTTTTATATGTAAAAGGTTTACGATTTTTTTATAAACTAAGAATTTTGATTATAATCTGATATACAAATTAATATAAAAAAATGTACATTCGACGCCACTATTTTTTTCTAATGTATTTTAACCTGTTAAACTTGAAAATCACAACAAAAAATATGTCAAGATTTTTTAGATAAAAATTGTTTTTTAATATTTTGATTCTTTAAAAAAGCAGCTTAACTATTTGTGTATAATTTAATTTAAAATTTAACAATTTTTAAAGGGTAAATAATCGAAGAAGCAACTTTGTTTTATAAATTTGAGTATAACACGTTAAAGTATTGATATTTGACTATTATTTGATATATTAACTTTTTTATGCAAATGATGCTTCTGTGGCCAGGATCAGTTATGAATTAGCAGTAGCAGTATTCATAAATGTTTAGTTTAGTACATTTTGTCATTTTTATACAAATATTACAAATATTGTTGTATCTTTTTATTAATAATTAAGTATAGCATAATACATAAATTACGTTTAATATACAGGGTGTTTCACGTACGTAGTTCATTAGAAGTTTCTAGGGCATCAATTTAAAATTTTAATATCTTGAAAACTATTGACTTTAGGTATAGTCTAAATCAAATTGTATATTGTATTAAAATTTTAAATCCATATCGTTTGCGTTTTCCCAGAAACACCCTGTATATTAAATATAAAAAAATGCAAAATAACTAATTACAAAAAAGCGAAAAACAACTGAATAAAAAATATACATACATCTAAATAGCCGATCGCAACATAAAAAATAAGTCTTTATTCTAATTTATTTATTGGGTAAATATTACTTTCCTCAGTTTGAAATTAAAATTGAAGCTTGCTTATCGAGTAAAAATTAATTGAAGCTTGGTAGTGAAGCAAAAAATAAAATTAAACTTGCTGACACTGTCTATAATTATTATTTAGTTTATTCATTTTAATAAATTAATGTTTTAAGTTTATAATAAACTGAACTGTCATATTATCTTTCATGCTTCCAATGGTAGGTTACCATAGAGATAAGTCTATGATGCCTACTATAATCAAAATTAGTAAACTTGAAACAATTTTAAATTTATAAATAAAAGTAATTTTAGCTCCATCTATGACAATTTTTTTTTAAATAAATATGTAAGAATAATACATTTATACAAGTTTATATATCAAATAATAGTTAATTATCAGTACTTCAACGTGATATACTCAAAATTATAAAATAACGTGGCTTCTTCGACTTTTTAACCCATAAAACATTGTAAAATTTTAAATTAAATTGTCCCCAGCGGCCCCTGTATGTTAAAATCTAAAAAAAAATACGTGGATTTATTGCCATTAATAATCTTAATTTCAAATCGATACGTTTTTAAATAAAAAAGTTATTACAAAATATCGAAATTTATCTATTTTTAACACAGAAGAGTGATTTAAGGCCTGAAACCCACGGCGGTCAATGGATGAATTATTTTTTTTTTTGAAAAATGCACCATTTAGATGTAGAAACGAGGTTAAAAAAATATATTCAATTCTGGCATCAAAATATCCAGTTTAAAAATGTTCTTAATAATAATTTTCATGCTTTATATTCTACAAGTTGATTGACTTCCAGATAGGCAAAATATAAAAAAAAGTAAACTTATGCAAAATATTTACCTCGGTGGGAATTTTAATAATTCCAGAAAGCCTCCTAAATTTACAGACTACGCTTGGAGCTCGGTCTGTTTTGAATTACCCAACTAGAAAATTAGTCAAACGAAGCGAGTTTTAAGCACACTCTGGGGGATTTATTACATTTTCCAAACGTCTAGGCTAAAACAAGGTATGAGTAAAGGAAAATGTTCGTTTGAAATTTTGACCGAAAAGTGGAACGGACATATTTATGATTTATTGTCTGATGCTATACAGAAAAAAAATATAATGAAATACAAATTTGTTCACCATAAAATTTATGGAAAAAACTACAATATTTCATAGCTAAACATATATGTATATACACAGTAAAAACTTTTGCCTGTGTAAATTTTTTAGTGTAGGAGTAAAAATATTAGAGTTGATTTGTAAGTGTAAAAGTTACACTACAAAATACACGGTAGCATTTATTGCTTATTGACTTTATTAAACACATTTAAAGAATATGAACATTATTCATTGGTACATTCACACTATTTATTATTAAAATAAATCAAAAGGGTATAAAAACTTAATGCGAGTGTTTATTACCCCTTAATGAGTTAAATAGTGACAAAATGTACACTACAGTGCATGCCAATTTCTTTGTCTGTTTTGATGTTACTAAGAGCTCTTTTTTCTTTACACTACTAGTGCACATTGTATCACAATTAAAGTTAAATTACACCAATAGTGGCAAAATAAACTGAAAAAACTGGTAATAACCGAAATGCGTTTTAAAATGTTTGGTTGGTACCTATCTACCTAAGCAGTGCATATCCGGAGATACCGCGTTGTGGAAGTGTGGCATTTTTGTTGAGTTAGATTTTAATTACGGTGAATCCATAAGAGGACATTCTTATTTTAGGTAAGTATTATACTTCCTTTTTCTTTAAGCCTTAATACTCAATAAATACCAATATGTTAAAAGGATGTCCATACCCGACCTATATTATATATCAATAATTTACGGCAGTAAGTCGGGTACTTGTAACATTAATAATATAAATTCATACACACTTGATTTACTTTTTATTTTCAAGCGTAATGGTTGTTATATTAACCTATACCTACATTTTTATTAATATTATGGAAAATTTGTACACGTGTGGTAAATTCCCGACATATAGCCGCCTGACGCCTCTCTATCAATGGGATCACCCATTTTTATAACAGAAAAATTGGTTACTGATGAATTCTCAAGATAATTCATTGCTTACTTGACAGCCAGTAAAACATTGCATTGATCTAAAACTTTTACGTTTTAAGGAACCATTTTGCTTAAGCCAGCCATACGACTCAAATAAAAAATTATATTTTAAAAGGCACCGATTTTGATAATTGCAATTGTCATAGATTTTTGTTCCAAATGAATGTTTTTCTTTATTCACTACACCCAATAGGTTTTACTCAAATAATAGTGTAAATTTACACTAGAAGTTTGCACTAAAAGAGTAAAAGTACCTTTTTAAAATTAGAACCTTTCCAAAGTAGTGTTAATTTACACTGAACAAAAGTGGGATTTTACCCAGGAAGTGTAGAAGTACACGATTTTAGGTAAATTAACACTTTTTAATACAGTGTAAAATTACTTTATCCTTAGTGCTATAGTGTTAAATCATACTTGCTTATTTGGGGAAAATTACACTACAATTTAACTCTAATTGTAGTGTTATAAAACAATACTATTTAGTGTGGATCTGTGTGAATTCTAATTAGTGTTGCTTAGAGTTGATTTTTTTTTACTGTGTGTATACCATACAAATTTTAGTTATTTTAGTCAAAAATGTTCTTTTGACAAAAACACTAAAAGATTAAAAACAATAAACCTGTGTTTGAAAAGGGTATCGTGTAAAACATTTTTTATACAAATATTATCATTTCCCACGCTATCTATCCCGCTTTATACATATAAGTGTAGCGTATAAAAAATGCAAAAGGATTATCATGCAAGGCCGGGTAACCCAGAGTCTGTATCATTTTTTCTCTCCCGCTAAATCAATCAGCTTGAGGTAGGAACGCTGTTTGAATATATTTCGGATAAGGGGGCTTACGTATTTATTATTCAAGGCAACGTTTAAGGGTCTATGTAGAAAGTTGTATAAGGATATACTGTATTATGAATACCCAGATCAATGACGGGAAGAGTCGGTAAGTCAACAATTCTCATACAAAAGTTTTATAAAACATGTTTTTATGCATAAAATAGTATATTATGTATCAAGTTTGATAAACGCCATTTTAGTCACGAATTTAATTTAGTCACGTCTAACTCGCATCAGAGCAGCAACAGCAGCCCAGAAGATAAGACCTGAAGAGGGTACATGACATTGTACCAAAAAAATGATTAAAATAAAATTAAATGATTTGAGGAGGAAATCAATTAGTACTAAAATTGGTCCTCATACTCTCCTCCTTATATTGGGAACAGGAGGATCATTCGACTAAAAATAGGTAGATTTTGTCTAAAACATTTTTTCATATTTGTAATAGATGGCGCTGTAATGAACAAAAATCAATTTTGTTCGATTTTTCTTTTTATACGATTCTGCAATAATTTTTCTATAAAAATATCACTTTTTTGGTAATAATTATCTTATTAAATTAAATCTGATTTTTTAAGTACCCACGATTTTTCAACTAGTATTTAAGTTTCCTTTGGTTTAAGTTTTATACATTTTTCATTCATTGATAATTATCAATTGTGCACCATGGTCACCTGCCAGCATTAAATCCTTTATAAATTATAATTTATAAAGGATTATTGTACTATTTTTAATAAAAATACCTCATTTAAGGTAAAAAAACATTATTTTGTCATTTAATTAATTTAATCCTAATTGAGGTATAAAAAAATAGTATTTGGTTATAAATAATAATTATTATTGAGGTATAAAGAAACTATTTATACATAGTTTAGCATTATTTAATCAATTTAGTTCGAAGATTAATTTGCAAACAAAAAAGACTAAGCAATTATTCATAATGGATGGAAGAAAAAATAGAAATGACTTTGATTTATGGAGAAGCAGGCAGGAATCTTGATGATGCTGTTAATATCTACGCTCAGCGTTTTCCGGAAAAAATTTGATCACGTACTTCATTTCACCGTACAGTCAAGCAGTTTACTACAACCGGGAGTGTTCAACAAAAAAAAGAGTTCGTTGAGCAAATATTTAAAATTGTTATTTTGAGCACCTACTTTAATTAAAATTTAAAAAATAAATAAATAAATTTAAAAAATAAATAAATAAATTTAAAAAATAAAACCAAGTACTTTATTCAAAAATTATTGGAGAATCGTATACAGAAAAAAAATCGAACAAAATTGATTTTTTTTTCATAACAGCGTCATCTATTACAAGTATGAAAATGTTTTAGACAAAATCTACCTATTTTTAGTTGAATGATCCGAATCTGCAATAAAAAATAGGGTGTTCCATTGAAAATTTTAAAGATACCCCCTGTTCCCCCTATAAGGAGGAGAGTATGAGGACCAAATTTAGTACTCGAATTTTATAAAAATATCTAGGAAGTTATTAAAGTTATGATAAAAAAACGATTTTTTTCTTAAAACTTTAACACCCTGTAACTAAAAAATTAAGAGGTTTAGGTCATAGGTTTATTTGAACTTTTTTTTCTTAAAATCAACTAAGGTTTCACAACCTTAATATTTATATATTTTACATAATTAACTCATTTTGAACCAACAAATTTGGTAGGTTTTTGTAAAATACATAAATAGAAAATATTGTCGATTTACATAGCGAAACTTTAAATTTTTGAGACAAATTTCAAGCATTTATAATTTCGTTGGGTTTAAATTCTTTTTGTGGTAAAAACTTATAAAACTGTATAAACGAAATTTTTCGGGTTTACATGTCGAGCAATAAAACTGGTTTAATACAATGCAATAAAACTTCAGCATTGTGAAACGCTGTTCGACTGGGAAATTTCGGGAAGCAAATTTGTCAGTTTGTAAAATCTGTTCGCTTCATTGCCGTGCGTTATTCTCGGCACGGGTCATCTTTATGACAAACTCGCTGGCATTAATTTTGCGAAAAGTAAAAATGTTTACGTCATTTAAAAGGGCAGGAGCCAACGAAATTTCACCGTGATAAAGTGAATTCCTCTGAGAATTAAATACAATATTTGCATTGTTTTTTAGAATTATATGGTTTTTGTTTCTTTATTATATGTTACCATTTTCTATAAAAATTTTGTTTCTTTTTGAGGTTTTACAAAACAAAAATTTGTCATATAAAATATTAAAAAAAAAATAGGCTGACAGCATAAAAATATTAACAAATTTTATACTTACTCTCTTAAAATGAATTAGTCAAAAATAACTAATTACACGGAGAGAAATGTATAGTAAATTTTAGATACTAAAAAAAATATAGTAAAATTTATTTAAACAAATTTTTAGGGTAACAATATTATATATTCGTAAATACAATATTAAGATTGTAATACAAAATACTATTTTTTATTATACAATTTTAGTAAAGATTACAACACCAATATTACTAAATTATAAATGCATAATATATATTTTAATTTTTTATATGCTCGTATATATAAATTGATTTTACTATCTTCAAATAGTAATATTTACTATATGATTTAATCAAATGTAATGTGTACATCTTATATTATAATATATTACACATTAATAAAATATATAGTAAAAATAATATACTAAGGTAAACAAACAATATATTTAAATATAATATGCAATATAGTAACTCATGACATTTTAAACATTCAATTTTCTTAGTTTCTTCAATAAACTTTCTTGACCCATTACTGGTAATACTTATAAGAAAGAATTGAACCTACTTGGTTGCATAGTATGTACCGATTGCTGCAAAGGCCACGTTGCGACGCGTCATTAGACGGTGTGGATCACGTGATGTTCTTACATCTCGCCTCTGTTGGCTTACCAACCATGTTATATAAGCTCAGGTATTTCTTTGTTTTGGGTGTGTTCCACTACTACAAGTTGCTCGAAAGTGTCGTGTCGACACTGATGATACCCAATATAGGTCAAAACACATGTCTGTCGGTATTTGAAGTTGATGGAACGCACTCAAAACAAAAAACCTTGGCGAGGTGTAGGTTCAATTCTTTCTCATAACATTTTTGTATATTAAAAAGTACAATAAATATGTTACAATTTTTAATTGTTAACATATAAAAATATTCGATTTTAAAATATTTTATATTTAAAATGGCAACATAATATTTTAAAATTTACTATACTCATTAGTAATGAAAAAAATCTAATTATAATAAGAATTAAAAACAAAATTGGTTGAGAATAATAATATTTTACCTTAAGGTTTAACATACATGGATATTTAAAAATTACTAAATATGCAAAGTATCTGGCAATATACAAGATAGTTGTCCCAAATAGTAATATAAATTATAGTAAAGGTTATTATAATTACGGTAATCAGCATTATACTTTTCTCTCCGTGTATAAGTCATATTTGACTAATTGTCATAGCGAAAAAGCAGTCACTAATAATTAGTCAAATTCTACTATATAAAATAGTCAAATTAGTAGATTTAAATTTAAAAAAGTTTTGACCCGGGGATTGAACCCATGTCTGTCACTTGTAAAGCTGTTGTCATAACCAATTTGGCTATCAGCCGCTCTTATAAAATCAATTTTATTTGTCAATAAATATTTTTCATAATATTTTAAAGTTGAATATATTATTTGTGTTGCTGTTTTGAGCCAAACTTTTTGCATCTTTGTTTGTTTTTATGGGCCATTTAACCATGGAGCCTACAGGTATGCATTTAATTCAAATAATACTTTGTGTTGGCTGCAAACGATTAAAGGTATTAGTTACTTTTAACTCTCATAAATAGTCAGACTAATCTTAAATTAATCAAACTTTAACTATTTACGTGGTAAAAAATAACTATTTAAAAGTGAAAACGACTATTTTATTAGTAAAATGTGCTGGTACTTTTAAAATAGTAGAATTTTCACTATTTCATTTTAAGAGAGTAGAATAGTATATTAAAGTACAAGTTGCAGAAGGCCACATATTCTCGCACGAATTCGAAATTTGGCCTCGAGCGACGAAGGAGCGAGTGGACGAACGAATGAGTGCGAGAATAGCCTTCTGCAACGTGTGATTTATACTATTTTCTCGATTTTAACTTTTATTTAGGTTTTTTTAATTGTTTTGTGGTCGTTGTTAGTTAGGGGATTTTTCTCGCAAAATGTCAGTTGGCAACACAAAATGACAATATTTGTTATCCTGCACAAGTACAACCTGAACTGCACTTTTACACATTAAACTTAAAATTTTGCATTAAAATGCATTGTTGGAGCAAACTTTATATTACAAAACAATAATAAAGGCTTCATTTTCAATAAAAGTAATGAATTTGAGGTTATTAATCAGTTTGACATTTTGGGGGTACCAATACTTAAAAACTAAATGTTACCAAAAATCGTTTAAGAATGAGCTTCATTCTTCAACGATTTTGCGTGCGAGAATATGACATTCTTACATAAAAATCGAGAAAATTGATTTTCTACTTCCACCTTTAACCATTATCGTATACCATTATGTATACATGTTTCCATGACTTTATGGCGCTTTAGTCACGGGCTAGTTTTTAAGTTAGTTGACAGTTGTCAAATGTCATACAATCGTTAAAATAAAGTGCCTTTCTTGTAAAATACGGGACCCTTTGGTGACTTAAAAATGATATTTACCAAAATCCTAGCTGCTCCTCTATTCAAATTTTTTTGAAAAGTCATGATTAGTCATTTGATATATACAGGGTGAGCCAAAAATTGCTTCTTTTAATAAAGCAAAAGCGTAAATGTATCCCAATTTTTCTTTATATATTTCTAAGTTTATCAGGTTACAAAATGGCATTCTTATTAACCTTTTATAAAAAAATAGATTTTAAACAAAATTAAATAAAATAACGCTTAGAGAATATTCAAAATGTTGTTTAATTTAGGCTTTTTAGTAGTTTTCAATTTTGAACGAAAAACTGGTTAAAGTTTTTTGATCGGCACTCTTTGGAGATTTAAAAACAATATTTACCAAAATTCTAACTTTTTTTTTAATTGTTAAAAAATCACTTTTTTTAATTATTTGTTTATCGCAAAGTCTACCTTTGCCAGAGTACACATTTGGTAACTTTAAAATGATATTTACCAAAATCCTAGCTGCTCCTCTTTTCGAAATTTATTGAAATTTCTTAATTTTTTTTTAAATTTTTGTTTATCTAACCTTTGACAGAGTACACATTTGTTCACCGATTTTTATAATATTGGAGTATATTATTAACGAGACTTGGAGAATACTGTTTTCATATTGAGCACATCATTAGATTTATACAAGGTTAGCCAAAAATAACTTTTTTATATAGTAAAAAGCATAATGTCCAAAATTTTTATTTTATTTCATTTTATTCAAAATCAATTTTTCTTAATAAGAATCCCATTTTGTAGCCTGATAAACATAAAAATAGCTAAAAAACATGGCTGGGTATATATCTTTTTTGCGTGTTATGCCAAAATCATGACTTTACGCTTTTGTTTTATTAAAGGAGCGATTTTTGGCTAACCCTGTATATATTAAATGATGTGCACAGTATAAAAAAGTATTCTCCAAATCTCCTTAACAATATACTCCAATATTATAAAAATCGGTGTACAAATGTGTACTCTGTCAAAAGTAGACTTTAAGATAAACAAAAATTAAAAAAAAATCGTGAATTTTCAAAAAAATTCGAAGAGGAGCAGCTAGGATTTTGGTAAATATCATTTTTAAGTCACCAAAGGGTCCCGAACAAGAAACTGCAATCAGCTTTTGGCGGCATTTTTATGTGACTTAACATACCTACTACAAAAATAAAATTGAATTGATAAAAATGGCGAATGCGCCGGGATGAATTTTGGAAATTTAAATATTTTTTAATTAAAAACCCATCCTACTGAAATATTTTAACATTTCCTTATCGTGTCCGAACCCACTTAAAACTTTAGTGCACTCGTATCAAGTTTTGCAAATGACTGCACTTGAAACTTGGTGGAATGCACGTTAATATCGTCACAAGCCGCGAATCGATACAATGCAGTAAACGCTGGCACAGTTTTATGAATGGCCGTGATCGGCCATGAAAGCTCGCTCAGGCCAAGTTCAGTTACGACCGTGGTAATGCAATAATAAAGTTTTTTCGTCGAGTGCCTAATAAAACGTCGATTGTTGTTAATTAATGACATAAATTTCCCCCCAATGGTGATGGTGCTACACAGTAAAAAAATATTTGTTAAATTTAACCAAATAATAACCAAATTTTATGTTAATCCAGGTCCACATAACTTTTTGTTAAGTTTACAACCAACTGTACGGCCATTTCAAGCGGATGGACGAGACAAATCACAAAACTGTTTTTATAAAAAAAAATGTAGGTAATTTATTATGTATTATTTTTGCATCAAAATTGTGAAATATATTCTTCTATTATTAGGCTATACATTAAATAAAAAAAATCGCAAGAAATATTTTATAAAAGTAGAGATAATTTCAATAATTGACAGGGGTGGACGGGACAAGATAAATCTTTTTTTTTGTCCCGTCCACACCTTTCAATTATTAAAATTATATCTACTTTTATAAAATATTTCTTGGGTTTTTTTTATTTAATGTATAACCTAATAAAAGAAGAATATTTTTGATAATTTTGATGCCAAAATATTACGTAATAAATAATCTACAATTTTTTTTATAATAACAGTTTTGTAATTCGTGCGGTTCGCGCGCTTGAAATGGCCGTTAGTCCAGTCATATAGGCATTTCACCTCGGAATCTAACGGAATAAGCTGAATTTTTTTACAAACCTTTATTTTAGCATTGCAAATGTTGTCTCAAAAGTCACATATGCCAACGTGTGAGCGACCTTGGATATTCAAGGTCAAAGGTCGCAAAAATCAATTTTTTGAGAATATCTCCTTTTCTCTGCCTCCTATCGTATTTGCATTTATTATACAAGTTGTAGAGAATAAAATTCTCTAAAAATTTTGTTTAAAACATTTTTTTATACGTCTAATCGTTTTTGAGATAGAGGGCGCAGAGTGTGGAGCGCTCAGCCATACGTACCTTTAGCGCAAGGTAAATCATGAATCCCGATCTATTATACCGTTTTTTTAATTAATTATTTATTAAATATTACTTAAATAAAAATTTAATACCTTATATTTATTTTTATATATTTTTTTAAAACAAATAGTCATTAAATATTACTTACTTTTGAGATGCAAATAATTAAATAATGAAGTGAATCATTCTAAATATATTCTAATGTTATTCTAATTAATGATAAATGCATTTTAAGAAGAAAAGACATTAAATGAATTTGCCTTAAATATGTCTCTGGTACGTCATTTCTTGGATCCAGATATTGCTTTTAAAATAACAGACCTGGAAAGACTATAGTGGGCTTGCTATAAATAAAAAGCTTAGGTATACCTATATTAAATTTTAAAGCAAGTTGTGACCCTATAGGTATAGGTTTAGGGTTGTGACAGGTAATATTCGTAATATTTTAAAGGTTAACATGGCTGATTTGTGTTTTATTTGTAATAAGTTACTTTCTGAAGGTGATTCTGTGACTTTTGTGCGCAGTATAAAGACTTAAAAAAAAGCAATTATTGAGAGAAATAAACATAAACTACCTAAATACTTTGAATTCTGTGAACGTTCATATTGAGTGTCGAAAATTGTACGCTATAGCGTACTATAGTAAAATTGCAGCAGCAAAACGTCGCCTTGAAGAGACTGTACCTCGTAAAAAAGGGAGTGATGTGTTTGATTTTAATATATTGTGCTTATTTTGTGGTGAAGTCGCAGATGAGGCAACAAAGGCAAAAAAATCTACTAACCACTAACTAAATCTCTAAAAAAGTACAAACGCGTTATAAGTAAGTTTTTGAAGATATGACAATTAATGTCAATGATAACGAGGAGAGTGATGATGAGAATGAGTCTGAAATTGCTGGCCAACCTGAAGAAGACGAGGATGAAGAAGATAAAGATTAATAATAATAATAATATTGATATATATAAAAACATTTTTTCCTACTCCGATTCAATTACCCTTCATTAAAATTAAATTAAAATATAAGATATATATGAAGATAAAATATATTTGATTTAAAAGAAATATAAATATAAGTAATATAATATAAGTATAAGGTATTTAATTTTTATTTTAGTAATATTTATTATATAATTAATTAAAAAAACGGTATAATAAATTGGGATTCACGATTTACCTTGCGCTAAAGGTACGTATGGCTGAGCGCTTCACACTCTGCGCCCTCTATCTCAAAAACAGTTCGACGTATAAAAAAAAATTTTAAACAAAATTTGTAGAGAATTTTATTTTCTACAACTTTTATAATAAATGCAAATACGATAGGAGGCAGAGAAAACGAGATATTCTTAAAAAACTGATTTTTGCGACCTTTGACCTTGAATATCTAAGGCCGCTCACACGTTGGCATATGTGACTTTTGAGACAACATTTCTAATGCTAAAATAAAGGTTTTCACAAAAATTCAGCTTATTCCGTTAGATTCCGAGGTTGATCCCTTTTTTTGACTAAGATGACTGTACTACGTGTAATCTGTTAATTAATTAAATTAGTAGTTTATAGATTTAATAACAAAATTCCATGTCAATTTCAATTATAAAGCCTGAATTATAGATTGCCTTCCTTTCTTCCTTCCTTCCTCCCGTACTAGATGAACATTACGTAATTGTCACCATTAAAATTTCTAATACTTTTTGATAATATTTTGCAATTATAGTAATAAAAAAAATCAAAGAATAAAATATTTTCTTAACAAAAACATGTTTTGAAGTTATTTTAATTATTTAAATTATCAATAACTGTTAAGTTTAATTAAAATTAATAACGGGCAATGTTAATGGTGACAATTACGTCAAAAATGTTTATTTAAATCGTAGTGCCATTTATAGATTCCCGTACCGTAAGGACGGCATTCTTTCCTCCCGTAGAAATTTTTAAGTTTTATCTTTCAAGGTAAAGGTCTTTGACATGACCAATCACAGTGCTTGTTATGGACATGCGCTGTAGGATGACAGCGCCTAGGCACAAAATATTGAAAATACATGATTGTTTAGTATTATTTAAGATAGCTGTTCAGTTTATTAAATAATTTGTGTCTCTAAATAGGATATTTAGATACCTATTATTTATGATTAATGTCTTTCATTTTTAGAAACTTTGCTTTGTAAAACCCCGTAGTTTCCCGGTCTTGGTAAAGTGGGCGAGTCTTCCAACGTCTTGTTCGATGTTTTTTTTTATTATTACAATACAACAAGCTGCCTAGGCAATTAAAATTGTGATCACTGCACTAATATATAAATGATTATCTTTCATATTTACACACAACGGGTAAAACGCAGAATATAAACAAAAACAAATGTCAACCATTTTAGGTGTAATCGCGCATGGTTACGGAATTTTACACGGAAATGTATAAATTGACTTTTTACAAGACGCACAAATCGTACGGGCACGACTACGGGAGGAAGGAAGGAAGGCAATCTATAATTTTTGTATTTTTTATAAACAAGACCCAGTATCAAAAGTATTTGTTGTAAATTGGGAACTTTAAAAAAGAGAATTTCTTATAAGAAATGTTGCTTTATTAAACAATTTTCTAAATAAAACATAATTAACACATACCCAAAGATAATACACATAATCTTTGGACATTCCTACATAAATGAACACAAAAATAACATACACGAAATTAAATAACCCACCATTCTGAAATCATCAGATTATATAGAAATTTGGTACAATATAACTATTAGTACTACTAGAACACTTACTGATTTTCTTTAACTTCACTATATCGCCTAATTTTAATTTGAAAACCAATATTGACATGGGTGACGTTCATAATATCGAAATTCACTTTATCGAATTCAAAATATCGAACACTTTTTATCGAAAATCAAAATATCGAAAATAAAAAATGTCGAAAATCAAAATATCGAAAATTCAAAATGTCGAAATGAAAATATCTAAATTTTATTTAATCGAATTTTCAATTTATCGAAAATAAAATCTCGACCGCTGTCATACAGGTTATGACGAATAGCTGTCATCTTGGTTATGCAGGTACACTGCATTGTGCCATACCAAACCAACCCAAACTTAACAACCCAACCCAACCGACCCCGCCCCATTGGGCCCCTCCCGCCCCATTGAGCAATAGAGGTATAATATATCTAAGGGCAGGCTGGATTGTGACAATGGGGCGGGAGGGGCCCAATGGGGTGGGGTCGGTTGGGTTGGGTTTGTTAAGTTTGGGTTAGTTTGGTATGGCACAATGCAGTGTACCTGCATAACCAAAATGACAGCTATTCGTCATAACCTTGAGGAATACTTTGCTACATTTAGCCTCTAGTTGAAAATGAGGTTAAAATATGCGACGGTTGAGCACACACATTTCTACGTCCGTCCGCCGGTCGAGCACACACTTTTCTACGTCCGTCCGACGGTCGGGGAGACACTACCTTTAATTATTCGACATTTTCAAATCGACATTTTAATTTTCGATATTATCATTTTCGACATTTTGAATTTTCGATATTTTGATTTTCGACATTTTGTATTTTCGATATTTTGATTTTCGATAAAAATTGTTCGATATTTTGAATTCGATATTGTAAACGTCACCCATTGACATTATAACCCCTTCTGTCACCGTTAAATATTATAAACACCCGTTGATGCTGACACAACTTGTTGATAAGTGTGTTAAAAATGTTTTGATTGGCTGCCTGAAATCACGTGTACTTTTTCAAGGGAATAATTTGTTAACATTAACAAAATAATCTGTAACCTTTGAAATTAACAAAATGCTTACAAAATTGCATTTTATTTTGTAAAATTTTTACAAAATTTTTTGTAAACAACCTGGGTTTGTAATTATTTTAACAAAGGAAAATATTTTACTGAAAGTATTGTTAAGTAAAATAATTCTTCAAATAAAATAAAATAATTTTATTTAAAGCTAAAATTACAAATTATGTCAATTTTTATATTGTTATTTTTTATAAACCAAAGTTTTTTCTATCAATACTATCGTTGGAGCACATTTTGATGACAATAAAAAATATCTTCTATTGCTACGAAGTTCGTAGTACGAACCTATAGATAATAAAAAAATCAGTGTTATATATACCTAGTGAAGGGAGAATCGAATGATTTTAAGAATCGAATACTTTGCATTCGAATAGTCTAAAGAATCGAATGATCATTCGAATGCAGAGAATCGAATAGTTTGTTCCGAATCGGAACCGATAATAGCCGAAAATATTTATTGAATGAATGTTTTCGGAACAAACTATTCGATTCTCTGTATTCGAATGGTCATTTTATTTCTTGTTTACAATTCGTTATGGGCTAAGCGGGTTGGCGTCGCACTGGGTGCAATATAAATTCTAAACCGGCTAATATACCTACTAATTGATTTATGACATGCTTTCTTTATTTTTGTCATAAAACATAAACCATATTATTTGTCAGGTTTTGTAAATAGGCGAAAATTTATGGCCTATTTTAATAAAGTAAAAATGTATGCTCTTTATTTTTAATAAAATAATACCTTTTGATTCAAAATTAAAATCCTTAAGGATATAGTCACCAAAATCCAACATTCTTTATTTTTAATTTGGTTGGAAAGTCGGATATATGTTTTATTTTTGTGACATTTAAAAAGTTTTAATAATAATTGTTAGATAATTATTTTTTTGTTATATTTACTAGATTTTAGTACATATTAAAATTAACACAAGCAGTGCTGGTCCAGCTCGATGCAAGCCGATTCTCCATGCGATACAAAAAATCAACTTTGGCGTGAATTCGAATGCAGAGAAATCTCTCGTCTCCCACCTTCCGCTCGATGACACGCAAGCGCTTTCGATTCGATTCGAATAGTTCGAACTATTCGAATACTTTGTTGAGAATCGAATGCATTCGAATGCACGCCAGAATCGAATACTTCGATTATTTGTATTCGAATAGTCCCTTCACTATATATACCTATAGGTATTAAAAAGGTCTTATAATGGTGCCGCATTAAAATAGTGTAAATAAGATATTTTGGGAAAGCAAATTTGATAGCGCAAATATTGACGAGGCAAAAAATACGGAATATGATCATTATTATACTAAATTGGCCCAGGTGCTAATATTTTAATAATTTATTATAAATGTTTATGATGTATCGTTTGCATGTAAAGTTTGAATTTTTTCGTGCACTGTATAGCACTTATTTTTGTGTTATAGAAAGCTGTAATTTTGATGTTGATTAGTGCACATTAGAGGGAAAGTAAAAATAGATTTTGGGGTTATTAAAGTGCGATTTGGTTAGCATGTTGTTTTGTAATAAAAAAGAAACAATTAGGAAAACACTATCAAAAACCTGATTTAAACTTAATCCACCTTAAAAAAATTAGACAATTTTCAAATAAAAATTTCCAAAACAACTGCGCCTGTCTTATTTTTATATTTTACACCCCATACCAACCCCCAAGCAATTTAAATTTTCAAATGCGTTTATATCTATTTTTCCAAAATATTTTAAACAAAATGCCACTTGCCACAAGTTGCATCAACTTTGTTATTTAAAATAAAACACCCCATATATTTTTAAATTTTTAAATTCTATATAAAATTCTTAGGAAAATTACTATACTTAGTATTTTATGTTAAAATGTACAAAGGGCCTGAACGTTTTCAAAAGAAACAAATTTAATTTTAAAACCCTATTAATAAGAGCTTTTATAAGCTAAGATAACAAAGATTAAAATTAGTATTTTCCCAAACAAACAAAAGAGGTAAACTGTTGCATCAGCAAAATAATACGTTCAAGTCGTAATTGGAATTGAGTTTTGCATAAAACACTCATCCATAAAGTTTACACGCGCATCGCAATCCGGTTTTCAGTCCAATCACGTAGAACTGCTCTTCAACATGAGATATCTGCTTCTGCTCCCAAATGCATTCTCAATAAGCGATACAGAAAACGCCGGCGAAAGCTGCTTGGAAAGCTTTTCATTTTTTCTTTGAGGTAATATTGCGTATAGGTAATACGACGGAGCACAAGGGAATTATACATTTTTAAAGTAGTATATGATTGAAATTTTCCGGATTCCAATAATAAATTTATTTGTTTCGTTCGATCTTTATTTAATAAATATTTTGTTTTATAATGAAAATAATAAATAATTTTATTGTATTTTTTTATTTGAAACTCGTATAAATACTTATATTAAATTATTGCTGCTAACAGAATTTATTTATTATTTTATTTATTTAGCAAAAATAACCGTTCACTTCAAAATCAAGCCTTTTGAAATACCTATGTATTTGAAATTAGTGAAGGAAAAATAAACGAGTAAAGCAATTCACCTTTTCGTTTATAAGGTAAAATCTACTGCATTAGTTATATGGTGTATTCACTTCTAAATACATTTTTATACTTCAGTTACTTTCAGACAGAGAAATGCTGCTTTTTTATTTTTTTTTATTATTTTTTTTTATTATTTTTAATGTGCCTTCAACAGGCACCAGGCCCAATTACAGAAGTACACAATGACAAACACAAATACACAGCCATACCCCTGGTGGGATTCGAACCCACGACCTCTCGGCTTATACAGGGTGTTTCACATTGGTGGTCCATTAGAAGTTTCTGCAGAAACTTCTAATGGACCACCATGGGGAAATTTTAAAATCGTTTATAATCCATTTAAATCTATTTTTCTTTAATAATAATAATAATAATAATAATGGGTCTTTATTTTTCAATTAGTACATACAAGATATTTATAATTAAACAAAAAAAACAAAAATTAATAAATCCTAAATGTACATATCTAAAAGAAAAAATGCCGAAGATCAGTATCGAGTACAAAAGTGTACTCTTACTGTTATTAACCTTATTTTGAATAAAATGCCACCGGTTTAACAGGAAGTGACATAAACTTTGTTTTTCAATTAGAACACCCCAGAGAAAAATTACTATACCATGTCCTATACCTAAAGTGAAAAGTTTTCGAGTTATTAACTTTTTTCTTTCTAAAATTTGAAAAATACGCGTCAATCAAAAATACCCTATAACTTTTTTTAGTATACATTAAAAAAATAAGGCATTGTAAATAAAATTTTACAATTTGATTTATTAATTTATTGAATATTTATATAGAATTTGCAATTGTCGACTTAATATAGTTTTAATATATTTTTCTATATCAAAGCAAAGCGTGGAAAACAAATTAGAGTATAAATCTCTTCTCTCCTAAATACCCCCCCGCCAATTCTCCTTCCCTTATATTTTTAAATAATGAAATAGTAGAATTTTACTAGAAAATTACCCAAAAAATAAGAGGACTATTACTAAAAATTTAAAGTGTAGATCTTGATAAACTGTATTTTTGGAGCAAAAACGCCATATTTGTACAAAATACAAGGCCTACTATGTCAGTTTTTAAGAGTAAATTTTTAAGAATTCATTTTTTTTTTAACAAAATCCAAGCACGGCACTGGATTCACCACCCCTCAAACCGACCCTTTACTTAATTTTATTGAAAAATTTGAAGTAGAAAAAGCACAATAATAACTACAAAAATTGATTCTTTCAAGTTATCCATGAAAAAAACATTGAAATAAAAATAAACTTAAATTAATAGTACCATGTTACGGTAGTAGCATCAGCTGTTATCATGAATAATTTTTATTTTGTTAATTTATTGATTGTTCTATGATTTATTGGCTTTATTTAACGCATTAACCTTTGTTTATAATTTGTTACTGAACAACAGGTAAGTCGAGTACGCTAAAAGCACTTAACATAACCAAAGAAAATATTTTTAAATTTTTGAGAGACAATATATGAGTACATTAGATGCACATTTTGCAAATTTTTAAAAAATATATTTTATCTTATTTATGTACATTACAGCATACCTTAAAAACTTAACGCAGATGCAAAACTCCCATGGGTATTTGTTTCTTCTTGTCGGATGCAAAACTCGGTATTTGCTGTTGACCAATCACGACGATATAACAATCACCTGATTAATTTTTATTTTTTGGTATTTACACTTTTCACTTGCAAAGCTACTTTTGTATTTTTGTATTGAGATAATAAGACAAGACAAGAAAGACACTTTATTTTAAAGATTGTATGACATTTGACAACTGTCAACTAACTTAAAACTAACTTTAGCCCGTGACTAAAAACCTGTTGCTAACTTCAGCCCGTGACTAAAGCGCCATAAAGCCACTACTTGTCAATGTGTATTTAAAAGGTCACTTAGTGTCATGGAAACATGTACGATAAAGGGCGTTTTAAAGGTGGGAGTAGAAAAAGAATGTTTTACCAAAATTAGAAGAGAACAATGTTATTGTGATGGGGGAATCATTCTGGTAAAATAGAAAAAAGCATAAAGAAAAAAAAAGTTCATGTAAATGATAAAATGTTAAAGGTCGAACATTTAAATTTAGCAAAAAAATTATAAAACTAAAGTTTAAAAAAATATTCCTTACCGATGGTTCGCTTTAGCCATGTTTGTTATTTGCGAAAAAATTGACAAACTTTATATAGGACTTTGGTTCCTAGATACTATTCGAGTTGGTTGGTATGTAAATTTTATATTAAAAAATTGCATTTATTTACCATTTAATTTTGTTTACATTTTTATTAAAACCATATTTATTTGTATGTAATATGTACTAATAATAGTAACTATGTTCTACATAAAAAATCTCACTGACATTTAAATAAGGATTGCAGTCGAATAATTAAGGTTATGTTTCTCAATACATATATTTTTTCTGTGTCTAAAGCTTAATTTTCATGTATCCGTTTGTCCGTCAGTCCGTTCATCCGGGAGCGCTCTTATTGGTCCAATTATAATTCGAAAATTATGACATTTTATCGGTCCGTCAAGTTTCAACTTCGTACGTCTGACAGAGAAAGGTTAAATAATTTTAACTCATCCGTCACTACACATTTGTTTTTGACGCCTAACGTTATTTTAAGATAATTTATTTTCAAATATTTTTATATTTTTTCAATAAGATTGTAAAACGGAAATATTACGTTCGTTATGTGAAAAATGTTTTACTGTTAAGTTTTTATTTAATCAGAATAACAGAAAAAAAGAAAGGACAAACAAAAAAAAACTAAAAGGACCTGCTTTTTTAAAACTATACATTTTTATGTATATTAGGGCTAGTATATTCTTTTTATAAGGTATATTTACCTACCTTTAAATTTATTAGACAGCTAACTGTTAAAGTTACAATTGTTGACATAATTGTAACTATGACAATTAAGCATTAGGTAAATTTAGTAAGTGAATATACTGACACTTAATTTCTATTTGTCGCAAAATCAATCCGTTAAACGTCATTAAAAAACGTATGCATGAAAATTTAGAACATTTCTTTTCGGACGATTTTATTGAAAAATTGACATACCTACGGATGACGGACAAACGGATACATGAAAATTAAGCTTAAAGGTCTTAATTAGTATAATACATAATACATAGTACGGATGACGGACAACGGATACATGAAAATTAAGCTTAAAGGTCTTAATTAGTATAATACATAATTTTTCCATGGTAATGTGGTAAAAGAAATTTTATTTTGTCCAACCACCCAAACTAGCCGTTGTCTATGATTTTCTCAACCAGTGCAATTGATTTGACATAAAACATTTTTTTCAAAATATAAATCAATAGATAACTTGGAAACATGAAATTACTTGTCGTTCGCTATTGATTCTCGAATTAACGTTCTGATTTATCCTCGTCGACATTTACTCGAAACACCTTCGACGCGTACGCTCTCACAAAAAAGAATTTCCGATCAACATCAAACAATTTTACATTTTAACAATGGCTGTGTGTACATTGTGCAGCGTTCAGGCAGGACGACTCATAAAGATATTGCAATTGTATATCTGTGTCGGGACATAAATTTTCCTCCATTTTGCCAATAATCCCGCGCTACGTATTTTCAATGATAAAAAACGGATCTCTGGAATATTTCTTTCTCCCACACCGCGCATTCAATCTAATTTTTTGTAATATGGCATTATCATTTTTGTTATAAAACATGAAAAAAACTTTGAAATAAAATTGAACTAATAGCAGCATTAGAAACCTAAAACAATAATGAAACAAAAAATCGACTAATCCACCATTTACACACAACCAATCTTATACCTATGGAATAACCCAGTAATTACGAGAAACATTATTCCACATAAAAAAAGTGATTTACTTTACAATAAATTAAAATTTAGAAATAAAACTCTCTTAAAAATAAATTAGTCAAAAATAACTAATTATAAGTCATATTAGACTAATTGTCATAGCGAAAAAGCAGTCACTAATATTTAGTCAAATTCCACTGAATGAAATAGTCAAATTAGTAAACTTAAATTTAAAAAAGTTTTGACCCAGCCGTGGTTTGAACTCGAGTCTGTCTCTTGTCAAGCTTGTCAAGCGGATGACATAACCAATGAGCTATCAGTCATTTTTATAAAAATTTTATGTCTATAAATAATGTTCATAATATTTTAAAGTTGAAAGTATTTTTTGTGTTTCTGTTTTGAGCTAAACTTTTTGCATCTTTGTGTGTTTTAATGGGCCATTTAACCATGGGTCCTATAGGTATGCACTAGATTTTTCACAAAAAGATTGAACCTAACAGCAAATAATTTTATTTATTGTTTTTATTTCCCCCTTATTTTTTTAAGTTTAAAAAAATTTTAATCTGCTTAGCTGAAAAGAATGTGTGATTTAATATTTGTAAAACCAAAAACGTTAGTAAAAAATCGTTAGTTTTTAAGATAGAGGTATACCTCTATCTTAAAAACTAACGATTTTTTACTATAGTCATTTTTATGAATTTTGTAAAACTTGACACCTTAGATTAGTTTTTCGAGTTTCACAGCTAAAATCTACTATTAGTTTAATTTTGAATTTTAATAAATAGCAGGCCTTTTCAGGGTTACGCAACATAAAATATAATATAAGAATATAGAATTTTGTAGCTGTGGCACTCGAAAAACCTTCCGTAGAAGATGAACAATACAAAAACCTGTTGTCCCGTACGGTAATCTATAATTGGCACTACGATTTTCGTATTGTTCATCTTCTACGGGAGGAAAGAAGGAAGGAAGGTAATCTATAAATCAGGCTTTAGGTGTCAAGTTTCACAAAATTTATAAAAATACCAATATTTTAAAAACTAATGATTTTTTACTAAGGTCATGTTTTGATATTCTGATTAGTCATTAGCTGACCTATTAGTCCTTAAAAGGATATCGTTGACTTTTGGGACACCCTGTATAATAATTAATAAGTAAATTATCAATAATAAATATTACTGTCAATAAGAACAATATCAGATTTTTTTTTTAGTTTATTAATTTCCAAAGACTCCATGACCAAATTGAAACCAACCTTTGCTAAATTTATTTTAGAATGTATAATTGTAGTACTAAAAAATAATATTTATTAATATTATAAAACTTAGTTTTTCCAAAATTGTGAAAAAGCTACTGTGTAGCGAAACAATTGTTAATCATTAAAAAACATAATTAAAATAGTGAAACTTTAAAACAGTGTTGTTTTTATTCATACGAGTATATTAATAATTTGGAGTTTCATCAAGTAAAGGTCGAAACAATCAACAAATATTTTTCATTATTGCCCTCTTAAAACACTTTTTCCAAATCAAAAATTTAGATAAGAAATAATAAATATTGTAATACTTATCTGTTTTGTTTTGTAGATAAAAAGCCGACTTACCTAAAACAAAGAAACATAAATTAGCAAAATAAATACCACAAAACTACTTCACAATATGATTAATAACAAAGTTAAGCCCATTAATTTCCTTTAAAGCACAAAACCCCTAGAAACAGACACTGAAAACTAACACAAAAAAATTAATGAGCAAAACTGTATTATTTGTCAAGATGAAGAATGATTTTTTTGCACCGTGGGCAAAGTTATACACGTCATTTTAGCACACTGCGAGTATATCATTGTCGCCGTGATACTAGAGAAAGCAAAAGAGATATTGTTTAGTATGGATATAAAAACCCTCTCAACTGACTAAATCCAGCAAAACATGGCGGAAAAGTCTTCGAAATGAATGGGGCAATCGCAGTGATAAATTAGTTTATTTTTCAAATTTTGCTCGAAAGTTTACCTTGCTAATCGTTAGTTATGTTTTAGTTGTAATCTAATTAAGCGATGGTAATTTATCATTTTTGCGCAATATTAATTTTACTGAGCAGAAATTTGAATGGAGTTTTTGCAGCGGAAAAATGTTTTATAAAGTTCTGTAATTAGTTTTTTGTCACGATTCAATTAATAAAAGTTAAATTTTGGTAATAATAACAAATTTTTGACAAAAACCATCAGAAAATATATCTGCCAGCTCGCTGGAAATGTTTTGCTAATGTATTTTGTTTTCATAACAACCGTTTTAAATTCGCAATTATGATTAATTGGAATTATACAAGTAGATATTAAGTTACTTTTTCTCTTAATTGCTTAATGTATTTAATTGGTACACAGTAAAAAAAATCAACTCTAAGCAACACTGATTAGAGTTCATACAGATCCTCACTAATAGTGTTATTTTATAACACTACAATTAGAGTTAATTTGTAGTGTAATTTTCCACAAGTAAGCAAGTACGATTTAACACTATAGCACTGAGGATAAAGTAATTTTACACTGTTTTAAAAAGTGTTAATTTACATAAAATTGTGTACTTCTACACTTCCCGGGTAAAATCCCACTTTGTTCAGTGTTAATTAACACTAATTTGAAAAGTTCTAATTTTAGAAAGAAACTTTTACTCTTTTAGTGCAATGGCTGGCTTAAGCAAAATGGTTCCTTAAAACGTAAAACTTTTAGATCAATGCAATGTTTTACTGGCTGTCAACTTGTAAGCAATGAATTATCTTGAGAATTTATCAGTAATCCATTTTTCTGTTATAAAAAATGGGTGATCCCATTGGTAGAGAGGCGTCAGGCGGCTGTATATCGGGGACTTACCACACGTGTACAAATTTTACATAATATTAATAAAAATGTAGGTATTGGTTAATATAACATCCATTACGCTTGAAAATAAAAAGTAAATCAAGTGTGTATGTATTTATATTATTAATGTTACAAGAACCCGACCTACTGCCGTAACTTATTGATATATAATATAGGTCGGGTTTGGACAATGTCCATTGGACATCCTTTTAACATATTGGTATTTATTGAGTATTAAGGCTTAAAGAAAAAGGAAGTATAATACTTACCAAAAAATAAGAATGTCCTCTTATGGATTACCGTAATTAAAATCTAATTGAACAAAAATGCCACACTTCCACAACGCGGTATGTATCCCAACCAAACATTTTAAAACGCATTTCGGTTATTACCAGTTTTTTCAGTCTATTTTGCCACTTTTGGTGTAATTTAACTTTAATTGTGATACACCGGTAGTGAAAAGAAAAAATAGTTCTTAGTAACATCAAAACAAACAAAGAAATTGACATGCTCTGTAGTGTACATTTTGTTACTATTTAACACATTAAGGGGTAATAAACACTTGCATTAAGTTTTTCTACCCTTTTGATTTATTTCAATAATAAATAGTGTGAATGTACCAATGAATAATGTTCATATTCTTTAAATGTGTTTAATAAAGTTAATAAGCAATAAATGCTACCTAGAACTCTAATATTTCTACCCCTACACAAATTTTTTACTGTGTAAAGTACAATGTCATAAAAATCAGATTTGTTAACATAAGTTAATGTTAATGTTAATTTAATTTTTTTAAATTATAACAAATTTTTTTGTAGAAAACTAGGGTTTGTAATTATTTTTTTGTAAGCATTTTGTTAATTTCAAAGGTTACAAATTATTTTTGTTAATGTTTAACAAATTATTTCGTTGAAAAAGTATACGTGATTTCAGGCAGTCAATCAAAACATTTCCCACTAACAGATTACAGTTGGTTGTTAAACTTAAAAACTGCTTCTATATCGGGTTTAAATGGTTGTTAGTCCATTTTCAAGGGATAAATTTTGATTTACACCGAACAATTTCACATTTGCCGTAGGTTATCTAGATTCCTACTTTTATGGTTACTCTATTTTGTATAGATATCGCTTTATACAAATATTTAATTTACACCATTTTTAAATAATAACACTTGTTTGCAGCCATTTTGCCCACCATGTCTCACTATGATTTTCTTGTGTAGTTTGGCTCACTAAAAGCGAAAATCACACGTAAATTTTTTTCATGGAAGCGTTTTTAAGATATGAATTTTCAATTGTTTTTTTTTAATTTTCTAAGGTGTTTTGACGTTTTAGAGTATACTTCGAGGTCTAAATGATCGATTTGACCAAACAAGCACTTAAATCAAAGGTAATTGAGCCCTCTACAACTTTCACTTGTATAGTTTTGGTATCGGCTCAGTAGTTCGATACTGGCGATTTTATGAAGTTAAAAAAGTCTTTTTTTTACAAAAATCGAGGTCGAAAATTAACATATCTTTCTGGAAAAGATAGAAATCGAAAAAATAATTCCAGTTTGATTTATTTTACGTATAGATTATACTTAAAGGAAAAAAATAGGCTGCTGTTTATAAAAATCCATGGATAAATGGCGAAGTTATGAATTTTTCAGTGGAAGACCAAAATACAGTTTTTGAGAGTTTTTACATTTTTCTACGTTTTATTATTTTATATAAAATTAAATATTGAACATTGATTTTTATTTTAAACATAAATATTGAAATTAAATTATATATTGGATATAAAACAATAAATATTGAACATTGAAGAAATTGAAAGTTTATTTTGATGTAATAAGCATAGTTTTAAAAAAATTCTGTCTCCTTTGTTTTTTGTTGCTTTTGTATTTTGTTTATCGTATGAGCTCATGAGGGGCCAAATGTAATCACCCATCATGGCTGCATCCCAAAGCCTTGTTACCGCCGCTCCATAGCCTTCATTTGCTGGTGAAAACGTTCTCCGTGCTCATCACTTACGTCATCCAGATTGTGCGGGTTATTTACGCACTCGAACTCTCTATAGACCAGTGCAGAAGCCTTTAAAAATGGTAAAAAGAGAAAAAAAATAACAGTAGGATGAAACCCATTGGAAAAGGAGGGGAATATAATAAAAATTAAAGGAAAAATAAATTACGGGCGATCTGAGTTCGGGAAGTGGGAGGGGGGGGTTTTAAGGGTAAAAAATGGTTTATCTAGATTTCCGGCAAAACTACAAGTCCTATGGAAAAAAGTTAAATGTCAAAGTTGTAGGTAATAAAAAGATCTACAACTTTTGTATTTACAATTTTTTCACATAACCTCAAAATTTGTGTGAAAAATACAAAAAAACAAGTTTTTGGTTTTTTATTTTTATCTTTTTCAAAAAAAAAATTTTTCCACGAAATTTGGTGAAAACTTACCTTTTTATGTCCCAAATACATTGTAATTTATTTGATTTGAAATATTTATTAGTTCGCCTTATTTTGACTTAATATCAAAAAAGCACCCTAATTTTCAATCGAAAATTCTCGCGTCAAAATATCAGCTTTTTTCAAAAAGTCGGTGTGCTTTTTGTTCGATGAACTCTCTACTTTGTGATGGTGTAAAAAAAATATACATTACTATGGTAAATGTTCTCAGAAAATACAAAAAATATTATAATGAATAACGTAATCAGAATGAAGTATCTAAATTCAATAGTATGATTTACATGTATTTTTATATTTTATGAGATTTTCTGACATAAATGTTATTAGAATTTAATAAATAAACTTTTTAACTAAAAAAAATTGCAACAATCACATTTTTTTGATGAAATTGAACATAATGATTAAAATAAATTTTCGAATTCGAGTTTTTTTCGTTATTCATTATAATATTTTTTGCATTTTCTGAGAACATTTACCATAGTAATGTATATTTTTTTACACCATTAGAAAGTAGAGATTTCAACAAACAAAAATCACACCGACTTTTTGAAAAAAGCTGATATTTTGACGCGAGAATTTTCGATTGAAAATTAGGGTGCTTTTTTGATATTAAGTCAAAATAAGGAGAAATAATAAATATTTCAAATCAAATAAATTACAGTGTATTTGGGACATAAAAAGGTAAGTTTTCAACAAATTTCGTGAAAAAAAAAATTTTTTTGAAAAAGATAAAAATAAAAAACCAAAAACTTGGTTTTTTGGATTTTTCACATAAATTTTGAGGTTATGTAAAAAAATTGTAATTACAAAAGTTGTAGATCCTTTTATTACCTACAACTTTGCTATTTAACTTTTTTTCATAGGACCTGTAGTTTTGCCGGAAATCGAGATAAACGATTTTTTACCCTTAAACCCCCCCCTCCCACTTCCCGAAGTCAGATCGCCCGTAATTTATTTTTCCTTTCATTTTTAATATATTCTTCTCCTTTTCTAATGGGTTTCATCCTACTGTTATTTTTTTTGGTTTCAAAAATTATTGACCCTGGTCTACTACTTCTTTTACTCATTTTACACTTTTTATGAAATAAATAAAACCATGTTAAAAATACCTTGTTGAAATGTCAAAAAATAACAGAGAAACACGAGAAACAAAAGAATTCACGTTTGCGGAGTCAAATTTAAATTTTGAATTGTTTTCGGTAAAAAAAGTACGTAAAAAGCTCAAAAAATCCCAATTATGCACTTTATTTAGGTTTTCATTACACATATTACAAAATAAAAAAAATAAAATTAAAATCGTCATAAAGCTGAATTTTGGTCATAACTTCGCCATTTTTCCATGTATTTTTATCAACATTAGCTTGTTTTTTTTTAAAATGTCAGCTTTACGAAAAAAATTCAAACTGGAGTTATCTGTTTGATTCAAACCTTTCCCAGGACGATATGTAAATTTTCGACTCAATTTTTGCCATAAAAACGAATTTTTTAAGTTATTAAAATCGCTAGCGTCAAAATACTTATCCGATATCAAAAGTATGTAAAATACCTTTAATTTAAGGGTTTGTTTGACCAATTAGATTTCAAGCTATACTAAAAAACGTCAAAACACAAAAAAAATTGAGTGTGATTTTCGTGTTTTGTGGATCAAAATTATAATGGGATATGGGGGCAGAATTTTTTTTCGATTTTGTTAACTAGTGTAATGCTATTTGTCGTACAAAAAAAAATAGTATGCCAATCGTTTTTAAACACATTTAATTAAACACTCGCTCGCAAGCTCGCTCGGGCCTAAAATTATAAATTAAGGCAAATTTACTCAAAATAGTTAAATTTTGGCTACGTTAATATAAATTAATAAAGGGGCAGCTTCTGTATTTGAAAGCATTTTCATTAACTTGTTTAAACGGTATTAAATAAATTCTCGAACCGAAAGCGATGTTTTCCAGGGAAAGTGGTAAACTGTTTCACGGCTGGCACCGTATGCGAGGAGCGTTCATAATTTTCAAATTAGTTTCCCGCTGCACTCCAACCTCCAACCTCCAACCGGGGAGATAATAAATAATGAGATACGCTTGACTGAAAAGATGGGAGCTAAGTTTAAAAAAAAAACACAGGAACATTTAGGGATGAATACATTGATAAATTAAACATATTTTAAATAAATAAACCCAATTACAATGAAGTATTATGGTACCCAAGATCAGTGGCGCGCAGTGCCATTTAAAATGGGGTATGCAACAGATTCATAAATTTCTTTTTTTGTGCAACAAATTGTTGGGAAAATTTCACTTTTTGCTTGTACTTGAAATTTCACTTGAAATTTTCACGACATTTATGAAATTTATTAAAATTTCCTAAAGGTCTGAAATTTCATGAAATTTATGAAATTTATTGAAACTTTCAATAAATTTCAATCACTTTAAGTGTAATATATTAATATTGAAATAAGCCCACTCGGGGACCATGGCAAATTGCCTCTCTTACCTCCTACCCCTCTGGGCCCCTGCACCAATAATATAAATAGTAAATACCTAGGTTTACCATAAATTTCTTGAGATTTCCTTTTAAAATATTTTTAAAATTACTAAAACTAAGAGAGATATAGCACTTTTTGGTAAGCTAATGAGATTGTGCCACTTTCATTGTTTTATATTTATATATATTTATTATTTTTTATATATTTTACTGAAATTTCACAAAAATTGAAGAAACTTTATCAAAATTTTATGAGCCAAAGGCATTTTTTATCCGTTTTCCGATGCAATTATAGCAAAAGTAGAAGTTTAAATTAATCATGACATTTAGAAAAATTTTAAAGTCTGATTTAATTAACAAATTGGTAACTGAATTAAATTATTTAAATTAATTTATGCATATAAGTAACAATAATTACTATAGTGTATTCAAATCCAAGCCGAACTAAACAAAAACGCCCAGACGCTTGATAACTCGTTCTTATTGGTCGATTCGGAATCTGTTGTAAATTATTATTAAAGGTCCCAGGGGAGGCCGCATGTGAAATTTATGCGAAATTTTCAGTAAATTGCGAAACTTTCAATGAAATTTCTGAAAGTTTCACAGGCAATGTTGAAATTTTCAAATTGAAAATATCATTTGAAATTTTTAAAAATTTCACTTTTCCAACTAAATGAAATATTTCAAGTTTGAAACTTTCAAAGTTGAAATTTTCATTTGAAAATTTCAACTGTCCCAACAATACATTTTATTTTTATGACTACACCCGCGGAGCCATTTATAATTTGTTTTTTATTAAAACATCGAGACGTTTTCTTTTGTTCCTGCACGATTTTTAAGTCTGGGGTTAATCTAACAATCTTAATAACATTTTATTTTTCGGTAAATGTCATACATGCAAATCTTAATAACATTTTATTTTTCGGTAAATGTCATACAAGCAATTTGGCTTTGGTGGTGCGTAGATGAGTAAAATCATATAAAAAAGTAGTTAAATATAGGTGACTACGGCCCAGTATTCCTAGCGGATAATAAATTTCGCTTTGAAATGCATTTATATAAAAGAATTTAAAATTTTATGTGAACACACGTGAATGTTGTCCAATCATTGGAATCCAATGGTGAATGGGTATTTTGTTAAAGCCACTGGACGTTAATACTTGTAGTGGCTTGATAATTATAATGTATATATTGTCCAGGAATATTAATGATTAGGAACTTACAAATTAAAGGAAGAAAAAGTTTCGTGATTATTGCTTATCTTTTTCAAACCAAATGTATGCTATTTTCAAAGACAGGAAAATTAACACTAGATTTTTCACAAAAAGGATAAACCTAACAGCAAATAATTTTAATTACTTGTTTTTTTATTTCCCCCTTATTTTTTAAAGTTTCAAAATTTTTGCTAAGCTGAAAATAATGTGTGATTTAATTTTTGTAAAACCAAAAACGTTCCTTTTTTACTCCAAAAATGTCCATAAGGCCATGTACTTTTTCTGCCATTAAGGCATTTGGCATAACTTCACAGAAATGAAGTTTTGCCCTTAAAAGTTCTTTTACTTTAGAATCTAATATTAATTTTGACATAGGGAAAACTACATAGTTATTGGACACTTAAGGAATATTATTTATTTAAAATTTATATATGCCGTTGTTTTAAAGATTTTAATTTTTTTCTTAGGAATATATAGAAACTTTTTATTAAAAAGGATAGTTTCTTTGTTTAAACTTTATTTACCTATACTAAAAAATAGGAATATTTGAATTTTTAATAATAGTTTTATAAAAACATGCAAAAAAGTATAGTAATTGGACATTTTATATAGTTATTGGACACATGGACCATAGTTATTATATAAACATAACAACTTTACATGAAATAATATAAATTGTTAAATATTTTTTAAAGATAACCCGAGTCAAAATTTAAATCGTAATTTAAACCTACTTTGACCTACCAAAACTGATTTAAAACCTGTTTAGTCTGTTTACTCCAATTTAGCACTAGAAAAACCGAATTAATCTTAATTTGAACCGATTTAAACCGATTTAAACCTCTAATAAAATTTTTGGTTTAAATTTAAACGTAATTAGAGCCGAAAAATCGGGAAAATGGACTTATCTGCCATGTTTTAGGTCATAAGTTGGTTATCTTTAGGCGAATATAAAACCGTTTAAGACGGAAATTGTCAGACTTAAGGTTTAAATTACGATCTTAATTTTGACTCGGGAAATTGCTGTTTTAGGTAATTTTTTTTATTTCGTTTATGTAAATAGCATATAATTCATATATTTCTTTCTCGGATTCCTCATCCCTTTTCTGGATTCTGAAGGTAACTACTAATTCCTTGGTCTGAGTTCTGAAATAGTTTGTTGCAAATATCATTAAGTGTGGCATCTCTAGTTTGTGAAGCATTTATAATGTTTAGGCCGAAACAGGATAATTTATATATATATCTAATATTTTTTCGGGTGGTATGTTAAAAGTATTTTCCGAATTTATTAATTTTGATGCCATTAGTTTTTTATATTCTCTATCATTCACTGTATTTAAATCACTGTTATTCTGCAAGATGTCCTGTGACGAAGATATCACTATATTACTTACTCTCTAAAAATGAATTAGTGAAAAATGGCCATTTTTCTGTTTGTTTTCAGAATTAAAATTAAAACGCATTAAAGTGACAATGTTTAAACCATGAAGAACAAATTTATTTATCTTTTCATATCGATATTATAAAATAATTATTTATAATTATAATTATAATTAACAAGTAAATTATCAATAATAAATATTAATGTCAATTTTACAGTGTCAGAGTATTAAATACTAAAAATACTTAATCAAACCGGCATAAGCTACCAACCTAATAAAAAAAGTTAACTGTACTTTACTTAACTAATTAAATAAACAGCAATTAAAAGAAAAATGAACTTAATAACCTCAAACATCACCTTAGAATGGAGCTTACAACTTATTCATATTTAATGTTCGAGTGCAAGACGTTCCAAGGTATTCCACAGTTAATAACAGAATCAAAACAGTAGTAATATTCCTGAACACTAAGGCCTTAGTAACTTAGCGGTGGGCCTGAAAGCAAATCCGTGGGATTATTTGGCATGGCTTTGGTCCTACACGACTTCCCCTATAAATCTTTACCTTTACTAGTTGGGAAATATAATATATGTCCTCCCTTTATAATGTAACTCATTCCGTTTTGCGTTAAGGTAATTCAACTTGGAAGCAAATCTACCTGGATTTATGCGTACCAACTTGGAGAAAATTATTATTTTAAAAATCGTTTAGTTATTTGAGGCACTAGGGTTTGTTTGACTAACAATTATATTTAGAATCAGAATATTTAAGGGAAAGATGACTATGTCTTCTTCTTATTTGATGGAGCAATTAACTCAAGGAGTAGGTGGGTGAATCTCACGAAATGTCCCCCGACCTACACTTTTATTGTGTTTTGATCTTTCATAATTAAGTAGATATTACAGGTCAGGTTCCAGATTTTTAACAGCAATTAATTATTTTTTAGAATGTTTTAAAAGTCTAAACCCTATCCTCCGTGACTGTTACTCTTTCTAGGTTAACCTATATGTTTTAAACATCTAAGGTGGTAAAAGCATACTAAAAATATCAGTTCACTAAGTAAATTAAACACATCCAAAGCAATCGAATCAAATATAAAATATTATTAAAAATTAAAAGAAATAATTTTTATAACCATTTATGTAGGTGTTACAAAAATTGATTCTATCCTCCGTGAATATGTTTTTGCTTTAAATTTTATGCAACGGATGTCGCTTTAATCATTTTAAATAAGCAAAAACCTCTGTTTACGAAATTATAGATGCATGTGATTCCTGAAGGTCAGTTAGAATTTATATGCAGATGAGAGTGTTGCTGTTTTATAATTCAAAAGTTTAAGTTCATTAATTTGCTATTTAAAAACCTATCCACCGTGAAGTGTAATATCTCAGTAAGTAGATTTTTTTTAGAAATATTTTATGTATGTACAATTGTATTTATAAAAAATATTAAGGTGTCAAAAGATACAATAACTTATTTCAAATATACAAAGGGATGTTTTAAAAAAACATACGAAATCCAAACCTTTGTGAAGCTATCTTCCGTGAAGCTCTAATTTTCAAAATGTATGATTTCTTAAAATTCTTGCATTAGTTATCATTTTTACTTGGGGGGACATCTCAATATATTCACCCAGGTATATTAATTTTAGTAATTTAATTAAAAAAAAATATACCAAAAAAAATAAGACAACACTTTTGAAAATCCAATAATTTATGTCAAATATAACAAAATAATAAAAGGGTGGATTTACAATAGAAAGAATCATATGCCATTTTACAAATGTAATGAATATACAAGAAGATAAATACAACACTTTCCTACCTTATCATTTTCATTTCCTAAAATACCCTTTTAGTTTTAATAAAGGATTTTGAAATAACAATTTTAATAAAATAAATCCGTTGTGTAAATAATTAAAATTTGAACAATACGCCGCATTATACGGCTAATGGGTATAATCTAAATTTAAAAGAACATTGTTCCACCGCTAAAATGTGGCATTATCTTTTTTTGCAGTTAAATGGCGTTTAATGGGATCGCGGTAATTATTCCAAAATTAAAATAAGCCCTTTAATGGGATGCTGCTTGATGCGATAAATATTTTTTCTCACTTCAATGAGGTTTAGGCTTACATCTAAATGATAAAAAAAAATGTTTAATATTATTTTATGACATCATTTTTATTATAACAAATACATGGGACGATAGGTGGTTTTATAAAATGGTCATTTCACGTCATATGTTTATATGAAATATCTCAATTAGTACCTATGCATTTTACGAAAAAATGTTTAAAATAAAAATTAAATGATTCGAGGGGGGAAATCAATCAGTACTAAAATTGGTCCTCATATTCTCCTCCTTATGGAAAGAACAGGGGGTAACTTTAAAATTTCCAATGGAACACCCTATTTTTTATTGCAGATTTGGATCATTCGACTAAAAATAGGTGGATTTTGTCAAAAACATTTTTGTAATGAAAAAAAAATCAATTTTGTTCGATTTTTCTTTTGTACGATTCTGAAGTACCTACTAATATTTAAAGTTAAAGTTTTATACATTATTTCAGAAACTATTTATAGTTAGCATTATTTAATCAATTTAATTTGCAAACAAAAAGACCTCCTTTCGTTAAGCAGTTATTCATAATGGATTTTTTAACAGTGGAAGAAAAAATAGAAATGATTTTGATTTATGGAGAAGCAGGCAAGAATCTTGATGATGCTGTTAATATCTACGCTCAGCGTTTTTCAGATAAAATTCAATCACGTACTTCATTTCACCGCACAGCCAAGCAGTTTACTACAAACAGGAGTGTTCAACCGAAAAAAAGAGTTCGTCGAGCAACAGACACAGGTGGAAATAATGAAATTAATGTATTAGCAGCAACGGCCGCTAATCCTCATGCAAGCACACGAGAATTATCTAGAGATTTGGGAATATCCCAGAGCATTGTTAGCAGAATATTAAAACGAAATGCGAATTAATAAATGCATTGAAGTCGAAGGCCACCATTTTGAGCACCTACTTTAATTAAAATTTAAAAAATAAATAAATTTAAAAAATAAAACCAAGTATTTTATTCAAAAATTATTGGAGAATCGTATACAGAAGAAAAATCGAACAAAAGTGATTTTGTTTTCATTACAGCGCCATCTATTACAAATAAGAAAAAATTGTTTAAAAGTTTATTTTATATTGTAAAAAGCATTGTATTTTTTGGCATTAATGCAGATTTAATTTAAAACCCTTTTTGTTTGAAAGCTACCATGTTACTTAATTTGCATATTTAAAATAAGCCATATAAAATTTGCGCCCAATTAACTTGCCAACAGGCAGCTTTTTATTTATTTTTTTTAGCCAGGCAATTTAATTTTCACTTTAAAAAGTAAATTGCGATACAGCTAACTATAAAATAATTTTAAGTGCGGATATTTTGGAGAAATTTGCGAATTTAGAGTCATCTAGGCAAAAAAGAGAGCAATATTAATTATGATTTAAAAATATTTTTTCTACTCCCACCTTTAAAAGCCCTTTATCGTACGTGTTTCCATGGCACTAAGTGGCCTTTTAAATACACATTGACAAGTTGTGGCTTTATGGCGCTTTAGTCACGGGCTGAAGTTAGCAACAGGTTTTTAGTCACGGGCTGAAGTTAGTTTTAAGTTAGTTGACAGTTGTCAAATGTCATACAATCGTTAAAATAAAGTGCCTTTCATGTAAAATAATACTAAATGTGAAAATTATTTTATTATCTCAATACAAAAATACAAAAGTATTAAATAGTTTCTCAACGCCAATATTTGAAAAGTTTATATGAACATTGTACTATCCTTTTAATTTCGCCGGCAGTAAACTATAACTTAAATTCGGGCACGGACTCTACTGTAAAGTCATCATAAAACATTTCCTTTACTTTCACTGTGAAAAACTGTCAATTTTCAATATACATTTCGATTTATATCCTTTATAATTGTGTTTATAAAATGTAAAAATGTGACATTTGACAGTTTCCCCTGTTGTTTCATAAATGGCGCTCTATACAAATTTTTGATTTAAATCATTTTAATAATAATAATAATAATAATAAGTTTTTGTCGAAGAAAAAGTATAGTATGCACCTCGTTTATAAACATTTCTATACACTCATTAATTTAAGCACTCGCTCGCAAGCCCGCTAGTGCCTAAATTAAATTCGTGTATAAAATGGCGATTATCAAACATGATACCTAATATACTATTACTAATATTATAATATATTTTTTTTAAATATAACATGAACCATCAAAGACAGACAGACATAATCATTGAATATTATCTGTCTGAACAAATTTTAATTACTTGGAAAGATCTGACATAAAACTAATGCGTCTGCGGAGTTTTCAATATCAATTAACTGTAAGCATGATGAGCATCAATTAGTCCTAATAAGTTATTCTGCAAGAATAACCATCACCCTATAATGTGAACAAATTTTAAAATAAAACTGGTTTAGGTAAATATTTTTATCTATTTTGCGTTCATAATGACTTCATTATAACACCGCTTTCGGTGCTGTAATGAAATACTTTATCCCACCCAAAATTTTGATTTTATAGTTTGGCTATACTTTAAACAGCCTAATATTTTGCAAATTGGTTATAATATTTTTATGATTTTTTTAGTACTTACGAGACTTTTCTGGCAATAAATTTTGTTTAACACCAAAGAAAATCCTTTTTTCTTCTTTAACATTAAAAGCCGTTTATTGTAAATAAGTAAATTAAGGACGGCATGGCGAATCGATTTTGACATTAACTGTCAAACCAATGATTGTGATACCAACTATCTAAAGTAAAATTCGACCGAATTAAATTTAAGGTATAAAATTAATTTTTTTGATAGAATTTTTGCAAAACAGATAAAATAGCATAAAGAACTCATGTCATAAGACCTTTTGTCGCACTCGTCCATTACAAAACTAATAAACTATTAAATATTTTCGATGGTTTACTTTTATTTTAATAGTGATAAAGATTTTTTGTAGGGTTAAATGGTTTGTCAGTCAGTTCTTAATGATTCGATTATAAGTAGTTTTCAAAGCTTTTATCATGCACTGGCGTTATTATAATAATAATAATAATATTAATAGGTATTTATTGCCCAACAGTACATACCATAAATAGACATTCATATAATAGTATTTACTTACAAATACTAGAATAATTAAAAATATAAATAGTTAACAATTTTTACAATTAACAATATAAAACACTAGGATAAACAATTTTGTATAAAGCTTAAGGAAGAAAAATTTATATCACAGGAAGTAGAAATACAATTGAATATATTGCACATAACATATAAAGGGGATTTTTTAAGTGTGTTTGTACGAGCAAAGGGACATCTAAACGTTATACATTGTCGGCTATTTCAACGAGGAATATTAAAGCAAAATTGACCCAACAAATCCATGCAATCGATCTGATCATGAAGAAGTTTATACAGAAAAGTTATTGAAATAATTTTTCTTCTCAATTCCAAAGACAATACATTAAAAGTCTCTAACAGAACTAAATGATCAGAACCCTGTGGTGGATAAAAATTGAATATTCTAAAGTTAAGAGTTTTTAGGAATTTACGCTGTACATTCTCAAGGTTTGTTATGTGATAGGCATGTATTGGAGACCAAACCACGCTGGCATACTCAAGGACTGAGAAGAAAAACCATTGGTATTTCTAAAAATAAATCCAAGGGTCATTGTTGCAGATTTTATATTTGTGTTAATGTGAGTTACAAAGCTTAACTGTTGATCAAAAATAACACCCAAGTCTTTTATTACAGAAACTGTATCCAAGGGAATATCATTAATGCTAAATTCAAAAATAATTGGATTTCGTTTTCTGGTATAGAGCATAATCTTACATTTAGATATATTCAACTTTAAACGATTACTAAGACACCACTGGTTTAAAGTATTTAAATCATTTTGAAGTTCAAAGCAGTCATTTAAGTTTTGTATACCTTTATAAATTTTTAAATCATCCGCATATAAAAGCCGGGAGCAACTTAAATTTAATGGCAAGTCATTAATCAAAATAACAAAAAGAATGGGTCCTAAATTAGATCCTTACGGCACCCCTGAACAAGAGGCGAACCACTCGGAACAGTAACCATTAACAATGACATATTGTTGCCTATTAGTAAGGTATAATTTAAAAAGTTTAATAAGCATTGAAAGCATTGAAAGCATTGAAAGCTTTGAAACATACGAATTTTTGAATTAAAAAAAATAATCCTAGTATAGATTCTTTGGGAAATTTTATGCTCTACAAGAATCCGCGACGTAAAAAATTTTATCTCAAACGGTTCAAAAGTTATAGTCTTTTTAATGAAAAAAGATTTTTTTATGTGTTACACTGTTCAAAATTTCATGACCAATTTAACACCAAATTAACACCATACGTGGTCTATATCGATACAAACCAAAATGGTGTTAAATAAGGTTCGTTGGTCCGGTGTCAATTCAAATACTAAAATGGTGTTAAATAAGGTTCGTTGGCGGTGTAAATTCAAATACTAAAATGGTGTTAATTTAACTTTCACACAGTATTAAAATAAATTTTACCTGGTGTAAATTGAACTCCTTTTCAGTGTTAAATATTATGTGTTTGTGGTCAAATTATCATAACAGGAAGTTCCTTGACGCATTACTAGTATATTACCAGTGGTATTATTCCAGACTCGCTAGAGATAATGTTTTTAGTGCGTTCCACTAACTTAAAATACTTTAAGTTTTTGACAGCTGTTTCCACCTATTTAAGGTCTTTTTAGTATCGAACAACTTGTAGTGTCACACCAAAGCAAAGGATTACCTTAGTTTATATATTCTTCATGTAAGTCAACAGAGGCGAGATTTAAGAACATCACGTGATCCACAAAAATATAAATACTTATGGGTCAACTGGGTTAAATGAACTATTCCTTTTTTTCTGGGTAGGTGCACTTCTCAAATATTTTTAGATAAACACCGTTTTGGTGTTCATTTTCAACCCTAATTCATGGTGTTATTTTAACACCACTTGGTGTTGGATTTTGACACCATTTTAGGATTACTCTTTACACCGCAGATATTTTAAACAGTGTATTTCAATGGAAAACTTAGAATGCTCACCGACACCTTTTAAAATTGAGCAAAAAATTTTGCCTTGCAGGGAAATTCTTTGCTCGGTATGTAGGTTCATTTTAACCCATAAATCCGATAGGTTAGTTTTTTTGGCTCACCCTAATAAGCATATCATCAAAACCCATGGGATGCATCCGCCTTAATTTATTTAATAAAATAAAATGGTCTATTTGATCAAAAGCTACTTGTTTTTTTTTGTATTTTTTGTGGTAATGCAGTTTCTTGTTTATGTTTTAAATTATTGATTTATTAAACCACAGTGTATATATTATCATTTCACATCAAAATGAATTTTCCAATGTTGCAAAAAAACAAAAATATTAAGCATTATAATTTTACGTAAGTTCTGAGTTGTGCACAGTTTAATACGCTTTATTACACCAAGGTAGGATTATTTATAAATTACAGAGAGGGCTTTGGTTAATTTGTTTAGATAACGACGTAATAAAGTTCAAAAGAAGGAATTAATTTTGGGGGAGAATTTGGAAGTTTTAACCCCTTAAATTTGGGGGTTTTAAGTACATATTTGATACAGTAACGATTTTAAATTATAAATGAAGGTATCTTACAAGGGTTGCTACTTATATTTTAACAATGAAAACACCAGCGTTGCTAAGTGAAATCTGATACTATAGTATAGTATAGACGTATACGTCTTGAAGTTTATTTGGATACCTGCGTCGGATTCTCCGTTGAAGTAACCATATACAACAAACATTGTGTGTTGTGAATAAATGCATTTTTAATTTAGAACTTAACTGCATTATTTGTCTAATTAAACTCAAAATGACACAAACAATAATATCTATAATAGATAATAATTATTGTTATAGGGTAAACCACATATATAGCTATAGCTATTGCATTTTGGCTATGACCTATTTTGCAGATAAATTGTACATACTTAATTAGTTCATAGGCTAAATATCTCGATTTTTTTGGTTTTGTGGGTTGGTTCCTTTCTGCAGAAAGGCGTCCAATTTCTTTTTTAGGTAATTTTTATATTTCGTTTTTGTAAATATCATATAATTCATACATTAATTTCTCGGATTCCTCATCCCTTTTCTGGATTCTGAAGGTAACTACTAATTCCTTGGTCTGACCTCTGAAATACGTAGTTTCTTGCAAATATCATTGGGTGTGGTATCTCTATAGTTTGTGAAGCATTTATAATGTTTAGGCCGGAATAGGATGATTTATACATATATATCTATTATTTTTTCGGGTGGTACCTATGTTAAAAGTATTTTCAGAATTTATTAATTTTGTTGCCATTAATTTTTTATGCACTGTATTTAAATCTCTGTTATTCTGCCTTGTAACGAAAAAATCACTATATTACTTACTTTTTAAAAATGAATTAGTCAAAAATGTCATAGCGAAAAAGCAGCCACTAATAATTCTCGTCAACAGCAATTTGTATCCAGGACATTTAGCAGTCAATTCCTATGAAATATTATTCGCTGAATCCGAAAATGTCGTTAAAAGTTATAAAAGTAAAACAGTTTTGGAAATATAATCAATTTTACATATAATATGGAATTGACTATATCTAAAAAACTGCTTAACTTTTATAGTTTTTGACGACCTTTTCGGATTCAGGGGAAAATTTTACATAAGAATTGGCTGGTAAATGTCCGGGATACAAATAGAGTATTATATTGGACATATGTCCAATAATAGAAATTTACATTTTTTACCAACCAGTAATTGGACACTGGTCATTTTACTGTTTGTTTTTAGAATTAAAATTAAAACGCATTAAAGTGACAATGTTTAAACCATGAGGAACACATTTATACCAAACACTGATCTGTACACTTTTTAGAAATATTTTTTATTGTAATTTAAACACAGCCCTGCTCTTAACAAAAAAACAAAAATGTTACCACCAAAGTAACGTGCGAACTTTTTTGTCCTATATTGGACCCAAAATAAAGTAATTCTATATTATTACCGACTGAGATATTTGTAATTGTATACAGCGTCATCTAATGATTTGTTTTTACAGTATTAATTTTAATTGTCCAATAACTATAAAGTGTCCGATAACTATCTACTTTACCCTATCAACCGCCATTAGGTCAAAAAATATGATTTTTTAAAAGTAAGCCCCCCAAATACACACAGTAAAGGGGGGAGAAAAAAAATTACATTACATTTTTGTGCTGATTTATGTGTTTTACTGATAAATAAAATCCTTTAAAAATCTAATCTCTGTAATAGTTTACCCATATTTTAAAGATTGACGTTAGAACAAAAAAATATATTTTTTTTTCAAGCGGCCATGATATACAACCTTATATGCATGTATAGAGATAGTTGAAGTGCGTCTTTTTCATTAGCGGAAGACAAAAAACTCAAAAAAGCCTAGGGATAGAAGTAAATCCATAGGTGACTCAATAGACGTCAAATAATAAAATTAATTTAGTATTTCATACTAAGCAATCACGATGTATTAATTATATTAATTATAATCGCACGGAATATTTAGTGATTATTTATTAAATTTTAATTGAACGAAATAAAGAACAACTAGTTTATTAGTATAATATTATGATGATAGACGAGTCGCCAATGTCGGAATTTCAAACAAATGTCAGTACGTCAAAATTAATTCAAGCGCAGCATTTTGACAGAGCTGTGTTTATTTTAGTTTAGGATATTTATCGGCATTGTAAGTAAGGGTTATAAGTTTTTTTAGTTTTTATCAATAATTTCTAATGCTTTTAGCCAAAATTTTATCCCACATGATTTAATTGAAGAGCTGCAGTGCGTGTAATTGACGCGTTTCTCGGAAAAACATCATTAGTCCAAAATTAACATTTGGGAAAATGAAAAAAACTCTCCGACATTCCCATTTTTGACCAAAGTACTTTATTGACCTATTTACTACATGTAAAAAAATGTAAGATACTTTGTCCAGAATTCCTCATGTTTTTTTTTTCAAACGAATATGAAAAAAACACAAAAAATACATGAACATGTGAGGTTTTTAGAAGAAAAAAAACGAACAATTCTCCTTACTACAAACACTACAAACTAAATATTAACTCTGAGCAACAAGTAAATGAAAAAACTAAAAACTGAATTATTGCCACACTCATTATTCGCATCCACTGCTGTTATCATCATTGTCGACCGTGTTATCAGGACTGTCAGGTGCTATGGTCTTCTGGTCTTTTATCAAGTTATCATAAAATTTTCTATTGCTGTGGTCATGTAAAAGAGGTAGAAGCTTTTCTAGAGTGTCCAAAAACGTCACATGTTATGCACATGTGACTTTCTTAGACGAAACGGAGTGGACTTGTGATGTTTTTAGAAGAACAAGCTAAATATCATATTTAATTATTATGGAACCTATGACATTTTTACGAGAAACACTTATTTGTATACGTATATATGGAGGTTAGGAAACAGTTGGTGCTAATATCTAAATTTCGACGATATTGGACTAATGATGTTTTTCCGAGAAACGCCTCAATTGTACATTTAATGTAAATTTTGCTTATTATATTTATATTACGCCCTTGAAAAAAAATAGTATATGTTATTTGGAGTAGAAGCTCTTTTTGTGCTTCGTACAGTTGCCTGCCTCAGCTACGCTTCGGCCGTCAATCTCTGTACTCACCACAAAAAGAGTCACTTCTACTCCTTATGACATAATCTACTATTTTTTTAATTTCTCAAAAATGGCGAATGCGCCGGGATAATCCATTTTAATATTAAAACGTATAAAAATCAGTGTTTGAAAATCCACTTACCAAGACACTTTTATTTGGGCGCACACAAGGAAAATACGAATGGATATTGACTTTGTCGGAAAGACTGGAATCCTATTCAAATAAATTTAAATCTGACAAGGAAAAATGCATTTCGTTGGCGATACATATTTTCAAACAACGTACAAGTGGCCTGAAAAAGACTGGCGCATCAAGTACTCCGGATAAAATTATGCACAGTGGGACAAACTTTACAAAAAATAGTTTTTTATCTTAAAATTATACGTATAGAATCAGTTCCAAAATTTTAAAATTACCGAAGCTGGAAATAAACAAACAATATGAAATGCATACACTTAATAACATATTACGATTGTATAGGTATGAAAGGGGCTGCTGACTTACTTATAAGTAAGACTAAAGTCTATATATGGGTGATTCTATAAAAGTTATACAACTTGATGTTATCAGTCAATAGAGTAGGTATTTTAATATTTTTTGTAAATATTTTAGTATATTACAAAAGATCCAGGTTTTTTAACTTGTCCACCCTATTTTAATGTATTTTTTCAAAAGGACGTTTGTAGAAAAACATAATAAATATTCAAAACATCAGTACCTTGGCGTGTCACAACTCCTAAATCAAATATTTGAATGATTTTATTTTAAAATATATTCAATTTATCTTAAATTTTTCAATTTCACTACAAACAATAAAACATTAAATACCTACCTAATGTATTTTTCATATTTTATCATAGATTCGAATAATAGCAATTTTTAAAAAATTGATAATCTTTGTACTCATTTTTACACAGTTCTGTGTTCAATGTTAAAATTCAAAATATCTGCGAAATACTGAAGTTTAAACGTCAAGTCCTCGTTTTAACTCAAGTGTTGGTAAAAAATTACCTACAGGGGCCGCCCTTTGCACGGCAGTCATCTTAAAAACAATGCAAGCGGCGAAGTTGAGGTGAATGCACGTATAGTTCCAGTCAAAATTTCACTGTGGTGATTAGTTATTTTCTTACTTATATATATTTCATTGTAATTTATATAAGGCTATATGTGATTTGTTGATAAGTAGCATCCACTAATAAAAAATATCAGTAAAATACTTAATTCCGAATTATAATCTCAAATTTGTATCCCATTCATCGGTACCGTGTCGTCAGTTCCATGTTTGATGTTTCGGTTATCTTTTTTTCGCAAATTTCAATTTAAATTCTGCTTGCGCAGAACTTGTTTATTTAATGTCATTATAAACTCATATAAATTTGGTGTGGGTCCCATATCTAATAATTGAGATATCGGCATACCCAAATCCACCAGCCGCCACTGATGTGTGTTATTATTTGATTTTAAGATATTTAATGTATAATATGCTCAAAGTTGCAATAAATATTATATTTTCCAATAAATTATGTATTTAATTAGTACACTGGTATACTCGTCACTTCCCTTGCATTCAAATTTAGAAAACTCAGATATTTCGGAAACTGTTTGAAAAAGTGACTGGCCCGGTCTGAAACAGTATATTTATGATCTCATAACAAAATACTGTTTAATTTTCTCCGAAAACTATATAAACAAAATGAGATCAAAAGATGCCCAACTTTTGTAGAATCACCCATATAGTCTTTTAATATTTTGATAAATCTGACTTAAATTTCAATTAAAATATATTTTAATTCCATGAAACGCACCCTTAATTTTATAATATTTTATATACCTAATAAATTTTTAAAAATTAATATAAATAAGATTTAAAAAAACACTTTTTTATAGGTTTAGGAGAAATTAAAAAAAAAACTAAAAATACTAGCGAGTCCTAAAATAAATATTAAAGCATTTTGCCCAGAGTTAATTAATTTAACTAAGTGAGAAGCTACTTTTCTAACACTTATAAACTGTTGTAATATAAAATCGAATAAAAGTGATGTAAACTAAAGTTTTCTCTTAAAAGTTTCCGTATTGCGGAAATTACCTGCTGACCATGAAACGCTAAATTGTTTACTTTACCCGATTACTTCTTTATTTCGTTCTCGAACTTCCTAAGTTGTCTAATATGTTTTTTATTCATTCTCCCTTTACAGCGAGATTCACTTTACCTTAATTTCAACGAAATTATTAACACGCAAAACGCGAATTAGTAAATTGTTTTTATGGTAGGTTTAAACTTTTGGAAACTTTTCAAATAAGTATTAATATTTTAGTAAAAGTTTCCACATATTGGTACTTAAGGACCTTCACATTTAATAAGCATCACATAATTAAAAAAATTTAATATTAATATCGACGTTAGAAAAAAACATCGTTTTAAAATATTGCAAATATTTAGAAAATACAGTTTTTAGATATTTTATTATTTTGACCTTTACTTGATGAAACTCCATGTCACTAATGTATATTTAACTAGATAAAAAAACATTGTTTTTTGAGTTTCACGAATTTATTTTAACTTAATTTGACAATTGTTTCGCTAAAACAGTAGCTTCTTCAGAAATGATTTTAAACTAATAACAAACTTATATAACACAATTATTGCAGGTAAAAAATATTAGTAAAATAGTATGAAAATTTTACCTGTCAAAGTATAATGTAATAAAATAATTTTGGAATTTTTTGTATTATACTCTCTAAAAATGAATTAGTCAAAAATGACTAATTTAATAGTTATTAGTGGAAAATACCGTCAAAAATTATGAAAGTGGAGCAGTTTTTGAGATATAGTCAATTCCATATGAAATGGAAAATTGACTATATATCGAAAACTTTTCTAGTTTTTTAACTTTTGACGACATTTTTAGATTCAGGGGACAATTTAACATAATAATTGGCTGTTAAATTTTGGGATACCATGGTATCCCAAGGTTAACCACGGTACAAGAAAAAAGCAGCCACTAATAACTATTAAATTAGTCATTTTTAAGAGAGTATATAATAAGAATATATTTAACAGAGGGGAATTATTGGTTTCTATTTTATCATTGAGGATAATATCAGATTTTTAAAATTTTTTAATTTCTAATGATAAATAAATTTAACTTCGTACCTTTATCTGCAACTTGTAAAATTTTGAATTTTTTGATTAATAAAAGATTTTTTATGTTCATTAATTCTGGTTTTAAAATACCGGCCAGTTTGGCCTATGTAAGTTTTTGTACAGACTACACATTGTAGTGGTAGACTCCGGATTTCGTATCTTTCTTAGTTTTATCTTTGTTGTTTTTTTAGAAATGTACTTAAATTGTTGTTAGTTTTAAATGCAATATGAAGATTATTCTTTTAGAAGGAAGTGTAGAAGTACACGATTTTAGGTAAATTAACACTTTTTAATACAGTGTAAAATTACTTTATCCTCAGTGCTATAGTGTTAAATCATACTTACTTACTTGGGTAAAATTGCACTACAAATTAACTCTAATTGTAGTGTTATAAAATAACACTATTAGTGTGGACCTGTGTGAACTCTAATTAGTGTTGCTTAGAGTTGATTTTTTTTACTGTGTAGCAAAGCAAACATCGGCAAAAACTCTGCGAAACACTAAATTGTATAACTTTTTTCGCATGCTTTTTATAATTTTGGTATTACGTTTTGTTGTCAATAGCAGAATGCCGAACACCTGTAATCAATCGTCGGGTAAAGGGCCGGCAGCAAGGAACTGCTTACGCAAGCCATTGTGCAACGAGGCCATTCAAAGGGCTGATTGATCGCTCTTTCTGCTTTTAACACGCGTTCTAATGCCCACCCTAAATCCCTTTGCAGGTCAGCGCTAATCTTTTTAAAGTAAGATTTCTGATAGGTGGGTCAATATTTGATAATCGGCCAAAAGGGGTCCCCGGAAGTTTTCCATAATTTTAACAAACAATTTTAAAACAAAATGTTAAAAGTAATAATATTAATTCAGTTAAAAGAATAACGAATTGATTCAGTTTAAAACTAAACCTAGAAATAGAGATTATAGAGTATAGAAATAAGATTATTTGTATTGTTCTGTAAATTTGAAAGCGCTGCTAAAAATAGGTCTCGATCAGCCAATGTAAAGTAAGTTTAGATTGATAAAACTCATAAGCATGGCTTAAATGAAGTAAACGTAATTAAATCAAACTGAGTTAATACGGTTTACCAACCGGATAGAAAAATAGTGGATTCAATCACTAGGCAACCCTTGCTACGTTTAAGACATGTTCGTGGGAGCTATCAATAATTATCGAATTTAGTGAATTATGGTACCAATGGCTAAAACTCCCCCCAATACCTAGTACACCGAAAAAAATAATGTAGTTGAGTTAACGTTTACCTGAATGTCATTTTTGAAAATGTTGTTTCATCAAAAAACCTATTGGATTAATTTATATTTTGGTGTCAAAGCAATAGTCAGAGTTTGTCAAAGTTTATTTGTTCAATTGACATTTAAAATATTGATTTAACATAAACTAATTTTTTGAATTAAAATGTTTATCCTATTTTGATTTGATAGCTGGAATTGGTTGAATCAAATACTGAAACTTTTAGGATTACCTAAAAAAACTAGTAAATTAACGTTTAGTTTCTCTTTTATCCAAAACATTAAATTTGTTCATTTAAAAAATTGTAAATGTTACTTTAAAATGTTAAATTTGCATTCATAAAATTGCCGTGAAATTAACGTTTAGTTTCTCTTTTATCCAAAACATTAAATTTGTTCATTTAAAAAATTGTAAATGTTACTTTAAAATGTTAAATTTGCATTCATAAAATTGCCGTGAAATTAACGTTTAGTTTCTCTTTTATCCAAAACATTAAATTTGTTAATTTAAAAAATTGTAAATGTTACTTTAAAATTTTAAATTTGCAATAATAAAATTGCCGTGAAGGGGCTTCGAACACCCACGCCACGTCATTAGACGGTGTTGATCACGTGTTCTTACATCTCGCCACAGTTGGCTTACGATATCAGGTATGTAAGCTCCGGTAGCCGTTTGTTTTGGGTGTGTTCCACGGTGGAACTTCCACACCAAATTGCCCGACACTGATAAGACCCCCAATATAGGTCGAAACAGCTGTCTGTCGGTATTTACAGTAGGTGGAACGCACTCAAAACAAAAACTCTGGCAAGGTGAGGGTTCAATTCTTTCTCTTTATATGGAATTTTACTTTTACATTTTCAGAATTTTAACCCAACCGATTTGGAACATTAGCGCAAGTTATTTTAATTTAACATTTTATTGGTGTTAAGTGAATATGCTAAAAAGGTTACCTGGACATTTCAAGAAATTTACCTTAACACCCATTTACGTCTTGAATACGACATTCCTTTTCGAAAATGGCCCACCAACGTATACCACGCAGTGTAACCATATTCTGTTTTGTTTTAATAATCTGTCTGCCCCTGGCGTCATTTTCCAATTTTATATATTTGCAAAAATTGCTTTAATAAATCTAAAATCCAATTAAGTTTAGGGATTTGGTAGTTTTACTTGACTTCATTTCATAGATATTAAAACTTTATAAAATACGACAAAAATATAATAAAATTTTTGTGGTCCTTTTTGGACTATTATCAAATATTGACACAAATAAACATAATCACTCATTTAAATTAATGATATTTTTATAATTTTCGCATAAAAAAAGACAGGCAAGATTAAACCACAATGTTTTTTATACAATTGTGGACCACCCTAGAAGTATAGTATTAGTATTATTAGAACTCAATTTAAAAATCGATTTTGTAAATTTACTTTCATGTCGGTCGAAATTAATTCGCAATATATAATTTTGAGTTTCGCTTACACGCTAACCCCAAATAATTTCGCCAAACAACCTTTCCACTGCCATTTAACCCAGCGTGTTCGATTTACTAACCTACATTAAGAAAATAAAACACGAGATTTTGGTTATGACAGGGCCGTAGGAAGATCTTCTGGGTCATAAAACGCTGGGGTGTTACTTAATTAAAAGAATAACATATCCCTCATGATACATACATATAGTATACAGGGTGAGTCATTTAACTTGAGACTTTGAAATATCTCAGTATGCATTTTACGAAAAAATGTTTAAAATAAAAATTAAATGATTCAAAGGGGGAAATGAATCAGTACTAAAATTGGTCCTCATACTCTCCTCCTTAAAGGGGGAACAGGGGGTAACTTTAAAATTTCCAATAAAACACCCTATTTTTTATTGCAGATTTGGATCATTCGACTAAAAATAGGTAGATTTTGTCTAAAACATTTTTTTATATTCATAACAGATAGCGCTGTAATAAAAAAAATCAAGTTTGTTTGAATTTTCTTTTTATACGATTCTGCAATCATTTTTCTATAAAAATATCACTTTTTTGGTAATAATTATCTCATTAAATTAAATCTGATTTTTTTAAGTACCCACGATTTTTTAACTAATATTTAAGATTCCTTTGGTTTAAGTTTTATACATTATTTCATTCGGTGATAATTATCAATTGCGCACCATGGTAACTTTTTACCTGTCAGCATTTAATTTAAAGGATTATTGTACTATTTTTAATAAAAATACCTCATTTAAGGTAAAAAAAAATTATTTTGTCAACTAATTAATTAAATCTTAATTGAGGTATAAAAAATGTTATTTAGTTATAAATAATAATTATTATTGAGGTATAAAGAAACTGTTTATACATAGTTTAGCATTATTTAATCAATCTAGTTCGAAGATAAATTTGCAAACAAAAAGACCTACTTTCGTTAAGCATTTATTCATAATGGATTTTTTTAAAGTGCAAGAAAAAATCGAAATGATTTTGATTTATGGAAAAAATTCGATCACGTACTTCATTTCACCGTACAGTCAAGCAGTTTACTAAAAACGGGAGTGTTCAACCGAAAGAGTTCGTCGAGCAACAGTCACAGGTGGAAATATTGCAATTAATGTATTAGCAGCAACGGCCAGTGTTGCCACCTTTTCAAAAGCGATATTCCCTTACTCTATAATGAAAATTCCCTTTTCGTATCTAAATTCCCTCAAACTCATTATCATTGTTTTTAAGGTTTTGTTCCAGTAAAATGAGATAAAACATTAACAAAAAAATAAACTTTATTCTCAAAAAAATACAAAACATACAAAAAAATATTTTTATAAAAAAAAATTTAAAAAAACAAACAACAATAATAACGTTGAGTGAAGAACCCAACCCTATTCATCACAACGATAATACACTATGGAAACCTTAATATTTCTTGTTTTTGAAACCATATTTTTTATTAGTATGAATTTAAGAAAATTCCCTTTTTTATTTAAAGATTCCCTTTGTCCCTTTTGGCAACGAAAATTTCCTAAAATGGGAAAATTCCCTCGGGGTGGCAACACTGGCAACGGCCGCTAATCCTCATGCAAGCACATGAGAATTATCTAGAGATTTGGGAATATCCCAGAGCAGTGTTAGCAGAATATTAAAACGAAATAAATAAATAAATTTAAAAAAATAAAACCAAGTATTTTATTCCAAAATTATTGGAGAATCGTATACAGAAGAAAAATCGAACAAAATTGATATTTTTTTATCACAGCGCCATCTATTACAAATATGAAAAATTGTTTTAAACAAAATATACTTTTAGTCGAATGATCCGAATCTGCAATAAAAAATATGGTGTTCCATTGGAAATTTTAAAGTTACCCCTTTGGGAAGTGGGAACTTTAATTTTTAATTGAAAAAAAGCTTGTAAATAAAATTCTTTAAAAATATTTTTAATATAATTAAGCTAAGGTTTTTATGATTTCTCTTGATAAAGGTTTTAAAATAAAACCAGACTAATTAATAAGGGTGACTTCTAAATTTAAAGTATCCCTAAGGATACTCAAAAAACAATAAAAATTGGCATTTAAAAATCCAAGACGAGGTATTAAAATCATCCAAGTGAATAATGCGCATATTCTTGAGTGTAATACTATAGTATATATACTTTATTTACTTCAATTAGTAGATATTTAAATGATTTTTAAAAATAAATAATTAAAATCTGACATGTGTCAGTTGGTTAACCTCACTTTCTACCAATTTTAAATTTTATTATAGAAGCCTTCTCCCAATTTAAAACCCGATTGGTTCAAATAACAGTGAGTATTTCAATCCAATGACTGATGCCAAACAACGTGAACAATGAGTTCATTATTCACGTTGTTAGGCAGGGAATTTATTTTATATTATGCAATAAGAGTAGAAAAAAATATGTATTAGATTTTTTTGGCTATAGGTTCAGGGCCCATTTTATGCCGTACTGATAGTTACCAATCAAAATAACGAGCAGACTTTTTACAACAATAGATGGTAATCTTATATGATAAGCATAATTTTACACCTAATGGTGTTTAAATTTGTATATATGTTAATTTTTTTTGTTATTTGCTATAATTTGATGCCAATTTAAAATGTACATATTTTATTTGTAAAAAGGTAGGCTTTAACTGTTATGTAAACAACTACTTTGTAATACAGAACTAATTCTAAGTGTCATTTCCTAGATTTGTGTAAACAATAATCAATATGAGTACTCTTCATTGAATAGTTAATTTTAAATAAAGGGAAAATACTGATTGTTGAATTTCCAGACTGTTTGAAAATTGAGTATGTATGGATATTTTTTTATTTAAAGACCCATGTATTTTCCCTTAGTTTTTTATTAGTTATTGAAGAAAAGGTTTCATAGAATGGCCAGCAAGATCACCAGATCCAACACCTCTAGACTTTTTCCTATGGGTGTTTAAAATACAACCTGCTAATTTAGATTTTTAATTAAAAAACATAATAAGTTCAGAAATTAGGAACATAACACCAGAGGTTTTAAACTAATTTTAAAATGTGCACTATCAATATAGAGGTACTTATCTGTTAAATCCAGAGACAACATTTTGACTTACCTAAAACAAAACAACAAATTAATATAATAAATAATTATTTTATTGGACATTTTATTCAGTTTAAAAAATAACAAATAAATATTTTATTCTTTGAAATTTTAAACATTTCCATAGTTATTTTTTTGTAACTTTCCATTCAACAAGATTTGTGCATTTAGTTTTAAAACTACTTTTTGTCACCAAGAAACAAATTGTTACCATTGAGAGAGTCGTAAAATACGAAATAATCCATTGTAACACCTTCTCGGAAAAGTTTTTCCAATTTTAAAGTCAAACAGAGCGCGAAAGGAATTAAACTTTGTCAATAAATACTCAAAGAAGAGAAAATGCAAATTACATTTGTCAAATAAATATATATTCAAGTGTAAGTGGAAGATTTCTGGTATCAAATGGGCTTAAAATATTTAAATCTAGTTGACATTTCTAAACGACAAAATCGTTTGATATCAAGATTTAAGAAATGTTACAAAAATACATCACAAGAAAATATTGCATGACATTTCTGCCTTGTAAAACTGTCTTGTGTATTTTGTCAAATGTCAAAATCAAATTAAATATTCAGACTAGATTATAGAGTGATGTTTTGTCAGGATTTGTTACAATAAATATACAAGGTGCTCCAAAAGTAATGGGACACATAGCAACACTAATTAGAGTTAATTTGTAGTGTAATTTTCCCCAAGTAAGCAAGTATGATTTAACACTATAGCACTGAGGATAAAGTAATTTTACACTGTATTAAAAAGTGTTAATTTACCAAAAATCGTGTACTTCTACACTTCCTGGGTAAAATCCCACTTTTGTTCTGTGTAAATTAACACTACTTTGGCAAAGTTCTAATTTTAGAAAGGTACTTTTCCTCTTTTAATGCAAACTTCTAGTGTAAATTAACACCATTATTTGAGTGAAACATATTGGTGGTAGTGAATAAAACGAAAAGATAAATAAAGAGAAACATTTATTTGGAACAAAAATCTATGACCATTATCAAAATCGGTGCCTTTTAAAACATAATTTTATATTTGAGTCGTATGGCTGGCTTAAGCAAAATGGTTCCTTAAAACGTTAAAGTTTTAGATCAATGCAATGTTTTACTGCACGGAAAAAAATCTATACTGATTCCAAGAAAATTCAACTCTATCCAAGTATAGCTTAGTTTCCCTATTCCGCAAGTAAATTTATACTTGTTTCAAGTATCCTCATATTCTTATAAAATAAAGATAGCTTCGGTTTAATCTAAGATTACTGCTATACTAAAAATAAGAAACACACTAATATTGAGTTAAGTATACAAATTTGTCTTCAATGAAGACTACGGTATTCTTGTTGTAACGTTAGTATGTACTTCATCAAAGTATAGTTTCTTTGTAAAATCTTTACAGTATTCTTGTTTTAAGAATATACTTTCTTTAAAATTTATTTATTTATACTTATTGTAAGTACACGCTTGTATTGTATTCTTACTTTTCCTTTTTTTATATTTGATAAAATTTAGTATATATTTAAAATAACTTTACACTATTCTTAAAGAAAGTGGTTGATTGGAAAAAAAAAATCCCTCGTCTAGCGACTCGGAATAATTTTTACAAAAAAAAACATTCGTGACCCTGAAAAATATTTGTATTAATTATCCTACCACTACGGAAAATACAAGTCAAAGTGAAAATATATTCGTTATGACAGTAATTTAACAGTATTTTTGGCAGATTATTTTAATTATTTTATCTACGCCAGTGAGATAAGAACTTCTTATCCCACTCAGTTTGAGTGAGATAAGAAGTTCATTAACGCACGCGTTTTTCTTTGCTTTTAACCAATCAAATAAAAAAGTAAAAATGTCAAAATGTCAAAATAAACCTAAATTAAGTCTTAGACAAAAATAATTACCGTTTATTTTTTCATTTAGAGGCGTACATAAAAATTTGTACAATATACGTGTGATAACGCTTTATTAACGTACTTTTGAGATTGCCCAACTCGTGCTACGCACTCGTTGGGCAAATTTCGCATGCGTACGTTAATAAAGCTCTTATCCCACTTATATCGTAAATAACTATTAATGTACTAAAGTACTAAGTATAATAGGCACTGATATCACAATAGGTTTATTACCTAACAGTCTTAGAGGTATTAGAAAAAGTACTGTCAATTTATATAAATTAATTCTTTCACGGTTAATTAGCATAGATACTATATTTTACATTTTATTTTTTTAAGTACCTAGGTATCACATTTTTGGTTCTATATGTAAAGGTAAGGTTTTTAATCACAATACTTAGTTATTATTTTTTTAAGTAGGTATTTTTATTGTCAGTAAAATTTATCTCCAGCTAAATAATTTGTAAAATGAGTCTCTAAGAAGGCTACCATTATCATCGTAGATGGTTTGGTGTTAATTCTTCAATTTTTTCTCTAACCTTGATCCTCAATCCTATTTTTGGAATTAGTTCCTTTAAATTCTCCTCGCTTAGGTTTACCGTAATATCGAGATCTATCTCGTTTTCTAAAACAAAAATAATATAGCTGAATTGGCTATAGCCTTTCTGCTGTTTATGTGCTATTGTCTATTACCTGTCGTATGCTATCCATTTTACACTACAGTATACCTATCCATTTTACACTACATTTTTACGATCATGCGTAGTTAATTACTTTAAATTAATGAAATATTATTTACTTACCCAAAAATGTGTCTAGTAAACATTCTGCCCCAATTTTTAAGTTTCTTCTCCATTATTTTTTATTAAAAATAACATCTAGACCGAAAAAGGAAAAAACGAATACACGCTACCACAATAGAACACAGGACAGAACACAGAAACTGCGTCTTTTCTTTTAGCGAAGCGGTCTTGAGGGTGGACGGAATTTACTTAAGCGAAGAATTAGGTATTTGTTTTAATAATAGCTATACTTAAATACAGTATATTGTATTCTTTGTTCTAGAGGTCTTATACTTAAATTGAAGTATAAGCGTTCTTGTATTAAATATACATATGTTTAAATAAAGTATACCGAAATTTCATACAAATATACAGAATACTTAAAATAAGTGGCAATATTCCGCTTTGAGTAAAAAACTAGATCTCTTTCATCTAAGCATTATTGTATATTTGATTAAGGTATACCAATTTTCTTAAAATAAAATAAAATACCTTTAAACTCAATCCAAGAATACTCATCTCAAATCAAGTAACAGTTTTTCTTAAAAATTAAGTATATCCCATTACTTAGTTTAAATGTACGCTAATCTCATAGAAATAATAAATATACTTAAATCAAGTTCCTAACATGAAGTATAGAACTATTCTTAAACCTAGTAAGGGATTTTTTTCCGTGTGGCTGTCAACTTGTACGCAATGAATTATCTTGAGAATTCATCGGTAATCCATTTTTCTGTTATAAAAAATGGGTGATCCGATTGGTAAAGAGGCGTCAGGCGGCTGTATGTCGGGGATTTACAACACGTATACAAATTTTCCATAATATTAATAAAAATGTAGGTATAGCTTAATATAACAACCATTACGCTTGACAATAAAAAGTAAATCAAGTGTGTAATAATGTTACAAATACCCGACCTACTGCCGTAAATTATTGATATATAATATAGGTAGGGTATGGACATCCTTTTAACATATTGGTATTTATTGAGTATTAAGGCTTAAAAAAAAGGAAGTATAATACTTACCAAAAAATAAGAATGTCCCCTTATGGATTCACCGTAATTAAAATCTAACTGAACAAAAATGCCACACTTCCACAACGCGGTATCTCCGGATATGCACTGCATAGGTAGATAGGTACCAACCAAACATTTTAAAACGCATTTCGGTTATTACCAGTTTTTTCAGTCTATTTTGCCACTATTGGTGTAATTTAACTTTAATTCTGATACAATGTGCACTAGTAGTGTAAAGAAAAAAGAGCTCTTAGTAACATCAAAACAGACAAAGAAATTGGCATGCACTGTAGTGTACATTTTGTCACTATTTAACACATTAAGGGGTAATAAACACTCGCATTAAGTTTGTCTACCCTTTTGATTTATTTTAATAATAAATAGTGTGAATGTACCAATGAATAATGTTCATATTCTTTAAATGGGTTTTATACTTACAAATCAACTCTAATATTTTTTACCCTACACTAAAAAATTTACTCGGGCAAAATTTTTTACTGTGATTTAACGAAAACAAAATGCTCGGTGAAAAAATAGGGATTTGGGGGTTTATTCAGACGGGGAATACAAATTTGTATAAAGTTTTAATTTTAATATTAAAGGGCACAACCAGCAGAAGATACTAAATGATTTTTTTTTTATATAAGAGCCATAGAAGTATAAATTACTATTTTTGGTTAAGAACCTCTTTTATTTAATAAAAAATTATTAAAACATTATCAAAATAATTTGAAAATAAAAAAATTAAAACAATTTTACAAAAGGTAATTTCTGAGCAGTTTTCATTGCTGTTGTTAATTGAACTCATGAAAAATATTTTTAAATAACCCAAAATACAAAAATCCATAGGGGCCACCACGGCCATCTACGGTTCACAAAACCGTGTATTATGCGTATAAAAAATTATATATAATTTATAAATCTACAAAATGTTTGTTATATTATATATATTTAGAAATTTTTTATTTAAATACTATTTTATATTTTATTTAAAATTCTTCTTGGATAGGATTTAATTAGGATGATTTGTAAAAAACAAAAAAAAAACAATTAATATTAGGCATAAAAGTAAAATAAAAATGGTACGTGACCCAGAGCAATTTAAAACAAACGCGGCATGAAATAAAATCCAAACCGAAACCCATTAAATTTTTGGAGTTTCTCTGAATCCCGCTAACGGTTTCCTTTTTCCGGTTTTTTCAAGTATCATTCTGAACACTTCAATAATCGTTTTATTTCGTCGCTCAAATTTTAATGTCAAACAAAATGTATGTCATTAGCACAAATAGAGACTTTTTAGCCGAATAGCATAAGTACATTTTATCGTCAAGGATAAATTTTAATTTTTAAATGTATGAAACGTAAAATTAAAATAATAATTAATTAAAGGAGAAAGTTGGGTTATCTATCTACATCTGACAGTCCAAAAGGGTAAAGATATCATCCAAACAGACAGGATAAAAGTATTTCAAAAAGGAACAATGAAAATGAGTTTTTTGTTTCCTTTTATGATAATATGTAATTTATTTTTTCATCAGAGTGCACGAAGGTACAATAGATTCAATTTCATTTCGATTCTTTTACGGGCAAATTTCGACCCACATTTTATACGACGCCGTTAAAATTCCCAAACAAGAAAGGTGTTTCTAACCAGGACATTTTTAGTAAAATCCTGTATAGGGAAGCTAAAAACAAGTGTGCGCAGGCAGTTTTTAGAATATATTATTTCTACAGAACTTAAACATAATTTTATTTAATAATCTCTTCAAAGGAAGATACTACCTTAAAGTCAAAATTACGAAAAAAACTCATTTTAATAAGATCAAAGAGCTTATAGTTATTGCATTCAAGAAAATATTTTTTATTGTTGTTGTGAGAATGCAAAAAATTTAAAAAGAAAATCTTGATATTTAAAAACATTTTATTTGACACGTACAAATACATTTCGCAGCTCATGAGTTATTTTCAAATTTCTTGTACATTTCATAAAAAATTGAGTTTAACGCCATTTGGAATTTTACTAAGCGAAATCAATTGGTGTAAGTGTTTTTAGCAACTATATATTAGCAAAATTGTTAAATTTTAAATTTAACCCTATAAAAAAAACTTTCCCCAACAATACAGAAAAGTAATGCAATAATATTCACTACTTAATGCTATTTAAACATCCGAGTAAAATAACATTTTTTTTGTATAGTTGAGAATATATTCCAAATATTACAGAAAAAGCCCATTTGTGGTAATATTTAAAAATACAAGTGGTTAAAATAACCCCTAAAGTTTGTCCCTTAATTTTGGTCCCCAGGTCACGTCTCCTGGGTCACAGCTTTTATAAATTTAAAAAAAAATATTATTTTATTAATATTACTAATAACTAAAACTTTTTTATTAATTTATTGCTCGTTAAATTGGACAAGCTGGGCACAGATAAAAAATCGAGAAAAACGTTTTTAATACGCAATAAAAGAAAATTTCTTAAACCTAATTTTTTTATGGATATTTTTTAAATACAGAAAATATATTATGTATGTAAGAAAGTTGAGAAATAGAACAAGGTTTTTGCTTTTACTTAGTTTTGTACTCAAAACTTTTTTATAAACAATAAATTTATGATATATTTTCAAAATGATTAAGCAATGTTATATAAGTTTTTTTAATATGTTTGTTAATTTTTTTTTTTTGAGGGCTTACTTAAAAAAATACAACTGCCCACTTTTAGGTGTTAAATTACACCCTTAAATAAACAAAATTTGAAAAAAAACAGGTTTGTAGATTATGTATTTGTTTTTACTTTCTCTTCTTTAAATGTTTAAGAATTTTGAAAATGACCCATATACAAAAGATCCATAATTTTTTAAACAAAACATATTTTGTTGGAACCTTTTTATACTACTTAACCATAGCCTACGCAGATTCGCCCTTGCAAAAGCAGCCATAACTTTTACGTTATTACCAACTTTAAGTGCAAAGCCCCATTTCAGTGTAGAGTACCGGGATCGGCCCCTGGGACGAGCCTGGGTGCCTCTCGCTACTTTATCAATATTTCGCTTTAGCGCTTGCCGGGAACTAATAGAGCCTACCGTTCTACAGTGATTTCATTCGTGAATTTATATAAATAACTTAGTTGCGGTAGTTGAAAAAAATATTGTGTCAAAAGAGGAGATTAAAACAAGAAAGATTAGTAATTTTAAACGGCATAACGAAATTTGCGGGGAAAAATTATTTTGTTCTACTTTTGGGATAGAACCAGACCTGATGGAGGTCTCCTGAATTATTTATTAAACATACTCACCATTTACAGTAAAAAAAATTAATTGGTAATCAGTGTTAACAATTATAAAAACTCCTACAATAAGCTAGAAAATGACTAAACCTTAGTATGGATTAGGAATATGAAAAACTGGCCAGTTAGCAACAGGTTTTTAGTCACGGGCTGAAGTTAGTTTTAAGTTAGTTGACAGTTGTCAAATGTCATACAATCGTTAAAATAAAGTGCCTTTCTTGTAAAATAATACTAAATGTGAAAATTATTTTATTATCTCAATATAAAAATACAAAAATATTAAATAGTGTCTCAACGCTAATATTTGAAAAGTTTATATAAACATTGTACTGACCTTTTAATTTCGCCGGCAGTAAACTATAACTTAAATTCGGGCACGGACTCTACTGTAAAGTCCTCATAAAACATTTCCTTTACTTTCACTGTGAAAAACTGTCAATATTCAAGATACATTTCGATTTATAACCTTTATAATTGTGTTTATAAAATGTAAAAATGTGACATTTGACAGTTTCCCCTGTTGTTTCATAGATGGCGCTCAATACAAACTTTTGATTTAAACCATTTTAAGATAATAATAAGTATTTGTCGTATAAAATGTATAGTATGCACCTCGTTAATAAACTTTTCTATACACTCATTAACTTAAGCACTCGCTCGCAAGCTCGCTCGTGCCTAAATTAAATTCGTGTATAAAATGGCGTTTATCAAACTTGATACATAATATACTATTATCTATTTTGCGTTCATAATGACACCGCTTTCAGTGCTGTAATGAGATACTTTATCAAACCCAAAATTTTGATTTTATAGGTTGGCTAAACTTTAAACAGCATAATATTTTCCATATTGGTTATAATATTTTTATGATTTTTCTAGACTTTTCTGGCAATAAATTTTGTTTAACACCAAAGTAAATCCTTGTTTTCTTCTTATTAACAGCCGCTTATTGTAAATAAGTAAATTAAGGACGGCATGGCGAATCGATTTTGACATTAACTGTCAAACCAATGACTGTGATACCAACTATCTAAAGTAAAATTCGACCAAATTAAATTTAAGGTATAAAATTAATTTTTTTTATAGAATTTTTGCAAAATAGATAAAATAGCATATAGAACTCATGTCATAAGACGTCTTATGACATTAGTTCTTTAATATACTATTACTAACTCAAATGAGAAAGAAGTAGAGGTTTTTCTATGTAAGTAATGAAAATCTTCAGACTTTTGTCTAGCTAAATTGAAATCCAAATCACTGTGCATCTATGGAATTTACATAGAAATCGAAATCGGTAAAGTTGTTAACGCTTAATTAAACTCAATGTATGGCCTGTCGAACTTAGTTAGTGACACGTTACTAATTGCTTTTAAACTGTGTTTTGGAAATTGTTTTTTTCTACGAATATTCAATAATGCATCTTTGGAAAATGTAAGATTTTTAGTTGTAAACGTTTCTTAATTATGTGTCAAATTTCAAAAAATAAACCCAATATCAATAAATTATGATATTTAGTTACTGGTTTGTAATGTGTAATGATCTGTATAAATATATAGTATAACCAATATCAAAATTTTTTATCAAAATTCTTTTTATTTAAGTTCCCAATTTTCAACAAATCCTTTTATTAGTAGGTCTGCAAAAAGGTTTATAAAAATAAGGTGATTTTTAGGAATTACAATAATTATGGTTGCATTATTGACATAGGATTTTGTTATTCAATCTATAAAATGTTTAAATGATTAACATAAAATCTGGTTAATACTTGGTTTAAATTAACAAATATTTTTACTGTTCATTAGGGTGTCCGTTATTTACCAACTTGTTTTTTCTGTTCGCCCCCTAACTTTTTCATTTATGACCTAAAAAAATATTTATATTAAACCGTGCCACAAAGACGATACAATTTCCATTTAAATAACATGGGGTTTCGGCAAGTTTTACATTTATTTTTTTTTCTCCCGAGCAAGTTAATATACAGAAATAAGTTATACATATTTTTATAGGAAATTAAACGCTTTACAAAAAAGCTCTCTTATAATTTATTAATAAATTCACTGGTTTAAAAGTTTATAGTATTTTCAATTTTTTTACTTTGACTGCAAAATTATCATTATTTTTAAAAAAAAAAAATTCTACACTTTTGAAAATATGTGTTTATTGTATTATTGAAAAGAGATAAGTAAAAATTATTGACAAGAGATTCCGGTAAATTAAATTTTTTTTATTACATTAAAAGATTCTGGTACTGGTTTTACTCAAATTTAGTACGATTACTTTTTTTACATAATCTTTTTATTACTGTGATATTTTACAAAATTTTATACGATTTTATAAAATATTATACAATGAAAAATTTCAGCTGTGCTAATGACGTAGAAATTCTTTTAACAATTATTTTTACGAAAAAATAAAATTTGTAGTTACGCATGCGCACTAAAGTATGATTTGACCACAGAAGGCAGAAGTCGCACTTCACAGATTTCGTATCGCAAAGTTGAAGTCAATCACCCATCGTCTGTGGCATATTTTATATAATAGTATAGGTATTATGTATCAAGTTTTATAAACGCCATTTTAGTTACGAGTTTTCTTAAAAACAAGTGTCTAGATAAGTTTATAAAACGAGCATACTAACTATACTTTATCTACGACGAACACAAAAAAGAATTTAAAGCCAATTATATTTGTTAAACATCTGTCAAATGTCAACGGAATTAACCTCACTTTTCTCTAATATAGAAGGTGTCCCTAAACTGAGTGGCATAAATTTAGGAGCAAATAAGACGAAAATCTAAATAAATATTTTTCCTAATTACGTATGTTTAAAAAATACAGGGTGATAAAGTGTTACTTAACATATCAGTTTTTTTAATATAACTTCTACTATGGTAGACTTGTAAAGGTGATATAAAGCTAATTTCAGCCCGTGACTTAAATGCCTAAAAGCTCGTCAATGTAGAAGTAGATAAATACATTTAAATTATTTGAAAAGCATAATTGGTGTAGCGGAAATGTCTGCATCTTATACTCAAGACAACGTATGCGTAACTACGAAGTTTGTTAAAAGAATTTCTACATCATTAGCTGTACTGAAGGAAAACTTTTTATTGTATAATATTTTATAAAATAAAATTGAATTTATCGGAATCTCTTGTCAATAATTTTTAGTTATCTATTTTCAATAATTTTTATTTTTTCAATAAAATCACATATTTTCAAAAATAAACAATTTGTTTTCATTAAAATAATTATAATTTTGCAGTCAAAGTAAAAAAATCTAAAAAATTACTATAAGTTTAACTTTAACCTTAATAACTTTTAAATCAGTGAATTTATGAAAAAATCATAGGAAAGCTTTTTTGTACAGCGTTAAATTTCCTATAAAAGTATTTGTCTCTTATTGCTGTATATTAACTTTCTCGGGAGAAAAAAAATTAAATGTAAAACTTGTGTCCGTGGCACGGTTTAATATGAATATTTTTTTATAATTTTTTAAATAATTTTTTTAGGTCATAAACTAAAAATTTAGGGGAAGCTGCGAACAAAAAAAACAAGTTGGTAAATAACGAACACTCTACTGTGCATGTATATTGATTTTCTAATACCAAATCAATTTCTTTATTAAGTTAACACTTTTATACGTGTAAAAGCTTAAATACTCAAAAAATAATCTTCTTTTAGTTTGACACCAATTCGTATTGACGGTAAAATGATATCGTAGGTACTTAAATTAAATTTTACCGAATGCAAATTGAATTATGTAAGCTCTAGAAATTTGATTTGGTTTTCCATTATATGCGGATCACGTCATTAATATTAAAAACCAATTCCCTTTTAATTCATTATCGTTGACCATGAACACGGTTAATGCTGATGGGGGTGATTTTTAATATCCCCAACCTACTAAAAATGTAATAAGATTATGATTGGTCAATATTGTGGTTGCTTACGGTTATAATGTTTTGATGTGTATTTTTATTTCGTTTTAATAAACATTTTACATTTTTTTTTTAATTTATATTGTAAAATACTAGCGGTCACTTAAATAACACTACTTTACAACCATTTTGCCCACCATGTATCACTATGATTTTCTTGTGTAGTTTGGCTCACTGAACGCGAAAATCACACTTAAATTTTTTTACATGGAAGCGTTTTCGAGATATGAATTTTCAATTGTTTTTTCTTAGGTGTTTTGTCGTTTTAGAGTATACACCGAGTTCTAATTGATCGATTTGACCAAACAAGCACTGAAATCAAAGGTAATGGAGCCCTCTACAACTTTCTCTTGTATAGTTTTGGTATCGGCTCAGTAATTCGATACTGACGATTTTATGAAGTTGAAAAAGTATTTTTTTACAAAAATCGAGGTCGAAAATTTACATATCTTTCTGGGAAAGATAGAAATCGAAAAGATAAGTCCAGTTTGATTAATTTTACATATAGATTATACTATAAAAAATAAGCTGCTGTTGATAAAAATCCATCCATGGATAAATGGCCAAGTTATAAATTTTTCAGTGGAAGCAAAATTCAGTTTTTCGAGAATTTTTATTTTAAACATTAAATATTGAAATTAAATTATATATTGAATATTAAACAATAAATATTAAACATTGAAGATATTGAAAGTTTTATTTTGTTTAAATAAGCATAGATTTAAAAAAATTCTGGCTCCTTCTTTGTTTTTTGTTGCTTTCATATTCTGTTTCTCGTATGAGGGACCAAATGTAATCACCCATCATGGCTGCATCCCAGAAGCCGTGATACCTCTGCTCCATAGCCTTCATTTGCTGGTGAAAACGTTCTCCGTGCTCATCACTTACGTCACCCAGATTGTCCGTGTTATTTACGCACTCGAACTCTCTACTTCTTTTATTCATTTTACACTTTTTATTAACTAAATAAAACCATGATAAAAATACCTTGTTGAAATATCAAAAAATAGCAGTAAAATGTCACTATGCCAACACGAGAAACAAAAGAATTCACGTTTGCGGAGTCATGTCAAATTTAAATTTTGAATAATGAGCCATTCCACGCGTAACGGATAGAACAGTTGCCGTGTTTTTATTTACAAAATAATATTGTTCTATTATATTACCAATGTCAAATTTTTATAAATAGTTCTAAACTAAAGCTGTTTTACAAGGTTTTTATTTGGCAAAATTAGGTATCGTGGTTGACTGTTTAATTCCTTAAAAACTAATAATTTAAAGCGTACTCTCTAAAAATGAAACAGTGGATTTTCACTGATTGACAGTGCATATTAACTATTTGCCGCAGTGATAAGTATACCACTAACAATTAGTGAATACTCACTTTTTCATGTAGCGATTTCTTTTCACTAATTTATTTAGTGGAAATTACACTGTACAAATTAGTGAAATAGGTTTAGTAGTTATGATAACTAAGTTCAAAAAAGTTAAAATTTCAATATTTTATGTCGAGAGTTCCGGAAAAGTAGTGATAATAAAAAACACTAATTTGGAGAAGTTAAAATTTCACCAATTTATATTGAAAAACACTAATTTTGCAGTGATTAATAACTCACTGACGGAAATGGTGAAAATTTCACTGTTTCACTTTTAGAGAGTAACGGACGGGACCAAACACAAGTTATTCACTTTTAAACAATAAACAATTTTCCGCATCGATCGCGTGTAAAGTACCTTCAACTGAAAGCGTCAAGTTTAAACTGATGTACAAGACAAAATATACCTATTTTATATAATTTTTTTTCAATACAGGATGGAGACAGGTATTAACTACCCATATAACTTAAAATTAACCTGGAAAAAATGTCAATTTTTTAGGTTTTGCCGATATTTTCGAGAATTGAAACACTGTGCGTTCCTTGGAAACTTTATTTTATATACGAAAATTGTAGTTATTTTGTTTTAAAGATACAAAATTAGCTCCCGTATACCCATAAACTAAATTATGACTAGCTCGTTTAGGAAGCAGCATCCCAAACCACCACCCCAAAGACGTATCGCTTCCTTCCAATGGCAATCGGAAGATACCTCCTCTCTGAGTGCCTAATCGTAAACTGCACACAAGATCCAACCGTCCCCAGCTGAATAACAAGTGCTTCGATAAGCTTCTAAAAACGTAAATCTTTTTACTTGCTGCTCGCTTTTGGCAACGGTGCAACAACGATGCACATGCTGATTTCGATTGGAGTTTGGCAGCAGACAAATACAATCTGTGCTAGCCATGCGAGGCAATGAATACAAAGTCATTGGTTGTTGTAGTTTACAATAATGTGTAACATTTATGTTATGAAAGTAGTAAAATTTTTTTTTACCTATGCAGTATTTAGACTAGGGTGATTCATTTCCGCAAAGTTTTTGTTTTTTTTCGGTGCTCAAGCAAAATATTAATCTACCTATAGAAAAAAAAATTTTCACCAAGGTAGAGCTCTTAATATCAATTTTAAGTACTTGCAGTTTAAATTTAAAGTTTTCCCATTTAAAATGCATGTAAAAAAATGTTTTTTTTTTCAAATTTCTAATGCTTACCCACCTTTGACAATATTGCAAATCGGTTTAATACACCTTATGGGGAATTTCACGCTCTTTAAAATTGCTTTTGAGTTTTTTTTTGTAACTCGCATTGGTTCACCAGTAGGAGTCGTCAAAGGACAGTTTTTGAAAAAAATCGTTTTTTTTTTATTTTTTTCGAGCAAATTGCCAAAAGTAGTGAGAAAAAAGGGCTGATTCATAAAAAAAAAGTTATCCAACCAATATTTAATGAATTTACTGCCATTTTTATAACTGAAAACGTAAGAAATTGATAAATACCAACCCATAATGTTATTTAGATTGATTTTTTCTATTTATTATCATTATATTTCCCTACACTAAGAACTTTTAAAAAATTATTATGATTTCTCACTCATAATGAATATGAAAACAACACATAAATTCATAAAAAAAACAACAAAACTTTAATCGGAATATACAGAAGGTTATGTAACATATTTCAAATTTCGCTTCAAAAAATTATATAATCTTCATTTATACTTTTTTGCTATTTTTTTATGAATTTATCTGTTGTTTTCATATTCATTATAAGTGAGAAATTAATAATTTTAAAAAACTTCTTAGTGTAGGGAAATATAATGATAATAAATAGAAAAAATCAATCTAAATAACATTATGAGTTGGTAATTATCAATTTTTTACGTTTTCAGTTATAAAAATGGCTGTAAATTCATTAAATATTGGTTGGATAACTTTTTTTTAAGATTCAGCCCTTTTTTCTCCCTACTTTTTGCGGTTTGTTAGAAAAAATTAAAAAAAAAACGATTGTTTTCAAAAACTGTCCTTTGACGACTCCTACTGGTGAACCAATGCGAGTTACAAAAAAAAAAACTCAAAAGCAATTTTAAAGAGCGTGAAATTCCCCATAAAGTGTATTAAACCGATTTGCAATATTGTCAAAGGTGGGTAAGCATTAGAAATTTGAAAAAAAAATATATTTTTTACATGCATTTTAAACGGTAAAACTTTAAATTTAAATAGTAAGTACTTAAAATTTATATTAAGAGCTCAAACTTGTTGAGAATTTTTTTTTCTATATGCAGATTAATATTCTGCTTGAGCACCGAAGAAAACAAAAACTTTTCTCCCTACTTTTTGCGGTTTGTTAGAAAAAATTAAAAAAAAAAAACGATTTTTTTCAAAAACTGTCCTTTGACGACTCCTACTGGTGAACCAATGCGAGTTACAAAAAAAAACTCAAAAGCAATTTTAAAGAGCGTGAAATTCCCCATAAGGTGTATTAAACCGATTTGCAATATTGTCAAAGGTGGGTAAGCATTAGAAATTTGAAAAAAAAACATTTTTATTACATGCATTTTAAATGGGAAAACTTTAAATTTAAACTGCAAGTACTTAAAATTGATATTAAGAGCTCAAACTTGTTGAGAATTTTTTTTTCTATATGCAGATTAATATTTTGCTTGAGCACCGAAGAAAACAAAAACTTTGCGGAAATGAATCACCCTAATTTAGACATTAACAAAATTAATTCGTAATACCATGAAATTTATGTTTTGAACAATATCACTAATTACACCAGTTTTTAAAATCGAAAAAAAAAATTTTTTAATGGAAAATACCCAGATTTACCACCACTTTCTCAGGCAACTGTGTCTAAAATACATGCATAATTTCGTGAATATGGACACGTTAAACCATTACGCAGGACGCCTCATTTTATTGATGAAAATGTGAAAGTTAATGTTTTATTAGCTTTTCAAGAAGATCCAAGAACTTCTACGCGTCAGGTTGCACGTGAAAACGACGTTAGTCATTCGACCGTTTTAAGATGTGTAAAAGCCGAAAAAATGCATCCATATAAACTACAACACGTACAAGAATTGATTGATGGTGATTCTGATAGAAGATTACAATTTTGCGAGCAAATGCTGCATATGTTAAACAGGAATGTTGTTTCTTCTGCAGATATTCTTTCTTCTGATGAATCAACATTTCTATTAAATGGCGAGGTAAATAGTCAAAATGGGAAGTTTAAACAATGCCTTTAAATAAAGATTTTGTCCCAATGGCATAAAAGCGTAAATAACTACGGCAAGACTGTAAAAAATGCACTTTATTTTACACCAGGTGCATTCACCATTTTTGCAACTGTTAATAATGGCGAATGCGCTGGGATTAAACACGCGAAAATAGATCTCTAATTACACTGTAGGTAAATTTCAAACTTATAAAAAGACACATAAAAACGCCGGGACACGTAAACCTAATTTTTGGGTGTAGAATTTAGTGGTGTAATCAGTTTTTTAAGGTTAGCTCCTTTTCTTAAGATATTAATTATTTAAGTTTCTTGTTTCACCATTATGCTATAGTTTTAAAGAAAATTATAGCATAACCCGTTTTAAAATGTCTGTATTTGTTTTTAATTAATAAATTTTTGTCTCCTAAATTAATAACATTCTTGTTTAAGCCGATATTATTCATATTTTTTTTTAATTTATTAGATTTTTCGCATATTTCTTTTTTTGTAATTAAATTTGTTTTAGTAAATTTTATTGTCTGGTATTAGTGGGAAATATTCGAATTTAATAAAATTTGAGAATTTCATTTACTAGTAAATAGACTAAGTACAGCCTGTATAAATGTTGTTTTTAGTTTTTACAATTGAAATAATTCTTTGCTACATAGTTTTGTGGTTAAGTAAGTATAAATATGTAGCTAAAACTTTTGCATGCTCATTTTGATTTTTAAGAAAAACAACTTTTAACCGAAGCTGGTGAACGATTTCATCAAACCATTATGACATTTGAAAATCGGTTTTTTTGCCATAAATTCGACTCGATGCTTGCTGTTCAGTCTTCAAAGAGGCATAAAATTAAACATTTTTCACATTCTTTAAGTAGTTTTTTTATTTTTTTAAATATAAATAAATTTTAACATTTTATACTACTAACTGACAAAAAAGTTTATTATTGATAAATAATAATTTTTTAGAAATAAATAAATTTTTATACATTTTAAAATTGGAATTGGCCAAAAATGTTAATTATAAATAAATAAAATAAATAAAGATATTTTAAGAGGGATTATGGTGTCTTAAAATATATATATAAAATGTATATACGGCCATTTCAAGCGGATGGACGGGAAATCACAAAACTGTTTTTATAAAAAAAATTGTAGCTAATTTATTATATATTATTTTTGCATCAAAATTGTCAAATATATTCTTCTATTATTAGGGTATACATTAAATAAAAAAAATCGCAAGAAATATTTTATAAAAGTAGATAATTTCAATAATTAACAGGGATGGACGGGACAAGATAAATCTTTTTTTTGTCCCGTCCACACCTTTCAATTATTAAAATTATATCTACTTTCATAAAATATTTCTTGAGTTTTTTTCATCTAATGTATAACCTAATAAAAGAAGAATATTTTTGACAATTTTGATGCCAAAATATTATATAATAAATAATCTACAATTTTTTTTATAAAAACAGTTTTGTAATTCGTGCGTTTCGCGCGCTTGAAATGGCCGTATACGGCCATATATATAGCAAAATAACAAATAGAAAAAATATTTAAACACAAAATTTCAAATATCTTGAGAAAACGACCTAATTTTAAAAAACGGATTACACCACTGAATTCTACACCCAAAAATTAGGTTTACATGTCCCGGCGTTTTTTTGTGTCTTTTTGGTATTTCTCAAAATGTACACAAATAATAAACCAAAAAGTTACAAAAACTTAAATATTAAATATCTTAAGAACTAAGAAATATATATATATAAAATGTATATATAGCAAAATAACAAATAAAAAAATATTTAAACACAAAATTTCAAATATCTTGAGAAAACGACCTAATTTTAAAAAACTGATTACACCACTGGATTCTACGCCCAGTAATTTACGCGTACCGGCGATTTTTTGTGTCTTTTTGATGTTAATACTGTGTTACCAAACAACAAAAAGTGCCCACATCTCAATTAAATTATGCTTTTAAAACGTAACAACAAAACCCTCTGAATCCCTTAATTGCACAATAACCAGACCGAAAATTAAAACCGCGTTAGGTATTTCAGATTCGCGACCATATTCGCGTAACGCGGCATTGTCGTTCCACGTAATGCACACAATCGCACAAAAGATCCTCTTACGCGCGACGCAATTAACTTCGCGAGTCGCAGTCGTCGAATCAAAAGCTCGAACGTCTGCTTCTGTCGTTATTGTTGTTGTCACTAGTAGTTTTTTACTGTAGTTGGCTGTTGCGTCGGCAAGCCTACCCCGACCAAATGCGGAATTTTAGGAGACAGAACAATGCACCTTTTTTTTTAAATGCTAAGAGCAAACAAAGTTTAAATAATATTTTAATGGACAAATAAAAATTGTAGCTGGGTCAGAATTTCTCAAACAGGCCACCTGAATTAGGTCAAAATTAGTTTTTGATTGTAGATACATTTTTACGATAGTATTTTACATCACCAACACAAATCCTAAAGGATTTTGTAAAAAAAAAAATTTCAATTGACATATTCAAGATATTAAAAGTAAAAGTTTTTAGTAATTAAAAAATAAAAAAAAATCATTATGGCTAAACTAATTATCCGATTCCAACGATTTAACTACCGTTGGAATCTTGTTTTGACATAGATTCTTTGTTATTTTTTTCAATTGTACAATTTTCATTTAGGTCGATTTTTTTTTGTTTTTTTTTATAACAAATTCGGAAATAATTGGCTTCTGCGCCAGCTATCGACTCGAAAAAAAAAACACATATACTCCAATCATTTTTCGAAATTATGCTGCTGAGAAAAAAAATGGCCCGCAGGTTCCAGACCACCGTAAGACGTCGCGTCACAAGCGCGTACAGCGTACACGGTTCGGAGCGTGAGCTGACACCGCGCGCGGCCGCAAAAGGACGAATAACTTTTTGTCAACCTGCGGGCCATTTTTTTTCTCAGCAGCATAATTTCGAGAAATGATTGGAGTATATGTGTTTTTTTTCTCGAGTCGATAGCTGGCGCAGAAGGCAATTATTTCCGAATTTGGTATAAAAAAAAACAAAAAAAAATCGACCTAAATGAAAATAGGACAATTGAAAAAAATAACAAAGAATCTATGTCAAAACAAGATTCCAACGCTAGTTATATCGTTGGAATCGGATAATTAGTTCAGCCATAATGAATTTTTTTATTTTTTAATTATTAAAAACTTTGACTTTTAATATCATGAATATGTCAATTGAAATTTTTTTTTTTACAAAATCCTTTAGGATTTGTGTTAGTGATGTAAAATACTATCGAAAAAATGTATCTACAAACAAAAACTAATTTTGACCTAATTCAGGTGGCCCGTTTGAGAAATTCTGACCCAGCTGCGTTTATTTACGGTACTGGTGTGTAAACGACCCCTTTAATAAATTAGTAATAAATAAATGTTGATTCACAACGTGGTAAAATTTTGGTTTATGTAACTTTTGGTTAAAAAGAAGTTAAAATATTGTAGTTTTGGGTTTATTTTACCCTTTTAAATTACTTTTTAACTCTTAACTGAATTTAAATATAATTAAGCGGTTTAAGTTTATTTTAACTCCATATTATTACAATTTACCAAATATGGTTATGTACCTATGTATATCTATTTGTTTATTTATTTATTTTTTAAAGAAAGACTCTGCAGGAAAATTTTTCCAATTAGAAAGCTTTTTCTAAAATTAACTTAAAACTAATTGACATATAACTTTTATTCTTACTTATTTATAATTACCAAATACAAATACACGTCCGATAAATACTTTTAAAAACAAAATAAAAGAGAACTTTACTGCCGATTTAATTCGAGAATTGTATGCAACCAATTATACATTTTAAGATGTGTCTACTGCTCCTCAGCAGCAACTAAATAATATTTAAAAAAAACACCGTCGCGAAGGTCGATTGGACCCTTTCATAAAATGTTGTTTACCAAAAATGATAAGTTAATTTTATTAATTAGATTAAAAAATCGCCGCGGCGCACAGTGTTTCAATTCTCGAAATTTTCGGCAAAATATCACGGAGTAGTCGGATTCTCCTAAAAATCCGTATACAGATTTTTGGGGTCGCTGATAACGAATCTGGAATCAGAATTCCAAAATTCAAAATGGTAGATCCAAAATGGCGGACATATTTCTAAAAAAATGACGGAATTAATTGAAAATCACCATACGGGGGTTTTTGTGGTCGCTGATAATGAATCTAGAATCAGAATTCTAAAACTCAAAATGGTGGACCTCAAATGGCGAACATTTTTATCAAATATTGTCGAAATTAATTAAAAACCCGTAAGAGGTTCTTTTTAAAATGTAATACAATTTTTTTTTATAAAATAGCTTAATTTAGTTTATTATAATTACATTTATATGATATTATTTAATACCTACATGTATTAAACAATCTCCGTCACTGGATTCGCTCGTTGTATCATTAGCAGAGCATGAGAAACCATCAGAAGATAGCAACAGTTTTATAGCTTCGCGGGACAAAGATTTGCTCTTTTTCGGAGCAATTTTTCTGAAGCTAGAAATATACGGATCGGAAGATGCCATAAGCCAATGGAAAACATCTTCCATCGTTTTCTCCCGAGAAACTTACAAAATTTATTTATAAAATTTAAATATAACAGATTTTATGCTAAGTATTTTAAATTTGTATTATTTCTTTTACTTAATATTTTAGCAACGATTTCTTAATTCGCTAAAAAAATTGTCAACACAAATAACCACAATTCAAATTTGACATTAACACACTACAATGCGCATGCGGAGTTGTTTTAACGCACCTACAAGAGGTGGGTTAAATATGTAAAATCGGTGTTAAATATCTTAGTAGTCACGAACGATTTAGGCAAGTAAAAGTCTAGACACCGCTGTTATAATAAAGGTTTTGAGTTAAATCCGAGTGAATCGAGTAAACGTCATAAACGCAACCCAGAAATAAAAAAAAATCATATATTTTGTAAAGCAAAAACACAGATACGCGCTCGACATAGGCTTAAACTCGCAAGGTTTTTTACCTCAACCGTGCCTGAGCGCCCAAGAACATGTAGTTTTAAAGAGCCGGGGGCAAGTTGGGGCAGCTAATTTATTGATGGCTTGATAGACAAAACTCCAAGCTATCCAACGGATCTTGAACTGATGCCTTACAATTCATTACAATTTTTGTAACTCCATTGTTCTAAAGCTCGATTCAAAGTTTGCGATTTTAACAGACCGATCTTGTCGGTTACAATAACCCGTTGTACAAGCAAAATCTACGAAAAACAAATACATATCTGAATTTTAGAAACCTTAAAGATCACCCTTCATCAAACCGCATAACAATCGGACAGACCAAACACAAGTTATTCACTTTTAAACAATAAACAATTTTCCGCAGCGATCGCGTGTGAAGTACCTTCAACTGAAAGCGTCAAGTTTAAACTGATGTACAAGACAAAATATACGTATTTTGTATATTTTTTTTTTCAATACAGAATGGAGACAGGTTTTAACTACCCATGTAACTCAAAATTAACCTGAAAAAAAAATGTCAATTTTTGAGGTTTTGCCGATATTTTCCATAATTGAAACACTGTGCGGCGGGCATACAGTGCTTGCAGATCCAAGTCCGACCACACTGGAAAGGACGGCTGTTCAATACCCGCGTGAAAAGAACAAGGATAGAACGCCAAATAGAATTTGATTGGCCAGCCGGCAGGCTACGACAACGCATACCCATCGCGCACCTCGCAGCGTGCTTGATACGAGGATATCAGAACGAGAGTTGCAGTGGTGCCAGCAAGAGGTAGTAATTTTAGTAAAAAAGATTATTTAATTAAAAAATGTAGGTAGGTACACGTTGGAACAAAAAGTTCAGATTTTAATCTGGCATTTTGCTGGTAATTCTGAACGAGAAATTCAAAGATTATTTGCGGGAATGTTCGAGGCCAGACCAAACAGAGAAACAATTCGACGAACCGTTAATAATTGCTTGTTCGAACATTTAATTTAATTTTTCAGTTTATTTATTTTTAGAGTTTTATTAGACCAGGGTCGATAATTTTTGAAACCAAAAAAAATAACAGTAGGATGAAACCCATTGGAAAAGGAGAAGAATATAATAAAAATAAAAGGAAAAATAAATTACGGACGATCTGACTGGGGAGGGGGGGGTTTTAAGGGTAAAAAATGGTTTATCTCGATTTCCGGCAAAACTACAAGTCCTATGGAAAAAAGTTAAATGGCAAAGTTGTAGGTAATAAAAGGATCTACAACTTTTGTAATTACAATTTTTTTACATAACCTCAAAATTTGAGGGAAAAATTCAAAAAACCAAGCTTTTGGTTTTTTATTTTTATCTTTTTCAAAAAAAAAAATTTTTCCACGAAATTTGGTGAAAACTTACCTTTTTATGTCCCAAATACACTGTAATTTATTTGATTTGAAATATTTATTATTTCGCCTTATTTTGACTTAATATAAAAAAAGCACCCTAATTTTCAATCGAAAATTCTCGCGTCAAAATATCAGCTTTTTTCAAAAAGTCGGTGTGATTTTTGTTCGATGAACTCTCCACTTTCTGATGGTGTAAAAAAAATATACATAACTATGGTAAATGTTCTCAGAAAATGCAAAAAATATTATAATGAATAACGAAAAAAACTCGAATTCGAAAATTTATTTTAATCATTATGTACAATTTCATCAAAAAAATGTGATTGTCGCAATTTTTTTAGTTAAAAAGTTTATTTATTAAATTCTTATAACATTTATGTCAGAAAATCTCATAAAATATAAAAATACATGTAAATCATACTATTGAATTTAGATACTTCATTCTGATTACGTTATTCATTATAATATTTTTTGTAGTAATGTATATTTTTTTTACACCATCAGAAAGTAGAGAGTTCATCGAACAAAAAGCACACCGACTTTTTGAAAAAAGCTGATATTTTGACGCGAGAATTTTCGATTGAAAATTAGGGTGCTTTTTTGATATTAAGTCAAAATAAGGCGAAATAATAAATATTTCAAATCAAATAAATTACAGTGTATTTGGGACATAAAAAGGTAAGTTTTTCACCAAATTTCGTGGAAAAATTTTTTTTTTTGAAAAAGATAAAAATAAAAAACCAAAAACTTGGTTTTTTGAATTTTTCCCTCAAATTTTGAGGTTATGTAAAAAAATTGTAATTACAAAAGTTGTAGATCCTTTTATTACCTACAACTTTGCCATTTAACTTTTTTTCATAGGACTTGTAGTTTTGCCGGAAATCGAGATAAACCATTTTTTACCCTTAAAACCCCCCCCTCCCCAGTCAGATCGCCCGTAATTTATTTTTCCTTTTATTTTTATTATATTCTTCTGCTTTTCCAATGGGTTTCATCCTACTGTTATTTTTTTTGGTTTCAAAAATTATCGACCCTGGTCTAATAAAACTCTAAAAATAAATAAACTGAAAAATTAAATTAAATGTTCAAACAAGCAATTATTAACGGTTCGTCGAATTGTTTCTCTGTTTGGTCTGGCCTCGAACATTCCCGCAAATAATCTTTGAATTTCTCGTTCAGAATTACCAGCAAAATGCCAGATTAAAATCTGAACTTTTTGTTCTAACGTGTACCTACCTACATTTTTTAATTAAATAATCTTTTTTACTAAAATTACTACCTCTTGCTGGCACCACTGCAACTCTCGTTCTGATATCCTCGTGTCAAGCACGCTGCGAGGTGCGCGATGGGTATGCGTTGTCGTAGCCTGCCGGCTGGCCAATCAAATTCTATTTGGCGTTCTATCTTTGTTCTTTTCACGCGGGTATTGAACAGCCGTCCTTTCCAGTGTGGTCGGACTTGGATTTGCAAGCACTGTATAAACATTTGATTTAATCATCAATATTAATTATTAGTATTATTAAATATGATTTCGGATAAAATTTAATATGCACCTCGGCATTAAAGTCATTTTTTATCACTCACGTGGTTATTTGCACATTCGAGATAAAAAATACGACTTTATAGCCTTGATACATAAATAATTATTTTAAAGTACTCTTAAAAACAGAAAAATTAACATAAAAAATGTCAACAATGTTTTGTAAATTATTATATACATATGTATAATACACTTATAATTTATGGGAAAGTAATTTGTATAATTTGTAGAATTTTTTTGTTCAAAAAATGTTTTGACTAACCTCGTTTTCAAAATTGGTACGTAAAAATGTATTCTATTTAAAGTAAAAAATGTCATTAACCAAATAATGTATTACCTTGTACAAAAAGCATAATTTGACAAAAGCTATTTTCTAGCGATAAAATGTTAGATATCCTGATACAATTTAAATAGTTGTATTCAATGGGAATTTTAGGATAGTAATTTGTAAGTTTATAAAAATAACTTTGTTTTTTATCAATAGATACTGTTTATGTTTTGTAAAAAGGATCCCAAAGAGTATAGGTGGATTTGTTTTTAAATTCTTTGCTATTTTTTATAACTATTTTTAGTTATATTTTCAATATGGGTATCAAATTTAAAACTGGTTCAATATAAATTCCATGATCCTTAATAATTTAAACCTTATTATTATATATTATTCAAACTATAAGTACCTGTAAGAAAATTTCATTGTATTGCATTTATTATGATATGATATGACAGATCATTATAAAAAAATATCACCCCTAAATATTAATTCTCATATATGTATGTATAATATATCAATTAATATCTTAAAGGGATAGTTTCAAGGGAAAAAGCGCTTTAAAAAAATAACAAATAAAAAAAAATAAAAATATTAAAAAATATTTTGTTTGCCTATTTTTTCTTTATTTTGTTTGAAATTAATTTAAAATACTTTTAAACATAAAATATTATGATTTATTATTGGTTTGTTTTAATAATTACTAAAATAAGTTAAACTATAGTTATAACTTGTGTTTTTTAAAATAACTAACCTAAAAAAATTACCGCCGATCTTACGTTATTGCATATGTTCTGTAATGAAACCTCATGCTTTAAAAGAAGTATAGTTTTCTTGAAAACAAATACAAAATCTCTTGAATATTTCTCCTTTTAATCAGTTCAAAGTGTTTTTGTTCAAAAGCTATTAAAATTATTTATATTTACGCAATTCATTCAAGATACATCACAATTATCTCAATAGCATGTAAATTTTACAACAAAATCTGGTAGCTTCTGATACATGGGAGGGGATGCAAAACGCGCACACCGTTTGCGGCACACGTGTTTAGTACGTTTTGTATCATTGCAACTTGCAATTCGCCATTTTCTATAGAAATAGGGGCAGTGATATAATATTGTAATTCTATTAGAGGTATTTTCAATATACATTTTGCCGGTTGTGTTGTGGCGTGTTGTATGTACTTTCACAGTGGAGTTTGAATCATTAAAACTCTTTGTGTTTAACGTGTGCCTTATTTAGTACATAATCAAAAGTATTGGAGGTAAAAGTCTGAAAAAATGCACGGTTAGCGAGCTATGAGCCAAGAAGCAAGAAAACTCCCCTTTCGGGGGATGAAATTAGGGGACGCGAAAAGAAATTTTTGGCGAATATTCTTGATTCATTAGCAGCACCCCTGACTCTACATAAAAAAAATAAAACCCGACTACCATCGAGTTTTCCTTCTACATTTTTTGTTTCCTGGACTAAAATAAAATTTAATTAATTTGTTTAATGTTTTTGAAGGTAAAGTATAAAGTAAAATAAGTAATAAAAATTTTATGTTAAATGTTGATATCAAACAATAAATGTCTTATTTTATTTAAATATTTTTTTTGTAAACCTTTTCTTCAGTAAATTTTCTAGTTTTCAACGATGCCAATATTTAGGATTAAACTCCCCTTACTACGAAGGTCCTTGATTTTAATTGTTAATTGCTTCAATAATTAAAATCAAAAGGTCTATGTGGTGAGGGGAATTTAAGCTTAAATACTAACAACGCTGGTAGTATCAGTGAAGATCAGAAGCTTTTGAATAAACTATTGGATCAAGAGATATATCTCAAGCAAATATATTTGCTCTAAAATCAAAATAAAATAAGCACAACCATGTTAGGTCAATAGTATATGCTTTTGTAGCAAGACAATTTTTCTTTCTTAAAAAGTTCCTAAGTTTTTCAATTAAAATATGAAGTTTAATACACAGTAAAAAATTTTGCCCGTGTAAATTTTTTAGTGTAGGAGTAAAAATATTAGAGTTGATTTGTAAGTGTAAAAGTTACACTACAAAATACACTAGGTAGCATTTAGTGCTTATTAACTTTATTAAACACATTTAAAGAATATGAACATTATTCATTGGTACATTCGCACTATTTATTATTAAAATAAATCAAAATGGTAGAAAAACTTAATGCGAGTCTTTATTACCCCTTAATGTATTAAATAGTGACAAAATGTACACTACGGTGCATGCCAATTTCTTTGTTTGTTTTGATGTTACTAAGAGCTATTTTTTCTTTACACTACTAGTGCACATATGTGCAATATTGTATCACAATTAAAGTTAAATTACACCAATAGTGGCAAAATAGACTAAAAAACTGGTAATAACCGAAATGCGTTTTAAAATGTTTGGTTGGTACCTATCTACCTACGTAGAGCATATCCGGAGATACCGCGTTGTGGAAGTGTGGTATTTTTGTTCAGTTTAATTACTGTGAATCCATAAGGGGACAATCTTATTTTTTGGTAATTATTATACTTCCTTTTTCTTTAAGCCTTAATATCCAATAAATACCAATATGTTAAAAGGATGTCCATACCCGACCTATATTATATATCAATAATTTACGGCAGTAGGTCGGGTACTTGTAAAATTAATAATATAAATACATACACACTTGATTTACTTTTTATTTTCAAGCGTAATAGTTGTTATATTAACCTATACCTACATTTTTATTAATGTTATGGAAAATTTGTACACGTGTGGTAAATCCCCGAGATACAGCCGTCTGACGCCTCTCTACCAAAGGGATCACCCATTTTTTATAAGAGAAAAATGGATTACTGATGAATTCTCAAGATAATTCATTGCTTACAAGTTGACAGGCAGTAGAACATTGCATTGATCTAAAACTTTTACGTTTTAAGGAACCATTTTGCTTAAGCCAGCCATACGACTCAAATATAAAATTATATTTTAAAAGGCACCGATTTTGATACTTGTATAAGATTTTTGTTTCAAATAAAATTTTCTCTTTATTTACCATTTCGTTTTATTCACTACCACCAATAGGTTTTACTCAAATAATAGTGTTAATTTAAGTTTTTAAGTTTGCACTAAAAGAGTAAAAGTACCTTTCTAAAATTAGAACTTTTCCAAAGTAGTGTTAATTTACACTGAACAAAAGTGGGATTTTACCCAAGTGTAGAAGTACACGATTTTAGGTAAATTAACACTTTTTAATACAGTGTAAAATAACTTTATCCTCAGTGCTATAGTGTTAAATCATAGTTGCTTACTTGGGGAAAATTACACTACAAATTAACTCTAATTGTAGTGTTATAAAACAACACTATTTAGTGTGGACCTGTGTGAACTCTAATTAGTGTTGCTTAGAGTTGATTTTTTTTTACTGTTTATTGTAATTCTTTTTCAAAACTGTTAAGCTAAACTTTTAACAATTCAGCCATAGACCAACCAAACTGGCTGATCATTTTCACAAATAAAACATTGAACAAGCGATTTAATTAAATAAACGGCCACAGCCGCCTTTTATCGGAAAACACATCGGCGAACGTATCAATTTGCTGGAGTGCCGCCTGCCAAGCCAGTTGACTTCGGCACATCAAAAAGGGTCGCAACAGGTCCTGTCGAACCGCCAGACCAGACAGATTGCAGATTCCGAATATTAACTTTGAACGCTTCTCCAAGTTTGATACTTCTGGGTTTCTAATGAAATTTACAAAACTTCTGTCAAGAATTTAATGTTACCATTTGCACGATATTTGATACATCATCAGAATTTTATCAGCTAATAGTTCATCAAAAGTTTAAAGTAGTCTCCTGACTTCCTCTTTAAAATTAAATTAAATTAAATTGAAGTCATAAATAGCTATTATCCAACACAGTTATGACTGTCATCATTAATGTCATTTTAGACAAGTAAAATATCAAATAACACACTACCGTGTTATGGATTATAACTCACGTTATATTTAAAGTAGTATTCTATTTATTTATTACTATTACAAGCAGAATTCACATTGATATTGAAATTACAGGAAAACGCTAACGGTTTATTCGAATTTGAAGTAATTGTAAAAATCGTTGGTTCATTGGAACCAGACGCTCCCATATCGGTACAGCTGCACTGAAAGAAATTTATGTTTCATATATGGACTACCACATACATTGCTAAAACAAACATATAATATATTTACCTTAACCATTTTTATATTTAGTTTTAACATATTATGTTAAAACTAAATATAATATATGTTTGTTTTAGCAATGTATGTGGTAGTCCATATATGAACCACAAACATTGCTAAAACAAACATATATTTCTTTCAGTGTGCTGATAGTGCTGGAAGACAGCGACGTATTAGAACCTTGCATTTTTTCTGCAATTTGTATTTTGTTATACATCGATTCTTCTAGGTATCCTTCTGCTACCGTCGAGGACTTCCATCATCCGTGACGCTTTAAAGTAGACATGTTAGCCCCTGCATTGGCCAAAAGAGTCGCCGAAGACCTTCTCAGGCAGTGACCTCTGCTTAGCGCTGGTTCCTCCAATTTCAAAAACATTGAACTCTTGAAGGTATCTTCGACAACGTATTTATTCCCACACACTGGCTGGTACACCTCCCATTTTTGTGAAAAACAAAAAAGCGGCCAGAACTAGTATTCTTTGGTCTCAAAGACATGTATTTTTTACACTTATTGATCGGGTTGACTGGAAATCCTTCTTCAAGTATGGTGAAACTTCTCAATTTCTTGGTTTTAGTGTTTGGAAAAACTACGTGAAAATATTTCCCTTTGTCTTGAATATTTTCTATTTTCAAATTGACCAATTAATCGCATCTACAAGCACCGCTAATCCCCATTATCAAAGCCACTTTCATCAATAGGTACCTACTCGTCGTCGGGAGCTTCGTTCAAAAACTTTTCAAAAAGCTCGTTAGTTTGCCATATTTTGAAATGTCGATTTTTTATAAAGGTGAATAGTCGAGCGAAGCATCGAGTATTTATTCCATAGCGACGATGGGGCTATTTTTTTTGCAAATGTAAAAAATAAGCCAATAGAACATTTTCATCGATACCTTTTATCTTTCGTGAATTCATCCAAGACTCAAACATTTTGAACTCCTTGTCGTAAGCATCTCAGGACTTTTCTGGCAAAATCTGCATCGCTGCTTCTTCCGCTTCCGCAAGGATATCCTCAGGAACGTAATTTTCATCGGTTTCCTCCATTTTCTTCAAAAAAAGCTTCCCTTTTCTGCATGGAAGACTGACAAGTGTCAAAATTTATTTAAACATTTGCTAACAATGTATCATGCCCGTGGCAACCAAACAAACAACCTACTTTGACCAAAATGTAAAAAAGTCACTGTTAAGTCATTCTGACATTTATAGGGTACTGAGACGCAAGTAGCTTTGATTTGATCACAAAGCTTATTAATTATTATCTAATAAATAAACGATTTCTTCCACTTGTTGGATAGAACATTGTATGCCACTCGTGTGTTATGATTCCCAAGTGACTAGCGAATTTATAGCACTCGGCCTGACGGCTCGTGGTATAAATAATTCTCGCGTGACTTATTTTCAACATAACACACTATAAATAACTATTATTAATTATTTTTAATAATGTTAGTTAAAAGAAAGGGTTACATTTTTTCTAGTCCCTGACTAAAATTTAAACTCTATTTATTTACAGTAAGTTAGGCTTAAAATGTTAAAAATTTTACTCTATTGTCTCCCCAGGTTTTAAAAATATTGAGGAATATTTTCAGGGACTCCAGCTCATGTAAATGTAATACTTTTTATTATTATGAGAATTTCTATCACCTTGTAAATTTTTCGTTTTTTAATGTTAATATTTTAATATTATTATACTTTTAATATTTAATATTTTTGCATTATTTATTGTCTCTAAATGGAAATAAAAATGTAAACCTAATAAAACGAAAAAAAAATAACTTTCATTTTATTCGTGCAATATTAAGTCACGGAAATGGAAATGTTTGAAAAGCATATACATGCTGGTTATATAACCTAAAGCAATAGAATTGAATATATAAAATATTTCGGCATAGAATAAATATTTGAAATTCACCCTACAACGAATAGCTTTTATCTTAGGATACAAAAAATCCCATTGTTTAAGAAAAATATAGTAAAACATCCCGGTGTCTCCACTGAATTATTTTTAAGAAATAAGTGAGGTATTTTGTAATATTATTTTTATCACCTTTAATAAACTCTACAAATTATTGTACTTGTACTGTACGAGGTGTGTTCAGAAAATATCGGGAATTTTCGTTTTTTGAAACAAATATTAATTTATTCGTCTACATTAATGTTGTCGCCTTCAAAATAGTCCCCATTGGATACTATGCACATGTGCCAGCTCTTCTTCCAAAACTCGAAACACTTCTAAAACTCGATCTTTGGGATAGCCTTTAGTTCTTTCAGCGATGCGCTATTAATGTCATCTTTGCTTGCAAAACGACGGCCCTTTGAGGTTCTCTTTAGTTTTGGGAATAGGAAAAAGTCAGACAGAGGCATGTCTGGCGAATATGGAGGTTGAGGCATCATTACAGTATTGTTTTTGGCCAAAAATTTTGTTCAAAATTTAACAATTTTAGAACAAATTTTGCTGCCCTGCGTTTCATACCCAAAACATTCAAAAAATTTCATGGGATGAGCCAATCTATATACCAACATCATCAGCGACTTCTCTGATGGTTTATAACCATTTCTTTCACCTTTTCCATGTTTTTATCGGTTGTTAATGTGCTTGTGCGTTCGGGGCGTTCGTCATCTTCAACGTCTTCACGGCCATCTTGGAAACTCTTATACCACTTATAAACTCTTGTTTTACTCATGCAGACTCACTATAGGCCTTTGTTAAAATTTCACAGAATTTATTTAATTTTTTAAGCAAAATTGGATACAAATTCTTTGATCCATTTCTTTTAACGAACGAAAAATCGCCGAGCTCATAAAACACGTCTAACCTTAGCGGCTGCCACAGACAAAGTAAACGATGAAAACGGCTAAAGTTTTTATCATACTTCGGGGGCATGTATACCAACATAATAAATAAATTTTATGACAACCGGACCCTCTGAACCCGCGAAATTTAACAATTCCCGTTGTTTTCAGAACACACCTCGTATATTTACGAAAATAAAGTTATTTCAAGATATAGAAATTTGCATATGGAAACTGTTAACCTAATACTTCTATTAACAGTTTCCGTGCAATTACCCATTTCAGGAAACCTTCTTAAAACCTTAGCCCTAAGACATTGTGCAAGACTAATCCTAGCTTATAGACTAGATGCCCGGAGTAAATGGGGATTTTTCCGGGATGGGTTGGCCGCGTTCCAGGTCTACTTCCGTCGGTCATTTCCAGGATTTTCCGGCGAATTTTCCCACAAACGACCCGTACGTATATCTTGCGCCAATCTCTATTAAACACGCGGGATTTATGGGGGTGATCTTTTTTAAAATTCGCACGCTTATCAGGGAAAGCCATGTTTAACGCGTTTGCCCTTCCTGTGTGGATTGATACATCGTTTCTAAAATGTTTCGATATTGAAAAAACTTTTTAGAATTTATGGTAAATTCTCCTTTTTTCATCATGTACACAAACATTAAATGTCCAGAAAACTTTTAATAGAAAATTAGCCTCCATATAGTTTGCCCCCTAAACAAAATCCTGACTACACCCTTACTGGAAATGGGGCAAAATTATGCATGCTTTATACAACTGGTTTTGTAAATAATTTATATTAAAAAATTTTAAAAATTGTTACTTTCATAAAGCAAATTTTAAAATTTAACGATGCAGTTCTATATACCAAAAATATATCAAAAATATATTTATACACTCCCTGTTTTTGCTTGTAGGTGTATTTTTTATTTTCTTATAAAATGTCTTTTAAACTTGTATTATTGGCAAAAACTGTTAATAATATTATAATATATAATATAGATATTGGACACTTAAGAAATATTATTTATTTAAAATTTATATATGCCCTTGTTTTAAAGTTTTTAGTTTTTTTCTTTCTTTTTTTTCTTTCTTTCTTTGTTTAAACTTTATTTAAGTTTACTTAAAAAAAAAGAATATTTGAATTTTTAATAATAGTTTTATAAAAACATGCAAAAAAGTATAGTAATTGGACATTTTATATAGTAATTGGACACATGGACCAATTTTTATATAAACATAACTACTTTACATCAAATGATATAAATTGTTAAATATTTTTTAAAGATAAATTGCTATTCCTCATCTGTTTTTTGGACTCTGAAGGTAACTACTAATTCCTTGGTCTGACTTGAAATGGTTTGTTGCAAATATCATTAACTGTGGTAGGTACTTAGTTTGTGAAGCATTTATAATGTTTAGGCCGGAGTTTTTTATATTCTCTATCATGCACTGTATTTAAATCGCTGTTATTCTGCAAGATGTCCTGTGACAAAGAAATCACTATATTACTTACTCTCTAAAAATTAATTAGTCAAAAATGTCATAGCGAAAAAGCAGCCTCTAATTATTCTCGTCAACAGTCATTTGTATCCAGGACATTTAGCAGTCAATTCCTATGAAATTTTATTCGCTGAATCCGAAAATGTCGTCAAAAGTTATAAAAGTGGAACCGTTTTTGAAATATAATCAATTTTACATATAATATGGAATTTACTATATCTCAAAAACTGCTTAACTTTTATAGTTTTTGAAGTTCTTTTCGGATTCAGGGGACAATTTTACATAAGAATTAGCTGGTAAATGACCGGTATACAAATAGAGGATGACATTGGACTTATGTCCAATAATAGAAATTTACAAAATTAAAACGCATTTAAGTGACAATGTTTAAACCACGAGGAACACAATTATATCACACACTGATCTGTACACTTTTTAGAAATATTTTTTGTTGTAATTTAAACACAACCCTGCTCTTAACAAAAAAACAAAAATCTTACCACGAAAGTAACGTGCAAACTTTTTTGTCCTATATTTTACCAAAAATAAAGTAGTTCTATATTATTACCGACTGAGATAGTTATAATTGTATACAGCGTCATCTAATGATTTGACTTTAAGGTAACTATTTATAGAACTCTTGTTTTCACAGTATTAATTTTAATTGTCCAATAACTATAAAGTGTCCGATAACTATCTACTTTATCCTATTCAATTTGAAATACCTATGTGGTCTATTTGAATCTGCATTAATTTTCTTTGAAGATTAATAGTATATTTCTGGGCCCAAAAATAAACAATATATTGTAAATTTGGAGTGTAAATTTCCTCTCAGAAATCCCCTAAAAAAAAGTCCCGAAATGTACTTTTTCTATTTAAATAACAAGATCGTAATTTAAAAATTTAAAAACAGAAAATAAGTTGAAAATGGTCTAAAATTTAAAATTCTTCCAAAATATTAAAAAAAATCAATATATATATATATATATATATATATATATATATATATATATATCAATAAAGTCATACTTAAATATTTTTAAACACAATTTTGGTTTTATTTTATAATCCTTTTTGTCCTAGTTATTTATTTTTATTTATAAATTTTATTTATTATTTATTAAATTACAAATTTATTTAAAAAATATTGATAATTATCATAAAATTTTTTAGTTAGTATTTTGTTTTAATTATTTAGGTATGCTATTAAAAAGTAAACAGTTATATAAAGTGTGCATGTTTTTAATAAAAATTAAATAAATAAAAAAAAATATCAATAAATATTTTCAACCATTATTATTTTAGCAAATGTCAAATTTATCTTGATAAAATTTTAACTGTTTTATATGTAATTCAATATGTCAATGTGTAGAAATTAACTATTTAGGAATAATATAAACTTTTTAAAGATAAACCACCAACTTATTTTATGAAATACTAGTTTTTAAAAAATTACTGCGTTGCCATGTCGTGCAAAAACCTAAATTCATTGATATGCTATATCAGTTGATATAAATTGTTTAGGTTTAATTTAAAATTAACTAACATTTATAGCAATAAGTACTCACTAAAGTTAAAAAATCCCCAATTAAAAATATTTTATATTTGTTGAATTTTCTTTTTTGTTAACAAAATGGATTTGCAATGCAAATTTTGCCTAATTGGTCACTCTCTTTTTTAAATTTTAAAATTGTTTATTTTAATAAATGTTCAGAATTTTATTAAAAATAAAAATTGCGTGAACAAAATTTCAATTAAAAACGTTTTTTAACCATCAATTAAAATCACAACAAAAACCTATTTTAACACGTGTATGGACTTTTAGGAAACAAATTGATTTTCCCGAAACAAATGAAATGCAGCAGCCTCTACAGGCTGCATTGTTCTGAGAAAAACGAGAAACTGTTACAAAACCTTGTTTAACTTTTCATTAGTGCCAGGCAGCAAGTAAGGCAAAGGTTTTTTGCATTCTTTGTTATTCGCCGTTGAAATTTAATTTAAAAAAGCTTCTCCATCAGCAATATTGCATGCCGAATCGCAATTATATTTTATAAAAGGAGGGGAAGGGAAATAAAACAAGTAAAGGAGATATACACACGAAAATTTACTGTTTTAATGGAGTTGTTTCAACAAATTTGCATGGTACTCTCGATTTTAATGCACTTTAATATACATTTATGTTATTTGGAAAACATTGTTGTAATAATATGTTATATTATGATGCGAATTATTTTAAGTGCTTTTCTATTCCCATTGCACAATTTTTATACATGTATTCTGCAGAAAAATAAAATAAAGGTTATATGCAATTTTGTAGGCATTTTGTTAATTTCAAAGGTTACAGATTATTTTGTTAATGTTTAACAAATTATTTCTTTAAAAAAGTACACGTGATTTCAGGCAGTCAATCAAAACATTAACCACTGAAATAAAACAAAAAAAGTAGTTATAATGTCTTAATAAAGTAAAGATCCCTATTCGTCCAAAAATTTCTTCAGTTACGGTAAAAAGATCATTTTTATAAAAATTATTTATCTACAAACGCTGCTTTCAGTAATAGCATTTGCATTAATTATAAAGTAAATTTACGTTATGTTTATAAAAATAACAGTCTTCCAGAAAGGCATTGATAAATATAGTTATTATTATTTTTCCAAAAAACCAGTTCTATACCGTTTACAAAAACGTTTTGTAGTATTAATGAAACCCTAATGGTATTATTCATAGAAGTTTTGTAAATTTTACAAATCCCGGTTCGTTTAAAATAAAACTTTTTTTTATAATATTAATAAAATTTATGTAAATTTAACAACAAATTAATTGTTAATTCAATAAACTATTTTCATTGTAACAATAGTCACATCTTCAACCTACTGTTGGGTGTTGTTTTTTTTTAATAATTGCAAGGCATTAAAACAAATTATTTATTCGTTTATAGAATATACCTTAAATATTTCTTTTAGAAAACGTCGAAATTTCAAGTTTCTTAGTGAACTTTTTGATAATTTATCATGCTAAATTTTACAAAAACATTTTAAGTTCGACAAAGATTTAATATAAACATAAAGTATTTCTTATTGCCATGACAATATGATAACAACTATTACTTTGTTGGATGAACATTTTTTTTATAAAAGCATTGCTGCTTCATTATAGTAAATGAGAATTTTATTAACAGTAAAAAAAGTTTATTCTGTAAATAAAAATAATCTCACTACTTTGACAAATCGTAGGTTTTTGTCCCAATAAGACACTGAAATTTTAATAAAAAAGGTAGCTTAGGTGGTACATTTTTTATAGCCATTACAATTTTAAATTTAAGTTAAATACTATTATTTTATTAATCGCTTAAAAAATTTTTCTGAGTGAAGTATCAGAAAAAAGATGACATCACTGGTTTTCAATCTGAAATTAGGGGATACAGTGAAGTGGGTTAAAGTTACAAAATACATCAGTAAGTGCTGTAGTAGTACTAATAATTATATTGTACCAAATTTAAATAACATAACAAATAAAATTGATTAATAAAGCAACATTTCTTATCAATTTATTTTTTCAATTAAGGTCCCAATTTTAAATGAATTCTTTTGTTAATGACAAAATGGTTTGTAAAAATTACAAGAATTATGTTCGAATTATTGATATAGGATTTCTTGTTAAATCTACAAAATGTTTGTTATAATAAAAAAACTATTGTTTCTACTCCCACTTTTAAAACGCCCTTTATCGTACATGTTTCCATGACACTAAGTGACCTTTTAAATACACATTGACAAGTTGTGGCTTTACGGCGCTTTAGTCACGGGCTGAAGTTAGCAACAGGTTTTTAGTCACGGGCTGAAGTTAGTTTTAAGTTAGTTGACAGTTGTCAAATGTCATACAATCGTTAAAATAAAGTGCCTTTCTTGTAAAATAATACTAAATGTGAAAATTATTTTATTATCTTAATACAAAAATACAAAAATATTAAATAGTTTCTCAACGCCTATATTTGAAAAGTTTATATGAACATTGTACTGACCTTTTAATTTCGCCGGCAGTAAACTATAACTTAAATTCGGGCACGGACTCTAGTGTAAAGTCCTCATAAAACATTTCCCTTACTTTCACTGTGAAAAACTGTCAATTTTCAAGATACATTTCGATTTATAACCTTTATAATTGTGTTTATAAAATGTAAAAATGTCACATTTGACAGTTTCCCCTGGTGTTTCATAGATGGCGCTCTATACAAATTTTTGATTTAAATCATTTTAAGATAATAATAAGTATTTGTCGTAGAAAAAGTATAGTATGCACCTCGTTTATAAACTTTTCTCTACACTCATTAACTTAAGCACTCGCTCGCAAGCTCACTCGTGCCTAAATTAAATTCGTGTATAAAATGGCGTTTATCAAACTTGATACATAATATACTATATTCAATTACTTAACTGATTACAGTTGGTTTTAAACTAAACATAAAATTATGTGGACCTGGATGAACATAAAATCTGGTTAATTTTTTTTACTGTGGATAAAGCATAATTTTGTACGACAAAGTTTGCTTTTCTTATTGCCTTCTATTTAATTAAAAATGCAATTAGTCTTTGATAACGTAGATTAATAAATTATGTTTGAATTATAAAACTATGTCGGCGACGGCGACGGCATTCAACTGTTTTAATCAAGTTCCGCAAAATAATTTTATTAACCCCTAAAAAGTTCATTTTACAAGAAGTGAAGTTTATTAAAATATATGTCTGTTTCGTGAAAATTTATACAGTGTAAATTCAATGGAACAAATTGAACTGAAGTTTAATCAATTTTTTGTTTGCAAACTGGTTTTAAAAAACAATTCATAAATATATTTTCGCCATTTTTTAAACACAAAACCTTTTAAAGATTTAATGCAACAATTTATTTTAATTTAATTAGCGACGCAATTGTTAAATTAAATAAAAATAAATTCGTGAAACTCAAAAATCAGTGTTTGTTTTTTATCTAGTTATGGGTCGTTTTAAAAAAACACCCGCCTTCCGCTGTCCGTAAGTTTGAATTCCAATAACTTTGTTAAAAATTATCGGATCTTATTGATTTAAAAACCAATTGAAAGCCTAACAAGCCCTTAGTAAACTCTTTCAGAAAATGTTTGTTTAGTTATTTCAGAATATTTTTTTTTTAATTTTGAAACTTTTGAAACACATATTTTCGCATGTCCCATTAGCGTTTTATAAAAATTACATACATGTTTTTTTAATATTGAATAACCAGAACTTTGTGATGCTTTATAGCAATCCATAACATCCTTAGTTAATACAGTAAACAATTTATATATAAAATAATTAATTTTAATCTACTTTTTTAAATTTGACTCATGTCCCAGACATTTTTTCCGTTGCGTTACGTCCGTAGCGTGACCGATAAAATATTTAAAAAAACATATATATGGCAACTTTTTTGGCACTCACGTGATCAACAAATGATGTTCGGACGTACACATTACCCAGCTGAATTTATTTATTCAATGGGAAGAAGATATCGGTTGAAACAGGTGCGGGTAACGCGAATATAATAATTGTTTGTCCACTAAGTTATTCAAAAAAATAATAAAAATAAGGTAAGAAAAAATACCATTTTTCATTTTTATGTTTATTTTAGGGCACTAAAGCTCATTGAGAGTAATTAATAACTGCAGTCTTATTATTATTTTTTAAATATGGTTTCACAAAACTTTTTCCACTGTGTTACCGAGTCCATTATGTTACCTTATGGTAACGCAATGGAATTTAGGGTAACGCAATAAAATTTTTCGACAACAAAGTGGATATTTACCGTCGCTTTTATTAAAAGTAGTTTATGATAAACCATTTTAAAATTATTTGTGATTACAACTCATGATATAGATTATATCCAAGGGAAAATTCCACGCAATATACAAGTACTAAAAGGGACCTTCATCAGCTTATAGTCAAAGAAAAAGGGTGTCTACAATTTAGAAATCTAAGTTGTTATTCTCCAAGTGAGCACCACTACAAGGGATTTTGTTTATGCATTACTCTAAAATCGTACCACCCTATATAGTTTCTTTTTTACGTTATCTGATTAAGTCCTTTGTGTACCCCAGTCCGTTGTGATACCGATGTCTATTTTGTTACTTTTTTTAGTTTTTGTTAAAAAAAAATACTTCAAATGATTTCACTAATACAGTGACTAAAAGAAAATATTAATGGTATTGTTTTTTAACAAAGAAGCGGAATGGTTTCTTTTAAAAAGCAATATTTAGAAAAAGCATACAATTTTTAATCAAAAGTTTGTGAACTAAGTACATTTTATTTCAAATTATTTTTATAACAACTTTTTTTATTGAATTAAATTTTGGATTTCAAATTGGTAACACAGTGGAGATATACATATTAAGCTAGCTGAACACTTTTTTCTGAAAAAAACGTAAAAAAAATTAAAAAGTGCACTGCCTGTCTTAAATGTAAGTAAACAAAACTCTAAACATTTATAAAAATCCAACCAAAAGTCAATTTAAGCAAAAAAAAATAATTTGATCTTCATTTTCCTGAAAGCGGGTGTTTCTTGAAAATGAGTCTTATACATTAGTGGCATGGAGTTTCATGAAGTAAAGGTCAAGTAAACAATAAAATAATTTAGTTTTTATATTTTAAAATCTATAAAAAACATATTTCAAACCATGCATGGTTTTGCAAAAAAAAATCATCAAAAAACGAATTTTACATCCTAATGTCATGGGTACGGTTGGGACAGTTGAAATTTTCAAATGAAAATTTCAACTTTGAAAATTTCAAACTTTGAAATAATTCATTTAGTTGGAAAAGTGAAATTTTTAAAAATTTCAAATGAAATTTTCAATTCGAAAATTTTAACATTGCCTGTGAATTTCATTGAAAGTTTCGCAATTTACTGAAAATTTCGCATAAATTTCACATGCGGCCTCCCCTGGGACCTAATAATAATTTACAACAGAATCCGAATCGACCAATAAGAACGAGTTATCAAGCGTCTGGGCGTTTTTGTTTAGTTCGGCTTGGATTTGAATACACTATAAGTAATTATTGTTACTTATATACATAAATTAATTTAAATAATTTAATTCAGTTACCAATTTAATTTGTAAATTAAATCAGACTTTAAAATTTTTTTAAGAGTCATGATTAATTTAAACTTTTACTTTTGCTATAATTGTATCGGAAAACGGATAAAAAATGCCTTTGGCTCATAAAATTTTGATGTTCTTCAATTTTTGTAAAATTTCAGTAAAATATATAAAAATAATTAATATACATAAATATAAAACAATGAAAGTGGCACAATCTCATTAGCTTACCAAAAAGTGCTATATCTCTCTTAGTTTTAGTAATTTTAAAAATATTTTAAAAGGAAATCTCAAGAAATTTATGGTAAACATAGGTATTTACTATTTATATTATTGGTGCAGGGGCCCACAGAGGGGCCATGATCACCGAGTGGGCTTATTTCAATATTAATATATTACACCTAAAGTTAAATTTATTGAAAGTTTTAATAAATTTCATAAATTTCATGAAATTTCAGACATTTAGGAAATTTTAATAAATTTCATAAATGTCGTGAAAATTTCAAGTGAAATTTCAAGTACAAGCAAAAAGTGAAATTTTCCCAACCCTAGTCATGGGGCAATATTGGAGGAGAAAAGAGGTAAAAAGAAGCAAAATAAGAGTAAAACTTCGCACGTACTCGTATGAGCCTCTAAGGCCCGACAGCCATTCAAACGAGCCCGGGATCCATCTCCAATTTTACCGCGAGCCCCCCTCGGGGTTATTCTATTAGCAACCGCGGTCGAATTCCATCCATCTATCTCACCCTCCTGGTGAAAAGAAAGAATTTACAGGCACGGCCGGCTCACGCCAATTTCAACCCAATTCGGTAAAGACTCTGACAATTTACGAATTTATTTTTTCGACAAGCCTCTACTTTTCTTATTTGAACTTTATATGATTTTATATAATTAATGAGCTTTACAGGACATTTTTAAAAACTTAATGAATGATTGAAAAATGATTTTTATTTCAAGTTTTTTTAGAAATTAGAATATAATATACAGGGTGTCAAAAAATTTAGATTCTTCTTCTTTGTTTTGAAGTGGCATTTTGTTAAATTTTAAAAAGGTCCAGAACACCAAAAAAAAAATATGTTTTATAAAAAAGTTTAAAAAAGTTGTACGAGTTCGTAATTTTCAAAACAATTTTTTTTTAAGTCAATAACAATAAATTGATTGTTTGGTTATAAATTAACAAGGTTTTGTTTGAAAAGTTGACTAATTCATTTTAAGAGAGTTTAGATATATACACTGAAAGAAATATATACTAAAGTTAAATAAAAAAATAATTAGGGCAAATATATTTTATGTTTCATATATGGACTACCACATACATTGCTAAAACAAATATATTCGTTTGGTTAGCAGCCTATTGCTGCCCTAGCAATATAAATGTGTTAAATTTTACCAAATTTTACATATTTTCTTTAAGCATAAATGTGTTAAAACTGACCAAACAGTTCTGGAACTTCTGGGTTGGCGTGGATTTATTATGTAAATTCTAAACAATAATATACTAAATCTTAGCATATCATATTGTCGCCTCACCGAATCAATAAAATATTTTAAAGATTGATACAATTAATGTTTGTAACTTTTAAGAAAAATGCCATGGTGTTTCTAGCAATATTTTTTTGCTGTAATTCACTTATAGTTTACATTTTATAGTAAGGGTAAGTTTATTTTTATTTAGATCTAACATATCTTCTTTACAATAAATGTATTACAAAATTTAACATAACATAACATTCATAATAAACAGTAGTATAAATGTGTAAAGCACTAGTATAAAATTTTTAGTATAAATTTGTATTTACTTTTAGCAACAAATTTCTTTCAGTGTACCTATAAAGTAAATTTAAGAATTTTATGTTGTGATTTTATCACATTTCTTTATACATATTTAAATTAACCATTCTAAATTTTAAAAATGTTAAAATTTCAAAAAACCTAAAAATTAAAAATACCAAAAATTAAAAATATATATAAAAGGAAAATAAATATCCAATTTCTAAAATCTTCTTAAAACTGTAGAATAAAAAAACAAAATATTAGAACACGAAACATGTTTTCTAAAAACCTCATCTAAAATAATCAGGCAATCTCAAAACATTTTATTATTATTACCCAAGCCATCTGAGATCCCGAATTAGCAAAACCCACGCGCCAATGAGCCCTCGTTTTTTTGAATTCTCTCTCTAATTTGCTTTATTTCGTCTTTGTTATTGCGGTGCAGATGGATGAGCAAACAGCTAAACGTTTAGTTAAAAATTAACGGCGGGCCGGAGTAGGCGCTGCCCTTGATTTACCTTCACAATAAATAAATCCCGAGGATAAACCTTTGCGTTAATTCTGGAAGCAAAAACGCAAAGTCCAAATTAAATCTTTAATGTTGTTTCATTAAGGAGATTAATTTTTTCTATTGAATTAAAATGTAGGTAGGTATTAATTTAAAAAGTTAAAGTTAAAGTTTTTTTTTGAAATTTAACAAAAACATAATTTTATTATATATTATATATATACAGGGTGAGTCATTTAACTTGAAACTTTAAAACATCTCAGTAAATATGCATTTTACGAAAAAATGTTTAAAATAAAAGTTAAATGATTCGGATCATTCGACTAAAAATAGGTAGATTTTGTCAAAACCATTTTTTGTATTTGAAATAGATGGCGCTGTAATGAAAAATTGTTCAAATTTTTTCGTCTGTGTACGATCCTGCAATAATTTTTCTATAAAATTATCACTTTTTGGTTATCATTATCTTATTAAATTCAATCTGATTTTTTTAAGTACCCACGATTTTTTAACTAATATTTAAGTTTCCTTTGGTTTAAGTTATATACATTATTTTATTCGGTGATAATTATCAATTGCCCACCATGGTCACTTTTTACCTGCCAGCATTAAATCCTTTAATTTAAAGGATTATTGTACTATTTTTAATAAAAATACCTCATTCAAGGTAAAAAAACAATATTTTGTCAATTAATTAATTTAATCCTAATTGAGGTATAAAAAAATGGTATTTAGTTATAAATAATAATTTTATCTATTTTGGTTTCATAATGACTTCATTATAACACCGCTTTTGGTTCTTTAATGAGGTACTTTATTCCACCCAAAATTTTGATTTTATAGGTTGGCTACTGGTAAAATACAATTTTGAATACCTATAGGTTATAATATTTTTATGATTTGTTTTCTAGTACTTACGAGACTTTTCGTGCAATAAATTTTGTTTAACACCAAAGAAAATCCTTTTTTCTTCTTTAACAGCCGCTTATTGTAAATACTTATTGTAAATTAACGACGCCATAGCGAAAGAATGTGATAATGTTTGAAAGGTTAATGACCCTTCAAACTTCAAAATGTGATACCAACTATGTAAAGTAAAATTCCACCAAATTAAATATAAGGTATAAAATTAATTTGTTTTATGAAATGTTTGCAAAATAGATAAAATAGCATAAAGAACTCATGTCATAAGACCTTTTGTCGCACTTGTCCATTATAAAACTCGCTCCTTCGTCGCTCGTTTTATAAATTGTCCGCGTGCGACAAAATGACGTCTTATGACATTAGTTCTTTAATATACTAATTATTGAGGTATAAAGAAACTATATATAGCATTATTTAATCAATTTAGTTCGAAGATTAATTTGCAAATAAAAAGACCTCCTTTCGTTAAGCAGTTATTCATAATAGATTTTTTAACAGTGGAAGAAAAAATAGAAATGATTTTGATTTATGGAGAAGCAGGCAGGAATCTTGATGATGCTGTTAATATCTACGCTCAGCGTTTTCCGGATAAAATTCGATCACGTACTTCATTTCACCGTACAGTCAAGCAGTTTACTACAAACGGGAGTGTTTAATCTAAAAAAAGAGTTCGTCGAGCAACAGTCACAGGTGGAAATAATGAAATTAATGTATTAGCAGCAACGGCCGCTAATCCTCATGCAAGCACACGAGAATTATCTAGAAATTTGGGTATATGCCAGAGCAGTGTTGGCAGAATATTAAAACGAAATGCGAATTAATAAATGCATTAAAGTCAAAATCTACCTATTTTTAGTCGAATCTGCAATAAAAAAATAGGGTGTTCCATTGGAAATTTTAAAGTTACCCCCTGTTCCCCCTATAAGGAGGAGAGTATGAGGACCAATTTTAGTACTGATTGATTTCCCCCCTGAATCATTTTATTTTTATTTTAAACATTTTTTCGTAAAATGCATACTAAAACTAAAATTTTAAAACTAAATTTTTTTATTTTCACAAAACTTGCTGGATTGTTTTTGATGGGCCAATAAGCATCCAGTAATCTTAAATCTTTTTAATTTGTACCTAATTACCCAAAAACAAAGATTACCTTCTTATTAATCTGCCTGATTTAATACCCTAATTAGCTTTTTTGTATTGTGTTGCGCTTGGGAAAGCAATCGATTGGTTCGTAAATTTTTAATAGAATCACGTCGCGATAATTTCTTATCCGTTTTTATTGTTTCTGCTTGTACGCGTTTGCACAAAAAAGAAGATAAAATAAAAAGGCTTTTCGAAAAGTTTCCAATTAGTTCAATTAACTTAAATCATTGGCAGCGGCGTTTTATTGAAGGATTAAAAGTAGCAATTAGAAGTTCTGCTTTTATTTATTTTGGTTTATGGGTTTTATGTGTTGTGTGGTTTTGTAAAAACTCTAAAAGTTTGAGAAGATGTTTAACATAAATGCGCCATCCGTTGCATACAATTTAAAGCAAAAACAGATTCACGAAGGAAAGAATCAATTTTTGTAACACCTACATAAATGATTATATTATTTTATATTTGATTCGATTGCTTTGGATTTGTGTAATTTACTTAGTGAACTGATATTTTTAGTATGCTTTTACTACCTCAGATATTTAAAAACATATAGGTTAACCTAGAAAAAATAACAGTCACGGAGGATAGGTTTTATACTTTTAAAACATTGTAAAAAATAATTAATTGGGGTTAAAAATCTGGAACCTGAGCTGTAATATCTACTTAATTATGAAAGACAAAACACAATACAAGTGTAGGTCAAACTCATTTAGTTTTATTAAATATCACGGGGTAACACCATCGGGGGACATTTCGTGAGATTCACCCAAATATACAAAAAAAAATCTGTAGATGTCATTACTATTATTTACTTTACTATTATTTTGTCGAATTCGCTTTTTTTAACAAATTCACCTTTTTAACCAATTTAGAAAACGCACTTAATATTCATCCTTCTACCGTCTATCCATAGGTTTATATTTGAGAGGATCTTTGGCCTTTAGACGCTTGATCAAATTTATCTAATGGATTGGGGATACCGTCATCATCCCTAATCAATCACTGTTTTTCTGTTATCCTGTATAAAACACAAGTTGTGTGGTAGTAAGAAAACTTAATTTTTTGCATCTTTGTTTAGATAAAAAGTATTGTACAGTAAAACGGGGTCTGTAATTGGGGTAATATTTACTTTATCGATAACGAAGAATATACACAATAAAATATTTAAAAAGTTTTAACTAAAAATAAAAGTGATGATTTTTTATTGACGATCTAAAGGGAATACAACACAATAAACAGTAAAAAAAAATTGTTATTTTTTGTTAATTTTTACCTTTATGTAAATAGGTAGTTTGTAATTATACCAAACATTTTGTAGATTTAATAACAAAATCCTATAAATAACACTACCTATGTAACAAAATTTGATTTTTGTTTTGTTTATTGGATTTTTTTGTTAAATTATCAATATTTGTGTGCCAAAAAACTATTCTAACTTAATTTAAACAATTTAGTGATAAGTTTTTATTTTTTCAAGGGGTATTTATATAATATAATCAAACCCAGTTAGGTATATCAAAAACAAAAAAATATATTGACAAGAAATGGCAAGAAATTCAACTCAGAATTATTATTTTAACAAAACATACAATCTAGAAAAATATTTTCTTAACGTAGATTTTAAATCTTGGCTCAAAAATGAATTTTAATACGACTTTTTCTTTTATATGATGCATTTTCTTCCCGAAGTAGATTCCAAACATATTCACCCATCATTGTCGCATCCCACCTTCCTTTTGCATGGTTAATTAGGATATAAAATGCCACTTATAAGAGTACAAACTGAATTTTTTGAAATTCCGGTTTCGCCGGAAATGATACCAACTTTCGATTTTTAAATGGAATGCCCTATATATTTTTACATATTTGGAATCCTGAGGAAATTCTTAGTCAGACAGCATCCGTAAATGGATCTTTTGACGTTTCGTCATCAGAAAATGTGTCATCATAAAGATCAATCTAGAGTGCTTTAAACTATCTTATTTTCTTCTAATGGATCCCACACAATGCCTGAAAAATAGAACTTGCCTTAGAAAGTTGTTATTCAGCTATTCCCAGCAGTCTAAACTTGTCAAAAACATTTGAAAGTTGATATCATTTCCGGCGGAACCGGAAATTCAAAAAATTTATTTTGTACTCTTATAAGTGGCATTTTATCAGAGTTGGAAGTACTGAGTATTTTTTTTAATGGATTATGCTATCATTACTAATTATTACTTGATTTTATAATTGTAATGAGAGAAAAATATTGAGTACCTACTTTTTATTTTTACTTTACCAATTTGATAATTACAATTTTTTTTTTATTTTGTAATTATAATCAGAGAAAATATCAAATACTTTTTATTTTAACTTAAAATGTTTACCGATTCTAAATATTTTTTTATTTTATAATTAAAAAATAATAAAGAACAGAATACATTATATATTTTTTTTATTATTTGACTAGAATGGTGAATAAGTATCGTGCTTGTTTATGTTTTTATTGCGACTAGTTTCGATCTATATTAGATCATCTTCAGGCAAACTACAAAAATATGTAAAATTATTATAAGGTTATGTTAACATGATAATGATAAAATTAATTGTTTAAAGTAACAATACAATGGTTGATATCAAATATTAAATACTTACATGTCAATAATTAAAATATTTGTAAAAAGGTTTATCAATTATATTAAATATATGCATAAAGATAGTTTTAAATTCTGATTAAAATTATTTACAATATACAATGACAACCAAGTATTCTTGGTACTTGTAAGTACAATCAATTTTTTACTTTGACTTTAAACTGTTTGCATTACGAAGTACTAAAAAATATTATTTATTCAAATTAATAAGTACAATTATTTTTGTATTTTTACTTTAAATCAATTTAGAGTAAAAAATACAATGTATTGATAATTTTTATATTCTCCATTCTCAAGTAACTTAAATATTCTAATGGCAATACTTTTTAAGTACAAATCTCGCAATCTGCATTTTATATCCTAATTACCCATGCTAAATTTCATGTGTCTATCTTCATAAATAAAAAAGTTACAGGGGTGCGCCTATTCTCAGATACACCCGGTATATTCTATCAACTTAAGTATTAGGATGTAAGTTGATAGAATATAGATCATATAAACGTGGCAACAATTAAGGAGAATTTCTAGTCCCCCTTTAGGCGAGCTTAGTTATGTTCATAATAATCGACTAACGATCACGTGCTTGGAAAGTTTGATGCAGGAAGGAATTTTAACAGGCCAACCGGCAATCGGTTAGACGAGGTGTAAATTTAATTAATAACGGAAGTAGAGTCGCCAAAGGACTAAAATTAGTATGCAGAAACTTGAAAAATGTTAAGAATCTTTATACCGAATACGGTTTTATGAAATATCGAGATCATATTTTCTCTACGACTACTTAAGAACAGTATCATTCTAGTGTAATTTTTGATCATAGAAAGGATGTTTTTCTGCAATACTGTGCGAGAATATTCCTACTCTTGTTTAAGAATGGTCACAAGTAACGACATCTCCTGGCGGTTTACTAAACGTAAAAAATTTTAAAATATTTAAATATTACTGTATTATTTATTAATTAAAAAATAATAGCAGTTGTATAATTAAGGTTTAGGCACAAAAAATTAGTTATATTTATTGTTTTTCAAATATACAAATCAAAATTATAATAAATTTGATATTAAAATGATAAACCAGTTACCTACTATACCGGCTTTGAAGTTTTGACAGATTCAAAAAGTTTAAAAAAAGACCTTTAAAATGTAGAAAAAGAATACTGCCCTACTATGGAGAACGGCAGTAACTGCTAAACAAGACATTTGTGAAAAATTAGCATAAAGTACATTTTTATAAAAAGCAGTACGTATTTAATTTATTTTTTTAACTTATGAGATATTTGACTGCATTTCTGTGTTGAATTTGGTTACAAAATGTCCATAGCTTTCCATTAGTTTTGTATTTGTTACAATGTTATTTTTTTTATTAGTTAGTGTAAATAACTATTTAAATTAATAAATATTTAGGCATACCATTTGTTTAAATTTATTATAATTTACATTATAAAATTGTGACGGCACAAAATGGTTTGACAATACAAAAAGCTTAAATGTCAAAAACTGCTTGGTTTCTTTTCTCTGTTTAAAATTATATAAGCGTTACTATTCTTACGTAGTCGTAGAGAAAATAATGTCTGAAACACGTTTGGAATAGCATATTCCACTCTCGTAAAACCGTCACACTCGCCTTCGGCTCGTGTGTCAAATTTTTCCTCGAACGGAATATGCTGTATTCCAAACTTGTTACAGAATGTACTATTCCATCACAAGAGCTCTTTTTGGTCGCTATTAAAATTTAAAAAAAAAATGTTTTAATAAACTTAATTTTGATTACATTTTGACAACATTTTTTGTAGAAAACCAGGCTTTGTAACTAATTTTGTAAGCGATTAATAAAATAATATTATTTAACTTAAATTTTAAATTGTAATGGCTATAAAAAAATGTACCACCTAAGGTACCTTTTTTATTAAATTTCCAGTGTCTTATTGGGACAAAAACCTACGATTTGTCAAAGTAATGAGATTATTTTTATTTACAGAATAAACTTTTTTAATGTTAATAAAATTCCCATTTACTATAATGAAGCAGTAATGTTGAGCTTTTATAAAAAAAATCAAGGTAATAGTTGTTATCATATTGTCATGGCAATAAGAAATACTTTATGTTTATATTAAATCTTTGTCGAACTTAAAATGTTTTGTTAAGTCTAAAGTTGTGTGTGAATTGCGCTTACATAAAATAATGCGCAGTTGTTATAGTAAAATTTGTTCATTTTACTTTGGCATATTTGTTTTTTTTAAATTACTTTCGTTGTAATTCAAATTAATTTTATTTCAGTTAGAAAATCGTTGTTAATAGCTTACGTTAAGAACAATAACAAAAATATTTTATTGCTATAAAAATACTTTTTTAATATTTACTATTGTTTTGCAATGGTAACAACATTTTTGTTATTTCTCTTAAAAAGAGGGAGAAATTGCCAGCGCTCTCCTTGGTGAACAAAAATTTATAATCCACAGTCTGTGTTATAATCTTATTGATTTCACTTGTGTGAGTGAAGTGTGGTAAAATCTAGCATGATAAAAATATCAAATATCACGAAGAAAATTAAAATTTCGACGTTTTCTAAAAGAAATATTTAAGCTATATTCTATAAACGCAGCAGACTTGTTGTTTAAAAAGTAAGTTCGTATTTTTTTTATTTTGTACATCATATAATATGAGAAAATGTTTTTGTTATAATAAATAACTTGTTTTAATGCCTTGTAATTATTTAAAAAAAACTACCCAACACCCAACAGTAGGTTGAAAATGTGACCTTTGATATAATGAAAATAGTTTATTGAATTAACAATTAATTTGTTGTTAAATTTACATAAATTTTATAAATATTATAAAAAAAGTTTTATTTTAAACGAAAAGGGATTTGTAAAATTTACAAAATTTCTATGAATAATACCTTTAGGGTTTCATTAATACTACAAAACGTTTTTGTAAACGGTATAGAACAGAGTTTTTTTTGGACAAATAATAATACCTATATAATATTTATCAATGCGTTTCTGCATCTGGAAGAGTGTTATTTTTATACACAACGTAAATTTACTTTATAATTAATGCAAAAGCTATTACTGAAAGCAGCGTTTGTGGATAAATAATGTTTATAAATTTTTTTTTTGCCGTAACAAAAGCAATTGTTGGGCGAATAGGGATCTTTATAAAGATCCCTATTCGCCCAACAAGTATACTTTATTAAGACAAACTACTTTTAACAGAAATCTGTTACTATTGTTATTCGGATTCCTTATACCTATTTAACGAGTGTGCAAAGTGCGAAGTTTCCAAACTGAAATTAGGGGATAGAGTGAAGTGGGTTGAAGTAACGAATTACATCAGTAAGTGTTGTAATAGTACTGATAATTATATTGTACCAAACTTCTTTATAATTTGATGATTTGTGTATGTTATTTTTGTGTTCATTTTTGTGTTTTTGTGTTAATTTTTTTGTTTAAAAAATTGAGTAATAAAGCAACATTTATTATTAAATTTGTTTTTATTTTAGTTCCTAATTTCCAACAAATACTTTTGTTACTGGGTCTACAAAAAAGTTTGTAAAAATAAGTTCCTTTTGAAAATTACAAAAATTATAGTTGAATTATTGATATAGGATTTTGATATTTAATCTACACAATGTTTGTTATAATAACATATAATTAATTATAATTATAATTACAAACTACTATGCAATTAGTTAATAATAATAATCTTTATTTAGCAAAAGCTATTATACAACAACTAATATAAAAACATGTAATCAATATATATTACTGTGTATGTAAATTCTTAATAGTGACTTAAATCTATTTAAATTATCACATTTTTTAATATCACTTGGCAACTTGTTAAACATGATCAGACCATTAACAAATACATTTTTAGTAGTCTGCAGTCGACTAAAATTTTCAATATAAAAATCACTTGCACTTCTCGTTCCATGATCATGATACCCTACCCTAATCAATCTGTTACTTAAAAACTCTGGTAAAGCTCCAATTTTTAATTTAAAAATAAATAACATAGAATTAAATACAATAGATTGTTTCACGCTCATTAAACTTAAAGTATCTAACATAGTTTTGATATGCGTATAGCGATTACATTTTAGGATTATCCTCATTGCCTTATTTTGCAACTTTTGTAGTCTATTATTTTGATTCTGATTTATTTCAAACAGAATACACGAACAAAAATGGGGAGCTATTATAGATTTGTATAGCAACAAATAACAGTTGGTTGTAATCTTAACATAAAGTTATGTGCCATATTTTTTTTATTTTATATATTTATGTAATGGCAAAAGTAATGACCCATTTACCACCTTTAACAAATTTTAATTATCGCAACAATGCCCAATTAAGTAGGTACGCCGTTGGAGTCCGTAAAGATTGTTAAAAGATCAGAGGATATTTGAAAAAAGGCCGGCCTTTTGCGTTTCCCATCCAGTGGTATTGATGTTTAAAAAGTAGGTCACGAACATGCCGCTGTGAAATTCGTGAGCCACACTACACTCCATCGGGTGGCCACCAGATTTATTTCTTAGTTCTCTTCGGGTAAAATTGAATTTTTAAAAACACAAAATCCAGAAAAATAAATGAATTAGCGTCTTATGGCGCGCTAAGAGGTAATTTAGCAAGCTAAATTTTAAATCGTCATTTCGGTAACGCGTCTTAATGTTAATTTGGTATGAAATTAATGAAAAAGGAATTTTTGTTTTAGAATCAAATAATACAGAAATAAATATAAGAAGAGTTTTTATTAATGTTTTATAGTTTTTATTAAAAGACATTTTAATGGGGGTTTAATAAAATTAAAAAGTGTTTATAGAAAAATTTTCATAAACTTTTTTTTCGTGAACATTCGTGCACATTTTTTAATGAATTTGTTCCATATATTTGCCGGTCACTGTACTTTTAACTACAGTAATAAAGGAACAACTTTTTATCTATTAACTATGGTTTCGCGTAAAAATCGAACAAATTTTGTACATTTGTTTGCAAGTGATGCCAGAATTGAATATTTTTTTAAACCTTGTTTCTACATCTAAATGGTGCATTTTAAAAAAAAAAAATTTCATTCATTGACCGCTGTGGTTTTCAGGCCTTAAGTCACCCTAATGTGTTAAAAATAGATAAATTTCGATATTTTGTAATAACAGTTTTAATTAAGATAAAATGTAGACCTTATTAGTGTCAATACATCCATGTATTATTTTTTTTTAGATTTTAACATACAGAGGGGCAATTTAATTTAAAATTTTAGCATTTTTTAAGGGTTAAAAAGTCGAAGAACTGATATTTAAATATTACTTGATATATAAACTTCTACATGCAAATTATGTTTCTACAAGAGACACCATTTTTAAGTTAAGGGATAATACTAACGTGTTTTACAAAGTATATAATATATTCTTTTATCTAGTTTTATAAGATAATGTATTATATATTACATATCAAATATTATATATTACATATAAAATATTATTATTAAAAAATACAATTCTTACATATTTATTTAAAAAAATCGCTATAGATGGAGCTAAAATTACTTTTGTTTATAAATTTTAATTTTTTTGGAAGCATGAAAGATAATTTGACAGTTCAGTTTATAAGTTGCAAATGATTGCGTTTCAATTTATAAGTGTACCATAAACTCAAAATATTAATTTATTAAAATGAATAAACAAAATAATAATTATGTTCCACAACCAAGCTTTAATTGATTTTTTACTCGATAAGTAAGTTTCAATTTTAATTCCAAACTGAGGAAAGTAATATTTACCCAATAAATAAATTAGAATAATGACTTTATTTTTTATGTTGCAATCGGCTATTTAGATACACCTATATTTTTTATTCAGTCTATTTTCGATTTTGTGTACCTAATTCGTTATTTTGCATTTTTTATTTTTAATACAGGGTGTTATGTAATAATTAATTATTAATGTTAAATATTAAAATGGGTTGTTCCTTAGGGTACATAAAGAAGCACCTGAAACTTTTTTTTTCTAAATTCCAAAGTCTAAAAATAATTTATAATAATCTTTATCCTACCAAAAAGTACGCTACTGATCGACTAGGAACTTTAGGTTAATCTGGTGGATTTATTTTGTTATGGTTGGTAACAACAGTGTTTCCAAAATCTCTCAAAAAAGTTGACAAACATTGTTTAAATTTAGCTTAATTACAAAAATGACAAAATTAACAATGCAAATTGTCAATTTGGCGTTTTTATTAATTGTTGGTTATGTCATTTTTGTACTGAAGGTAAATTCAAACAAAATCTGACAACTTTTATGACAGAATCTAGTGCATTTCTTTTAAATTTTAGGTTATGTTTTTAAATTGTAAATATCTTAACTAAGGGAAGTGCTTTTGGATTTATTTACACAAATTAAATGTTTAAAGTTTAACCTGTGAACTGGTCACAATTTCATCTGAGTAAACAGAGAAAAAAACTGATGAAGAAATTAATTTTGTGGTTATGGATTTGAAATAGGTACTAAATTTTCTAATCATTGCTTAAGCTAATAGCTGGATCAGTAAATAAATACAGACGGGTATTAGAGCTTTAAGGGCACAAAACTTTTGTATTTATTGAGTTTTTATTTATTTTTTGCAAGAAAAATTTTTAGTAACAATCAGAGATAAAGAAGGTAACAATTTTTTACATCTGGCAACGCATAGCTACTTTGTTGGTTGGTATCTATGTACTCACAAAATACAAGTATGCAGAGATAAACCAAGTGTGTAACCAGTGGCGTATCACAAAAAATATAAAAAACTTCTAATGCATATTTTTTCTTTATCTTTGGAAAAATGTTTTTTTAAATATTTTTCCTTTATTCCTTATGTCAAAAGGTATTCAGTATTTTAATATATAACATTAATTACATAACACCCTGTATAATGCTATACAGGATGTTTCTGGAGAAACGCAAACGATATTGATTTTAAATTTTAATAGCATATACAATTTGATTTAGACTATACCTAAAGTCAATAGTTTTCAAGATATTAATTTTTTTCGTTAAAATTTTGCTAAATGCAGGTTAATCAAAAATAGCCTCTAATTTTATTGTTATTATGTTTAAAGGTTTTTCAACAAATACCTTGAAAAAAAAACACTTGAAATTAGGCAAACTTTAAACAATAATAACGATTTTATTATAAATGTTGAGGAGATCTGCAAATACCCCCCCTAATAAACAATCCGTGGGTTATTACGATCCTAATTGTTTAAAATAAATGCATTCAAAAAGCCATGTAAATAAAACTAACATTTAAATTTAGCGCAACGGAAATGCCATTGATATAAGAAGTACCGTGCCATTGGTTAGAAAGAGTCGCGTGTTTAGGTGGGAAAAGGTAGGGGGGAAGAATGCTAGACGCAAGTGACGGGCAGGGGAGAAGGGTAATTCGAACATTGGAGCAGAGCCGAGCAGTGACAAGGGTTATAAAATTTGTGTGTGCAGAAAAGTGGTTAAAAATGTAGGTTTGTACATTTTAAATAACTAAATTATTGTAGTATAAATATTCCCGAGCATTTTGGTATAATTAGTTTACACAAACACCTTGTGTAAAGATAAATATTCGATCAATTGACTTGGCGTCATCGTTCGATCTATTACGCTGTAATGGCTGCCATTTGAAACAAACCACGCTGTAAAATTTACGTTTAAAATTTGGTATTTCGTATTATAATTTAGATTCTAAGTTATAAACAATTGGTACGTGTAATTTATCTAATAAAATGCAGGGATTTTTAACGAGTAATTATTAAATTAAAAGAGCCTGAATTTACGGGGATTTTATCCAATTAAAATAGGCAGGACCGTATTCGATTTAATTAGGCTGAATGTCAGGGCAGTACTTAAGATTATTAAATTAATTTTAATAAATATTTCAAAAAGGGGATTTACTATAAACGCTGTGTAAATGAAGTGTATTTAATATCGATTTTCTTAAATACGGGATTTATTAAATTGTACTCGCAGATTCTCATTTATGTCACGTAACTAGTAATTTTACCAGTCATATTTAAATATTTGATATTACATTTGGAGTGAGTGGCAACAGTAATTGTACGATAGCGACATTTGATTTACCCCCACTGTCCGTGGAGTCCATGACACAACAAGCCCATTTTGAATTACTATCCTGTAAATTTTATTAGGTGCCGAGCGGTTTGATTTCATCTGACTGCGTGACGTAGACTTTGTCTTTGTTATTTGTGTCATTTTGATTACCTAGTATTTTATGGTAATTATTAATTTATTTAAGTTTGCCGACAAGTGAGGCAAAATAGACAATTCCGAACCCTCAGCTGAAGCCCGAGTCGAGCCTGATAATTATTTACTCCTTTTCCAACAGTTGATTGAGCCTGAACTCTAATAAATATTACATGAAAATTTGTGTAACAGTAAACTTAAATTCAACAGTAAATAAATACAAAAACTTTATTTGGATGATGGAGGCCTATTGCAGACGGAATGCTTGATAAATAAAGTTAAATTTAAAATACAAAAATAGAGACTAAGACTCAATCTACTTTCACCAAACAAACAAACAAATCAGCAAAAAGCGAAGATAAAAATTAAAAATGAAAATAAACAAACAAATCAGCAAAAAGCGAAGATAAAAATTAAAAATGAAAAACGAGAGCTAAGCTCTAGTATGAGGTATTATTTATCTAATGTTATTTATATATTTATTTATATTTGGGTTGTAGTCGCAGTAAGGAGATATTGTGTGGTTTTTAAGAGGTTGTAGGAGGTCCTTTTCTTTCAGAGTTCACTAAGTTAAATGTCGTTTGGGTTGCGGTTATTTTTGTTGCTCTATCCAAATAAATATCATTATTGTTTGTTATAAATTGTAAATATTTTATACGTGTAACTCACTCCCATAATCCCTCATTTTGGAAGGTTTTATGAGCGATACTTCATAAAAAATAAACGGGAGCCTTCCGGGTTTTTGACCTGAGTTCAAACGTAACTTATTGCCTTTTATTTACTGTATTTTTATTTCCCTTTTTAAATACTTTCCCCATGAATACAACACCTTACAAGTACCTTGGGTTACTAAATTAATGAGCTTTATTACCGTAAGTATTTATTTTATTTATTTGTCGTAATTTAATATAACATTTGCCGTGGTGTTATATTTCATTTATCACTTGGGGTGTAACTTTTATAGATTCTTTGCTGGGGGGGGTGTGAACGCTTACAATGTAAAACCCTGTATGGTTTAAAACGTAATCAAATAGAACCTCAAAGAATCTTTCGATTGGTATTATAATAACTGTTTCTTAATGTTAAAATTTCAGAGCCATTTAACAATTTCTAATATTTTCAATACTATTTAGTATCCAGGGTTACCACCAAATCTGTCATTGTTTAAAATTAAATAAAATATTAGATTGAAAAATTAATAACTCAAAAAATATTGACTTTAGGTATAGAATATGGTATAGCCAGAATTTTATGTAGATTTAAAAAATTTAAAAATATATGAGGCGTCCTGTTTAAAATAACAAAGTTAAAAACATTTTCGGTAAAACAGGAAGTATTATTTTGTTCAAAATAATTTAGGAAAAAAATCTAAAGCGAATCATTTACGCTATTAAAATTTTAAATCGATGTCTTTCGCGATTCCCTAGAAACTTCTAACGGACTACGAACGTGAAGCACCCTGTATATTAAACTTCATTTATGTGTTATGCTATACTTTTATTATTAATAAAAGATACAACAATATTTGTATAAAAATGACAAAATGTACTAAACAAAGCATTTATGAATATTGCTACTGCTAATTCAAAACTGATCCTGGCCACAGAAACATCATTCGCATAAAAAAGTTAATATATCAAATAGTAGTCAAATATCAAAACTTTAACGTGTTATAAAACAAAGTTGCTTCTTAGATTATTCACCCTTTAAAAATTGTACGTTAAAATCTAAACAAAATTTTGGATTAATTGTCATTAGTAAGATCTACATTTTGTCCAAATTTCAAATCGATACGTTTTGAAATACATTTTTAACACAGTGAAGAAAAAATTAAAAATAAAAACAAAGTTGTCAATGGACGAGATTTTTTTTTTTGAAAAAGTACTGCATTTAGATGTAGAAATAAGGTAAAAAAGTTTCAATCGATTTCTTGACCCCTTGCAAATCGACCGTTCGATCCTTTCGCGAAACCGTAGTTAAGATTTATTTGAAAAACGTAATATTCTATCTGTTGAAATTTTTAAGTATATTCGTATGTTGGGATTTGACAATGCATTACTTTTATGTGGATATAAAATTTGTATTAGATAATATCTTTATTATCAAAATGCATCATATTATATTATTTTATTTACTAATTTTTGATAATAAAATACAATTGAAAAGATAATGGCAATATTATGTTGTATTAATTTTAAATTTCATAACAACAAATTAAGGTTATTTTTTTTCACTTGCTTTCTTGTCGGTTTGTCTTTTACAAAACTAAGAAGTCGATTTTAATCTATCTTCACCCAACCGATTGAGCTAAAATTTAGCACACACTTTTGGTGCTCGTGACAATACAATACTCAATATTGTAATTTATAAAAGATAACATTTTTTACAACCACCTTGTTATGGATATCAAACACACTTAATGGATTAAAAGTATAGAATATGGTTATAAGCGTTTCTTTTGAACGGTTTAAAAAATAATTGGGAGACTCTCCCAAGAGTCAAGATGGATAGAGATTTCATTTTGTGGAAAGCAATTTTGACTGTTTGAGTGTGTGTACCCACGTGGGTGTGTATTTGCAAATCCAGATTTCATTTCCCCTTTTCCAATCCAGATGGCACAGCTTTTCACATTTGCATTTTCGCGTTAACCACTTTATCGTTTTAAATTGCCAAAGCCAATGGTCCCGCAGGAAATTCTTTTTCCGGGTAAATTTATTGAAAAACTAATATAAAAAGTCGTCAATCTTTAGTCTTTTGTTCGTTTTTTGTCAAAGTTTTTTGCAATGCATGAGGTCGTCATTTTATTACAAAATGCACGATTTTTATAAGAATGTGTTTTAGGGTGGTTTTCATATATTTAATGGTGTTTAAAGCGTCCCTGTAGATTGTCTTGTCACATAGTCATAGTCATAGTCCTTCGGAGGGGACTTTAAGCCGTCGGTCCGTTCCTACCCCTAACCCGCACAAGCCATTCAGTTGGCTTATGGGACATCTTAGTTTGGATGTAAGGGTGGAACTAAAAGAGCACTTTATAACTTTATAACTTTACATTGTGACGGTTGGGGAAAAAGTTCAAATCGATTTCTGACATTATTAAATAAAAATAAATTTTGCAGTTTTGTTATTTTAGTTAACTCCTATATTTCAAAAATTAAATCAAATTTTTCTATACTTACCCTTAAATATTTATTTTTCTTATGAATTTGGCACCTATATTATCTCAATAATAATTGGTTAATTGTTAAAAAAAAAAGTACACATGGGTAAATCTCACGAAATGTCCCCCGATGGTGTTACCCCGTGTTATTTAATAAAACTAAATGAGTTTGACCTACATACATTTTTATTGTGTTTTGATCTTTCATAATTAATTAGATATTACAGCTCAGGTTCCAGATTTTTAACCGCAATTAATTATTTTTTACAATGTTTTAAAAGTCTCAAACCTATCTTTCTAGGTTAACCTATGTGATTTCAAATATCTGAGGTACTAAAAGCATACTAAAAATATCAGTTCACTAAGTAAATTAAACACATCCAAAGCAATCGAATCAAATATAACCATTTATGTAGGTGTTACAAAAATTGATTCTATCCTCCGTGACTCTGTTTTTGCTTTAAATTTTATGCAACGGATGGCGCTTTAATCATTTTAAATAAGCAAAAACCATCTATAATGTCGTAAACAGTTAGAATTTATATGCAGATGAGAGAGTTGCTGTTTTATAATTCAAAAGTATAAGTTCATTAATTTGCTATTTAAAAAATATTAAGGTGTCAAAAGATACAATAACTCAAATTTCAAATATACAAAGGGATGTTTAAAAAAACATACAAAATCCTAACCTCCGTGAAGCTCTAATATTCAAAATGTATGATTTCTTAAAATTCTTGCATTGGTGTAGAACCACTTATGTTATGTTATTACTAGACCTGGTGGCTTCCCAAAAACCTAATTCTAGACAACGAAAAATAAAAAATAATCATTTTTACTTGGGTGACATCTCAATATATTCACCCAAACGTGAATTTACCGAAATTCCACCTCGAAAATGTGTATTATTCAAGGTTAGCTTATTAGCATGTAAGCAAAGAATGTCTAAATGAAATTTCCCGGGCCGCCTTCTGAGACCGCAAATGCATACGAGATAAACGATTCGCAGGCGAAAACTTCGTTAGTAAATGCAGTCAGACAGACCGCATGCAGCAGCAGCAGCAGCGGCAGCAGGTCTTTTTGTTTTGATAAGCAGCGCACTGCTACTGCAAGAACGAAACTGTGTTTTGTAAACGTTAAGGGTAGAACGCGCTTCAGTCTTTTTGGAAAATACGAGGTGAGTTCAGAAAATATCGGGAATTTTCGTTTCTTGAAACAAATATTTATTTATTCGTCTACATTAATGTTGTCGCCTTCAAAATAGTCCCCATTGGATATTATGCACATGTGCCAGCTCTTCTTCCAATACTCGAAACACTTCTAAAACTCGATCTTTGGAATAGCCTTTAGTTCTTTCAGCGATGCGCTTTTAATGTCATCTATGCTTGCAAAACGACGGCCCTTCAAGGTTCTCTTTATTTTTGGAAATAGGAAAAAGTCAGACAGAGGCATGTCTGGCGAAAATGGAGGCTGGGGCATCATTACAGTATTGTTTTTGGCCAAAAATTTTGTTCAAAATTTAACAATTTTAGAACAAATTTTGCTGCCACGCGTTTCATACCCAAAACATTCGAAAAAATTTCATGGGATGAGCCAATCGATATACCAACATCATCAGCGACTTCTCTGATGGTTTATAACCATTTCTTCCACTTTTTCCATGTTTTTATCGGTTAACAATTGTTAATGTGCTTGTGCGTTCGTCATCTTCAACGTCTTCACGGCCATCTTGGAAACTCTTATACCACTTGTAAACTCTTGTTTTACTTATAGCAGACTCACTTTGTTAACATTTTACAGAATTTATTTAATTTTTAAGCAAAATTGGATACAAATTCTTTGATCCATTTCTTTTAACGAACGAAAAATCGCCGAGCTCATAAAACACGTCTAACCTTAGCGGCTGCCACAGACAAAGTAAACAATGAAAACAGCTAAAGTTTTTATCATACTTCGGGGGCATGTATACCAACATAATAAAGAATTTTATGACAACCGGACCCTCCGAACCCGCGAAATTTAACAATTCCCGTTATTTTCTGAACACACCTCGTACATATTGGTATATCGTAATATTACATACTGTTATATTAAAAATCCTTTATGAACAACATAAAAGTTACATTGTTATTTCACTTTAACTTTGGAAAATTACATTTAATTATGTAAAAAATATACATGGTACATTACATATTATATTGTGGCGTTTTTTATCAATGTAATTAAATAAATATTTAATTATTATTCCTATCAAAAAATGCCATGCCACTGAAAGTAGATCTTTTGTTTTGTTTATTCAGTAAAAAGATACAGCGTCTAAAATTCTAAAAAAAAAAATTCTAAAAAAAAAATCTAAAAAGGGAAGTTTATGGTGTACCAATTTCTAAGATTTCGGTTCCTTATTTTTTTAAATTTTTTAACTGTTACCTATTTAAAAACAAAAAACCCTAGAGATAAGTTCATTTAATTTTTCCAACCTGTATTTTGATTTAGGGTTTATTTTTTATTAACCAAGTAAACAAACCAAAAACAATCTAATCAAAACGAAAATACGGGTTTCCAGATTACACAACAGAGCACACTGCGGCAACGTTTGCAGTATTATATCGGATGATCCCGTTACGACGGTGATGGGGTCACGTACCGCCGGACAAGCGGCGTCGGGACGCCGCGTCGCGTCGGGACATGCCTGCCAGCGTCCCCAACCCGACGTTAATTATACGGGGCTTTCAATTACAAACCAGCCACCCATAATAACTTTTGAGCTATAGTAAATACGATCTCGAGCAAAAACTACACGGAGAGAAAAGTATAATGCTGATTACCATAATTATAAGACCCTTTACTATAATTTATAATACTATTTGGGACAACTATCTTGTATATTGCCAGATACTATGCATATTTAGTAATTTTTAAATATCCATGTATGTTAAACCTTAAGGTAAAATATTTTAAAATCGAATATTTTTATATGTTAACAATTAAAAATTGCACATTTGAGGAGCGTTTATTCAAAAAGGGACATGTCCATTTTAGCGATTTTCAGAAATAAGTCAAAAGCAAAAGAATTCTGTTATTTTTGACTTGTTTCTGCAAATCGCTAAAATGGACATGTCCCTTTTTGAATAAACGCTCCTCATTTATTGTACTTTTTAATATACAAAAATGTTATGAGAAAAAATTGAACCTACACCTCGCCAAAGTTTTTTGTTTTGAGTGCGTTCCATCAACTTCAAATACCGACAGACAGGTGTTTTGACCTATATTGGGTATCATCAGTGTCGACACGACACTGTCGAGCAACCTGTAGTAGTGGAACACAAACAAAACAAAGAAATACCTGAGCTTATATAACATGGTTGGTAAGCCAACAGAGGCGAGATGTAAGAACATCACGTAATCCACACGACGCGTCGCGACGTGGCCTTTGCCGCAATCGGTACATACTATGCAACCAAGTAGGTTCAATTCTTTCTTATAAGTATTACCAGGAATGCGTAAAGAAAGTTTATTGAAGAAACTAAGAAAATTGAATGTCATGAGTTACTATATTGTATATTATATTTAAATATATTGTTTATTTACCTTAAACATAAAAGTATCTTTATTTTTACTATATTTTTTATTAATGTGTAATATATTATAATATTAGTACACCTTACATTTGATTAAATCATATAGTAAATATTACTATTTGTAGATAGTAAAATCAATTTACTATCCGAACATATTAAAAATTAATCTTTACTAAAATTGTATAATAAAAAATAGTACCTATTTGTATTACAATCTTAATATTGTATTGACGAATATATAATAAGTAAATTTTACTATATTTTTTTTACTATCTAAAATTTACTATACATTTCTCTCCGTGTATGGCACGCCGTTTTAGCATTTATTAGTTCTTTATGCTATTTTATCTATTTTGCAAAAATTCTATAAAAAAAATTAATTTTATACCTTAAATTTAATTGGGTCGAATTTTACTTTAAATAGTTGGTATCACAGTCATTCGTTTGACAGTTAATGTCAAAATCGATTCGCCATGCCGTCGTTAATTTACTTATTTACAATAAGCGGCTGTTAATGTTAAAGAATAAAAAAAGATTTTCTTTGTTAAACAAAATTTATTGCCAGAAAAGTCTCGTAAGTACTATAAAAATTATAAAAATATTATAACCAATAGGCAAAATATAATTGATGTTTAAAGTATAGCCAACCTATAAAATAAAAATTTTGGGTGGGATAAAGTATCTCATTACAGCACCGAAAGCGGTGTTATAATAAAGTCATTATGAACCTAAATAAATAAAAGTTATTAAGGTTGCAACCTTAATAACTTTTATTTATTTAGGTTCATACTGACTTTATTATAACACCGCTTTCGGTGCTGTAATGAGATACTTTATCCCACCCAAAATTTTGATTTTATAGGTTGGCTATACTTTAAACATCAATTATATTTTGCCTATTGGCCAGCCATGGCTGGTTTTTAATTGAAGGCCCTGTATCGATTAACATTTGCCAATTTTAAGCCCGGAATTCGCAAAATCTAGTTTAGTCGATGTTTAAGTTTTAAATATTTCATTGAAATAAAATTCAACATCCAGTTCTAATAATTTTGACGATGAATTTAACATTTAACCTAATTATTTAAAGATAAAAAATATACGAGCCCTGTCTCAGTGAAGTTGGCCCAACTAACAAAAATAGTTTTGAATATATTTAGAATATTATACGATAGTTACCTAATTAAAATTAACACATTGTTTTAATTAAATAAATAACGTTTAAATTTTCTACCGTTAAATTGTATTTTTAAGTACTTACCTAATAAAAAAATATTTAAAATTCTCTTATATTGTCCGTAAACCAAAAATTAAGAAAAAAAAATATTTTAAATAAATACATTTTAATTGGAAACTACCACTGCGTAACATCTCCTTTATGGCTTATTACTGCCTGTATACGTCTCGGCATGGTGTCAACCTATTTTTGACAATCATCCGGCGTAAAATTATTCCAAATTTCTTGCAGGCGAGCACTCTAAGACGGTTCTTGCGGGCTGTTCTCTGAGCTTCTTTTTCATAATATGCCACAAAGGCGAAAGATCTGAACTACTAGATGTCCATTTTAAAAGTGAAATATTATTTTCTATCATCCAAGCTTTCACTTTTTTAGCAGTATGACACGCTGCACCATCTTGTTGGAAGATGCATTCAATATCATTTAAACGCATTTCTTCAATTTGCGGTTTTAAGTTATTTTTTAGGACGTAAATATATTTATCAGCATTCATAATGCCCTCTACAAAGTGTAATTTACCGATTCCTTTAGCTGACATAGATCTCCAAATCATCACAGAGGCCGGAAACTTTACTTTTTTCTTAAGACAGTAATTCTGAAAGAAGTTCTAATGACTCGGCTTCGATTATCACCAACGCAAACTTCAAATCTAGCTTCGTCACTCCATATAATTGAATCCCATTGATTTTGACACCAAGTCCTGTGCTATTTTGTTCAGAGAAGTCTATTTTTCTTCTGTTTTTTTGTCAATAAAGGTTTTTTCTTTGCCTACAGATAGTAAAATAAAAATAAATAAAAATCGTATACATTATAAGCAAACCTTGTAAGTTTTAAACCTAAGTTTTTGAGCAGCTCTATGACAGGTTGCTCTTGAAAAAAATTTACTCGTTCCTGATTCCACAAAACTTTTAATTCACCGTAATTAGCCCTACGATTTTGAACGATAATTCTTCTTAAAGCCCTTAAATTTTTATCAGAATAGTGAGATTTTTTGGTTTCTGCGCCACAGATCCTGTAGTTTTGTGCAGTTTAATAATATTTCGCACTGTATATCTTGACAAATTAACAGTTTCAGAGATTTGTGCAGCGGATTTTCTTTTTAAATGCAAGTGAATTATCACTTTTCTTATTTCTTCAGAAACAGCTTTTCCTCGGGACATTATTATTTGTCAACCACACCGAAAGCATAAATATATACTGGAATGTCACTACCGACTTGCTTACAATTATTTAAATGTCAAATATTATCTTTACTTTTAGCACAGCCGACTTGCATTAAAAAATCTGGCCATCCAAGTTAATGCATTTTTGTCGATTTTTTTGTATTGTAACCAAACATCCAACTTAAAACTAAATAATATACATACACATATTTTTAAAAAAAATTTACAACATAAAGATTGACCAAGAATTACATATGATAAAAAATTGTTGGCTTTTCATCGCATAAAATTACAAATTTTATATTTTGAGTGGTTGGGCCAACTTTACTGAGACAGGGCTCGTATACTCAAAATAAAAATAAATTAAAATTAATTTCGCAAAGTGGGCAAGCCGGTTTACTATTTAATGTATTTTAGATTAAATTTGTGTGCAACTGAATTTTAAATAAGGTAAATTTTATATCTTAGCCCATTTTATACGTTATTGAATGGTATAAAAATTGTACAAATAGTTTATCCTACTAATCAAAAAACCAATCTCACAAACCGTTCAAAAAGACTTATTATCCAATTAAAAAACTAGTAAACCACATTTTCAATTTGGAAAATGAAGCATATGTTGACATAAAGGCGCCGCACCATGTGCCCAGACGGAAAAATAAGTGTCCGAAATTGTTTTTTTTTTTAAGTTGGAGCAAATATTTTATTTATTCTTAAAAAGTTGATAAACTTGCCTTTACAAAATGATGGAACCAAAATGGCGTCACAGAATAGGTTAAGTGAAAGAACAGATGTTTTTTCTTTTAAGACTACAGCTTTTTTCAAAAAAATCGAAAAAAAAATTCTTAATAAGAACTTTTATACCTCATTAAACTTTTTAGCGGAACATCCTTGATCAAATTATTAGTAAAATAATATAATTATATTTAGATACTTTTGTTCCATACTCTCTAAAAGTGAAACAGTGAAATTTTCACTATTTCCGTCAGTGAGTTATTATTCATTGTAAAATTAGTGTTTTTCAATATAAATTAGTGAAATTTTAACTTCTCCAAATTAGTGTTTTTTATTATCACTACTTTTCCGGAACTCTCGACATAACATAGTGAAATTTTAACTTTTTTGAACTAAACCTATTTCACTAATTTCCACTAAATAAATTAGTGCAAAGAAATCGCTACATGAAAAAGTGAGTATTCACTAATTGCTAGTGGTATACTTATCACTGCGGCAAATAGTTAATATGCACTGTCAATCAGTGAAAATCCACTGTTTCATTTTTAGAGAATAGAACTTAGAACTTATAAAACTTAGCAACGTTCTATCCCAAGCAGCATTTTAAGTTTAAATAACTACAAATTTACTACTAAGTCAACTTTAAAGTATTTTTTACGGTTAACCAAAACGGTTTTATAACGGTATAGATACGAAAAATTACCAAATTTGGGGAATGGTTTATTTCGTTATTTTACCCACATAATAACCTTTTTGATCTACTAAGAGAATTATAATTCTATATACGTATACGTAATAAAAACAATTTAAATACCACAAATTTACGTAAAAATAACGCTATAATTACTAACTGTTTGCTCTCTCTTTCTTAAACATTGATATTCGTAATTTCTTTGTTCTTTTAATTTATATTTTACAAAATGGTAGGTACTTAAGTAATTACAAAGTAATAAAGGCCACCCTAGAGTAAAATTAAAAAATATAACTTAAATTGTCAAAACCATTGATATTTTGCATTAAAACTCAAACGCACATTATTTTATTGATAAAAATAGGTATGATACGTCTTAAAAATTATATGCCCTCTAAATATTTTACGGTTTTAAGAAAAATTATTGCTTGGGTAAAAATTCAACAAAACTTAAAACCTACAAAATTTTATAAAATCTTTTAAAAATCATTTAGTTTTAATCCTCTTTTAATAACTAAAACTTTTCTTATTATATTTTAGAAAGATATTCATGAAAAAATATTATATAAATGTTTAGATAAGTAATGGATGCCATCTTAAAAAACTCATTATGGCGGCCTAAAAAAAAAATCCCGCAAAGTTTTATTTTTCACTTTAAGCTTATTCTTTCTTGTTTAGTCAATATTATTAGTATTTATTACCCACTAATAACCCTAAAAAATACCAGGCGAATAGGAATTATTTACGGTTATAAAGTGGTCTTAATATCGTAAAATTATGACTTATGAGTAACATTTACCATTAAGTAAAAATTCTGACGTTAAAATTACCGTTAAATTTTCCTTTAGGTAAAGTACACTTATAAGTAATTTTCTTTCGTAAAAATTACGTCCCTCAAAATACTTTAAAGTGTTGAAACTTAAGGGTTATTAAAATAGGTAAAAATAACATAAATAAAACTTATATTATAACTTTAAAAAAAGTTTTACTTCAAAGTAAATTTTGAAGGTTAATTTAACAAAATATTTACTTAAATTAAGTAATATTGCCTCAAAGCTCTACGCTTTTACTTAAAATGCTGCTTGGGATTAGTCTGGATCTTAAAAAAGACTTCTTAAAACCGTTTCTAGGATATCTGGGAGGAATTAGTATGACCAAAAAATGACATTCACCCCAAATTAACTTTTTTAAATGGCAACACCCTCTTAAAAAATGCTACCTATCAAAAAAATACATTTTAATAGTTTAATTTTTAATAAAAATTAATTTCAATTTCTCGTCATAAACATCAAATTAAACTATTAAATATCAAATTATTCCATTTTGTTGTCGAAAAAACAAAAACTGGAGGACACAAAATAATTTGAACAAAAGTATAATAAACTAAAAAGCATAAATAACCAAATTGTCCAACAATAATTAAAACACTTTAATTTTTAGCTTTTAAAATTAAAAGCTTTTATAATTTTGAAATTTTTGTGGCGAAATATATAGGCATTATTGAACAATTTAAATGTATGTTTTTGGTAGATTTTTTTTATATGTCAATTTTTCTGAAAACTTCCAAATATCTGTACACTGATATCAAGAAAAAAGTGAATTTTCAACTTTGATTATAATTATATAATACATTATTATAATAACTATTGGGTCATTCCATCACAAACGATACTGAGGGGGGAAAATAAATATGTCCTTTTCGCATTAAATCTGATGAATTTTGAAAGAAAACATTAAAATGTACGACAAAAAAAACAAGAAGAAACGCGTCATTTTTAAGTAAATTAGTCTTCAAAATCTGTAGTACCCAAGTGAACTGGCTGAATGACCATTGGGCCTCTAACTATTGGAAATACGAAAAAAAACTGTCAATCTGTCAACCGTTTTTTCACGTTGTGATTTGAGATTATTTATCGTAGTATAGGTGGATTGGGTCACAGTCCCGAAAAAAATGATAATTATCACGTTATTAGTGTGTTTTCTTGTTACTTTGCCACTGTAACACCCGAAACGAAAAATCATGTAATTGTTTTATTAGTATACCTTACAGATTGATTAGATCCGAAAAACCATTACCTTCAAAGTATCAAAAATATATTATTATATCAACATTTTACATTTCACCATATTCCTTTTTAACAACCCTTTAGCCAATATCGTGATGGTTGACAATAGGAATACTTATTATTTTTATTATGCGTTAAATACTCTTGCTTGTTTTAAAAATGAGATTCATATAGAACAATAATTATTGTACTACCCTCTTAAAGCACTTTTTGTTTTTTTATTTTCTGAGAAACCTGGACATTTAATTAAAAATGTTTGTTAGGAATCTCATTTTTAAATACAAGCAAAAGTTTTTATGAAGAATGATTTTTTGCGATTCCGTTACAAACATCATTTATTTCTCTCTTATTTTGATATATAATTGTTTTTTTACTCTGAGCACCCTATATATATCATTCATCTTTTTATGAAAGTCTTAATTTTTAACCATCAAATATTTTCAAAAAGAATTCATTTTTCCATAAAACGCACTTCTAGTTTTTTGGGTTTTTTTAGTTTCTGAGCACCCTGTACATTTATTTTAAAATGTGTAGGAATCTTATTTTTGAAAAACATGTTTTTTTTTCGTATCATACCTAATAAAAAAGTTTTTTTCTATTGTCAATACGATCGTGGGCACACTGTATAATATACAAAGTATATTAAAAAAATAATATTATGTAATAGGAGTAAAGAAAATTGTATTACCATTCTTAAATGCAATAATAATTGTCAAATTTAAAAAATATATTACTTTTATGACCAGGTTTGCGGTAATTTGTCGGCCATTTTTCATTTTTGCATAACTATCTGATAGGCGCATAAAGGCAGATGAATTTTTATAAAGTCGGAGCTGGAGGTTCATATTTTCGAATGCACTATGTGGTTCTGGGCAAGCAATTATAAATTTTTACTTATATTCAATTTATTATTTGTAATTACAAAACTTGAAAATTTGTAGGTTAAAAAACGCTATAATTTTGGCAAAAAATCCAAAAAAGACATTTTAAAGTTGTATTTATACTCAACTTTATCCGTACTATAAATTTTTGACACTAATTTTCACTATTATATTTACGCAACACCTTTTTAACACGAAAAAGAAAAGATTCCGAAAGTAAGATTTTTGACAATCTTTTCATGTATTTGTTATAACGCAACGCATACGCAGTAAATTCTACTTCGCAGTTTAAAATCTTAGGTAATAATCTGTCACGAACAATAAAGAGGCATCAAAATGCGTTTTTAAAGTGTTTTAAAAATTTGATTTTTGCCGCGTAAATTTGCCTCTCAGACCACTGTGCGCCGTATCGGAGTTTCGAAACAGCACTCGCAGGAATTCTGCACGCTGCAAATTAAGTCCCGCCATTGTTATGACCGCCGTTGCGGACGTGCCTGGGCACGAACGTTGGCGGCCAAAACCAAAAATCCACACAGGAACTTATTCAAACAATTTTGCAGGATTAGTTTTGTGCCAAATCGTGCTTTTTCATTTTTGCACGACAATTCGGTGCAAGTTTTACTGAATAAACTGTTAATAAAGTGTGGAATTTGGGCGGACTTTTTGTTATTTGGTTATATTTCCAATAAGCCCAGTATTTGTTTTCAATATATTTTTTTTCAAATTATATTTATTATTTTCATATAAAAAATATTCGATTTCACCAATACTATGTATGTAGAAAACTTAAATAAAATTGCTGTTTTAGGTAAAGTTTTTTATTTCGTTTTTGTAAATATCATATAAAATCCGAGAAAGAAATATATGAATTAATTCATATATTTCTTTCTCGGATTTTTTCGGGTGGTATGTTAAACGTAATTTCCGAATTTATTAATTTTGCTGCCATTAGTTTTTTATGTTCTCTATCATGCACTGTATTTAAATCACTGTTATTCTGCAAGATGTCCTGTGACGAAGAAATCACTATATTACTTACTCTCTAAAAATGAATTAGTCAAAAATGTCATAGCGAAAAAGCAGCCACTAATAATTCTCGTCAACAGCAATTTGTATCCAAGACATTTGGCAGTCAATTCAGTCAAAAGTTATAAAAGTAGAACAGTTTTTGAAATATAATCAATTTTACAAATAATATGGAATTGACTATATCTTAAAAACTGCTTAAATTTTATAGTTTTTGACCGTCTTTTCGGATTCAGGGGACAATTTTACATAAGAATTGATTGGTAAATGTCCTGGATATAAATAGAGTATGATATTGGACGTATGTCCAATAATAGAAATTTACATTTTTTACCAACCAGTAATTGGACACTGGCCATTTTACTGTTTGTTTTCAGAATTCAAATTAAAACGCATTAAAGTGACAATGTTTAAACCATGAGGAACACATTTATACCACACACTGATCTGTACACTTTATAGAAATATTTTTTATTGTAATTTAAACACAGCCCTGCTCTTAACAAAAAAACAAAAATCTTACCACCAAAGTAACGTGCGTACTTTTTTGTCTAATTTTGGACCCAAAATAAAGTAGTTCTTTATTATTACCGACTGAGATATTTATAATTGTATACAGCGTCATCTAATGATTGCTATTAAAAATAAGAATGTATACCTATGTGAAATATGTAAAATTACACTATTTTAAAATACGTAAAATAAAATCAGGGCCAAATTAAATCTTTTTTTTTCAAAACAGGTTTTATTGCATTGCACCTTAAGTTATGATTAGCGTAGACAAATAGGTAATAAAACTAAAATCCCATCTCTAGTTATTATGTATTCCAAGAATGGCCAGTATTATAAATTTTTATTTAGTGATTATTTATTGATTATTAAACATTTTATATAAAACATTATTTGCTTGTAATTAAAAATCATGTAATATAAAACTCGTCTTGTTTATTATTAATTAAATATTTTACGACAACATAACGTCTTTAATTAATTTTCATTGCAATCTAGAAAATAACAAAATGTAATAATTTCCTTCAATGTAACCCAGACCATTAAAAATAATGATTGCGATATTCGAACACAAAAGTTTATTATTTGAAGTAAATTTCCCTTATAATTTAATATATTTTGTTATGGCCGCGCCGTAAAATGATCCATCCAATATTTTATACCCAATAAAGTACAGAGAATTAATGTTTCTTTTTTAAATTATACGATTTCATACATATACTTTTGCGAATTTAATACAATTAACTTTATTTCATTAGGAGATAATCCTGATAAATAACGCTAAAAATAAATACTTACTTAATACAGTTTACATACATACATATAGTTTACATACACTATACACTATATTATTCAAAGATGTGGTGTTGTCCATGTTAACAGCATTTGCATAGTAGGGTCTATGTTAATTGCCATGAATAATTAATGCATGTCTGTAACATGTAAGGGTGTAATCAAGACAGCTTTCCAAATATGCCAGCCTTAATTTTTTTTTATTTTTATAATAAAATATGTTCAGTTAAAGTGTTTTTATTTCCAAATCATTTTTTGTTAAGTGGAATAATGTCTCGTAATTAATAGTTGATCGCATATAGGTTTGGTTGTGTGTATTTGCGTTTTGGTAGTAAAGTAAACAGTTATCGGAAACTATAGTTGTTGGACAATTAACATTAATACTGTAAAAACAAGTTCTATAAATAGTTACCTTAAAGTCAAATCATTAGATGACGCTTTATACAATTATTTGTTAAGAGCAGGGCTGTATTGAAATTTCAATAAAAAATATTTCTAAAAATGTACAGATCAATATGTGGTATAAATGTGTTCCTCATGGTTTAATCATTGTCCCTTTAATGCGTTTTAATTTTAATTCTGAAAACAAACAGTAAAATGGCCACTGTTCAATTACTGGTTGGTAAAAAATGTAAATTTCTATTATTGGACACATGTCCAATATCATACTCTATTTGTATCCCGAACATTTACCAGCCAATTCTTATGTAAAATTGTCCCCTGAATCCGAAAAGACCGTCAAAAACTACAAAAGTTAAGCAGTTTTTAAGATATAGTCAATTCCCTATTATATGTAAAATTGATTATATTTCAAAAACTTTTGTACTTTTATAACTTTTGACGACATTTTCGGATTCATTGGATTCGTCGGAATTGTCCTGGATACAAATTGCTGTTGACGAAAATTATTAGTGGCTGCTTTTTCGCTCTGACACTTTTGACTAATTCAATTTTAGAGAGTAAGTAATATAGTGATTTCTTCGTCACAGGACATCTTGCAGAATAACAGTGATTTAAATACAGTGCATGATAGAGAACATAAAAAACTAATGGCAACAAAATTAATAAATTCGGAAAATACTTTTAACATACCACCCGAGAAAATATTAGATATATATATAAATCATCCTGTTCCGGCCTAAACATTATAAATGCTTCAAAAACTAGAGATACCACACTTAATGATATTTGCAACAAACTATTTCAGAAGTCAGACCAAGGAATTTGTAGTTACCTTCAGAATCCAGAAAAGGGATGAGGAATCCGAGAAAGAAATATATGAATAATAGGATATTTACAAAAACGAAATAAAAAAAATTACCTAAAACAGCAATTTATCCTTAAAAAATATTTAACAATTTATGTTATTTGATGTAAACTTGTTATGTTTAGGTAAAAATTGTATCAGGGCCATATTACCCATTAGGCAGGCAAGGCAATTGCCTTAGGCGCCACAAAAAAATAGGCGCATTGTCCCCAACCAACTTAAAAAAATTGTTACCAAATGGTTTATTTTTCCAAAAAATAAAGCAAATAAACTATATATATACAATTATGAGAACGGTAGAGCACCGAATATTCTTTACTGTTTTTATTATTTTATAAAACAGCGGCTTCCTTTGTAATAACGCGGTGTACCGCCTTACATAAAACAGGGAATTAAAGCTGTTTTACATTTTTTAAATACTTACTACCCAAGTAGCACCACTGGTTAAATTAACGTTATTTTGTAATAAGTGGGGAATTTAATTATGATAAAATTAACGTTATGATAGTTAAACTTAACTTCTTGGTTAAATTTGGTTAAAAAGAAGTTAATATTTGATAGTTTTTGGTTTATTTTACCCTTTTTTAATTATTTTTTAAGTCAATTTAAGTTTATTTAAACTACCTATATTATATAGGTATATATATAATTATAATTTACCAAATATGGTTATTTACTCTCTTGAAATGAAATAGTAAAAATTCTACTATTTGAATTAGTATCAGCATTGTTTACTAATTAAATAGTCGTTTTTACTTTTAAATATTTATTTATTACTATAGTATACTTAATTAGTTAAAGTTTGACTAATTTAAGATAAGTCGCCATATTTTACTGTTACTGAGAGTAATAGTAACTGATTTCTTTAATCGTTTTTAATTCTTGCGGCGTTAAATGCATATAGGCTCCATGGTCCATAAAAATAAAGATGCAAAAAGTTTAGCACCAACACAAAAAATATATTCAACTTTAACAATATTATTAACAATATTTATTGACAGATATCATAAATTTAATAAGTAGCAGTGGTGCGTCTAATTTGACTGTTTCATTCCGTAGAATTTGACTTTGACTGTTAATAATTATTAGCGACTGCTTTGTCGCCATGACAATAATTCAAATATGACTTATAATTAGTTATTTTTGACTTATTCATTTTAAGAGACTATATCTATAGATATAACTTACAGACTAAATCAAAATATGTCTAAAAAAATAACTCGTCTTAAACATTTTTAAGTTATGTTTTATATATATTTTTTTAATAAAAAATATTTTAATTTATAAGGGATAATAAGGTTAGTATGCCCAGGCGCCCTTAAGCTACCAGATTGTATAGTATAAGTATAGTATCTAGTAATAGGCGCCAAATTTTTAAGTGCCTAAGGCGCTTGATTGCCTTAAGCCGGCCCTGAATTGTATGTCCAATAACTATGGTCCATGTGTCCAATTACTATATAAAATGTCCAATTACTATACTTTATACCTCATACTATTATTAAAAAATCAAATATTCTTATTTTTAAGTAAACGTAAATAAAGTTTAAACAAACAATCTTTTTTATATATTTATAAGAAAAAACTAAAATCTTTAAAACAACGGCATATATAAATTTTAATTAAATAATATTCCTTAAGTGTCCAATAACTATGTGGATTACCAATCTGTCCAAAAATTCAGAATGGAACAATTTTTTTTATAGGTTTTGAAACAAATGGTTTTTTTATAAAAACATTTTGAATTTACCAGTTTTATAACAAGTTTGATCGAGATCTATCAATCAAATATATTTAAAGTAGTGTTTAGTTGAGCTCAAAATTTTTAGGGACAAGTTTTTGGTCAAAGATTTTGCAATAAATAATTGTGTAAGTAGAGAAATTTTAAATTTATTATATTCCCTAAAACTTTGGTGTTGTTTTTTTATATCCATATTTTTTACTCAACGAAACTCTCGCAAAAGCACCTACGTATTTTTTTTATTATTTACATAAAAAATGGAGAACCCTTTCAACCAAAGAGTTATTATACGCGTAGCAGGTACAAAAACAGAGCAGGCCCGCCAAGGATAACAATAAAACACTTGAATAGCGCAAGGACCCTTTACTTTTAGGCACATAAATTTCAGGATGTCTACACATTTGAATGAAAGCTCCGAATAATTAAGTTTAAGTTAGGCGAGTTTTAAAATGAACTTTTTAATTAAATACACGTCTTACTCAACTGTAAGAACATGCAATAAAATAAAAAATACTGTTTCTGTATTATTTTTATGATCCGTACAATCAAGGCATAAAATACACTCACCGGCAAAATAATCGATCCACACAAATTTTCGATGAATTTCAATCGCAAATAACTTTTTTATTTGTATTCGGATTAAAACAAATATTAAAGAATATTGTAGATACATTAATGGAGAATCGCTCACATTTTAAAAATTACTAAAAAATACAAGTACGTTTATAATATACAGGTTTAAACAAAAAGATGTTTTTTACTATAAGTTTAAGACACTCTATAGAGTGGCAAAACCGTATATTGTTCTAAATTAAGTTTTAATTATCAAGTCACATCTATTTTTAACAGTTTTGTTTTTGGTTCACCTTTATATATTTATTTTTGTGGAAAATATGGATTGTTTTAAAAAACATTGCAATTTCCAATATTTTTCCTGTAAAAAACTAAGGTTGCTATGGTCCATTCATAGCCTATGGAGGATGACAGTGACAGTTTTGTTGAATCATCCCATACTTGTACATGTCATATACAGCTTTCAAAGCTATCAAATTGTTTTTTGTAAATTAATGTGTTAATTTTGAGGTGTATTCTTACTTTTAAAAATGTCTCCGACTGATGTTGCTCTTTGTACTTTACTTCTTGTGACGTTTAAAACACTTGCCAAGTAATACTGTGACCGTCCATCCTGGATTAAATTAATGGCTCTGGCAACATCAGTCGGACACATATCCATTTTTTAAAGTAAGAAGACACCTCAAAATTTAAACATTAATTTGCAAAAAACAATTTGATAGCTTTTGAAAGCCGTGTATGACATGTCAAAGTATGGGATGATTCAACAAAACTGTCACTGTCATTCTCCATAGCCTATGGATGGACCATGGCAACCTTAGTTCTTCATACAGATAAATATTGCAATTTGCAATTGAAATTCATCGAAAATTTGTGTGGATCGATTATTTTGCCTGTGAGTGTATTTTTCTTTACTTAATCTATACACCCAATTTTACTACCTTTATGAATATTAAATAAAATCGATTCTATCAATAAGACCTTTTATAAAGTTAATAATGGGGAGGAACCGTCTCCAATATAATACTATGACATTTTCCCTTAATGAATAAATGATGATTGACACAGATCTAGATAAAATAAAGGTTTGGATTTCTTTATTAAACGTAAAGACCTACTAAAATTATTCCACTTTTATATTTTCTTGAACGCATTTAATTTTTATTTTTTAAAGAAAGTGAAATTTTAGTCGAAATGTTTTTTTGTTTATTTTTTGAGACCCAGCAAATTATTTATTATTGTTTGAAAGTGATTTATTAAGTTTAAAATAGTTATTTATTATTTCTATTACTCTTGCTTTATGCACTTGTAATAAAAACAAATCTCATTTTTTATGGAAGCGTTTTTGAAATATGAATTTTCAATTGTTTTTTTTTCAATTTTCGGAGGTGTTTTGACGTTTTTGAGTATAGCTTGAAATCTAATTAATCTATTTGGTCAAACAAGCCATTAAATTGAAGGTATTTGCCTAATTTTGTCTAAAACTTTCTTTTACATACTTTTGATATCGGATAAGTATTTTGACGCTAGCGATTTTAATAACTTAAAAAAATTGTTTTTATGGCAAAAATTGAGATCGAAAATTTACATATCGTCCTGGGAAAGGTTTAAATCAAACAGATAACTCCAGTTTGATTTTTTTTCGTAAAGCTCACCTTTTTACAAAAAAAACCAATCTAATGTTGATAAAAATACATGGAAAATAGCGAAGTTATAAATTTTTTTGTGGAAGACCAAAATTCAGCTTTTTGACGATTGTTCTTTAATTTTTTTCTTTTATTTTGTAATATGTTTATTCTTTAATGAAAATCTAAATAAAGTGCATGATTGGGATTTTTTTGAGTTTTTACGTACTTCTTTTACCGAAAACATTATTTAAAATTTAAATTTGACAAGACTCCGCAAACGTGAATTCTTTTGTTTCTCGTGTTGGCATAGTGACATTTTACTGTTATTTTTTGATATTTCAACAAGGTTTTATTAAGTTAATAAAAAGTGTAAAATTAATAAAAGAAGTAGAGAGTTCGAGTGCGTAAATAACCCGCACAATCTGGGCGACGTAAGTGATGAGCACGGAGAACGTTTTCACCAGCATTGAAGGCTATGGAGCGGCGGTATCACGGCTTCTGGGATGCAGCCATGATGGGTGATTACATTTGGTCCCTCATACGAGAAACGGAATACGAAAGCAACACAAAACAAAGAAGGAGCGAGATTTTTCTTAATCTTTCAATTTCTTCAATATTTATTGTTTAATATTCAATAATTTAATTTTAATATTTAATGTTTAAAATAAAAATCAATGTTAAATATTAAATTTTATATACCTAATTCAATTAAATGAAGAAAAAACGTAAAAATTCTCGAAAAATTCATAACTTCGCCATTTATTCATGGATTTTTATAAACAGCAGCTTATTTTTTTCATTTAAGTATAATCTATACGTAAAAACTGGAATTATCTTTTCGATTTCTATCTTTCCCAGAAAGATATGTAAATTTTCGACCTCGATTTTTGTAAAAAAAAAAGGACTTTTTCAACATAAAATCGCCAGTATCGAACTACTGAGCCGATACCAAAACTATACAAGAGAAAGTTGTAGAGGGCCCAATTACCTTTGATTTAAGTGCTTTTTTGGTCAAATCGATCAATTAGGACTCAAAGGATACTCTAAAATGTCAAAAAATTAAAAAAAAAATAAAAAAAAATTGAAAATTCATATCTCGAAAACGCTTCCATGAAAAAAAATGTAAGTGTGATTTTCGCGTTTAGTGTGCCAAACTACACAAGAAAATCAAAGTGAGACATGGTGGGCAAAATGGCTGTAAACTATACTAGACTAACACTAAGTGTTATCCATACCTACTCTTTGTTTTTTTTGCTGTTTTAGTCCATTTTTTTTTGTATTTTTTAGTAATTTTCTACGTTGGCACTACGAAATCAACATATGTGTAGAAGACACATTTACAATGTTTTGTATTTTATTTATTAGGTTTGTAATTACTTTTTTTTAATCAAGTAATATTACCAAACAGCACAATAAAAACAAAAGCGATCACTAATAAAATATCAAAGCTGTCTCTAATTTCCTGGATTTTCAAATTAAATATCTAATAGGAAATAGTTTGGAATCGCCCTGTATAAAATTTAAATTTATTTATTAGGTTTTTAAAGTTTACTTTTAACAAGATATTTTTTTATATCAGGATGTCTTTAACATTTTAATAGCTAAAAATTGGAGAACAGATTTTATCATTGTTAACTATAATTATAATGGGGTAGTTAATTTTTTTCTGACCTATACTTTTTATGGTTTTATTCAAGGCGTTTTGTAATTTTAAACATTTCTGTGAAATCGGAATTTCAAATGAGTTACCGTTTTCGAGATATTTACAAAAAAAAATCTCCTAATTACGTCACTAGGCTATTGACAACGTTGCCAGCTTTTTCTATGGTTGCCAGTGTGTTTAGTTTAAGATTCTTACGATAGATGGCGCCACGTTATAATATTTTAGTTTTAAAACCACTTGATCTATAATTTTAGTTGAAAAGAAGAAAAATAATTGATTTTTTGAGGTTTCTTTTTTTCGGGTTATGTTTTTTTTAAATTTAGATTATTGAAAATCAATGTTATTGTTATGTTATTTGTAATTGATATTAGATAAGTGATTTATTAATAACGGACTCCAAAGCAGAGGAATCTTGTGGAATGGTTGGTTACATTGAACATTGGAGCTTTTAAACAAATAAAGTAAGTACCTATAATTATAATCATATTTTGTCGTAAATGCATTTCATTAGTATAATGCCTAGTTCTTTATATTCTTTTAGATATATCTTGGACTCTAAAATATCAAACAGTAATATGATACCTCGTAACAAGGAAGATAGGTACTTAATGAATTTGGTGACCATCTTTCACTCAACTGACAGTGACAGTATTTGTACATAACCTCTTCGGGTATTTTCTGACATAACCGAATGAAATCATTAACAAGACAACTTGACAACAGGGTAATTTTCAACCAATAGAAATCTTAGAATGTTGGTCACATGGCGAGGTTTGTGACGTCATAAAAATTTATATTTTTTGTAGATATCTCGAAAACGGTAAACTCAATTGAAATTCTGATTTTACAGAAATGTTTAATATTACAAAACGCCTTGAATAAAACCATAAAAAGTATAGGTCAGAAAAAACTACCCCATTATTGACAGAATATCATGTTACCTCCAGTAGAAAAAAAAGTGCATCACTTTTTTCTTTAACTGCACACACATCGCATCGAATTCGAACGTGTGGTTGCGGCTTCAGTTGCCAGCTGCAGCTGCACACTCTCGTTTAATCGTTAGTTTAGCCGAGTGCGAAACTGAATTTCGGTGGCATACAAACGACGTCAGCTTCGCATAGAAGCTGCCGCACATAAATAAAAATAAAATCCATCGGATAGGTTTCGGCTGGGAATGCAGGTGGTTTTAATGTCGTTTTTTGTTATTTATGGACGTCATTTTTTTAGTTTGTTTATGGTATAGATTTGTTACAATAGTTTTTTGTTAATAAATTAAGATAAATGTACCGCAAATATTCATTAAAAACAAGGTTAAGGTCGAAGAAAAGTAATAAAATTTAAGACTTTTTTCTACTTTCACCTTTTTTCTTATAAATATATAAAAAGGATGTATATATAATTTGTTTGTTGAAACTTTATTTACGTTTACTTAAAAGTAGGAATATTTGAATTTTTAATAATAGTTTTATAAAAACATGCAAAAAAGTATAGTAATTGGACATTTTATATAGTAATTGGACACATGGACCATAGTTATTGGACATACAATTTTTATATAAACATAACAACCCTACATCAAATAACATAAAATGTTAAATATTTTTTAAAGATAAATTGCTGTTTTATGTAATTTTTTTTATTTCGTTTTTGAAAATATCATATAATTCATATATTTCTTTCTTAGATTCCTCATCTCTATTCTGGATTCTGAAGGTAACTATAGTTAGTATACTAATACCTTGGTCTGACTTCTGAAATAGTTTGTTGCAAATATCATTAAGTGTGGTATCTCTAGTTTGTGAAGCATTTATAATGTTTAGGATGATTTATATATATCTAATATTTTTTCGGGTGGTATGTTAAAAGTATTTTCCGAATTTATTAATTTTGTTGCCATTAGATTTTTATGTTCTCTATCATGCACTGTATTTAAATCACTGTTATTCAGCAAGATGTCCTGTGACGAAGAAATCGCTATATTACTTACTCTCTAAAAATGAATTAGTCAAAAATGTCATAGCGAAAAAGCAGCCACTAATAATTCTCGTCAACAGCAATTTGTATCCAGGACATTTAGCAGTTAATTCCGAAAATGTCAAAAGTTATAAAAGGAGAGCAGTTTTTAAAATATAATCAATTTTGCATATAATATGGAATTGACTATATCTCGAAAACTGCTTAACTTTTATAGTTTTTGACGGTCTTTCCGGATTCAAAAAAATTACATTTTTTTTCAAGCGGCCATGATATACAACCTTGTATGCCTATATAGAGATAGTTGAAGTGCGTCTTTTTCATTAGCGGCAGACAAAAAACTCAAAAAAGCCTAGGGATAGAAGTAAATCCATAGGTGTCTCAATAGACGTCAAATAATAAAATTAATTTAGCATTTCATACAAAGCAATCACGATGTATTAATTATATTAATTATAATCGCACGGAATATTTAGTGATTATTTATTAAATTTTAATTGAACGAAACAAAGAACAACTAGTTTATTAGTATAATATTATGATGATAGACGAGTCGCCAATGTCGGAACTCCAAACAAATGTCAGTACGTCAAAATTAATTCAAGCGCAGCATTTTGACAGAGCAGTGTTTATTTTTAGTTAAAGGCTTTGTTATCTATGGTTTAGGATATTTATCGGCATTGTAAGTAGAGGAAAGTCGCCTAATATGGGGGTAGCTCCTAATATGGGGTAACTCACTTTTGAGCAAGTACTAGTTCCGACATATATTGTGTATATTGTATACTAACCACTTACTTGCCAGGAAGCGCCCATTAACTTTTTGGAGCAAACATATGTTCTGTTTTGTCGTTTGAGGTTATAATAATTCTGTGTGGTAAGGAAAGTTTTTTGGTCGTTTTGCATTTTGATTGTTTAAGAAGACCTAAAGGTGAGTTTATAAAGTTTTAATAATATCATTCTATATAAAATTTTGTGTAGTTTATGAAAATGATTTTGTTTTTTTTTAAGAACACCAAATTTTTTCCAAATAGTCGCCCCTTTAAAAAATCTAATTTTCTCCTAATATGGGATACCAATCAATTCCTAATTTGGGGTACCCCATATTAGGAAATTATTTTCTTTTTTGTGTTATACCGAAGATATCAGAGGCGAAAAATGTGTGATGTGTCAAGGCTGCTTCAAATGGGCACACGTTGAATGTGCTGGATATGAAAGAAACCAGTATATTTGTGACTTTTGCGCTAGTAAATAGATTTTTTTTGTATTTTTCTTAGATGAGTAAAGTTTTTGGTTCATAAGAAAAAAAAATGTTGGATGCAGTTTTTATGTTTTATTTCCATAAATAAATAATTTTTATTAAAAAAAAAACAAATTTTTTTTTTAATTTTACATAATAAATTCCTATATGGGGTACCCCATATTATGAACGTAGTGTACCCCATATTAGGATGACATATGCCCCTAATATGGGGTAGTGAAGCTTTTTTTAAATGCTGAATATTTTCTTCTGCACTTTTTTTTAAACCTGTTTTTTCTTATTAAATTCTTAAAAAGTGTCCAGGGAAACGTAAAATTTACATAAAGTGTTAAAACTTCTTTACGTTTTTTTAATATAGTATTTTTTTAAAAAGTACCCCATATTAGGAGACTTTCCTCTAAGGGTTATAAGTTTTTTTAGTTTTTAACAATAATTTATAATGCTTTTAGCCAAAATTTTATACCACATAAATTATGAGTAAATAAAATAATTCTATTGCTTATCCTATTTATATTACGCCCTTGAAAAAAAAATTGTATATGTTATTTGGAGTAGAAGCTCTTTTTGTGCTTCGTACAGTTGCCTGCCTCAGCTACGCTTCGGCCGCCAATCTCTGTACTCACCACAAAAAGAGTCACTTCTACTCCTTATGACATAATCTACTATTTTTACCAAAATTTGGCCATTTTACTGTTTGTTTTCAGAATCAAAATTAAAACGCATTAAAGTGACAATGTTTAAACCATGAGGAACACATTTATACCACACACTGATCTGTACACTTTTTAGAAATATTTTTTATTGTAATTTAAACATAGCACCGCTTTTAACAAAAAAACAAAAATCTTACCACCAAAGTAACGTGCGAACTTTTTTGTCCTATATTGGACCCAAAATAAAGTAGTTCTATATTATTACCGACTAAGATAGTTATAATTGTATACAGTGTCATCTAATGATTTGACTTTAAGGTAACTATTTATAGAACTCTTGTTTTTACAGTTTAAAGTACCTAAAAATAGCTGAGGATGCAAAACAAAAATCAATTATCAACAAAGTAATCAATGATAACACAAATGTAAATTTTTAATGAATGTAGATTATTGCCCACTGTGCAAGCATATTTTGCCTCAGTTGTCATAGGTCAGGAACAACCAGTGGCGGCCCAAAATTTACTTTACTTATAAAAATTTTAATGATTTTTTTATTAAAAAAAAATGACCCTAATGCAAAAATTAAGGATGACAACTTATTTGGTGACACCCTGTATACTCACGTGCATGCCCTTTTCGTTAGCACGTACGATACACCGGTAACGATTCGCTTTTCCGTATTGAAAATATGTACCTGAATCACGATCGGGCTCATATATTGGCAATAGAGTTTGTAATCGAGTTTGTGACTGGATTTTAGCACACATCTGCAGATGATTCCGACTGATAACTTGCCGTTTGAATGAGTACTAGTTTGGTTATTTAAATTTAACATAAATTTAGTTTTTAGTTTTTATCCTGTACGAGGAAAGCTATTTATATTTTAATAATTAAGTAGCATGGCTACAGACTTTTCACCTAAGATACGGACCAACAAAAAGTCCACCAAGGAAACGATAATAAAGACCTTTTTAGCTATGGAGATGAAAGACTTTTGCCCATTGTAAAAAGACGAAGGAACAAATACCAAAATACATAATTGACGAAATAGCCAAGAGTGAAAAAACAAATTTGTTAGACAACATTATTAAGGTTTAAGTTAAAATTAAATAAAATTAAAAATTATATTGACATTAAAATGAAAAAAAAAAACAAATTTGGTTTTAATTCATTCATTTAAATCGTATAAAAAATAGCATTTAATACGGTCCTGTTCAATGTTATAGCTTAAGTTTTCTAAAAGTGATTTTTCCAAATAAGTCATCATTTTTAAATAAATAAGTAGTACTAATGATAACTTTACCTGTACTCACGAAGAAAAAACTGTATGATATCAGAAGATATGGGCAACTTACCTAGAAAAGAAAAAGAAAAAATATTATTTTATATTAACTTCCTAAACAAAAAATTAATAAATAATGACGTTCCTAATAAACTATGTTTGAAAATTTATTTATTTTTTACTTGAAAAGTACGGCCCTGTACTTTTTGGATTCGTATTTTCTGTAAAATAGAAAAGTAAGAATTTAATTAGATATGAACCTAAATAAATTAAAAGTAAGACATTTTCATTCTGCAGTAGGTAAAGTTACAAAAACAGATCATCTCTACAGTTCGCACTCTTTTTTTATTCAAACTTGTTCTTTCACACGTAAAATTATGTTGATAAACTTTTCTGTCGAAAGATGAGTTGCACATTTTTTGTAGCTAATTTAATACTTATTTATCAGGAAGAAAAAAAAATTCAAAATTCTTTTTGAGGGTACACAGAATTTCGAAAATTTTGGCCAAGCCGGACCTGGAATTTTTTGCAACTTGGTATGCCTACTTATTAGGTAGGCAACCCTTAATCCGTATTTCAATTTTGAGAAAAAAATACGAAGCCGTTTAAAAGTTATGAGCAATTAAAGAAATGACCAAAATTGATGAATCACCCTGTATTTCTGAAATAAAGGGCGATAGACCCATCAAATGTGGGTTTTTTAGAACCCCATCGGTGGTTCCTACCTGCACTTAAAATATGTCTGTTTCCCAAAGAAACACCCTGTATTATAAACACTATGGACAGTTGTTACGAACACGTTCCGAATTAGAATAAAGTAAGCAGAAACATAAGTTGCAGACGCTGAAGTCAGTTGAACCTGTTGATGCGTATTGTCAGTGGGAAATGTTTTGATTGACTGCCTGAAATCACGTGTACTTTTTCAAAAATAATTTGTTAAACATTAACAAAATAATCTGTAACCTGAAATTAACAAAATGCTTACATTTCATATTACCTTTACAAAACTTTCGGTAAAATATTTTCCTTTGTTAAAATAATCCTAACGTTTTTTTTTGTTTATTATTGGTAAAATTTATTTGATCTTAAATCTAAATTGGTACTATGAATTGAACACGCAAAAATAATTTTATTAATGAGTTCTTCAAGTATATTGATTTTTCTGTTATTTAGGAAAGGTGGGTAATTAAAGGCAAAGAATTAAATAATGCGTAGTAAATGGAGCCGTTTCAATAAAATGTAATTAATGCAAACGAAGACGCCTATTTAGTCCTCACTGTTAATAAATTATTTATATAAAAATAACTAATTAAAAGGGACTTTCAAGGAAGTGTTCCAATAAACTGGAGAAAAGACCGGGTCATTTTTTGCGCGGTTCGTGTGGAATGCTCGTAAATTTTTTATGAATTATGTTGTTTCTTAATGAAATAAAAAACTTGTTGTGGGTGTGATAATTTTTATTTTTGGATTTATGCTGCATTCAATGATTTTTTAATTAAAAATTATTATTTCTTGTTTTCGTGTTAAGACTTATCGGGCACGATATTAGTTGTTATCAGAAGTTTTAGTACTTCTTAAGAGACATTTGGGTGAATATGCTAAGATACTTAGGATGCATTGTTGATATTACAGATAATATGTAAAATAAATAACAAAAATAAAAATAAAAATTGTTTTAAGGTGTTTTAACAAATTGCCTTCAAAAAATTACCAGAAATAAAAGATTTGCAAAAATGGCGAATGCGTCGGGATTAAAGACGTATTTTATAATATTCTGTTATTCCCTATAGTTATTTTTTTGTATTTGTAATGCCCTGTAAATTGTTTTTAATTTTAACAATTTTCAAACAATTCGCAATTCTTTTAAAATGCCAAAATGGTAAAGGCGAGAAAGTAAATATTTAAGTAAAATATTGAATGTATAAAATCGTGTAATGCATTGCATAGATAATATACAATTTATGTATGTACATAGGTATATTACGAAAATGTAAATAACATTTTTTATTTTATTTAATTTTTATTTATTTTTGTAAACAGGAAATGCTGCCTTTCAATGTATACTTTATTTTTGCTAAATAAATAAGTCTCTGTATGAAACATTTTTGATGACATCTACTTCAGAAAGAAGTGTAAATTTTTTAAGTTGCTTTATTCAAACACGAGTACTTACACGCAAGGCAACCTTTTTATTTTTTGTTAAGATTTTCCAAGCGAGGAAAATTTTATAATAAAATTAGATAGATTTTATTTTATTTAGTTGGTTAAAATGCAAAATTAGATGATATTTTTGTTATAATATACCTATTTACAGATATTATTTTCTATGATACAGAAGTTCGGGAGGGTATTTTTGAAGCAAAAAAAAATGCACAATAATACTAATTACAAAAATTTATTCTGTCAAGTTATTCATGAAAAAAACATTGAAATAAAATTAGACTAATAGTATTCGTAACATTGTATAAATATGCTTATGCTTAGTTTTGACAAATAAAAAACGCAATAGAAACTTAAAACAACAATAAATCAAATAGAAAATTGAAAAAATCTCTACACTTAGATCGCACAATAAATAAAGATTTTACAGGGGTGAGTCACAAACAAAAGGGTAACACTGTATAAAACGATTATTGCATTCTCTTATGATTTAGATTTAATTTCCCTAAATAGATTTTTTTTTAACTTACAAAAATGGCGAATGCGCCGGAATTAAACTTAAATTTTAATTAATTATAATTTTTTGTTTAGTTTTTCTTTTGAATCGTTTTTAAAATTAAGGTTCACACAATATTATAGTACCCAGGTATACTTGGGCTTCCTGGATTTAAAACATTTTTTCTAGTAGGTTTTTAGTCACACAATCGTTAAAATAAAGTGCCTTTCTTGTAAAATTATAGTAAATGTGAAAATTATTTTATTACCTCAATACAAAAATACAAAAGTATTAAATAGTTTCTCAAGGCCAATATTTGAAAAGTTTATTTATATGAACATTGTACTGACCTTTTAATTTCGCCGGCAGTAAACTATAACTTAAATTCGGGCACGGACTTCACTGTAAAGTCCTCATAAAACATTTTCTTTACTTTCACTGTGAAAAACTTTCAATTTCCAAGAAATACATGTCGATTTATAACCTTTATAATCTGCGTTTATAAAATAATAAAAATGTGACGTTTGACGGTGACACACTATTGTTTCATAGATGGCGGTCTATACAAATTTTTGATTTAAATCATTTTAAGATAATAATAAGTATTTGTCGTATAAAAAGTATAGTATGCACCTCGTTTATAAACTTTTCTATACACTCATTCGCAAGCTCGCTCGTGTATAAAATGGCGTTTATCAAACTTGATACATGATATACTATTTTGGTGGTAGAATACATTTATAATAATATCTACTGTTGAAAAAATCAATATAATCGAAATAACATTAATCAAACACGAGTGAAACATGTCATCGGCTAAAACCTTCTTTTTAAAATTGTGTGTAAATTTTTCATGCCAAAGTCCAGAACGGACAGTGAATAATTGATGTGCAGATGTCCGATACCGTGCACCGGATCACAGAGACATCGGCCTCAAAAAAAAAAAAAAAAAAAAAAAAACAGGACAGCATCGAAGGCGGCAATGGCAGCGCCGCCGCCGTCTCGTCTCTTTATAATTTAGGAAGATCGCGTTGGCCGGGTCACGTCATTTGCATGCTTAGTGCTGCTAGCTGAAGCTACAAATTAATTCGGTTACCTATATATATAGACGTAAATAGACTTGGGTATTCAATAAAATACGAGCAAATATTTTTTAAAAAGAAATAAAATTAAATACACTGCAAAATAAATAAGTTGTATCTTATTTTATTTTGTATTAATTTCAAAAGTTACAGATAATTTTGTTAATGTTTAACAAATTATTTCGTTGAAAAAGTACACGTGATTTCAGGCAGTCAATCAAAACATTTCCCACTGACAATACGCATCAACAAGTTCAACTGACTTCAGCGTCTGCAACTTATGTTTCTGCTTAATTTATTCTAATTCGTAACGTGTTCGTAACAACTGTCCACAGTGTTTATAATATATTACCAGAAATCTGTTATTATTGTTATTCGGATTCCTTATACCTATTTAACGAGTGTAGTATCCAAAAAAAGATGCCATCACTGGTTTTCAAGCTGAGATTAGGGGATACAGTGAAGTGGGTTAAAGTTACTATATACATCAGTAAGTGTGTAGTAGTACTGATAATTACCCTCTTATATATGCCTACAAGACAATTATCGCTTGATTACAGCGATAATTGTCTACTAGGAATCGATAATTCCATTGTATCTACGTATCCATGGCAATTAATAAAAATAACGTCATATTTTAATTTAATGTGACAGTTATTTTAAATGTCACGTTTTGGTAAAGAATCATTTGAATCAATTAATGTAAATGTGAAAAATAGTGTTAAAATATTTGAAACTGTTATTCTTTGATTTAATTAGTTTATTCGTGTAATTATCTAAACAAATTACACTCGTGCATAAAAATAATCAGATAATTTTGCATTCAAGCATATTTCCTTTTAAAAAATGCATTCGGTCATTTTCATATTTTGAGGAAAGAGCCCTCCACCTTCGGTGTCGGGCTCTTTCCAAAATATGAAAATGAACTCATGCATTTTTTAGGCAATATGCTTTCAAGCAAAATTATCGATAATTTTTAAGCACTTGTGTAATTACCCCCGATAATTATATTGTACCAAATTTCTTTATAATTTGATGATTTCAGAATGGTTTGTTATTTAATTGTGTTCATTTATGTATGTGTTAATTTTTTTGTTTAGAAAATTGATTAATAAAACAACATTTTTTATGTTAACAATTTCCAACAAATATTTTTGTGACTGGGTCTACAAAAAGATTTGTAAAAGTAAGGCCCTTTTTGATAATGTGCATTGTGTTTAGAATATAAATTGATATTGTTAGTTGGATATTTCTTTTTAAGGAGAATTTTACTTTTAATATTAAGATAGTAAAGAACCACCCTAATATATACTAAAGTGGCTAATTCTTTCTATTAATTTTTTATTTAGTTTTAAAATAAAAAATTTCTCGTTTCAAAAATCCCAATAAATAATAAAATAAAAGTTGCCCGTTGGTTAGTAAAATATTCCTGTTTGATTAACGGAACTTTGATCATATAAAATTTACACTTCTTTGTGACGATGTCATTAAAAATGTTTCATACAGAAACTTTGTTATTTAGCAGAAGGCAGCATTTCGGTTTTGCTGAAAATACAAAAAAATTTGCATAATTTCATTTTCGTAATATACATACATAAATTGTATATTATCTATAAATTCGAAATTAAAGAAGTATTTACGGCGTCGCATTTGCTAGTTTTGCAACCTAAGAGAATAATAGCGAATTATATAAAAATTATAGAAACTTATATGGAATCACCCAGTAATTTACAATAAATTAGAATTTACGAAGAAATAATGGGTTTTTGTCAATTTAATATCAGTGTTAGAGGTAAGAGGTAAATTAATTAATTAATGTAATATACGAGGTGTGTTCAGAAAATAACGGGAATTGTTAAATTTCGCGGGTTCGGAGGGTCCGGTTGTCATCAAATTTTCTTTATTATGTTGGTATACATGCCCCCAAAGTATGATAAAAACTTTAGCTGTTTTCATTGTTTACTTTGTCTGTGGCAGCCGCTAAGGTAAGCCGTGTTTTATGAGCTCGGCGATTCTTCGTTCGTTAAAAGAAATGGATCAAAGAATTTGTATCCAATTTTGCTTAAAAAATTAAATAAATTCTGTGAAATGTTAACAAAGGCCTATAGTGAGTCTGCTATAAGTAAAACAAGAGTTAACAAGTGGTATAAGAGTTTCCAAGATGGCCGTGAAGACGTTGAAGATGACGAACGCCCTGAACGCACAAGCACATTAACAACCGATAAAAACATGGAAAAAGTGGAAGAAATGGTTATAAACCATCAGAGAAGTCGCTGATGATGTTGGTATATCGATTGTCTCATTCCATGAAATTTTTCGAAATGTTTTTGTATGAAACGCGTGGCAGCAAAATTTGTTCTAAAATTGTTAAATTTTGAACAAAATGTTTGCCAAAAACAATACTGTACTGATGCCCCAGCCTCCATATTCGCCAGACATGCCTCTGTCTAACTTTTCCCTATTCCCAAAAATAAAGAGAACCTTAAAGGACCGTCGTTTTGCAAGCATAGATGACATTAAAAGTGTAAGAGTATTGGGAGAAGAGCTGGCACATGTGCATAATATCCAATGGGGACTATTTTGAAGGCGACAACATTAATGTAGACGAATAAATAAATTTTTGTTTTAAAAAACAAAAATGCTCGATATTTTCTGAACACACCTCGAATATTAAAATACTGAATACCTTTTAAAATAAGGTGTAACGAAAAAATTATTAAAAAAAAAATTCCCAAAGATAAAGAAAAAAAATATGCATTGGAAGTTTTTTATATTTTTGTGATACGCCACTTGTGTTCTGTAAGTAAATAGATACCAGTTGTAAAAAATTGTTCCTTAAAGTTTTTCTTGCAAAAAATAAATAAAAACTCAATAAATACAAAAGTGTTATACCCATAAGGCTCTAATACCCTTCAGTATTTATTTATCCACCTATTAGCTTAAGCAATGATTAGAAAATTTAGTACCTATTTTAAAAATTCCATAACCACAAAATTATTTTTTTATCGGTTTTTTTATTTCTGTTTACTCAGATTAAATTAGGACAAGTTCACAGGTTAAACTTTAAACATTCAACTTGTGTAAATAAATCCAAAAGCACTTCCCTTAGTTAAGATATTTACAATTTGAGCACATAACCTAAAATTTGAAAGAAATGCACTGGATTCTGTCATAAAAGTTGCCAGATTTTGTTTGAATTTACCTTCATTACAAAAATGACATAATTCACAATTAATAAAAACGCCAAATTAACAAATTGAATTGTTGATTTTGTCATTTTTGTAATTGGTCTAAATTTAAACAAAATTTCTTGACAAAATCTGAAAACGCTGGTTGCTACCAACCTTAACATAATAGGTAAATTGAATTAGGCAACCAGATTAGCCTAAAGTTCCTAGACGATCAGTGGCGTACTTTTTGGTTGGATAAAGGTTATTATAAATTATTTTTAGTCTTTGGAATTTAGAAAAGGAGCCTAGAAAACTACCCATTTTAAAATATTACATTAATTACATTAATGTAATTACACCCTGTACACACAATTATCTAACAAGAAATAAAATGAGACTAAAAACTGTGTTAATTATAGAAAATTTAAAAAACTAGTACCTATGTAAAAAAACCGTGTGAATATATCGTAAGAAACTAATAGGTTTTTCTAAATAAACATCATTATTTTTGCACTAACCCTTTCTCAAATAAAATAAAAACCAGGTTTTGCCAAACAGTTTAAGGAAGCATTTTCGAACATGTTTATAGCAACTTTTTCTTTAATTTTTACGTGTAGAAACACCCCTCGAAATATATTAACGTTATTTTCAGACACCCTGTAGAACTTTTAATCCCGGCGCATCCGCCATATTTGCAATTCTTAAAATGGTGAATGCGCCAAAAATAAAATTATCGCAGCCACAATTCATAAAAAAATAACGAGCACGAGTTTATTGAGCCATATTCCGGAAGTATTTTTTTTATTTAAAAAGGCGTCTTCAGTTAAATATTTGACATTTGATTATCCGTCTGTTTCCAAATACTCGATAAATCAATGGACTTGGAGGTTTCATTAATGTTCCGATTAAAAAATTAACTTTATTATGTTGGTTATTTAATTTACAGCAAAAAAATGCAACCTAAATTTATTTTATTGATTATTTTAACTTGTATAGGTAATTTAAACAAATAATTGCACATATTAATTTTTATCTACCTTATCTTTACCTCATTTAGTAATTTATATTTAAGTATGCACATTTTTAAGAAATCTAACAAAAAATAATATTTGTACAAACATAACCTTAAAATCAAACATATTTGAATCCTTCAAAAAAACGTAGACAACTGGATTTTAAAATATTTGAGGACAAAATATACATATCTACGAAATTATGGCAAGATAATATAATACATAATATTATACCCGTTTTTGTTTTTTTACCATTGAGTGGAGACTTTTTCAATCAACGCTTTTAATAATGCATAAGGTTGTTTAGATTTATACGACTTATTTATTTTATGATTTTTACTGACTTTAAATTTTTTTAAATTTCTACGTAAATCATAACTAAAATGTGTAGGTATTTATTGTATCTAATAGGTACAATTTATATTTACAGGGACTGTATGCAATTTATTTCTTCATTTGGATTTTCACTGTTTATTGGGAGAACATTTCTAACATTGAACTCTAAACTTTTTTTAAAATTAAAATTAAAAAAAATTTAACAAAAATTTAATTTGTTTATGGTCTTAAATTAAAAAAAAATAATATAGTGGGGTAGACTAAAGAAAGGGAAAATCTCTAAATAATTAATTTTGATGATTAAATCAAATGTCATTTGATGATCAAATCAAATGTCATTTGAATGTAGAAAGTGTCTACGTATACTGTTTGTTGCGACGGTTATTATATATTTGCCCGCCGCGGCGATTTTTTAATCTAATTAATAAAATTATCTTTATATTTCTATTAAACAACATTTTATGAAAGGTTCCAATCGACATCCGCGACGGTGCTTTTTTTAATATTATTTAGTTGCTGCTGAGGAGCAGTAGACACATCTTAAAATGTATAATGGGTTGCATACAATACTCGTATTAAATCGGCAGTAAAGTTCTACTTTACTGCCGATTTCTTTTAGTTTACTGCCGATTGTGGACTACTTTACTGCCGATTTCGGATTAAAATATGTAATCGTAAATATCAAAAAAATTAAATTTTATATTGAAAGGATACTGAGAATCTTTTTTATATTTCTTTAAAAAAACGTTAATTTACAACAATTTAAAAAAAAACAAGTGAACTCAAGTCTTGGTGCAATCAATATTCATTTTAAATCGCTAAAAGGTTGTTTAGTTCGTAAACAAATTTTTAACAGGACCCTAAAAAATAAAACGGCAAGCGAGGTACAAAACATACTGTATATTTATTAATTTTAACATATAAAAAACCTTTTTTGCATTAATTTTTTAGTAATGTGTATTTACGTCTAGACAAAACACCATTTTCATCAACGTAAATAAAAAACAACGTTTTTCACCCACATTAAAAATTGCCAAGGGGACAATTCAAAACCCTCATGCATATTGCATATCGCGTATTTCGCATAGTCTAATCTAAACGTAGGGAATAATTAGAGAAATATACCATTTTAAAATGCAAAGTATTTTTCAGACAGTTATTAGTAATAAACTACATTTCCACATTTTTGTAGCCATGTGGCATGCTGTTCATTTTTTTTATCTGGACTGCGGCAACGTTGCAAATTTAGGGGTTTGGTTGGTAAATACGGAACCAAAATTGGTTGCATTGATTAAAACAAACTAAACTACAGTTCATTTTTTTTTATTTGGACTCGTGTTTTTTTGTTAGGTTGGTGGCTTCTACCAGTTTGACTTAGTATTTTTAGTATTTAAAAATGGTACTTCTGCTTAAGAATTTAATTAAATACTTTGACACTGTCAAATTGACAATAATATTTATTATTGATAATTTACTTGTCAATTATAAATAAAAAGATAATTATGCCAAAAATAATAGCAACGAATTCGAATGTAAAAGCCCTTTTAAGGGTAAAGCGGAGCGCATTTCCGTCCACTATTAGGCAACCTATATTACGCCGCGCAGCCGCATATTCAAACAATTTAGCGCGTAATTTATATGAATGAAATTTTTTGTGGCCCTTTCACCAGCCATCTTAATTAATAATCATTCGATCGCCGCAAAGATCCTGATAAGCCGCTGTGTTGCGTTTAAATGTGTGAATTGTTTAATTATTGCAACCGCAGTGTCTTGATCTTGCTTAGGTAAGTTATTAAGACATAATAAGGGGTCTGCTCGATAATTGATTATTATTTTACCTTTGCTTAGATTGAGTTCGTTCGCTAAGACTAATTGTAGAAAATCATCTGTTGGGTTATTAAAAGTGGAGTTGCAAGGACCCAGTGCGTTTAGTTTAATTCCTTCATCCAGCGACACCCTCCTTACACCCTGAGATAATCGGACACCTTACTGTGTTCCGCTACAACTATTTGGCTACCAACTAGGGCCTAAGCTTTTGCAGCAAGGCTTTTGGGAGGAAGGAATTTACAATGCCTACAGTAAGAACACCAGGAAGGGCAGTGACACGAAGCATGACTGCAGGAAATACAGAAGAAGGACAAGTCCACCAGCAAGTCCAACAGCCAGCAGCAGCCCCCGAAACTTTGTGGCTAAACCCAGGATCCAGTAATATGGAGCCACCAACTCACTCTGCAGGAAGCCGAGACTCTCAGTCTAGAGTAAGAACAAGTCCATTGGTACCAGGTGAGCACGTTCCAACTACTACTTTTCCGGCGGCTGGCCCGTCCAGTCATTATTATGGGGGCAACACAGCATCTAACGTAAACCCAGCAGCTTCTTTGCTTGGTATGGGGTTACCACCTCCACATGCTTATGCATGGCCAAGTGAACCTAGAAATCCAAGCGTGTCAAACTTACAATATGCCAATTCTAATAATGTAAACCCCAACTTTAATTGTGTTAGTAATGTTTTACCCCAATATTATGAGAATGTAAACCCGAATTATGCGAATAACCTACCTATGCAGCGAAATTTTTCAAAAATTCTTGAAGTTTTGCCCAAATTTGATGGCAATTCAGTCAACCCAGTCGATTTTGTTAATCGTCTGGAACAAACAATATCCCTTTGTGATGTGCCTTTTGCTTACATTTCACTTTATGCCCATAACTTATTCCTTGGAAAAGCCAAAATATGGGCAGATGCGTTGTTGCACACATACCCTGATTTTAATACTTTTAAAACAGCCTTTTTACAACAGTTTTGGGGGCATACAAGGCAGACGCATTTAAAACTACAGCTGGAAGTAGGGAAGTACAATGGACAACTATCGTACGTAGAATATTTTCTGTCACAAATTGCGGCCGCTAAACATCTACAGGGCTACTCAGAAATAGAGCTCGTTGCTCTTGTGACTAGGCACTACCCGCCGGTTATTTCGGCATCTCTTATCGGTACTAGAACTATAGCTGAAGCTCTTGATAGGTTAAGGCTAGCGGAGAACTACGAAACGAATTTTGATCTGTCAAAAAGTAGTTCACAAAATAAACCAAGTAGTTCTGACTACGCAAATATACGGGGGCGCGTCGAAACGAATATACGGGGGCAGAACGGAAAATACTTTAACAAAAATTTTACCGAACGTAAATTAAATTGTATCGGCGAACCGGAGTCGTACTGCGACCTAGAGAACGCGACGGAAAACTCTTAGATTCCCAGATTCAGGGTTCTATCGGGGAATCAAAAGCTAAACGAACCCGTTTTTCAAATTCAATTATGAATAATCCTCGGGAGGATTTATTAAAAGAGGGAGATTTTGACCATGTTAACATGGATTCCTCTGCGCCGATTGTGTCCATTAACATTCTCGGTTGCAGGTTCCCAGCTTTGGTGGATACGGGAAGCGAGATTTGTGCGATCTCCACATTAGTGTGGAATACGGTCGGTGAGGGAAATCGGGTGCCCATTTTTCCGGTGTCAGGAGTCAAGGTCACGGGAGCGTTCAAAAATAAGTTACGTCGTATAACGCACCAGGCTTTGCTTCCGTTTTTACTCAACCATTTTAAATTCGAGTTCGAATTTTTGTACATTCCCGATTTAGTTTTTCCGGTTGTTCTAGGCTGTGATTGGCTTAGATCGGTAGACGCCGTGCTAGACTTACAAAAACGAATGTTAAAAGTTGAACACAACCTCAAAATAATACAAATTCCGGAAATTAAGGACTCGGAAGTCTCTAAATCATCGTCGGTGTCCATGAAGGTCGTTACGAAAAGCCGTTTCCCCCAAATTTTAAATGTAAATAAAGCAAACGTTTTAAATACAAATTTTAAAGATATAGTGGACACTTTAGGTATCCCTGTGGGTTACAAAACCAAATTTTATAATGTACTTGTTAAATTTAAAAATATTTTCTCGGATAAGCCCGGGAGGACTTCTGAATATACGCACAAAATTCTAATGCAAGACGAAACGCCGTTTTTTCAGAAACCTTATCCCATTCCGCATGCGCATCGCGCAGCCGTGCAACGGGAGATTGATAAAATGCTAGAGTGGGGTGTAATCGAACGGACTACCACAGCCCCGTATTGCAGCCCACTGGTCACAGCAGTTAAAAAAGACGGCAGTGTACGCGTCTGTCTGGACGCACGTTTTCTTAATAAACGGATGTTGCCAGACTCCGAGTTGCCCAGGCCAGTCGACGACATTTTGCGCACCCTACCTTCGGTACGGTACATGTCGACTATAGACCTCACCCATTCGTATTTTCAAATCCCTTTGCGTCCTCAGGACAAAAAATTTACTGGGTTTCTGCATGGGACTCAAACTTATCGATTTACCGTGCTTCCTTTTGGGTTGAAGACCGCAATATCCTCTTTCTCAAGAGCAATGAGCCTCGTGCTAGGCCCGGATTTTCGAAGTTTTGTTGTAGCCTATGTAGACGACTTAGTTATTATTTCGGAGACACTCGACGATCACCTGCAGCATTTAGATCGCGTGTTTACAAGACTTTCACAAGCGGGATTTACCTTGAGGTTAAAAAAATGCCAATTTTTGCGTACTGAGATGTCTCTGTTGGGTTATATCATCAGTTCGGAGGGAATTCAGTCCGATCCATCGCGGGTACAAGCTATACAGGATTTTCCGGCCCCTAAAAACCCAAAGCAGGTTCAAGCGTTTTTAGGCTTGTGCAACTACGACCGTAGTTTCTGCGAAAACTTCTCGGCTCTCGCGGAGCCCATTTTTCGACTAGTGCGGAAAAAATCCAGCTGGAATTGGGGTTTGGAGCAACAAACAGCGTTTGGCGAAATAAAAAAACGTCTATCTCAGAACATCCTTTTGTTTCACCCAATTCCAGGCGTTCCATATGGGGTACAGACAGATAGCTCGGATTTTGGTTTAGGGGCGCAGCTGTTTCAGGAAGTAGATGGCCGGAAACAGGTAGTAGCTTACGCTAGCAGACTCCTTTTGGACCGCGAACGGGCCTATTCTGTTCCTGAAAAGGAGGCTCTGGCCGTGGTGTTTGCGCTAGATAAGTGGAGAGTGTACCTTTTAGGGACTAAATTTTCCATTTGGACCGATCATCGAGCGCTATCCTACCTAAATACTTGCCGACTCCTGGCTCCTCGGATCACTCGCTGGATTTTGGCATTGCAGGAGTTTGATTTCGATATTCGTTATATTCCGGGGAGAGATAATGTCGTACCAGATATTCTATCGCGGCATCCACCTTCGCGACCTCCTGCGCCGGCCGACAAGTGTTTTAGAATCTTGGCTACGTCGATCTCTTTTCCAAAAAACTTTTGTCAAGACCTACCGTCCTTGATTCAAGCTCAACGGACCGACTCTAAGCTGTCGGATATTATAGATAACATTAAAAACTCTGCGAATAGTGACAACAGGTTCATAATTCATAATGAATTACTTTTTATGCGTCGCTCAGAGGATCAGCCTTGTCTTATCTGTGTACCGCATGTTTTAATCCCGGATTTTATTCTGGCCTTCCACGAGACCCTGGGTCATTTTGGGGTATTCAAGACATGGGTGGCTCTTAAGCGCGAGGTATGGTGGCAGAATATGCATCGAGATGTCAAACGGGTATTACGTTCATGTGAATTGTGCCAGAAAACCAAGCAGTCGTCTATGCCTAAACCTTCTATGGGGTCTATAATACCAAATCGAGTAAACGAGTTCCTATCCGTAGATTTCTACGGCCCATTACCCAGATCTAGGGCCGGAGTGACATACATCTTTGTGGTTTTAGATGTTTTTTCTAAATACCTGAGCCTCTATCCCCTTAAAAGAGCAAACACATGTAGTATTATTCGTTGTTTCGAGCGGGATTATTTCCCCAAATTTGGGAAACCTGCTGTGATCCATTCAGATAACGGCACCCAATTTATTTCTAAGCAATGGTTGAAATTTTGTGATTCCAGCGGTATCAAAATTTCCCATAGTTCCGTTAGACACCCAGAAGCTAACCCCGTTGAACGTAGCATGCGGGAGCTGGGCCGACTATTTAGGTTATACTGCCATACGAAACATACTGGTTGGGCAAACGAGGTTCCTCGCCTTGTCGAAATAATCAACTCGGTAGTGCACGAGAGTACAGGTTTCACGCCTAGCGAACTTCAGACGGGTGCGCCGCCTCCTTTATTTCTTCGCGACATCGTCGATTTTCCTCAAAAGCCTCCTGATCTGGATGCTCATGTTAAATTATTTTTGGCAAAGGAAGCATTGTTTTCCAAATCCTCCAGACGACGTATCGCCCAGAAACGAACCACAAACATTGATCTTGGACCAGGGGACCTAGTTCTTTTAAAAGCCAATCCTATTTCCTCGTTGCTTAACGCCGAAACTAAGAAATTTATGTTACTATTTGAGGGTCCATATCGGGTTAAAAAACGCGTCGGACCGGCTACTTTTATTTTGGAAAATCCCACTTCCAGAACTGAGCGCGGTATGTTCCATAGTTCCCACCTTAAAAAATATATACAAATTCAAAAAAATTAATAATTTCTTCTTTGGGGGACTAAATTTAATATTGAAAATTAACCTTGTAGCTCCGTAACTGTTGGTTGTTGCGTTACTACAATGTAGGGGGCAGGTAAAGCGGAGCGCATTTCCGTCCACTATTAGGCAACCTATATTACGCCGCGCAGCCGCATATTCAAACAATTTAGCGCGTAATTTATATGAATGAAATTTTTTGTGGCCCTTTCACCAGCCATCTTAATTAATAATCATTCGATCGCCGCAAAGATCCTGATAAGCCGCTGTGTTGCGTTTAAATGTGTGAATTGTTTAATTATTGCAACCGCAGTGTCTTGATCTTGCTTAGGTAAGTTATTAAGACATAATAAGGGGTCTGCTCGATAATTGATTATTATTTTACCTTTGCTTAGATTGAGTTCGTTCGCTAAGACTAATTGTAGAAAATCATCTGTTGGGTTATTAAAAGTGGAGTTGCAAGGACCCAGTGCGTTTAGTTTAATTCCTTCATCCAGCGACACCCTCCTTACACCCTGAGATAATCGGACACCTTACTGTGTTCCGCTACAAGGGCAAAACTTCATTTTGATGAAATTATGCCAAATGCCACAATGGAAGAAAAAGTACATCGCCTTATGGACATTTTTGGAGTAAAAAAGTAACGAATTTGGTTTTATAAATATTACATCACACATTATTTTCACATTATTCACCATTGGAAAACATTTAAGTTCACAACAAATTTTAATTCCTTTTATATAAATTCTTTTCAAAGATTATTATCCGCTAGGAATACTCAACTAAAATGGGCAATAGCCAGAGAATTGGTTGGTTAGTTTACAAACTAGCTAAAGCTTGGCTATTTTGTGTTACTAGAAATTTTGGTTTTCATATTAGCCAAACTGAATTGGATAGTATACAAACTATCCAGCTATTTTAGTTTCCCTAATAATTTCAAGTAAATTAGCCAAGATCCTTGGTTATTTTGTAAACTAGCCGTTAATTTAGTTGAAAATATGTTTTCAATTAAAATAGCTGACAGTTTGGCTAGTTTATAAACTATCCAGTTGGTTTATAAACTATCCAAGTTTGCACATTAGCCGTAACATACAGGGCGGTCCAGGATTAATCTGAAAAATTTTAATGATAGATAGAGCCTGAAAAAACAATACAAAAAAAACCCAAAAACATTTTTTTTAAATGCATACTAACGGAGATATAGTCCTTTAAAATAATTTTTAAACCATTAAACCGATTCTTCTCAAATTTTGTGTAGGTTAAGCTTCCGTCGATAATATAATGAAAATTTCCTACAAAAGGCCCAGTGGCGAAGATTCTGGGGGGATTCCCCTTTTTACCCTCATATTTTTGACGCCACTGGATTTTATTAGAAAATCATCAGAAAATCATTTATTTTTATCCTTTTTCAATGTAAAAGCAAAACTTTTATGTTAATTTTTTATCAGATCAAGGGTTTCGGAGATATTTCAGTTTAAAATTTCAAAAACACTGTATACACGGAACTTTTGTTATTATTTTAGTAATAAAAATGATTTTTTTTTGAACGATTGTATTGGACCAATAAAAATTTACCAATGAAATAATGGAATAATCGCTTTCAATAGGGTGATTATTCGATGTTGCTAAACTGATAACGTGGCATAATTATTACCAAGTTACCGATTTAAAATAAAATATTATGATAAAAATCTGTATACTCGGTGATTTTGAAATTTAAAAGTCAAATATCTCCGAAACCACTGATCTTATGAAAATTTAACACACAAGTTTTGCTTCTAAATTGAATAGGAAATCTGATGATTTTCCAATAAAATCCAGTGGTGTCGAAATAGGGAGGTAAAAAGGGGAAACCCCCCCAAAATCACCGGCGCTGGGCCTTTTGTAAAAAATTTTACCTAAACAAAATTTGAGCAGAATCGGTTTAATGCTTTAAAAGTTATTTATAAAAAAAACGTTTTTTTGCCTTTAAAGGGCTATTAGTGTGTTAGTGTGTATTTTTGAAAAATGTTTTTGGGTTTGTTTTTATTGTTTTTTCAGACTCTATCGATTATTAAAATTTTTCAGATTAATCCTGGACCACCCTGTATATATTGTCCAGAACTATTAATGATCAGTAACTTGCAAATTGAAAGAAGAAAAAGTTTCGTGATTATTGCTTATCTTTTTTAAACCAAATGGATGCCATTTTTAAAGACAGGAAAATTTAGATTTTTCACAAAAAGGTTGAACCTAACAGCAAATAATTTTAATTTTTTTTATTTTCCCCTTATTTTTTTAAATTTAAAAAAAAAATTTATCTGCTTGGCTGAAAATAATGTGTGATTTAATATTTGTAAAACCAAAAACGTTTTTACTCCAAAAATGTCCATAAAGCGATGTACTTTTTCTGCCATTGAGGCATTTGGCATAACTTCATCGAAATGAAGTTTTGCCCTTAAAAGTTCTTTTACTTTAGAATCTGATATTATTGTTGGCATAGTTATCTTTTTATATCGATATTATATAATAATTATAATTAACAAGTAAATTATCAATAATAAATATTACTGTCAATTTGACAGTGCCAGAGTATTTAATTAAGGTCTTCAGCAGAAGTACCATTTTTTAAATAGGTACTAAAAATACTAAATCAAACGGGCATAAGCTACCAACTTAATAAAAAAAATGAACTGGACAGTCCACCGCGATTAAAATCGTTGAAAAACATAATAAAAGATAATGCGGTCAAACCTTTAATTAGGATAATCGTTTTTAATCGATATTATGGCGTAATAAATCAGGTGGTACATTTTTTTTACATGTTAAAACGTTGTTCCTCATTGACCTTGCACACGCGATTTTATTTTGTTCCGTTTTGAAAGGTCCGATTTTTTGTTCGACCGAGTTATCCATCTATAAAAATAAAGTACAATGTCAGAAAACTAATAAAAAAAATAACTAAATTTCGTTATGTTGGCAACACTGCACTAAAATAAATTTTCTGACAGTTATAAACAAAAAACCATACTTAATTCATCAAAAAATTAAATGTAAACCGTCTAAAATCTTAAATTAATGGTTCAAATGAATAAATTATCAATTTTAAATTGACAATTTAAAATAAGGTAAAGTAGACAGTTATCGGACACTTTATTATTGGACAAGAGTTCTATAAATATGTAGTTACCTTAAAGTTAAATCATTAGATTACGCTGTATACAATTATAACTATCTCAGTCGGTAATAATATAGAACTACTTTATTTTGGGTCCAATATAGGACAAAAAAGTGCGCACGTTACTTTGGTGGTAAGATTTTTGTTTTTTTGTTAAGAGCAGGGCTGTGTTTAAATTACAATAAAAAATATTTCCAAAAAGTGTACAGATCAGTGTGTGGTATAAACGTGTTCCTCATGGTTTAAACAGTGTCAATTTAATGCGTTTTAATTTTAATTCTGAATAAAAACAGTAAAATTGCCGGTGTCCAATTACTGGTTGGTAAAATTTGTAAATTTTTATTATTGGACATATGTCCAATATCATACTCTATTTATATCCCGGGCATTTACCAGCCACTTATGTAAAATTGTCCCCTGAATCCGAAAAGACCGTCAAAAACTATAAAAGTTAAGCAGTTTTTAAGATATAGTCAATTCCATATTATATGTAAGATTGATTATATTTCAAAAACTGTTCTACTTTTATAACTTTTGACGAAATTTTCGGATTTAGTGAATAATATTTCATAGGAATTGACTGCTAAATGTCCTGGATACAAATTGCTGTTGACGAGAATTATTAGTGGCTGCTTTTTCGCTTTGACATTTTTGACTGATTCATTTTTAGGGAGTAAGTAATATAGTGATTTCTTCGTCACAGGACATCTTGCAGAATAACAGTGATTTAAATACAGTGCATGATAGACAACATAAAAAACTAATGGCAACAAAATTAATAAATTCGAAAAATACTTTTAACATACCACCCGAAAAAATATTAAATATAGGTATATAAATTATCCTGTTCCGGCCTAAACATTATAAATGCTTCACAAACTAGAGATACCACACTTAATGATATTTGCAACAAGCTATTTCAGAAGTCCGACCAAGGAATTAGTAGTTACCTTCAGAATCCAGAAAAGGGATGAGGAATCCGAGAAAGAAATATATGAATTATATAATATTTACAAAACGAAATAAAAAAAATTTGATGTAAAAATTGTATGTCCAATAACTATACTTTTTTGCATGTTTTTATAAAACTATTATTAAAAATTACAATAACTAGGTATGTGGTTTACATTGTTTTTTGACAATAAATAAAGTAAAAAAATAAATAAGGTCTTACAGAAAAGATCCACTTCTTTTAACTGGGTTGACATGAAAAAATAATTGTTTTAATGAAAATAAAAAAAACGTTATTATTACCTACAAATAATAGTAATTATTATTGAAATCAATAAAATTTTGGTGTATTTCCAATTCACGTAAACCGTAAGTTGTTAAATATAAGCGTTATCTATGCTATGAGCAGATAGATAAATCGTATTTTGTTTACAATATTAAATTTGCAGTAATAAATTAAGTAGCTGGTACGAATGTTTTGAAATCTATTAAATTTACTAGATTGTTTTATTGCCTAAAAATAATAACTATTCTTAAAAAATCAGCGACGTAGGTACGCCCCTGGTAAATATTTAAAACTTTTATTTAATATTAAAACATTGAATACAATTAACCATATTTGAAAGGTTAAAGTCTTTTATAATTAACATTAACATTGAATACAATTAACCATATTTGAAAGGTTAAAGTCTTTTATAATTAACACCAATAAATTCAATTACAGATACTGATAACAGACAAATATAACCTTTATAACGTTTACATTTATTATCAGAATATTAATATTAATATTAAAACATTGAATACAATTAACCATATTTAAAAGGTTAAAGTCTTTTATTATTAACACCAATAAATTCAATTACACACTGATAACAGACAAATATAACCTTTATAACGTTACGGCGCTTTAGTCACGGGCTGAAGTTAGCAACAGGTTTTTAGTCACGGGCTGAAGTAGTTTTAAGTTAGTTGACAGTTGTCAAATGTCATACAATCGTTAACATAAAGTGCCTTTCTTGTAAAATAATACTAAATGTAAAAATTATTTTATTATCTTAATACAAAAATACAAAAATATTAAATAGTTTCTCAACGCCAATATTTGCAAAGTTTATATGATCATTGTACTGACCTTTTAATTTCGCCGGCAGTAAACTATAACTTAAATTCGGGCACGGACTCTACTGTAAAGTCCTCATAAAACATTTCCTTTACTTTCACTGTGAAAAACATCAATATACATTTCGATTTATAACCTTTATAATTGTGTTTATAAAATGTAAAAATGTGACATTTGACAGTTTCCCCTGTTGTTGCATAGATGGCGCTCTATACAAATTTTTGATTTAAATCATTTTAAGATAATAATAAGTATTTGTCGTAGAAAAAGTATAGTATGCACCTCGTTTATAAACTTTTCTATACACTCATTAATTTAAGAACTCGCTCGCAAGCTCGCTCGTGCCTAAATTAAATTCGTGTATAAAATGGCGTTTATCAAACTTGATACATAATATAGGTACTATTATTTAATATTAAACATTGCCAACAATAAACCATATTTAAAAGGTCTTTTATAATTAACACCAATAAATTCAATTACAGACACTCTGATTACAGACAAATAGGTATAACCTTTATAACGTGTACCTACCTATAGATACATTTATTATCGGAACATGTTTCTAATAATAGGTAACATTATAAAAAATAAGAACTGTATTTGTAGACAATACTGTAATACAATAATGCATAATAACATAGCTATAGGTTATCTTCGTTATTTATAAATAATTATGTCATAACAACAAAACATTGCGGTTTTTTATTACACATCTTTAATAGTGATCTCTTTTTATAAAAATATTTTTCTGTACTACTTACCTAATTCATACATTTTATATAAATACATAAGATAAATTAAATAGGTAAGCATAGAAATTATAAAACAGTTAAAAAATCATTGAACCATCGCGTTTTATTGAAAACGGACAAAACTGATATACAAACAAATGATTTAATTGACAGGACAATTCCTGTTGCTTAGTTACCTTTATTTTCAATGGTTTTGTTTATTTACTTTAGTTAATTTATAGACAATACATTATTTAGGTAGTTAATGTAGTATTTTTTAATATTGGTAATTGTAATTTTTGTATCTAAGAAATTTAATTATTTTGACATCAAGGTATACCAACATTTAAAATTAAGATTAAATAATAGCATATAGTACCAACATAATTAAATGTGCAAAATAAAAATAATGAATTTTATAAATAACATTTCGATTTTTGTATTAATAAACATTCAAAATATGTCTTATAGGACTTACCCTTTTGACTTGGAAGTTGTCAGCCCTGAGGGTTTCCTGAATTTCCTGCTGCGGTCTGGAAGGCTGAGCCGTGGAATTGCTGAAATTCGGGAATTTGTCGAAAACGCCTCTTATTTTGAAATTCTTCATGATTCTCGCCTTTATCTATTCATCAACATTTACAGTTTCAATACAGTCAATTTTAAAAACAACTTTTCAAATGCACGTTCAAAATCACATTCTGCAGCAAAAGTATCGACTATCAGCGAAATTGAGTGAGGAGAGCACGTTAACTTGACGCGAACCACGGACCTTTTGTAATGCGCTTTCAGTGCCTGGAATTTCAGCAGGCGACTGTTGAACGCACAGCTAGGACGTTATCCTGCAATTGCGAGTCTCACCGACCTGCAGGACCTTCCCCTAAAAGTCAATAGCAGGATATCTTTGCTTCCAACACACGAACGTAATTCTGCGCCATAAGGCCCTTCCGAACAGCGCACAAGCGGATTTTCGCGTTTGTTTTTTCGAAAACAACTGACAACCGAACTGTCAAACTAACGCTGCTTATGCTAAACGCACGATAACAATTTTAATATGTTACAGAAAACAACTGACAGATCGATATGTCACGAAAAACACATGTTGATACTGCTATTCTTTGCGCATTGAGTTAAGACGTAATCCGCAACACCGCACCCTCTTCCACTTACAAAATAAACAAAGACGGAAACTTAGCAACACGTTGATGCGGTAATTGTAGACGACAAAAAATTCTCGAGCGGTGTTGTCAAACCTTCGATAAATACGCAGGTCAACAGCAATCATTTTGCACAATTAGCTCTTATTTCCGCGATATTGCAAAAAATAGTATATTATGTATCATATTTGATAAAGGCCATTTTATACACGAATTTAATTTAGGCGCGAGCGAGCTTGCGAGCGAGTGCTTAAGTTAATGAGTGTATAGAAAAGTTTATAAACGAGGTGCATATATACTATACTTCTTCTACGACAAATACTTATTATTATCTTAAAATGATTTAAATCAAAAATTTGTATAGAGCGCCAACTATGAAACAACAGGGGAAACTTGTCAAATGTCACATTTTTACATTTTATAAACACAATTACAAAGGTCGAAATTTATCTTGAAAATTGACAGTTTTATGAGGACTTTACAATAGAGTCCGTGCCCGAATTTAAGTTATAGTTTACTGCCGGCGAAATTAAAAGGTCAGTACAATGTTCATATAAACTTTTCAAATATTGGCGTTGAGAAACTATTTAATACTTCTGTATTTTTGTATTGAGATAATAAAATAATTTTTACATTTAGTATTATTTTACAGGAAAGGCACTTTATTTTAACGATTGTATGACATTTGACAACTGTAAACTAACTTAAAACTAACTTCAGCCCGTGACTAAAAACCTGTTGCTAACTTCAGCCCGTGACTAAAGCGCCATAAAGCCACAACTTGTCAATGTGTATTTAAAATGTCACTTAGTGTCATGGAAACATGTACGATAAAGGGCGTTTTAAAGGTGAAAGTAGAAAAAATTATTTATTAAATCTACCCTGCAGCAAACAAATAAATGAGTTTTTTAAACTTGGCACCACTGCCTTCGTTTAACAGCTGATCCAAAGCCATCATGACAGTGCTCTCCTAACCTAACTAATTAATCAAGTTTTTCTTATATTTAGGTTTACAGTGTTTTATTTCTACTTCAACTAACAAACCGCAAACATGTTGTTCACGGTGTTCGTGAAAAATTGTTCGATCGTTTTTTATCAACGACAACGTGGAATGTCAAAAATAAGGTGCGTTTTTTAGGCGGCAAATTTGTTTTTTTTTAATTCTTTGAATTGTGTTTATTAATAAAAAGTGTGTTTATTTACACATAAACATGTTAAAACAAGATTTTTAATTATTAAGTGTGTTTATAGGAAATATGGAACACTTTTTACGGCCAGTTTATCATTTTTCTCGCAAAAAAACACAATTAACACAAAAGACTTCATGGCTTTGCCGATAACCAATTTAGAACACCTTGAAAAAAACAAGGACGATATGAAAACGAAAATGGAACTGATGATTTTACGAGTACAAGCTGATTTCTGCAAAGCTTTAGAATTGGAAGAAGACTGTAATAAATTTATTGTCGATAGATGGACAAGGAAAGAAGGAGGAAAGTTATAACTTTCAATTGTCAAAAAAAACAAATACATTATATTATATTCTCTATACTTTTTTAGGTGGTGGTGTTACTTGTGTGATGCAAGATGGCAAAATCTTCGAAAAAGCCGGTGTTAACATTTCGGTGGTTTCGGGAAATTTGCCGCCGCAAGCCGTAACGCAAATGAAAACTAGGGGTAAACAATTGCAGGGGAAAAATCTTCCGTTTTTTGCTGCTGGTATCAGCGCGGTGATTCACCCTGTCAATCCAATGGTGCCAACCATACATTTTAATTACAGGTATGTTTGTGCTTAGTTTATCCATGTATTGTATGCTCTAAGGTCAAATAAAATTTTAAAAAATATTGTCAATTTATTAAATTGTCATTTTGTAATTAAATTATTTTTAAAGGCAATTATCTGCATAAATGGATAGTGTATAAAAAATTGCAGGAATTGAAAAATAATCTGATGTCACACCCTAAATGTACAATTTTTATTAACACCATTCGAAAATAGACGTTTTAAATGGTAAATATTAAAATTCTAGTCTTTGTGAAAATAAGTTTAAAAATGCAAATTTTACATTTTTTGACAAGAACTGTCAGATTTAATGCTAAATATTTAGTGGGCTGTGACAGCAAATTTAGTAGTGCCAATGTGATAAAAATAAAACGTTGTATTTTAATTAACAAATTAATACTTTATTACAAATTAAGGTATCAATAAATGCTAAAAACAACATAAAAAGTAAATAGGTTACAATATATAATGTTAATTTTTTGTTATAATGGCAAAATTAAGGTTTAAAACTGTCATATTTTTATGTTTCTTAAGTTGGCAGTACAACATTTTAAATGACAATTTAAAAAAATGTTTTCTGATATTTTCTTAAAAAATATACTGTAAAAATCAATTTTAAAGCTCTCAACATGATCCTCTTGGGATGCTTGAGTTTAAAAAAGAAGTTTTGAAATAATCCATGGAAAATATTTATTTTAATCAACATATTCTGACTTCCCATATCTACAGTCATTAAGTTATGGTAAAAAACCTGTTTTAGGTACTTTGAAGTGCAAAATGGCGACGGTGAAGTGCAATGGTGGTTTGGCGGTGGCACCGACTTAACTCCCTACTATTTAAACACCGCAGATGCGTTGCATTTCCACGAAACCCTCAAAAACGCATGTGATAAACACGATGTCAAATATTACCCGAAATTTAAGAAGTGGTGTGACAAATACTTTAACATTCCGCACAGGGGCGAGAGAAGGGGAATCGGGGGTATATTTTTTGACGACCTGGATTCCCCCACTCAGGAGAAATGTTTCAGTTTCGTTACCGATATGGCCGATGCTGTTATTCCTTCTTATGTCCCGCTAGGTGGGTGATTTGACGTTTCACTGTCAATTGTCAAAAAAAGTGACATTAATGTCAGAATTTGACTGTCAAAAAATAAAAAATTTCAATTGTTTTTTATTAGAATGGCATTTGTTTTAAAACATTTGCTTGTAATTGTTTTAAGCTGTTAAAAACTTTATTTTAGTGAAAAGACACAAACAAGCAAAATACACTAGAGTAGAAAGGGAATGGCAACTACTTAGACGTGGCAGATACGTGGAATTTAACCTCATTTACGATCGAGGAACCAAATTTGGACTGTACACCCCTGGTGCAAGGTACGAAAGTATCCTGATGTCTCTACCTTTGCATGCTCGTTGGGAATACATGAACCAACCTGCCGAAGGAACCCCGGAAAGTGAATTGCTCAAAGTTTTGGCCAATCCCAGGGATTGGATTGAGGGCTGTCATTGTGATGATGAGGTGCCCGATAATTAAGAAAGTTTTATTTCTTTGTTATTGTTTAATAAAAAAATGTTAAATATTTTCAGGTTATTTATTTTTTAACAACATTAAGGCTAGTTCTTCTGCCTCATTAACGCTAAGTGATGAGGTTACTTTGTCTATTTTTTGTTTCTTCTTCTTCTTTAGGACTGTTTCTAGGTTGTCTATTGTTTGTTTTTGTTTCCTCTTTTTGGACCTACAAAAAATACATTTTTATTATTTGTTATTAGGTCGAAAGTCCACTTTTTTCGAAATTTATTTGGGGATAGCAAAATATTGATCTTTAAGGTAAAAAAAAATATGTGTAAAGAAAGAATTTTGATCAACATTTAGGTAGGTAAGTAACAAAAAATTTTCCCCACACTATTTTTAGACTTTAAATTTAGAACTGTACAAAATTAGAAAAGTTAAATTTATATCAAAGAATATAAAGTTTAAAAAAAATCTCACAAATAAAAAATATAAAAAAACAAAAAAATACGAATTTTAGACTCTAAATTTAGAACTGTACAAAATTAGAAAAGTTAAATTTCTATCAAAGAATATAAAATAAAAAAAATAATCCCACAAATAAAAAAATTATTAAAAAAAATTAGACCATTAAAAATATAAAATTGTGAAAAAACATTTTTTAAAACAATAAAGTAAACTAAAATGTTTAGAACCGTCTAAAAATTTTGCTAAAACTGTGTAGACTCTAAATTTAGAACCATACAAGATTTCTATCAAAAAATATGAATACAAAAAAAAATCTCACAAATAAAAAAATTAAATAAAACATTGAATTAAATCAAACTGATTTAAGAAAATAAACATAAACGTTAAATATACTGTTGGTTGGGTATTTTTTGCAAAAAGGAGTCCATTGAATTACAAAATAATGAATGATTTATAAAATTAAATTACAAAATTATAATTTTATAAATTAAAGTGTCAAATAAAAGGAGTTATGTTAATACAGCACCGAATATGTTTTTTGCGACCCGGTGGAATTAATAGGAATTTACTGAATTAAAATAACATGAATAGTTATTAGTATAATCATAATATTGATAATATTCAGCGTCGGAAATTCACTTTTTTCTCGATATCAGTAACTGTAAAAATATGTAAATTTTCAGAAACATTTACATTTTTACGTACTAAAGAATGCAAGTCAATTTTTCTGAAAATTTCTCAATTTTTCCGTTATTTTACGAAAAAAAATTTAAAACCCTAATTGATAACCCATTTCAGAAAAATCGTGATTTTTTCACAAAATTTTAACTTTTTCGACGTTAAAAAAACTAAATTTTTATTTTCTACAAAAAGTTCCCTATCAAATGTTTTACTCATAAAATAAGTAAATGTTGTCAAAAAAAAAAGACTATTTTGACATAATCTGTGTAAAATAAATAAGATTTATAAAAAAGGACCATTTCGTAAACAATTATATTTACTCAAAAAATAAAAGAAAATGTATCTTAAAAAAATTATTAAATTAAGATGTTATCACATAAGTTTTTTACCTCAAAGATTAATATTTTTGCTATTACCAAATTAATTTTGAAAACAGATATTTTACCTACAAACAGAGTTCGAAAAAATCATGATTAAAAAAAATCAAAAATCAATGATTTTTATTAAAAAAATCAACAAAACATGGTTTTTTTGTAGTGTACTAAAAAATACTAAAAAAAATTGACTAATAATATTATATTGGCTAGACTGGGCCAAAAAAATCGAATATTTTTTTTTGGAAAGTATATCGAAAATAATGTTTGGGACGACAAAAAAAATTATGGTAAAAGTTTGAGTCCATAATATTAAAATTAAGAGGTCTATCATCGCAATTTTAGATTTTTTTTTCCTGAGCGAGTTTTTGTCTCAGAACTCCCAAATCATTGAGTTTAACAAAATTGACTTAAGAATATTTTTTGAAGAAAATTGAATGCTTTACAAAAAAGGTTTGATTGGAATTTCCCGTCAGATGAACTCTTTTCTTACAATGATGCCTTAAAAATTGTTATAGTTTCACAATTTGATCTTTTAACTTTGGAATTTTGTAATTCAAGTAAAAATCAGTACCCTAAAAAAAAAAGGATAAATATTTTTATGGGAAATCAAATGCTCTACAAAAAAAGTCTTTTATCATTTTTGGCTAAATTCTCTCCATCAAAAGTTATTCAAGGTTAAATTTGAAGACAAAACGAAATTTTAACCTTGAATAACTTTTGATTGAGTGAATTTAGCCAAAAATGTTAAGAGGCTATTTTTGTAAAGCATTTGATTTCCCATAAGAATATTTATCGGTTTTTTATGGGTACTGATTTTTACATGAATTACAAAATTCCAAAGTTAAAAGATCAAAATGTAAAACTATACCAATTTTTAAGGCATGATTTTAAGGAAACGGTTCATCTGACGGAAAATTTCACTTTAACCTTTTTTGTAGAGCATTTAATTTTCTTTAAAAAATATTTTTAAGTTTGGTTTGGGAGTTCTGAGCCTAAAACTTGCTGAGGAAAAAAAAATTAAAATTGCGATGATAGACCTCTTAATATTAATATTATGGACTCAAACTTTCACAATAATTTTTTTGTCACCACATACCACAAACCATAATTTCGATATACTTTTCAAAAAAAAAAAATAGTTGATTTTTTTGGCCCAGTCTAATATTGGCACTACAACAAATAAACCGTCCGCAACTTTCATATATTTTGTATATTCCTTTTTTATTTTATTTAACAAAATAAACAGTTTTTCTATGTACATATATGAATTTATTTAAATAGGTTCAATAATATATTATTGTGCTTTGGTTTTAAATCTTTTAAGTGTTTTTTTAAATTTTAGAAACTCTTTTTAAAACTGATAAATCATTGATTAGAATAAAAAAATCACTTTAAATTGTTATTTTTACTTTTGGTATTGAAAAATTATATAATAACTAAATAATACTCAAAATGTCCTTAAACCAATGAAAATTAAATATCCATCCCCAAGCAGCATTTTAAGTTTAAGCGTAGAGCTTTGAGGCAATATTACTTAAATATTTTGTTAAATTAACCTTAAAAATTTACTTTGAAGTAAAACTTTTTTTTAAGTTATTTAATAAGTTTTATTTGTGTTATTTTTACCTTTTTTAATAATTCTTAAGTTTCAACACTTTAAAGTATTATGAGGGACGTAATTTTTACGAAAGAAAATTACTTATAAGTGTATTTCACCTAAAGGAAAATTTAACGGTAATTTTAACGTCAGAATTTTTACTTAATGGTAAATTTTACTCATAAGTCATAATTTTACGATATTAAGACCACTTTATAACCGTACATAATTCCTATTTGCCTGGTATTTTTTGGAGTTATTGGTGGTAATAATTACACAGCCACACAAATTTTTTGTTTTGTTTTGATCTGGGGGTCTGACCATATTTCTTTTATGTTTTTGGGGTCGCTGAATCCGAATCCAAGGTCTATTTAACCCCATCACATCAGGATTTTGACATAACCTCAAAAAATCTATAATTTAAGCTATTAAACGCATATAACCCTAAACATTAAGTTGTTGACTAAAAACCCAAGCTCCTAAACCCTATAAGCCTAAAACTCACTTAACTCCATAACCCCATGACTCACTTAACCCCATCATCTATTTAAACATATAATCCTTAGGATGAAATTGTGATCTGAAAACCCAAGCTATTAAACCCAATAACCATTTTAACCCCATCCCATAAACCACTTAAACCCATAACCTTGTAACCCATTTAACCCCATCAACATCAATTCCAACAGTTCCGTATCTCAGACATTTAGCTTTGAAGAGACTAAAGTTATGCGGTTATTAAAATAACGTACATATTAAGTTAAATATCTGACAAACGTGGTTGATGTACATTGAGTTATGAGGTTAAATGGGTTATGGGGTTATGGAGTTATGTGAGTTATAAAGTTGTGATATTTAAAAGCTTGGATTTTTATATTAAAACCACATTCTCAGGGTTATATATAGTAATAGCTTATATGATGGGTTTCTTAAGGTTATGGCAAAATCCTGATGTGATGGGGTTAAATAGACCTGGGATTCGGATTCAGCGACCCCAAAAATATATAGAAAATATGGTCAGGGCCCCAGATCAAAACACAAACTTTTTTTTGTGTGGCTGTGTTATTAATTAATATTGACTTAACAAGGAACAATAAGCTTAAGGTGAAAAATAAAACTTTAAGGAAAAAAATTTTTCAGGTCGCCATAATGAGTTTTTTAAGATGGCATCCATTACTTATCTAAACATTTATACAATATTTTTTCATAAATAAGGAAAGTTTTAGTTATTACAAAATGATTAAAACTAAATGATTTTTAAAATTTTACTCTACGGTGGCCTTTATTACTTTGTAAGTACCATTTTGTAAAATATAAATTAAAAGAACAAAGAAATTACGAATTTCAATGTTTTATAAAGAGTGAGCAATCAGTTAGTAATTATAGCGTTATTTTTACGTATATTTGTGGTATTTATATTGTTTTTATTACGTTATTCTCTTAGTGAATCAAAAAGGTTATTATGTAGGTAAAATAACGTTGACTTAGTAGTAAATTTGTAGTTATTTTAACTTAAAGTGCTGCTTGGGTTCCCTGATAGCACAGTTTATTCTAAAAATGTTTTTTAAACCTTCCAGTGGGAATATTCTTAGGATCATGCTATATTTCTTCTAGTCATGTTCTAAGAATGTTTTTTAAACCTTCCAGTGAGAATATTCCTAGGATCATGCTATATTTCTTCTTGGCATGTTCTAAGAATGTTTTTTAAACCTTCCAGTGAGAATATTCTTAGGATCATGCTAGATTTCTTCTAAAGAACATGCTTAAAAGAAATATAGCATAATCCTAAGAATATTCTCACTGGCCTATAGGCAGGTTCTTAGAAGGTGCAAAGTTTAGTGGTAAAAATTAATCCACTCTAAACATATGCTTAGAATGTTGAGAAAGTAATTGCTATAGAAAGTTCATTTAGTAATATTCCTGGAACATTCTGTTAACACGTTCACTACCGCCGTGTTACAGCTGGTCGCTTGTTTTGTACCGAAACTACCGAAACTGGCGTAGGAAATAAACCTGAGTCACTGTAAATAAAGCCACATAAAGTGAACCAGAGGCCACTTAACTGGCCGTGAGCGCGTTATAGACCGAAGACAACATACAAGTCATCACTTGTGACCCAGCTAAATTTATATTGCACCTAAGTAAGATTAAATTTGAAGCCAGTATAGTGGCCGCGGTTCATGGTGAGCCAACCGATTGGCCAATATAGTGGTCGCCGGTAGTGAACGTGTTAAGCATATTCAGTTCAGTTAGGTACCTATATAATAGTAAAAAATACCATAATCTACGTATAAAGTACCTACCTAAAGTACCTATACTTAATATTAAATACTAAGTAAAAAACACAACCCAAAATATTTTTTATAGTTATTTGTCAAATTAAAACAATATTCGATAACAAAATAGTAGATTATGTCATAAGGAGTAGAAGTGACTCTTTTTGTGGTGCAGCTCTTCAATTAAATCATGTGGGATAAAATTTTGGCTAAAAGCATTAGAAATTATTGATAAAAACTAAAAAAACTTATAACCCTTACTTACAATGCCGATAAATATCCTAAACTAAAAATAAAAACAGCTCTGTCAAAATGCTGCGCTTGAATTAATTTTGACGTACTGACATTTGTTTGAAATTCCGACATTGGCGACTCGTCTATCATCATAATATTATACATAAACTAGTTGTTCTTTATTTCGTTCAATTAAAATTTAATAAATAATCACTAAATATTCCGTGCGATTATAATTAATATAATTAATACATCGTGATCGCTTAGTATGAAATGCTAAATTAATTTTATTATTTGACGTCTATTGAGTCACCTATGGATTTACTTCTATCCCTAGGCTTTTTTGAGTTTTTTGTCTGCCGCTAATGAAAAAGACGCACTTCAACTATCTCTATACATGCATATAAGGTTGTATATCATGGCCGCTTGAAAAAAAATACTTTTACTATAGGTATCTAAATTATCCGGCTTTTACATAAAATCTTCTATCCAACTTAAATACAATGAAAAATGTTTTTTTTATGAAGAACTATTTGGTTTTTTCTTTTATGAAGAATTATTTTATAAGGAAATATTTTGTTTTTTATATTTTATTTTATGTTAAAAATAAATATTTATTAATTTGTATACAGATTTTTTATTTCTGAATTAACATTTTTATGTATAATAATCCTAACTATCTTCAACTTCAATCTAATCTGACTTATCCCAGAAAATTTTCCAATTTTACTTTTTATGAAATAATGTCATACAACTTATGGTTTAGAGGTCAAATTATTTATTTAATATTTTTAAATAAATATATATTAATATGTCAATATTCTCAAAAGCTTCCTAGAAGCTCCATAAGAAACCTTCTAGGAACATTCCAAAAACGTATTCTTAAAATGTTCTTAGAATGCTTTTTAGGAAGGTTTTAAGAAGCTTCTAAGAATCTAATTGCATCATCTATTGAATGTTTTAAAAGCCCCTTAGAACATTTTAAGCAATAAGGGAAGGTTCTAAGAATATTCCATTATTCCGGGTCATATCTTCTTAGAAGATTCTTAGAATCAAATTTTGCTATCAGGGTCCAAAAACTGTCTTAAATATATAAAAACTATACAAAAGTCCTAAAACTTTGCTAAAATTGTCTACTTACTTTTCTTTCTTCTTAACCTCCACCGTCTCATCGTCACTGGGCTTATAAAACTCCTGTTCCTCCTCATCGGAATCCTTCTTCCCGTAAATCTCGTCTGGATCCGGCATCCACGATAAATCCGGAGCTTCATCGCTCTCGTCGCTCTCCCCAAAATCATCCCTCTCCTGCTGCTCCTGCTTCTTCTGCTCCTTCAGCTTCCTCCTCTCCTCCTTGTGTTTCGCCTTCACCTTCTGCTTGAACAGCTGCTTATCGAACTTGTCCTCCTCTCTGAGGATCAATCTGGCTCTCTCTATGTCTATCCCCCCTTCATCTTCATTCTCGTACTCCTGAGCCAGCTCCGATTTCTTATCTTTCGTCCCGGATATCACCGCGTCACCTTCATCGTCAAAGGTAATTTTTTTGTTCGGTACGATTTTCTTCTTCAGCAGTTTCTTCGCCAAAGCTGCTTTGGTGATCGGTTTCTTCTTGCTGTTTCTTCCCAGGGACATCGCTTCTATTTCGTCTTCGTTCAGCACCTCTATATCGTGATCCATGCGTTTTACTTGGAGCATGTTTTCTTCGTCGCTGCTGTCATCGTCGGGTAATTGGAAGGGCGTCGATTTATTGGCATCTTCATCTTCATCGTCACTAACACCGCTGTCTTCATCGTCATCTTTACCAAACTTAACACTAACATTATCTTCAGCTTTCTTTACATCCTCATCTTCATTATCACTCTCCGTATTGAAGTACTTCTTATTGTTGCTTTTATTATTGGTAGCCACAAGTTTGCTGACTTTCGGTCCTTCCGCCTTTCTGGCGTTCATCCTCTGCAGAAATCTTATCCTGGGCGGGATGGCGAGACCCAAGGAGTTGGCGAAGGAGTCCGTTTCCAGCGATTGCACGTTGAAAATGTCCTTGTCTTTCATGAGAAACACCGCTTTCGCGTAGGAAACGAACGCGCGTTGCGCGGTGTCTTTGAGAGTCGGGTCTTTGGCTAGGAAGGCCTCCATTTTGCGGACCGGGTTGTTGAGTTTCATTGGGTTTATTCTGTCAAGTGAAAATATGCATACGTATTAGAATCCAGGTTGATTTGGAAATACATATATCAAGAACAAAAATCACCAACAATAAGTTTAATACAAAAAATGAAAATATTTTTTTTAATATACAGGGTAAGTCATTTAACTTGAAACTTTGAAATATCTGTTTGTATGCATTTTACGAAAAAATGTGATAATTACACAGTAGTAACATCAAAAAGACACAAAAAATCGCCGGCACACGTAAACTTAATTATTGGGCGTATAATCCAGTGGTGTAATCAGTTTTTTAAATTTAGCTCGTTTTCTTAAGATATTTAATATTTAAGTTTTTGTAACTTTTTCGTTTATTATTTCTGTACATTTTGAGAAATGCCAAAAAGACAAAAAAACGCCGGGACTTGTAAACCTAATTTTTGGGTGTAGAATTCAGTGGTGTAATCCGTTTTTAAAAAAATTAGGTCGTTTTCTCAAGATATTTGAAAATTTGGGTTTAAATATTTTTTTATTTGTTATTTTGCTATATATGTATGTATATATATATTTTAAGACACCATAATCCCTCTTAAAATATCTTTATTTATTTTATTTACTTATAATTAACATTTTTGGCCAATTCCAATTTTAAAATGTATTAAAATTAATTTATTTCTAAAAAATTATTATTTATCAATAATAAACTTTTTTGTCAGTTAGTAGTATAAAATATTAAAATTAATTTATATTTAAAAAAATAAAAAACCTACTTAAATAACAAGTTGTAAAGAATGTAAAAAATGTTTCATTTTATGCATCGAGTCGAATTTTTTGCCAGAAAACCGATCTTCAAATGTCATAATGGTTTGATGAAATCGTTCACTAGCTTCATCGGATTCGATTGAAAGTTGTTTTTCATAAAAATTAAAATGAGCATGCAAAATTTGTAGCTACATATTTATACTTACTTAACCACAAAACTATGTAGCAAAGAATTATTTCAATTGTAAAAACTAAAAACAACATTAATACAGGCTGTACTTACTAGTAAATGAAATTCTCAAATTTTATTAAATTCGAATATTTCCCACTAATACCAGACAATAAAATTTACTAAAACAAATTTAATTACAAAAAAAGAAATATGCGAAAAATCTAATAAAATTAAAAAAATATAAAATAGTGAATAAACAAAAAAAGGGACTTTTTTTAACCCAAGTTCTAAAACTAAAACATTTTTTAAGACATTCAAGTAAACTAAAACGTTCTAAAATGTTTAGAACTGTCTTAAAAATATTTAAAAACATTTTTAGACTCTAAATTAAGAACTGTATAATTTAATAAAGAATATAAAAAAAATATCTTAATATTTCAATTGTGAAAAAACAAAAAATACGCACTTTTTTAACCCAGGTTCCAAAACTAAAACAGACATTCATTCACGTATACTAAATACGTTCTAAAATGTTTAAAACTGTCTTGAAATGTGCTAAAACTGTTTAAAGATATTATTAGACTATAAATTTGTAACTGTACAAAATTAAAAAAGTTAAAATTCTATCAAAGAATATAAAATTCAAAAAATATCTCACAAATAGAAAATCAAAATAAAATAAATGTAGACTGTTAAAAATATAAAATTATGAAAAAAACAACAAAATACGCACATTTTTTAACCCAAGTTCTAAAATGTTTAGAACTGTATTAAAATGTGAAAAAAACTGTTCAAAAACATTTTTAGACTCTAAATTAAGAGCTGTACAAAATTATAAAAGATAAACTTTTATCAAAGAATATAAAAAATTATCTCAATATTTCAATTGTGAAAAAGCAAAAAACACGCACTTTTTTAACCCAGGTTCTAAAACTAAAGCAGACATTCATTCACGTATACTAAAACGTTCTAAAATGTTTAAAACTGTCTTAAAATGTGATTAAACTGTTTAAAAATATTATTAGACTTTAAATTTGGAACTGTACAAAATTAAAAAAGTTAAAATTCTATCAAAGAATATAAAATTCAAAAAAATTATCTCACAAATAGAAAATCAAAATAAAATAAATGTAGACCATAAAAAATATAAAATTGTGATAAACCAAAAAAATACGAACTTTTTTAACCCAAGTTCTAAAATGTTTAGAACTGTCTTAAAAATGTGCTAAAACTGTTTAAAACATTTTTAGACTCTTATCAAAGAATATAAATAAAATATCCCAATATTTAAATTGTGAAAAAACAAAAAATACGCACTTTTTTAACCCAGGTTCTAAAAGTAAAACAGACATTCACGGATACTAAAATGTTCTAAAATGTTTAAAACTGTCTTTAAAATGTCCTTAAACAGTTTAAAAATATTATTAGACTATAAATTTGGAGCTGTACAAAATTAAAAAAGTTAAAATTCTATAAAAAAATATGAAATTAAAAAAAAATATCTTACAAAAAGAAAATCAAAATAAAATAAATGTAGACCATCAAAAATATATAATTGTGAAAAAAAAACAAAAAAATACGCACTTTTTTCACCCACGTTCTAAAATGTTTAGAACTATCTTAAAAATGTGCTAAAACTGTTTAAAACATTTTTAGACTTTAAATTAAGAACTGTCCAAAATTATAAAAGTTAAACTTTTTTCAAAGAATATTAAAAGAACTTAAAATTTTGTAAAAGTACCCCAAAACTTTATTTTTTTAATATGAAAATTCATTTGAAACTTTATAAAATATTGTACAAAAACTATGGAATTGTTTTAAAACATTTAAATATACTATATAGTTATAACCATCTATAATGTTCCAAACCTGAAGACAAAATCTTAAAAAATCTTGTCAATATAAAACTTGAAATTCCCCTAAAATGGTTTTAGAGCAGTCCAAAATATATTTGTTAAAAATGTCAAAAAAACACCTTAAAATGTCCATTCAAATCATACAAATTCATTATAAAAATATATGCAAAATTATAGATATTTAAACAATTTTTAAATAAAATATAAAAATAAAATATTTATGAAAAAAATTGTGAATTTTTTTATATAAAAAGCAATAAAGTGTACTCACTCTATTTTATTAACGGGAATCTTCTTTTCCTGCAACCTCTCCACCATTTTGACCTCGCTCTCCAAAAGCAAGAGCAAACTCTCCCCCCCTCTATGGTACCTGGCGGTCCTGCCCACTCTGTGAATGTAAGTGGCCGAATCCTCGGGACAGTCCGCCTGAACCACCCAATGAACCTCCGGGAAGTCCAAACCACGGGCCGCTAGATCGGTGGCAAACAAAACGGCCGACGATTTTTTGCAAAAGTTTTCGTATATGTCCATCCTGCGCAGCTGATGCAGAGTGCCGTAGAGAGGAAGAAGACTAGTACCGGGCCTTAGTCTAAGGAAAAAATAATATAGTTTATACAGGGTGTTATGTAAAGACTAAAAATAATTTATAATAACATTTAAGTTGTATTCCGAAATTATATCTGATAGGAACCAAGATTTTGGTTCCTCTGAAATTTCTGTCAATTGTCAAAATTTTCCTGAAACTTGTTTTGGTTACTGAAAAAGCGACCGCACATTATTAGCGGTAACATTTTGGTTGCTGTCATTTTTTTAACTAAAATTAGGTTATGTGTCTCTAAACAAATAAATAAAACCCCCCGATTTTGTTATAACAATTTATATTTAATAGGTAGGTAATTGGAGAAACATGGAGGCATACATAGCATACAATTATTACCAGGTAATATTATAAAATAATTTATTTTTAAACATTTACCACAATGAAAACAACTTCCTACAAAAGTACAATATTTATGTACTTTTGTAGGAAGTTGTTTTAATTGCGGTAAAATTAATGAAACCATTGAAAATTAACCATTGAAAATTTTCAATATAATAAAAATTTAAATTAAAATTATTACGCATAGTTTGGTATTTTTTATCTTCCTATAGAATATAAATGAAAATTATTACTACCTATATCTCTTTATCCATACTGGAACTATCGTCCCAGTTGATAATTTCAAAAAAGACTGCTGCTGAATTTATTTTAAAAATATTGTGTAGGTATAAAAAACACCCAAATAGAAAAAGTTTGGACAGATAAGCACTTTTTGACAGCATTCCAAAATTAGTTCGTTTCTATCAACCGCTAACCGACCAAAATTGTGGTATCGATCCTCAAAAAATAATTTCGGAACATAACTTTAATAACTAGGCTAATCTGGTTGCCTGATTTAATTTATTATCTTATGGTTGGTAACAACTAGCGTTTGTGAACTTGTCCTAATTTCAGAAACAGAAAGAAAAAAACCGATGAAAAAATTAATTTTGTGGTTATGGAGTTTTTAAAATAGGTACTAAATAGTATTTAGTAAATACGCTAAAGAAGTATCGGGTTTTCGAAACGCGCGCGCCATCTGGTAGACTTTGAATGCATTGCGTGAATTTAGGAATCTCTATGTTAGGAATTGTCAAAAATACATTTAAAGTACAGATTATACATCATTTTTAAATAAATATGTAGTTTTTTTAAAAAGAGAGGAAGTGTTCAATTGTACAGCTTAATCGCGCATGTTATTTGTGTTTTACGTTTCAAGGAAAAAATTAAAAAAACTTTTTAGTAGGTACTCGATTTCAATTGATTGATTAAGAAACTCAACGCTTAAATCCTAATATAGTTACGTTAGTGTGTGTATTTTATCAAAGGGATCATGGTGAATTATTGTGTTTTTAAATGTAAATAAAATTCAAGAACTAAATCCTTGCATTTTCATGTTTTGTCAAAAGATCTAATTCGGTAAGTACATTTGTTGGTGCAGAATTAACTAATGATAACTTTACCTAATATAATTTATATTTAAGTTTGGACATTTTTAAGAAATTAGTAAAAAATAATTTTTGCACAAACAAAACCTTAAAATCAACCATTTTTATATTTGAGTTCTCTAAAATGATAATGATAATGATAATGATAATGATAATGATAACTTTACCTAATTTAATTTATATTTAAGTTTGGACATTTTTAAGAAATTAGTAAAAAATAATTTTTGCACAAACAAAACCTTAAAATCAACCATTTTTATATTTGAGTTCTCTAAAAAACGCCGACAACTGCATTTTAAACAACAAAATATACCTACGAATTCATGGCAACATAATATTATATAATATAAAATATAAAATACCATTATACAGGGTGTCCCACAATTAGTGCGACAAAATGAAGGTGTATTATCTAAAGACCCCCAGGAATTCCAGAAAATTGTTTAAAAAATTCTTTCTTCATTATTTAATAAGATACAGGGGAGTCATATTTTCTTTATATGGCAACATTGCCTCATAACAAAGTAATAGTTTAATTCTTAATCATCATGACAACAAACAACAATGTTAGAAAATGCCAAATTTAAATGTCAAAATTTGTTACTTTAAGTTATAGGTTATTTATTTTACGTCAGACAGGGACTCCCTGTATTTTTTCTATCCAGGCTGTGTTCCGTAATTTACTGCCATTACTGTCAGTAATTTTACTGTCAGTAGCGGAAAAGGACCGTTCCGTAATTTATTCAGTACTGACGCACAGTCAAATTGGAACGCGCCTCAGTAGCAGCAGAAAGTGACAATGGTTACGCAAGGTTATGATTTGTGATTTACTACTGACAATTGACAAACTTTACTTTCGGCACAGCAGAGAACATAAATAAAAAATAAATATAACAGTTATAATAAATATAATGTTTGGTTTATGGCAGAGAAATATGGAAAATTTAATGTTATCGTCGTCCGCGTCGAAAAATGTATATAGGAATAGGAAATATAAAATTTCACTGACACCACAATAATAAGCCAAATACCAAACATTACTCTTAAATTCGTCCGCTGAATACAAATATATAACATTTTCTAGGTACTACCTATAGGTAGTACCACAATCCACACAACATGGATTGTGGGTAGTACTATAGTAGGTAGTTTCATATTCTGGGTCTTCGTATGCGTTCTCCCCGCCGACCTGCCTTCGTCACTGCTGCTTGTACTTTCAAGTAATATTTTATCATTAAATATTGAAATAATTAGTCCTATAGGTATTCACCAAATACCATTATATGAAATAATTTATATCCTTCACTTTATTTGACAGCTATTTTTTGTTTAAAAGTTTGGTTATGTGTTTTACTGGAGCCACAGCACCTCTCTGTCCCCAGTTGTTTCAGTAAAATTAATCTGCCGTACATTTATAAAAGGGTAGTATTTACCACTGAGCTCAGTAACTGAAAGTGGATTTCGGAATGCGTTTTCAGTACCGACAGTACTGACAGTAAATTACGGAACATAGGCCCAGTCTGACGTAAAATAAATAACCTATAACAAATTTTGACATTTAAATTTGGCATTTTTTAACATTGTTGTTTGTTGTCATGATGATTAAGAATTAAACTATTACTTTGTTATGAGGCAATGTTGCCTTATAAAGAAAATATGACTCCCCTGTATATTATTAAATAATGAAGAAAGAATTTTTTAAACAATTTTCTGGAATTCCTGGGGGTCTTTAGATAATACACATTCATTTTGTCGCATTAATTGTGGGACCCCCTGTATTATGTATTATATTATAATACATAATATAATGGTATTTTACCGTTTAGTGGAGACTTTGTTAATCAACACTTTTAATAATGCTAAATGCTGTTTAAATTTAGACGACTTATTTGTTTGACGATTTTTACTGAATTGAAATGTTTACACTTTTCACGTTAATTACTACTAAAATGTGTATTTATTGTATCTAATAGGTACAATTTATATTTACAGAGACTGTATGCAATTTATTTCTTCATTCAGATTAACACTGCTTATTGGAAAACCGGTGAAAACTAGGGTTGCCAACTGTCCAGAATTTGGGTGGACGTCCACCTTTTCGGCTCATTTGTCCAGCGTCCAGTCAATACCTTTGGCTGGACGTAAAATGTTCATAATTTTCACGTTGGCACATTTTTCAATTTTTTCGAAGGATTTTTTCCACATACCAGCCATGCCTCGTGCCGCCAGAATTTAAATATTCGTGCCTGCCTCGTGCGCGCTGGACTTTTTCCGTAGGCGTTGCGTGAAAGGCTGAAACCATGCTTCTTTTCTTTCTCACTCACACTCCTTTCTTACACATAAGGCAGGAGCGAGAAAGACAGCACTTATCGAGAATAATCCAGTCCTGTCTTATAAGTAACTTACGACTGTTGTCTTAATATAATTATCGATTTGTTTAATTAATCGTTTGATTGTGACAATTAACGTGCGGAATACTGCGGAACTGCTGCTGCTGACCTATTTAGTTTTCTTAAAAGGTAAGACTATTTTTTGTATACCTAATTTATTAGAACGTTTTATATTAGTTTTTCCTATAGATACCTATTTTCTATTATCTAGAGATTTGTTAATTTATAAAGCAATATGTTTATGTTTTAAAGTTACCCATTTAATACATATATTCATGTTTGTTGTCTTAAGGTAAGATTTTTTACTAGAATAAGTATTTTTTTATTTACATTGAACTATTGAACTAAGTGTTTAATCTATATGGCGAGTTCTGTATATTACCTATTTATGTGTTTCCCAAGTTAAAAAAAAACAAATAAAATATGTCCATAATTTTGTACCGGTGTCCAGAATTTTTAATCACCTTGCCCAGAAAATCCCAAAATAAAAGTTGGCAACCCTAGTGAAAACTCAACCCAGGATTTCCTCTCGAAATACACCCAACAACACAACAAATCGAGCCACGGTTTTTTTTCCGATATTTTTTAACATTTTCCGGCTTTATTCTTAAAAACACTCGTTTGTAACATAAGCGTTTGACAGCTGATTATTAAAAGTTATAATTTTGTTACGGTAACAGCCGAGTGGTGGCGCTACTAGCGATACTTCTTTAGCGTATTTTTCTTTATCTCTGGGAAAATATTTTTTTAAATATTTTTCCGCTACACCTTATGTCAAAAGGTATTCAGTATTTTAATATATTACATTAATTACATAACACCCTGTATATAAACATACCACTGCTTCAATGGATTACATAATAAAACAAATAATATAGTTTGTTGATTTGTATGGCAAAACTGAACATTTTGGAATAAGTATTTGAAAGTTACTGGATTGTTAGAAAAATATTCAGTGTTGAACCAACAAATTTATTAGGTAATAATATTATAATATATTATATTGAACTTACTTGCAAAATATCTCATAGACATATTTAACTTGCTTGCAACTGGAAAAAAATATGATAATCTTCTGTTTCAAGTGATTCTTGATAAAACTCCACAAAATGGAAATCTTGTCTTTCAACTCGCAAACCACATAACTTTGTTGAAGCTCTTTTGGCGTTCCAAATTCCGAGTTTTCGTGCACCGATACATAAGAAGGATCTACGAGACTCAACCTGGCCAAATCTTTAACCGACTTGGTCTGTGTGGCGGAAAATAGTAAGGTTTGTCGTTCCAAGGGTATGTTTGCTATGATGGCGTTCATAGTTTGCTCGAAACCCATGTCCAGGCAACGATCAGCCTCATCCAAAACTAATATCTTCATGTTTACGCAGTCAAACAAAGGATTTTCGTCCATATGTTGCAACAATCGACCGGGAGTGCAAATAATAATATTACACTGGTCCATTCTGTTTCTTTCAAATTTAAGGTCTTTACCCCCTATAATCAATCCAGCTGAAAAATCATGATGCTCCCCCACTTTTCTCAATGTTTCAAATATTTGATAGGCTAACTCTCTTGTTGGGGTTATAACTAAAGCCCCCAAACCATCCAAGTGTGTCCATTGTTTGGAAAACAGTTTTTCTACAACAAAAAATAATGTTTTTTATGCAGATGTATGTCAAAACTAAGTTACAGGCATAATTATGTAAAATAATAAATAATTTACCCAATATTGGTATAATAAATGCCAGAGTTTTCCCTGATCCAGTCTGTGCAGCTCCTAAGATATCTTTCCCTTGTAAAGCTAAACCAATGGTAGCTTTCTGAATTTCTGTAGGTTTTGTATAACCACATTCCCTTAAACCCTTTATAGTCCTTGGCGAAATGGGTAATTCACTAAATTTCGTCACTGAACTGGTGTCAATCTAAAATTTACACTTAAAAACCTTTAAAACTAGTATTCTTAAAAGTTACTCACTGTTTCATATCGTGCCTGTAACTTTTCGATTAAAGTTTGTTCGGAATCGCCCTTTTTGGGCTTCTTTTCGAAAACTTTAACCTTTGCTTTCCCCTTTTTCTTCTTGTCTTTTTTATTTTTTCCATCGTTTTCTGACATTTTCAACAATTTATATACACATGTGTAAAAGTAGGGTTAATTTTTCAATTGTCACATACTGCCAACATAATCACGGTAACTTTCTAACAATCTCAACAATAATTGGCAGGAATTTTGTTGGTAGACTTGTGTATGTGTCATAAACGCAGTGAATATTCAAATCGCAGCAAATTTCCACAAATTTTCGTTAAATTATGGCTGATTTTAAAGTGGTAACGGCGGATTATGTGAAGGTACAAATCTCCACCTCCAAGAATGATTTAGGCGATGTTGAAAAGAGGTTTCCCAAAGATATAACAATTTTACAATTAAAGGTAATTGATTGATTTATTTTTAATGTTTTTTCATAAATGTGTGTGTTTTAAGGAAAAACTGGAGCTTATGACTGGCGGCAGTTGCAGCACAATGCAACTACAAGCGTTTAACAAAGATAACCAACTCGTATGTAACCTCACAAATGATGAGGCTTTATTGGGTTCATACCCCATAGACGATGGTATGCGTATACATGTTGTAGACAGCTTTCTTATAAGAAACGAGCTGGATTTTGGAGACGTCGAAAAACTGGAGATATCCGACGAACAGTACAGCCAAAAGTCAAACACAGTAAGAGCATTTTTAATGAGGAACAAAATGGGGAAGTACAACGAGGAAAATCAGAGCAAAAAAGAACAACAAATACAGGAGGAACAAGATTTAGCGGATAAAATTACAGTTGGCAGTAGGTGTAAGGTTACCGTATCCTCTGCACCTACCCGGTTGGGTACTGTAATGTACTCTGGGTTTGTTGACGAGTTAAATGGGCATTTTGTTGGGGTTAAGTATGATGAACCACTTGGGAAGCACAATGGAAGGTAAATTATTGTTTTATACTTTTGCAGGAAATTGCACTGTTAAAAACACCATGAGTTTGATTGACACCATTCAAAAATAGACATTTTAAATAAAATCCGGGTTTTTAACTAATTTTGGGATGATTACGTTAAAAACGCTTCAGATTTATAACAATGTTGCCAGATTTAAAATAATTTTACTCTTTAGGAAAATTTGATATGCAACATTAAAATTGGGAAAGTTACCAAATTACCAAAAAATACATGCCCAAACTTTGTTTTATTTTTATAAAACATGCAAACCCTGAATTATGTTTTACCACCAAGATTTTGTTACAGGGTGTTATGTAATTAATGTAATATATTAAAATGGGTAGTTCCTTAGGGACAATAAAGAAGCACCTGAATTTTTTTTTTTCTAAATTTCAAAGACTAAAAATAATTTATAATAACCTTTATCCTACCAAAAAGTACGCCACTGATTAACTAGGAACTTTAGACTAATCTGGTTGCCTAATTTAATTTATTATGTTATGGTTGGTAACAAGCAGCGTTTTCAGATTATGTCAAAAAAGTTGCCAAAGTTTGTTTAAAGTTAATTACAAAAATGACAAAATCAACAATGCAGTTTGTTAATTTGGCGTTTTTATTAATTGTTTATTATGTCATTTTTGTAATGAAGGTAAATTCAAACAAAATCTGGCAACTTCTATGACATATTCTAGTGCATTTCTTTCAAATTTTAGGTTATGTGCTCAAATTGTAAATATCTTAACTAAGGAAAGTGCTTTTGAATTTATTAACAGAAATTAAATGTTTAATGTTTAACCTGTAAACTTGTCCTAATTTAATCTTAGTAAACAGAAAGAAAAAAACCGATGAAAAAATTAATTTTGTGGTTATGGAGTTTTTAAAATAGGTACTAAATTGCTTAAGCTAATAGCTGGATGAGTAAATAAATACAGAAGGGCATTAGAGCTTTAAGGGGATTAAAACTTTTGTATTTATTGAGTTTTTATTTATTTATTGCAAGAAAAATTTTTAGTAACAATTGTTTGCAACTGCCAACGCGCACTACTTTGTTGGTATGTACTCACAGAACACAAAAAATATAAAAAACTTCTAATGCATATTTTTTCTGTATCTTTGAAAAATATTTTTTTAAATATCTTTCCGTTACACCTTATGTCAAAAGGTATTCAGTATTTAAATATATTACATTAATTACATAACACTCTGTATACAGGGCCAAAAATTGACAGCCCAAAGGGATTGCCTAAAATTTCAAGACGAATTTTTTAGAAATCGCAAAATTGCAGAAGTTATCTAATTTTTAAGGCAGCCAATGAAATCTCGGTATTTCTGCTATATCGAACGGACCTTTTGACTTGCAACAACACGCACCGAATTTGTTTTTGTTTACTTTTTCACAATGATAAAAAATATTTTGTTACCAAAAAATATAACAAAAAGTCCGATCGAGCAGAAACTGTCTTGAAATTTAAGACACCCTGTATATATTTATTAACCATTTTTTTTAGTATAAAAGGAAAACAGTATTTTAACTGTGAAGATAAATATGGAGGATTTGTGAAGCCACAAAATGTAATTTGTGGTGAGTTCCCTGAACAAGATTATGATTTGAATGAAGAAATATAATCTCTACTTAGTTTTACTGCTTTAATTAATTTTTATAATGTGATGCTAATTTTAAATAACTTGGTATTATCTTAAGGCTTTATTTATAAAATTTGTAGTAATAAAATAAAATTTTTCATTTTTATTTCATTTAATAATAAATAAAATATTTTTTCTACTCCCACCTTTAAAACGCCCTTTATTGTACATGTTTTCATGACACTAAGTGACCTTTTAAATACACATTGACAAGTTGTGGCTTTATGGCGCTTTAGTCACGGGCTAAAGTTAGCAACAGGTTTTTAGTCACAGGCTAAAGTTAGTTGACAGTTGTCAAATGTCATACAATCGTTAAAATAAAGTGCTTTTCTTGTAAAATAATACTAAATGTGAAAATTATTTTAATAATAATTATTATTAATAATTATCTCAATACAAAAATACAAAAGTATTAAATAGTTTCTCAACGCCAATATTTGAAAAGTTTATATGAACATTGTACTGACCATTTAATTTCGTCGGCAGTAAACTTAAATTCGGGCACGGACTCCACTGTAAAGTGCTCATAAAACTTTTTCTTTACTTTCACTGTGAAAAACTGTCAATTTTAAAGAAATACATTTTGATTTATAATCTGTGTTTATAAAATTTAAAAATGTGACATTTGACGGTGACACACAGATTCCCCTATTGTTTCATAGATGGCGCTCTATACAAATTTTTGATTTAAATCATTTTAAGATATTAATAAGTATATGTCGTAAAAAAAGTATAGTATGCACCTCGTTTATAAACTTTTCTATACACTCATTAATTTAAGCACTCGCTCGCAAGCTAGCTCGTGCCTAAATTAAATTCGTGTATAAAATGGCGTTTATCAAACTTGATACATAATATACTATTAATCTAGGCATCCTTTGTATTTTGTGCCATATTTTTTTAAAATCAAATGAAAAATCTTGGTGAGCTTTGAAATATTAGTTTTCTTTACTTGGTACGTCATTTCACACGTAGATGGCGTTAAAACGACCTTGAAAAGAAGTAAAACGGCCTTGACTGTGTAAACAATAACATTACATCGATTAAACCATATTTCCTCCAGTTTGCGAACATAAATTACCGTATATTTACACATTTTATCGCCACTTAAAAATTCTATTGTTCAGTGCGAGTGTCGTTTCATAACCAAAAAAATGATTGCGATAAGCTGGCCGGCCGTGGGTGCGACGATTTTACCGAACTTGGGCGGTATAGCCGGTGGTTTTATAACTAGGAAGCAAATTAAAAGTAAATGGTACGATTCGCTGAAAAGACCCGACTGGAGGCCCCCAAATTGGGCCTTCGGGCCTGTCTGGACCAGTTTGTATTGTTCGATGGGGTATGCTTCATACATGGTTTTTAGAGATGGGGGTGGATTTAATGGTAACAATATTTTAAATAATACAACCTTAAACTTTGATCGTTAATTAATTGGCTGTATATGACCTTTGTTTCAATGGAAAATAAGTACCTATGCTATGCAACATGCTATTAAATTGATAATTTTTGATAAAAAATTAGGCTACCAAAAAGTAAAATTTCAGGGTGGTACATTAAATACAACAATAATTATTTTTGTTGCTTAATTTAGTTAATTTTATTTAAGGCCCAGCAAAAATACCCTTAATGGTTTATGGTACAAACCTTGCTTTTAATTGGGCATGGACTCCTATATTTTTTGGAGCACATAAATTAAAATTGGTAAGTAGGTACAAAACTACATATATAATTTCTATGTATCTAATTTAATACTATTAATAGAATATGACGCAAAAAAATTAATTATATAGGTACTTAAGTAACTTGTACATTGGTAGTTTTTTTAATAATTATAAATTCTATAATTAATTTTTTTTCTTAACTTGCTATATTTTAAACTTAAGGTCCTTCCTTAAGTTAAGGAATTGTCAACGCCTCTAGCGGAAATGACCGTAACTATCAATTTTACGCAAGTTTCATTTTGATAATTTTTATTTGATTTAAAATTTTCTAATCTCCAGCTCCTTTTTATTCTCATTAAATAATTATATAGCTGAATTTGTATTTTCTTTTTCTTTTTTTGTAATTATATAGCTGAATTTATATATTCTTTTACTTTTTTGTATTTGACAATAAATAAACCATTTATTATTATTATTATTATTATTATTATAGAAGTTTTACACAGATTTTCGACATCATGTCCCAATTGCTCGAACATTGTCGACTTTTAACTAAAAATTCGTTTTATATTTTGTTTAAAACATGATTTTTATGAATGTATTTAATTTATTTTTTCAAAAAAAATATGCTACTATAGGCTGTTATCATCGTAACAAAACAACTTTTGATAATCAGCTGTGTTACAAACGAGTGTTTTTGAAAATAAAGAAGGAAAATGTTAAAAAAAAACCGTGACACGATTTGTTGTGTTGTTGGTTAAACCTTTACTCAATGGTTAAACCGAATGAAGAAATAAATTTCATACATTCCCTAAATATAAATATAAATTGTAAATATAAATTGTTTCTATTAGATACAAATACACATTTTAATAATTAACGTGAAAAGTGTAAACATTTCAATTTGGTAATAATCGTCAAACAAATAAGTCTAAATATAAACAGCATTTAGAATTATTAAAAGCGTTGATTAATTCTTTCAATATTATGTATTATATATAATATTATGTTGCCATGAATTCGTAGGTATATTTTGTTTAAAATGCAGTTGTCGGCGTTTTTTACAGAACTCAAATATAAAAATGGTTGATTTTAAGGTTATGTTTGTGCAAAAATTATTTTTTACCAATTTCCAATGTCCAAACTTAAATATAAATTATATTAGGTAAAGTTATCTTTAGTTAATTTTGCACCAACAATGTACTTACCGAATTGGATCCTTCGGCAAAACATGAAAATGCAACGATTTAGTTCTTGAATTTTATTTACAATTAAAAACACAATAATTTACCATGATCCCTTAGATAAATTACACACACTAACGTAACTATATAAGCATTTAAGCGTTGAGGTTCTTAATAAATGATATAAAGAATAATCAATCGAAATCGAGTTCTAAACCAGTTTTTTAGTTTTTTCCTTGCAACGTAAAACACAAATAACGTGCGCGATTTAGCTGTGCAATTAAACAAAATTTGTCGAGTAAGACTTCTGCCTTCCTCCCTTTTGTGAAAAAACTACCTTTTTACTTAAAAATGATTTACAGTTCGTATGCGTTAAATGTATTGTTGATAATTCTTAAATTCACGTAAATACACCCACCAGATGGCTCGCGCGTTGCGAAAACCCGATACTTCTTTAGCGAATTGTATAACATTAAATTTACCTACCTTCTTCTCATACCATGTTAAATTTATGAATATTATTTTTTAGGCATTATATGAAATCCAATTAATAAATGCAACAGCAGTGGCCTCTGCTTATTTGTTCTACAAAATAAATCCAAAAGCAGGTTACATAATGGTCCCTTACATGGTTTGGTTGGGTTTAGCCACTGCCCTCAATTACGTAATTGCCAGAGACAACCCAGAGGGCGCAACCATCAAGGAAATACAAGATTAAATAATAAAGTATTGTTACTGTTTGTTTTTGTTTTTTATTAAATAAATATTTTATAAGAGCGGTATTATTAGTTTTTGCATTGCAAAATGTTCACCTAAATAAAGTTGACACGAATTTTAATTTACTTAATTGTGAAACTGCTTTATTATTTTTGGCATCAGTCTGTATTAAAATTAAGACCAGTTAAACAACATTGTAAAATGAGTATTTTATTGTATTTAATACTTCTTATTTACCATGTTAAATCCCTGTACATACCAGGTGAGTAAATATAAGTATAAACAAAATATAATTAAAAATATGTATTTTTAGAGTCAAATTTGGCAATAAATAATCAAAATGCCTCTGAAATACAGCATGCTGTCTGTAATATTGCAACAAAAGAAGTTAACGCAAGCGCTAATGCGACTATAACTCGTGAGTTACGGGGTGTTTGCACTTCAAGTGAGTTACAAATATATACAGAAGGATGTTTAAAAAAGCGATATTGTTGTTTTTTGATGATGAATAATATTTTCTTATTGCTTTGTATATTAAAGTTATAAAAAATTGTTTAATACAAATTTGTAGAGAATTAAATAAACTACAAATTGACTTTTTTCCAAGGTCTAGAAATATTTGTAGGAAAAAACATTGAAAAAATCTTTTTAATGAAAAATATTTAAACCTTGGGCAACTTTTGACGTCATTTTGTTTATATAGTTTTCGGAGAAAACAGTATACTGTTTTCTTATGAGAACATAGATAATATAATAAATATACTGTTCCAGACTGGGCCAGTTACTTTTTCAAACATTTTCTGAAATATCTGTTTTCTAAATTTGAATTCAAGGGAAGTGACGATTATACCAGCTGGGAACTAATTAAATACATAATTTATTGGAAAATATAAGATTTATTGCAACTTTGAGCATATAATAAATTAAATATCTTAAAATCAAATAATACCACTCATCAGTGGCAGCTGGTGGATTTTTGGTATACCAATATCTCAATTATTAGATATGGGACCCACACCAAATTTTTATGACTTTATAATGACATTAAATAAACAAGTTCTGAGCAACTAGAATTTAAATTGAAGTTTGCGAAAAAAAGATAACCGAAACATGGAACTGACGACACAGTATGAATGATACAAATTTGAGATTATTCGGAATTAAGTATTTTACTGATATTTTTTATTAGTGGATGTTACTTATCAACAAATCACATATAGCCTTATATAAATTACAATGAAATATATATACGTAAGAAAATAACTACTCACCACAGTACTGACATTTTGACTGGAACTATACGTGCATTTACCACAACTTCGCCGCTTGCATTGTTTTCAAGATGAATGTCGTGCAAAGGGCGGGCTCTGTAGGTAATTTTTTACCAACACTTGAGTTAAAACGAGGACTTGACATTTAAACTTCAATATTTCGCAGGAATTTTGAATTTTAACATTGGACACAGAACTGACATGTAAAAGTGAGTACAAAGATTATCAATTTTTTAAAAATTGCTATTATTCCAATCTATGATAAAATTTGAAAAATACATTATAGTTTGTAGTGAAATTGAAAAATTTAAGATAAATTGAATATATTTTAAAATAAAATCACTCAAATATTTGATTCAGGAGTTGTGACACGCCAAGGTACTAATGTTTTGAATATTTATTATGTTTTTCTACAAACGTGCTCTTGAAAAAATACATTACAATTGGGTGGACAAGTTAAAAAAACCTGGATCTTTTGTAATATACTAAAATATTTACAAAAAATATTAAAACACCTACTCTATTGACTGATGACATCAAGTTGTCCAACTTTTGTAGAATCACCCATATATTATATATTCCTACTTAGTTATATTTATATTTTAGATCAATTAACGTCTCTTTTAAATCAACTAGAAGAAAAAATATTCAAAGAACTGAAAGAAATTAAGTTGTTGTTAAACCCTTCCGCTTATAAAACCGCTATAAAACCAAATGACGCTGAGTACGAGTACGACAACGAAAACGATTCTAAAGAAGTGAAATCGTTGAGTGCCAGATCGATTTCGGAAGAAATAGAAAAATATAACGACAGCATATCACTGGATGATGTGTACACATACTACTGGAAAATAGAGGATATAAAACATGTCGCAAACAAAATGAATATGTACATTAGTAGCCCAGGTTTCGAAATTCTGGGTCATTCTTTGGAAATACAATTTTATCCGCATCATTTGAACACAGAAAACATTGGAATTTTGCTAAGGCCATCAAGTAGAAGTTTTATAAAACAACATAAATTTTCTGTTGTCGACCAGTTTAATTTTGATGATTTGAGCTCGGAAATTTTGGGTAAATTATCTGTGGACGTGAAAATGTTCATTGTTCCACCTGAAATACTGAATGAGGCAAAATACACACATAAAAATTGTTTAATTATTAAAGTTGACATTTACTTAAATTCTTAAACAATTATTGAATTTTTACTTAAATTAAATTATAATTATAATATCTAGGGTACCATTCGGCATGTATCTAAAAAAAATGTTATTAGGGATATTAGGGAAAAATAATAAAAAAAATTCTAAATCTTGTTTATTTTATTTTGTTTTTAAAACTTAAGTACAATAAAGCAATTACCAACCAAATCTTTTGGTTCATTTAAAAAAAATAACATAATTTACATAATATCTTGTTAAAAATTATTTAAATCCAGTTTAAATTAATTAAAATAAATTTAAAAAGTAAGGTATTGCGGCTTTTTGAAAAAATGGTTAATTATTTCTAAAAATGGCTCAAAATGTAGTTATATACATTATAGTTATATACAATATAACTGGGGTGGGGTGAATTTCTAACCTCCATTATGTTTATAAGACAGTGCTACAATTTTAACTACATTATTATTGGAAAAATTAGTCACTAAAAACAACAATCCCATTGAAAAAAAAACGATTTTTGTAATTAATTTTCCTTAAAATTTACTTTGAAAATCAATAAATTCTTTCGGTAGAATGACGATGTTATAAGTGGTATATTGAAATATTCGTAGGTACAGTAGGCGTGTCAAGATTTACATATAAAGTACATGCGAAAAATAAATTTTTTTTTTACTAAACCCTGGAAAGAAATTTAAAAATAATTACAAAACCCACTTATAAACCCCAAAAAAGCCCAGTGGGTTGGGTTTTATTAAAAAAACGGTTTTAAGTATTTTTTGGACGTTAAAATAATTTACATATTTTATACCTCATTTGAGTTCGAAAAATTTCGGACTAAAAGATATTATAAATAAGGATAAAACATAAATAATGGTTAGGGATAAATGTACTTAAATTGATTTTATTATAAAACTAAAAAAATAGAATTGGAATTAATCAAAGAAAAAAAATAAAAAAGGCAAACTTAAAAAACTGATGAATTTTACAAAAAAACTAAAAAAAAATTATTTTTATTTTGTATTTTTTTCAAAAAAGTGCATTCAAAATCAAATAGTTTTAAAAAACGTACCATTTAGTCAATTTTTAAATAAGTTATGGGTATTTGAAAAATTTTAACCTATTTTTGGTTGGGTAAAAAAATTGGAAAAAATTATAAGAAATATTTTAGTGGGGTAGAAAAAAATTAAAAAAAATTCAGCCAAATCGAAAGGGGTTCAAAAGTGGTCGATTTGGCGTAGAACGACCCATATGCATTTTTGGTGTTCTAAATTACACACAAAAAATACATACGTATTTTATTATTTTCAGAAAATAAGACGAAATTAGCGTTAAACTGACAGATAGGTAACCTCAATTATTTGTATTCAAATGTCAAAGTGGGACTTTTGGGTGTGGGGAAAATAAGGTTTTTCCGCACCTTAACATGGTTAAAATGGAATTTTTTAAAAAGTCGGAAATTTACAATAAAAATTGTAATTTGAAGATGATTAAAATTATTAAAACACCTTTTCTCCAGATTTTTATATAAATTTTCATAAAATATAAATGAGCCATTTCTAAAATCCCTATTTTACGAAAAAGCCGCCATACGTTACAATTATGAAAGATAAAGTTAAGGGCAAGATAAAATTTTTTAAATAAATCCTAAATTAGTATTATAAAGTTCGTTTTTTTATTTGGTTAAATTTGATATTGGACCCGTAATTTGTTATTGTAAAATAAAAGAAATAAGTTTAAGGGGAAGGTGTGACGGCCCCCAACATAATAACAACAAAACTCCCAAATTTTTGACACAAATAAAAAAAACAACTTTATAACTTTTTAATTAATTTTTTTAAAGCTTTCCTACAAAGTCCCTTATCTAATACAAATGCCATTTATGAAATGACAGGTTATGCAAAAATCGTAACAAATTTTCAAGGGACTCAAATATCTACTTTTATATTAATTAATTGTCGGTAGTATACAGGGTGAGTCGAGGTAAACTCCCAGGTGTCAAAGAAATAATCCATTGTAAAAAAGATAAAAATGTGAAATAAAAAATATTAAAAAGTTCTCAGATATAATAACAAAAATATATTTTGCATGGTTGAAGAGATAATATACACTTACTGACGAAAAGATTGCACATTTTATTTTAGGTCTTTTTTTTTAATTTATAATTTTAACTTTTTTTAGGTAAGTCTTGACATCATGTACGATTTTAAAATAAATTTTCTTTTAAAATGTTCAAATGTTAAATATATTCCAAAATATCCAAAAATTACAAATATTTTGAAATTTCACCACATAATAATTATTATTAATTATTAAAATTATTTACATCAAAAACATCGTTAATTTTTTTTTAATATTATTAAAAAAATTAATAATTATTATCTTTTTCCTTAATTAAATTTATAAAATTTCTGAATTGATTAGATAAGTCTTGATATCATTTAAAATATTAAAATAAATTTACTTTTAAAATTTTAAAATATCAAATATAAAACATTTTTTTCAAAATATTCACAATTTTTAATTACTTGAAAAAGTACAAAAATTTGTAAATTTCACCACAAAATTTACATCTAAAACTTTTTTTAATATCATTTATAATTATTAATAAAATTATTATCTTATCTAAGTCTTGATATGATTTAAAATTTTAAAATAAATTTACTTTTAAAATGTTCCAATATCAAATATAAAATATTTTTTTCAAAATATCCAAAAATTTTAATTATATGAAAAATTATAAAATTTTTGACATTTTACCACAAAATTTTCAAAATTTACATCCAAAACTTCAAAAACATCGTTAATTTTTTTTTTAATATCATTAAAAATTATGAATAAAAATATTAATAATTATTATCTTTTTCCATAATTAAATTTATAATTTTAAAATATGACACTCTTAAAAATGTTTGGATAAGCCTTGACATCATTTAGCATTTTAAAATAAATTTACTTTCAAAATGTCAAAAAAAAATCGTAATTAAAATGTTCAAATATCAAATATAAAACATTTTTTTTTATTTCCAAAATTATTAAAATTTACACAATATGTAAAACTTCAAAAAAAATCGTTCTTTTTTTTAATATTATAAAGGTGTCCTTAAACTTATAAATTTAGGAAAAGATTGAGCAAGTCAAAATAAGACGAAAACCTAAATAAATATTTGTCTTAATTACTTTTGTTTCCAAGATACAGGGTGATAAGGTGCTTTCAATTAAAAAATTTGTTATCATATACCTTTTAGTCCTTTGCGATATAACAATTATTTTAATCTCGAATATCTCGGAAACGGTTTATTTTATCGAAGTTTGAGAGGTACACCTTTTTAATAGTAGCCGAACTGAGTAATCGAAAAATTGCATCAAATGGTACAAAAACCTAACCTCAAAGTTTGTATGGGACAATAAGCTTAAGCAACCCCTGTTTCTACAACACTGTGCTCACTCAAAGAATTGTAATTATGTGTGAATATGTGTTTTGGTAGTAAGTAACTGCTCGCAAAATATCACCTTTCTTATATTATATTAAAAAAAACTGATATGATATGTAACACTATCACCCTGTATCTTTTAAACATACGTAATTAGGAAAAATATTTATTTAGATTTTCGTCGTATTTTGACATGATTAATCTGCTCCTAAATTTATGACACTAAGTTTAGGGACACCTTGTATATTAATAATAATTTATAATAGTATTAATAATTATTAACATCTTTCTCCATAATTAAATTTATAATTTCAAAATATGACATTCCTAAAACTACACTCACTGGCAAAAATATTGCACATTTTATTGTAGGTCTTTTTTTTTCTTTATCAATTTTGTGATTTTGTAGCATAATCTGTGTTTTACGTATACAGGGTGTTATGTAATTAATGTTATATATTAAAATACTGAATACCTTTTGACATAAGGAATAAAGGAAAAATATTTAAAAAAACATTTTTCCGAAGATAAAGAAAAAATATGCATTAGAAGTTTTTTATATTTTTTGTGATACGCCACTGGTTACACACTTGTTTATCTCTGCACATCTGTATTTTGTGAGTACATAGATACCAACCAACAAAGTAGCTATGCGTTGCCAGATGTAAAAAATTGTTACTAAAAATTTTTCTTGCAAAAAATAAATAAAAACTCAATAAATACAAAAGTTTTATGCCCTTAAAGCTCTAATACCCTTCTGTATTTATTTACTGATCCCGCTATTAGCTTAAGCAATGATTAGAAAATTTAGTACCTTTGAAATTTGAAATCCATAACCACAAAATTAATTTTTTCATCAGTTTTTTTCTCTGTTTACTCAGATGAAATTGGGACCAGTTCACAGGTTAAACTTTAAACATTTAATTTGTGTAAATAAATCCAAAAGCACTTCCCTTAGTTAAGATATTTACAATTTGAAAACATAACCTAAAATTTAAAAGAAATGCACTAGATTCTGTCATAAAAGTTGGCAGATTTTGTTTGAATTTACCTTCAGTACAAAAATAAAATAACCAACAATCAATAAAAACGCCAAATTGACAATTTGCATTGTTAATTTTGTCATTTTTGTAATTAAGCTAGATTTAAACAATGTTTGTCAACTTTTTTGAGAGATTTTGGAAAAACTGTTGTTACCAACCATAACATAATAAATCCACCAGATTAACCTAAAGTTCCTAGTCGATCAGTGGCGTACTTTTTGGTAGGATAAAGGTTATTATAAATTATTTTTAGACTTTGGAATTTAGAAAAAAAAAGTTTCAGGTGCTTCTTTATGGACCCTAAGGAACAACCCATTTTAATATATAACATTAATTACCTAACACCCTGTAGATTAAATCCTTGACACCTTTAAAGAAATATTCACATCAATTGACCTAATTACGACGTACTTTCAATTCTAGAGTTAAAGATCAGAGTTTGCACTTGTTACCTTTGCGGGTGATGTTGATGTAGGGCTGGACAAGAGGGTGCATCTCGTGCGTGCTCTTGAACACGGTGACGTCGTCGATGAGCCGGGCTTCGCTCGGTTTTTCCGGAAGTTCCGGCTCGTCGAGGGTTCCGGCGCCGCCGTCGGCGGTCGAGAGGACCGCCACCGCCATTTTTTTGCGGTGCGGGCCGTTTTCGCGCAGGATGTCCTGCAAGAATGCGGTACTTTAAAAATTTTCCCCCGTTTTCGTGAAAATCGATTTTAGGTTCTAAAATTAATGGCGGATTTTGAGGTCGCAGCAGACTTCACAGAAAATCTAAATGAGTGAGTGTTCCTGGCGTAAGAAATTAGTGGCTGTGCATAAGTAAGAGAGTTGATGTTGGAAATAAATCAAATCAAATAAAAATTTCAATTTACCAAATTTAAATATACATTTTAAAAATCTCTAAAATTTCCATAATTTTCAATAATAAAAAAATTACAAAAAATTTTAAATTTCATCAAAAAATTTTTACAAGTTACAAAATTACAATATATCTAAAACTTATTTTTAAAATAATTAATAATTTATTACTCCATAATCAAATTTATAACTCTAAAATATGCAATTCTTAAAAATGGGTCATTCCACGTTACTCGGGGATTTTTGTCCCGCCCGTCACAATTAAAAATTGTGAGTAAAAACTACACGTTATAAAATTTATTTAAAAATATTGTTTTATCCACGACTACCTTATAATATATACTTTATAAATTAGTTTTCTAAAGCAAAATGATATTCATATTTCACAGAGTGAATAATAGCAGTGAATAATCATTATTCACTGGTCTAGAGTTCCTATATAGGACACACGATATAGATTGTATCTGGCAAGCACTTATAAGTTCGTCTAGGCAATTATAGCCAGGCACTTTAATTATCTAACTTTATACCAATCATAAAAGTCTTGTTAAAGTATTACTTTAATACGTTTATTTAATGCAATTGAATAAAAATTTAACATTAAGTAGACTATTTCAAGTAAGTAAGCCATTGACATGACATGACAAGCTTAGCATAAATTGCTGTCAATTTGAAACGTCATAACTTCGATTCAGCACACGATTTTTGTTACAAATTATTATTAATATTAAATTATACATAAAAAATCAAAGCGTGAAAGATGAAGAGATGTTACGCAACAAAACATCACAGAAGTCACTTTTCGAAATACGAATTACCTAAAAAATCACATTCATTGGAAATAAAATACTGCATAATCTATAAATAATAGAATTATCAAGTAGGTAGTAAGCCATGTAATCAACTGACAACTAATAATTATTTGAAACGTCAAATTTTAACGACGCGGTGGTGCAATAATAATTCCTGTTAAAATTATAATTTGCTTTCAAAAATACGTTAACAATGGAAATTGATAGTGAAGAAGATATATTGTGTACTCCACCGGAGATAACAGAAGCTGCAAAAGTCACTTCCCTGAATTTGTTGCCTGAGAAATCCCAAAATTTGTACGTATCTGTGTACAACACCTTTATGGACTGGAGAGCGACCAAGAAAATTAATTCATTCTCAAAGTCTGTTTTACTGATATATTTTATATATATATTACAATTAATATAAATAAATAGTTTTAAAAATAGTCACAGGCATCTTTAATTTTTGGTTTTGTTAATGTCAAATAGGTTATAATAAATATAAATTTTTTTGCATTAAAATCCGTTAAAAGTCAATAGTAGTCGTGGACAAAGCATAGTATTCTACTCACATATAATGAGCTATTATTCACTCAGGTTAATTATGCCACTCGCTACGCTCGTGACATAAACTTAACCTTCGTGAATAATAGCCCTCATTATATGCTCGTATAATAATATACTATTATTATGCTTTTAATAAGTTATAAGCACAATAAAAATAATATTATAAAATATTAATTTGTGGTTTTTACTCACAATTTTTAATTGTGACGGGCGGGACAAAAATTACCGAGTAACGTGGAATGCCCCAAATGTTAAAGTAAATTTTCTTTTGAAATGTTCAAATATCATATATAAAACATGTTCTTTAAAATATCCAAAAAATTATAAAATTTAAAAAATTACATTTTTGAAATTTCACCACATAATTTTCAAAATTTGCAATATCTAAAACTTTAAAAACACCGTTAATTTTTTAAATAACATTTATAATTATTAATAAAATTATTAGTAATTATTATTAAAATTATAATTATAAAATATGACATTCTTAAAAATGTTTAGATAAGTCTTGACATCATTTAAAATTCGAAACGCACGAATTACAAAAGTGTTTTTATAAAAGAAATTGTAGAATATTTATTATATAATATTTTGGCATCAAAATTGTCAAAAATATTCTTCTTTTATTAGGTTATACATTTAATAAAAAAAACGAAAGAAATATTTTATAAAATTACTACTGTAGAGATAATTTTAAATATAATATAATATTATATAATAATATAAAATATAATATTTGAAAAATATTGAAATTATCTTTACTTTTATAAAATATTTCTTGCGCTTTTTTTTATTTAATGTATAGCCTAATAAAAGAAGAATATATTTGAAAATTTTGATGCAAAAATACTATACAATAAATTCCCAGCATGTGTGATTTGTCCCGTCCGTCCGCTTGAAATGGCGGAAGTCATTATTTTTAAAATATTCAAAAATTTTAATTATAATAAAAATTACAAATTTTTTAAAATTTCACCACTAAATTTTCAAAATTTGCAATAATTAAAAATTATTAACAAAATAATTAATAATTTTTATCTTCATAATTAAATTTATAATTCTAAAATATGAAATTCTTAAAAATATTTAGATATAAAATTTTAAAATAAATTTACTTTTAAAATGTTCAAATGTATCAAATATTTTTTTTTCAAAATATCAAAAACTTTTAATTATTTGAAAAATTACAAAAATTTTATTTTCACCCCTTTTTAAAATTTCAAATATCTAAAACTTTAAAAACATCGTTAATTTTGTTTAATATCATTAATAATTATTAATAAAATTATTAATAATTATCAACTTTCTCCAAAATTAAATTTACAATTTTAAAATATGACATTCTTAAAAATGTTAAGATAACTCTTGACATCATTTAGAATTTTAAAATAAATTTTCCTTTAAAATGTTAACATTTTTTAAGTTAACTTAATTAATAAAATTATTAATAAAATTAATTATCAACTTTCTCTATAATTAAATTTATAATTCTTAAATATGACATTCTTAAAAATGTTTAGATAAGTCTTGATATCATTTAAAATTTTAAAATAAATTTACTTTCAAAATGTTAAAATATCAAATATAAAACATTTTTTCCAAAATATCCACAATTTTTAATTATTTAAAAAATTACATAATTTTAGAGTTTTCACCACAAAATTTACTTCTAAAACTTCACCATTAATTAATAATTATTAATAAAATTAATAATAATTATTAATGAAATTATTAATGATGATATTTCTCCATAAATTATTATTATTAATTTAAAAGTAAATTTATTTTAAAATTCTAAATGATGTCAAAAGTTATCTTAACATTTTTAAGAATGTCATAATATAGAATTGTAAAATTAATTATGCCATAATTAAATTTACAATTCTAAATTATGATATTCTTAAAATATGTTAATTCCATACATGCATATCAAACTATAAATACAAATGATTTTTATATAGAAACTTCTAGAACTGCTAAATGTATGAACAATGTTTTTAAAAATGGCCTTATTATGTTTAATAATTTACCAACAGAAACTAAAAATTGTGATAATTATAATAACTTTAAGAAATTACTATTGACATAATATATTATATTAAACAAAACGTGTATATGTAATGTATTTATTTATGTAAGAAACTATAATAGCTTTAGCTAAATAAACGTTTATTTATTTATTTATAAAAGTGTTAAGATAACTCTTGACATCATTTTGAATTTTAAAATAAATTTACTTTTGAAATGTTGAAATATCAAATTTAATTTTTTTTTCATGATATCCAAAATTTTTAAACATTACAAATTTTTTGAAATTTCACCACAAAATTTACAATATCTAAAACTTGGTTAATTTAATTAATAATAATAAATTATTAGTAAAATTATAATTATAATTAATAATTAATTATAATAATTATTAATAATTTTCATCTTTCTCTTTAATTAAATTTATAATTCTAAAATATGACATTCTTAAAAGTCTTGACATCATTTACGATTTTAAAATAAATTTTCTTTAAAAATGTTCAAATATTAAATATAAAACATTTTTCCAAAACTTACAAAATTTACATCTAAAACTTCAAAAACATCGTTAATTTTTTAAATAACATTAATTATTTTTAATAAAAATTATTAATTATTATTGTTTTTCCTTAATTAAATTTATAATTCTAAAATACGACATTCCTAAAAATGTTTAGATAAGTCTTGACATCATTTAAAATTTTAAAATAAATTTACTTTTATAATGTTCAAATATTAAATATAAAACATTTTTTTCAAAATATCAAAATTTTTTAATTTTATGAAAAATTTTGACATTTCACCACAAAATTTACATCTAAAAATTCAAAAACATCGATAAATTTTTTTAATATCGTAAATAAAACTATTAATAATTATCTTTTTCCATAATTAAATTTATAATTCTTAAATATGACATTCTTAAAAATGTTCAGATACCTTTTATCATTTAAAAAAAAATTACTTTTAAATGTTTTAAATTATCCAATATAAAACATTATTTCCAAAATATTCAACAATTTGAAAAATTACAATTTTTTTGAAATTTCATCACAAAATTTTCCAAATTCTTAAAATTTAAAAAATATCGAACTCTTGTCATTTTAAAATAAATTTAAAAAAAATCATTAATATTATTAATATATTTCTCCATAATTAAATGTATAATTCTAAAATGACATTCTTAAAAATGTTTAGATAAGTCTTGAAATTTAAAATTTTAAAATAAATTTACTTTTAAAATTAAATAAAAACTTACCTTGTAAAATGCAATAATATCTTCCTTGTTGATAGTTCTTAAGTAGGCCACCTCCACATTGGCCCTATCAAAATGATATTGTTGAGCAGTGATTTCGGACCAAAAGAGATGCGACTGCGAACTCAATTGTTTAGGTTTTTCCAACCTATGGGCCGCCAGGGCTTCCCTATGCCTTAAAAATTCCTGATCGGACATATCCGTAATGTATTTCTGGAAGAAGAAATAAATTACGTAGAAAAATTGGTTAATTAAGGGTTTAGCAGTTTTTTCTCACCAGCATTCCTTCCAAGAATTCCTCTATCCTGGAATCCAAAAATTCTGGATGTTTGTCAGATTGGACAATTATTCTTAATCCTTGCACACCGTTTGATCTTCTTATGCCACTGAAGACTATATAACCTAGTTGTTCCTAAAAGTACAATACAAAGATATTACTTTACCACTATCCCACACCTAAAATTGTTAAAAACCACAGAAAAATATGGTAAAATAAAACAAATTGGGATAAGAATTAATATAAGTTTTTGGATAAAAAAAAATCTGAAAGTGTGGAAAATATAAAAATCTAAACTATAGACTTGAAAATTGTGAATAAATCACACTCCAAAAAAAATATAAAATTGTATTGTAAATAAAGTACATCATAAAACTTGATGATTTATAAAATAAAAAAGTCAAAAAAATTATGAAAACAATAAACAAAATACTATAATAATAATTTTTGAATTTATTAAAACATAATCTGATATCTATAAAATGAAAGATATAAAAATGTTTGGAAAAATATAGTTTCCCATAAAAAATAAGAAAAATTTTGTAATCGGTTTTTTAACTCCATTTACTAGTTCATGTATTTGTTCAACCTATCTAGCTACAGATAAAAAAACCTAAATTTGTTGAAAACTACACTGCCCGTCAAAATTAACGCATAATAAGTAAAAAAATTCTAACTTTTAAACGCCTTTACCAATCTTTATGAAATTATGTATAAAAATACTTATTTCAGTTTACGTGTTGGACGGTTTTTAAAAAAAATATTTTTAAAGCCCATTATTTAAATAATAAAAAAAACGTTCTAAAAATAACTTTTGGAGAATTTTTTTTAAGTGAATTAAAAATATGGTGTTAAAGACCGTATTTTTGTTAGTATACCCTAAACATTTTGTGCAAATCAAAAGAACAGTAACAAAGATACAGCGCTTCAAAGTCGTCAAAAATGAAAATTTTTCAGCAAAATAATCAAAAAGGGGTAATTTTTACCGACTTTGAAGCGCTGTATCTTTGTTACTGTTTGTTTGATTTGTACAAAATTTTTATGGTATACTAACAAAAATACAGTCTTTAACACCATATTTTTAATTTACTTAAAAAAAATTCTCTAAAAGTTATTTTTAGAACGTTTTTTTTATTATTTAATTAAAGGGCTTTAAAAATATTTTTTTGAAAAACCCTCGAACACGTAAACTGAGATATAAGTTGAAGTATTTCTATACAAAATTTCATAAAGATTGGTAAAGGCGTTTTAGAGTTGGAATTTTTTTACTTATTATGCATTAATTTTGACGGGCAGTGTATATTTTCCTATAGCAACCTTTTAATAAAAAAATCGTAAACATTAAAGAATATTTAAAAAAATAATAATACCACAAAACAATTTTAAAAAATTAAATAAAGAGTCAAAACAATGTCAAGTAAAAACTTGAAAGTTTATTTAAAAAAATAAAAATTGATTTTTATAGTCCATTATTGAATTTTCAAGAATTTTTTTCTTTTATTGTATTAAATTTAGTACAAAAGTTTGTGCTACAAAGTAAGGAAAACAAAATAAAAAAATCTTACCTTAGTCCTGAGAATATTGAAGCAAGGCTCCTGAATAATTTGAGCAAACAACTCCAACTTCATGTTGTTCTCTTTGGACTGCAAGCCGCACTGGTAATAGAGTTCGATGCAAGAAGACTTATGCACGCTATTTTCCACTTGGTAGCGGTAATCCGAACCGTCCTCCAGTTTCAACTCGCGGTTTAGCAGCAGCTGTCGCGGCAAAAGTGGCGACATATTCAACGTTGAAGTTAAATGATCCTCCACCACCTTGACGAGCTTTAGAGCTTTTTCTTTGTTCGCGTTGCCGTGTATGAGGCACTCTATGTGCATTTTGGAGAGCATCTGAGGGATGAATACTTCCAGTTTGTCAATTGTCACCTCTAAAAATGTTGTACGTTTTTAGGTGATTATTTTCGCTAAATTTAACATACTAAAAACTGTTTTTAACATGCCAATTTTAAACAAAATATCTAGATGGATATCGACATGTAGGTATATGTATATAGATTTTAAACTAATTTGAAGCGAGACTTTCAAAAAAATCGTTTTTGGTCCAGTACTGTACAAATATACATATAATAAAAAAAATTAAAACTGAACTGAACAGAATGTAAATGTAAACTAGTGTTGCAACGGTTACGGTTACGGTTAATTCACGGTTTTCGATATTATACGGTTAACCGTAACCGTATGTCGTTAACCGTAACCGTATTTACGGTTTTTCATGCTACTTTGTGAATGCATGTAAAAAAAAAAATTGAAGAGTAATTAACGTTACCAAATATACCACCTAAGTCAAATCCGTTTACATTCTGGAAAACGTGTTACACGTTTCGGCGTTTAAGAGTGTTGGCACTAAGGTATTATACAAACCATTGTCAGTGAATTCGGAGAGGTTGTTTTCGACTGCAGGTCTTGTGCAAACACCAAATAGGAACAGGCTGATTCCGCAGAATTTGCAGATGTTATGTTTTTTAAATAAAAATTTGACTCGTAAATTTTGAATATTATAATATTATGTTATAACATTTAATTTTTTTATATTTTTAAATATTTTATTCAGGTACCTACTTAGGTTTTACTTTACTGTTTTTAGGTTTAAAATGTAACTCATTTCCTATTGTTTTACAGTTTTATTAGAAATTCTGTTTTTGTTTTACATAAATTATTATTTAACCTTTACTGAACGTGTGTATTAATTTCAAAACTTTATTTTTCGTAATTCTGTAAATTTTTTTTAAATAACCGTGAATTTATTCGTAACCGTATAGCTAACCGTAACCGTAACCGTAAAACCCGAAACCGTTGCATCACTAATGTAAACGTTTTTTATGTTTTATACAGAGTGCTCCAAGTATCATTCAAGGTCGGTTAAATTAGAAAAAAGTTGCGTAATTACGAGTTTATTATGGCATTTCAAAATTGTGGAAAAATCAGCGGTTCTCAAATAATTTGAAAAAACACCTGCCAAATCAAAAACTGTTATAACATCGTTGTTACAAAAAGAAGTATACTTGGCGAACCCTGAATATTTTATAGAAAAATTATTAGAACTTTATTTATTTTAAAAATTGAAAATTAATGAAAACCTAAAAAATAATAGAATTATAGAGATTTTAAATTTTTTTAAAAGCTGAAATTTTAATAATTTGAAAATTTTGGTAAATTTAAAAATTTTGAAAACTACCTTAAAAACAATGGCAATATTAGAAAAGAAAATTTAGGTTTTTGGAAGATTTTAAAATTCTTAAAATTTTGTTTTTTAAAAATTTAAAATATTTCGCAATTCGATTTTTTTTAATATTAACATTTTTAGAATTTCAAAATATTTGTAAATTTTGTTAAATTAAAAAAATTTGAAAACTGTATTTTAAAAAAATGCAAAATATAGAAAAGAAAATTTGTGATTTTTGGTAAATTTTGAAATTCTTAAAATTTTGGTTTTTCAAAATTAAAAATATTACAAAATTTTGATTTTGAAAATCTTAATTTTGTTTTTGTTATTTTAAATGTGTAAAATAGGATTTAACATTTTAAAATGGCGTTTTAACCGACCTTGTAGCTCTTCTAATAAAATAATACTCATAGAAGTATTATACTTGTTAGACCCTGTATATTTCATAGAAATTTGTAAAATTAAATTTTTATAAAATTTTTAACAATTCAAAATTTAGGAAAACCTACAAAATTAGTTTAAAATTTTGAAAACTGGATTTTAAAAAAATTGCAAATGTAGAGAAAAAAATTTGAAAATTTAGGATTTATAAAATTTACAAAAAAAATTAAAATATTCTAAAATTTCGATTTATCTTTAAATATTAAGTAACATTTTTAAAATTACAAAAAAATTTAAATTTGAAGTCTTCAAAATTTTAAAATATTTCAAAACTTTTTTAAAATCAAAAATTTTAAAAAAAGAAAATCTGTGATTTTTGGTAAATTTTTAAATTCTTAAAATTTTGGGTTTTCAAAATTTTAAATACCGTAAACACGGGTGACTTTGCACCCCGCGGGTGACCTTAACCCATTTATGAAAAATCTTTTCGCGCTCGATAAAATTAACATTTATAACTTGTTGGTCTAAACCTATCATTGAGCGATTCTATTGAGTTTATATTACAGGAAAGTCAGTGTTTTAAAGAAAGAAATGGGTTTTATTACACTTTAAAATTGTATATATCGCATCAGTGCAAAACTCTTAGAAATACACGCGTTACAATTTCTATATTATGCGCAATCCTTTGGAATGATGATCCTTGGTTAACAACAGGTCGATTTTTTATTTTTTTATCGGTAATCCCTTGCAATAGATATATATATATATATATATATATATATATATATACATATATATATATACATATATATATACATATATATATATATATATATATACATATATATATACATATATATGTCGCTGCTAACACGTGTCTAATAAAAATAAAATATAATATTGAATTCATTTTATACGGAAAATACACTGTGAGACAAAGTAACCCGCAACCAGGGGGTAACTTTGCACACCCAGTTTTTTAATTTTTATTTTTGAAACTCATCCCTATGTAATATTATAACATAGTTATTAGGGTGGAGCGAAAAAAAAAATAATTTTTTTTTCCTTAGCCTGGGGGTCGAATTTGTAGCCTATAAAAAAAGAAAATTTTTGAAATAAAAAAAATTTTTTTTACTCAACGTCTTGAGGTGGCCCACTGATTTTTTAAATTAAATTTAAGTTAAAAATCTTTTGAATAAATAAAAAATTTCAAAAGTGTTCCGGAAACTGCGGAGTGTCCTCTTTCTTGATAATTAACAGTTATGAACATAAAAAAAAAATTGTGGTCATTATTGTTGTTTTTAAAAAAATTCCAAAATAGTAACATGCTTTTCTGAGGCAATAGAGCGAATTTCGAGTTGAACACCATCAAATTTGTTTATTTTTAGATAAATTTGAAGATTACAAGCCAAAAAAATTTTTTTTTTATTCAAAAGAATTTTAACTTAAATTTAATTTAAAAAATCAGTGGGCCACCTCAAGACGTTGAGTAAAATTTTTTTTTCTTTTTCAAAAATTTTCTTTTTTTATAGGCTACAAATTCCACCCCCAGGCTAAGGAAAAAAAAATTTCGCTCCACCCTAATAGTTATTATGAAAGAGCAACTCAAGACTCAAATTTTGGTATACAAAATTTAATGTTTATGATTGTTAAAACCACAAAAATTTTAAGCTTAAGTTTGAAAGTGAGCTAAAGCCACCCGTGTTTAGGGTATTACAAAATTTCGATTTTTTAAATATTAATTATTATTTTTATTATGAAAATCTAAATTTTGTTTTTAACATTTAAAATGTGTTTCTACATTCTGTAAAAAGACCCAAAAACACGTTTAAAGGCTCTTAAATAGGTTTTAACATTCTAAAATAACCTTCTAATATAAAAATACACATGTATTGACAAAAGTGCTAAACAAAACCCCTGTATGTGCAATATTAAGTCATAAAGGACAAAGCATATTTTTATTGTTTTTAACAATGAAAATAATCAGGGCAGTATACTTATATGGGTATTTTTTTATAATACTCATACAAAAAGAATATATTTGTATATTTTAAAGAAATTTGTAAAATTATTTTTTTTTTAATTTTTAAAAGTTTAGGGAAACCGAAATAATAATAAACAAATTTGGGCAGTTTAAAACTTTTGAAAAAGTTTGAAAATTTTAAAATATTGTTTAAAATTTACAAAAGAATATTCCAATATTTCGTTTTTTTTAATATTAACATTTTGAAAATTTTAAAACTTAAAAAGTTTTCAAAATTTTGGTACATTTAAAATTTTAGAAAAGAAAATTTGGGATTTTTGGAAAAATTTTAAATTCCTAAAATTTTGGTTTTTCAAAATTTAAAATATTACAAAATTTCGATTTTTTTTAAATATTAATTATTTTTTATGCCATAAGATTTTTTTGTGTTGAAATTCTGTAAAAAAGCAAAAATACGCCTAGAAGTATTATAATAGTATACTTCTATTGGTATTTTTTTATAAAACGCATACAAAAAGAAGTATACTTGGTGCACCCTGTACATTTCATAGAAATTTGTAAATTGCAAAAAATTGAAAATTAACAAAAGAAATTATAGAAAATTTTGAGAAGTTTAAAAACTTTTGAAATTTTTAAATATTTGAAAATTTTGAAAACAAGATTTTAAAAAATTTACAAATTTGAGAAAATAAAATTTCTGAAAATTTGGAATTCCTGGCAAATTTGAAAATTCTTAAAAATTTGTTTTTATTTAAAAATGTACAAAAATATAAATTTAAAATATTCCATTTTTTTTTAATATTGTTTTTGACATTTTTGTTATGAACTAAAAAAAATATTACAAGAATTATAGAAAAAAAATACTCACGGTCTACGGCGGCAAGTAGTTCCTGTTTTGTCCACGCATGCTCAGTAAGCAGCACCGACAAATAATATACAGCGTGTTGATAAGGTTGTTCGGCATTGAAATTTTTTAAGTTTCTGATATACTGTGTAAAGTAAAAAAATACGTTAATTAAAAAAAAGTTGTAAAATGCTTACTTAACTTACGTTTTCTTTATAAATCGCAAATCTTTTGGGGTCGATTTTAAAGTTGACAAGTTTCTCGATCACTTTTTCCAGCAGAATGTGTTGCTTGTTGCTGTAGCCTCCAATGGCAAGCTAAAATGAATTAAAATTTAAATGCATTTTATAAAAAATCATCAAAATTCATTTTAGTTGATTTTTGTATTTTTTATTTTCGCTTTACTTACAATGAGTCCATATTTAGTGTTTACCAACTCCCATCTCAAGCCTGCGCACTCCGCAGCGTACGCATATTCGTTTAGAGCGTCTCTAAACAGTTGTACCAACATGTGGGTTAAGTTGCAATTCAGGGGGTCCAAGTAAGCTAAAGGACTAAAAAAAATATAAATAATAAATGTTTTGGTGTATTTAAAAACGCAGTGACTAGAAGTACACCGGGTGTACGGGCATTAAACGTACATCAGGTTTGCGCGCATGCGTGTTTCCATACCAGCTGATGGTAAAATTTCGGATTTATTAGTTGAGATTCAATTGGTACACTAAGGCCCAGTTTTTAAAAAAGCTGACGTCGGATTATAAAAGGAAATTTAATGTTCTACAAAAAAGGTCTCTTAACATTTTTGCCTAAATTTAATTCTTCAAAAGTTATTCACGAAGAAAAAAATAAAATTTTAAGTTTTTCTTCGATTTTAATCGTGAATAACTTTTGAAGAATTAAATTTAGGCAAAAATGTTAAGAGACTGTTTTTGTAGAACATTAAATTTCCTTTAAGAATCCGACGTGAGCTTTTTTAAATATTCATTGATTCATTAGTTACAAAATTTCAAAGTAAAAAGGGCAAATCGAAAAAACACATCGATTTATTAAGCTCAATTACTCGGAAACGGCTCGTCTGACGAAAATTTTCAATCAGACCTTTTTTGTAGAGAATTTAATTTTATATAAAAATAAGTGAAAAGGAATTTTTTTCACTTTAATGTTTTGACAGTTCTAACGTAAAACATCAAATTATGACAATTGACAAATATGCTAAATAAAGATTTTTTTCCACCCGGTGTACGTTTAATGGCGGTACTCCCGGTGTACTTCTAGTCACTTTGATTTAAAAAACTATAAATTACTCACCTAACAAAATCAAACATAACGTTTGCCTTGGGCAACAAATATTTGTCGTCCTGTTTGAACCACACGCGACTCAATGCCGAGTCTTGTATGATTAGGGGGTGTTCGGGAACCTAAAAAATTAAATTGTAAGTGTTCATATTTTTTCAAATCAAATTTATTATTTTTCTCACGTCTTTTTCAAGTGGGTACAAATCAAAATCTGTCGGTATAAATTCGTTTTTATCCGGTATTCTGAGTTCGTTGCACAAGCCAGCTTTTTCCCAGTCCTTAAAATTAAGAGTGTTTTGGAATATGTTAAATTGTTTTCTACTCCTATTGCATATTATTGACATTATTTGTTTTTTTCTTAAATAATGTTAACCAATATAACCGCTCATTACTCATTACTCATTATGCATCAGTGATTGGCTGATTTCAATATTCACTGTTATTTGAACCAATCGGATTTTACATTGGGAAAAAGTAAGGTTAACAGATGTCAGATTTGTTTATTTATACGAGGGGCGACTATGATGATCTTTAAAATCGGGAAAAAGTGAGGTTATAATAAATTTTGTTATCAATGAAAATTACTTAATTGTAGTAAAAAAAAAGCATAGTATTACACTCGAAATAATGCGAATTATTTACTCGGATGAATTACGTCTCTCGCCTAGCGGATGGACACATCCTTGTGAATAATAGCCTGCATTATCTCTTGTATAAATATATTGTTATATTATAATCGTGTTACTATATATTATTCAACGTATGATTTTATTTAAGAGTTTTATAAAAATATATTTTAAAAATTATTTCCGTTTTTTAAGAATTATATTTTTTTGATAATATTATTTTTTAATGAATTCGTTTAGTGTGTTTTAATGCATTTTTGGAAAAAATACAAAGTATTATTTAAAATCCCTTATTTTATTTATTTCATTTCATTTATTTTTGTATTATTTTATGCACAATCCAAACAACAAGGTCTGTACTAAAAATACTAAAAATCACTGGAACATTGCACAGAGTTTAACGGCGGCCATTTTTGTTCTTTAATAACCCAAGTAGCATTTTAAGTTTAAATAACTACAAATTTACTACTACTACTTTAAAGTATTTTTACGGTTAACCAAAACGGTCTTATCCGAAAAATTACCAAATTTGAGGAATTGTTTATTTCGTTATTTTACATGCATAATAACCTTTTTGATCTACTTAGAGAATAACGTAATAAAAACAATATAAATACCACAAATTTAAGTAAAAATAACGCTATAATTACTAACTGTTTGCTCTCTCTTTCTAAAACATTGACATTCGTAATTTCTTTGTTCTTTTAATTTATATTTTACAAAATGGTACTTACAAAGTATTAAAGGCCACCCTAGAGTAAAATTAAAAAATATAACTTAAATTGTCAAAACTAATAATATTTTGCATTAAATCTCAAACGCACATTATTTTATTGATAAAAATAGACATGATATATCTTAAAAAATATATGCCCTCTAAATATTTTACGGTTTTAAGAAAAATTATTGCTTGGGTAAAAATTCAACAAAACTTAAAACCTACAAAATTTTATAAAATCTTTTAAAAATCATTTAGTTTAAATCATTTTTTAATAACTAAAACTTTCCTTATTATATTTTAGAAAAATATGTATGAAAAAATATTATATAAATGTTTAGATAAGTAATGGATGCCATCTTAAAAAACTCATTATGGCGATCTGAAAAAAAATTCCCTTTTAGCTTATTTTTCCTTGTTTAGTCAATATTAATAGTATTTATTGCCACTAATATCACTAAAAAATACCAGGCGAATAGGAATTATTTACGATTATAAAGTGGTCTTTATATCGTAAAATTATGACTTATGAGTAACATTTGCCATTAAGTAAAAACTGTGACGTTAAAATTACCGTTAAATTTTCCTTTAGGTGAAATACAAAATATAAGTATTTCTCTTTCGTAAAAATTACTTCCCTCATAATACTTTAAAGTTTTGAAACTTAAGGGTTATTAAAATAGGTAAAAATAACATAAATAAAACTTATTAAATAGGTAACTTTAAAAAAATATTTACTTCAAAGTAAATTTTTAAGGTTAATTTAACAAAATATTTACTTAAATTAAGAAATATTGCCTCAAAGCTCTACGCTTTTACTTAAAATGCTACTTGGGAATCGTTTTAAACGTTGTTTCTTACAATTATTAATACAAACCCAAAGCACAAGAATTGTAAAAAAACAAAATAAACATATTAATTATTAACCCTCTGTTAAAAGCTACAATGAAAGTTTTAAATAGATCTAGGATAAAAGTCAACTTAAATTTAACCTTAAATTTAAATTGCTCGAGCTTTAAGTTAACTTGTTCCCAGTCCGCAAGAGGCGCTGTTTAAGCCATAGGGTTTGAAGTGGAATTTGTAAGAGGGTTAAGGGCCTAAATCTAGGGTTAAGGGAGAGTCTAAATATAGTTTTTTTTTTAATTTTCCTTCATGATGTTTAAAAAAATTACACTGGATCAATGCTGTCAACATTTTAATTCCTTACAAATTTTGTAGAAAAAAACGTTTGTAAATTCATTATTTAGACAATACGCTAAAGAAGTATCGGGTTCTCGCAACTTCGATAGCATTGCGTGAATTTAAGAATTGTCAACAATACATTTAAAGTACAGATTATACATCATTTTTAAATAAATAAAAAGGGGTAGGCAGAAGTCTTACTCGACAAATTTTGTTCAATTACACAGCTAAATCGCGCACCTTATTTGTGTTTTACGTTGCAAGGAAAAAATTAAAAAACTTTTTTAGTACTCGATTTCGATTGATTATTTCTTATATCATTGATTAAGAAACTCAACGCTTAAATGCTTATATAGTTACGTTAGTGTGTGTATTTTATCTAAGGGATCTTGGTGAATTATTGTGTTTTTAATTGTAAATAAAATTCAAGAACTAAATCGTTGCATTTTCATGTTTTGCCAAAGAATCCAATTCGGTAAGTACATTTGTTGGTGCAGAATTAACTAATGATAACTTTACCTAATATAATTTATATTTAAGTTTGGACATTTTTAAGAAATTAGTAAAAAATAATTTTTGCACAAACATAACCTTAAAATCAACCATTTTTATATTTGAGTTCTCTAAAAAACGCCGACAACTTTATTTTAAACAACAATATATACCTACGAATTGATGGCAACATAATATTATATATAATACATAATATTATATGATATTTTACCGTTGAGTGGAGACTTTCTTAATCAACGCTTTTAATAATGCTAAATGCTGTTTAAATTTAGACGACTTATTTGTTTGACGATTTTTACTGAATTAAAATGTTTAACCTTTTCACGTTAATCACTACTAAAATGTGTATTTATTGTATCTAATAGGTACAATTTATATTAACAGAGACTGTATGCAATTTCAGATTAACACTGTTTATTGGAAAACCGGTAAAAACTCAACCCAGGATTTCCTATACACCCAACAACACAACAAATCGAGTCACGGTTTTTTTTCCAGATATTTTTAACATTTTCCGGCTTTATTTTCAAATACACTCGTTTGTAACACACGCGTTTGACAGCTGAGTATCAAAAATTGTACTTTTGTTACGATGATAACTGCCGAGTGGTGGCGCTACTAGCGATACTTCTTTACCTATTAAAGTTGTTTTACAAAAGCTATCTACAAAATTGGTTGTGCATTTGGCTTTTAATTGCTTAGATAAAAGTTTTTTACAAAATCTTTCTACAAAATTGGTCTAGAGGTCAATTAAAAAGTTTTATTCAATACTTAAATGCATGAAATGCAGGTTATCTTTTTGTTGCAAGTACTTTATTTTCCAATGATCTTTTATAATACCATTATTAGTTTTTTTTATACAGGGCGGAACAAAATAAATGTAATACTTAAATGTTTTATAGTTTTACTTACAATAATTATTACAAGTTTTGCTACCCTCATGCATCCAAATATCATTGTTAAAATTTTGAGTCCATATAACTATTATCCAGAAATTCATGGTCTTGAATCCAAGTATTTACTTTATCGAATGATGGTACTTCTGGTAAAATATCATTTTTGATTTCATGCTCATCGTCCTCTGTCCATATTGATAAAAAATCTTTTGCCAATTCTCCATATGTATCATTATACATGGCCCCAAAATGTTTTATAAAACTTTGACTGTAGTCTTTATTTGCAAACATTTTTGGTTTATATTTTAGTCTGTTGTTTAATGCACTTTTAATATGGCTAACATTTTCTATACTACTAGCCATTAAGATTGGGGTTGGCCTGGGAGGTAAACTTTTTAGCCAATCAATCATAATATGAACTGAATTTTCCGATTCCAATTCGTTTTTAAATATATCTTGCTTAAAAATCTCTCCAAAACTATTGCAATAAAAGAGACATTTTTTTCCACCTTCACTTACATACTTCATACCACCAATAGAAAAATCCAGTCTTTCTTTAATATTATGAGGCAAGCAATCTTCTTTTAAAAAACATTTATTCATAGTTTGTCCCAAGTTTGGAAAGGGTAATGGAAGATTTGATGAAGACAAAAATAAAGTTTTTGAATTCTCCTTTTGACTTCCCAATATAACATCTTGATGTTCCGGTGTAATTTGCATGTAACATGGGGCTGAACTGAGTAAATGTGTAAAATGTGAAACATTATTTAAATTACGAATATCTGCCTTTAAAAGATAATGCCTAGAGCTAATAAAAATATGTTCATTGACAATTTGAAAATTACACAATTGATTACATTTTTGCAAGTTCAAATTAATAACGGATTTTTTAGATGTTCTTTGATCCACCACATGAATATCTTCATTCGTCATTATGTACACCATATCATTATTTACAAATTTAAATTGGCCAAAATTGAATTTTTCTTGTAAATTTATAGTTCTTAAACATTTATTTAATTCTAAATCCTTTATTATTAACCTTGAATCAGCAGTTAAAACACCCAACTGTTTAAAAGGTGACATATTCGCATCAAATATTGGAAGTTTGGTATTGTGGACTATTTTAATGTTAGTTTCGTTAATATTACTTAATTCCATCAGTTCTATTTTTTCTTTTTGCCTCAGTAAAATAAAGTTTTTAGAGTCAAATAATTGCCCAGAAATATTAAATATTGGGCCTGTTGCCACAAACGGTAGAGGTATTGTGTTAAGAGGTTCATCCAAAGAATTCAGCAATAGTTGATTCATACAATTAGGTCTTATCAAAAAACTTTTACCATGAAACTTTATATGTTCGAGAAACCCATTGGTATAGTATTGATTATAATCGGAATCAAAGAATGGATCAGGATCTGGCATTTCATAAAATTTTAATAGAAATTTAGGCAATGATAAATATTTACTTCTTAAAAAACTGTTTTGATTAATGTCTGCCTTACACAGTTTATATTCTTCTTTCGATTTATTTTTTGTTTCTTCATAACACTTCTTTTCTTTTAACAGTTGTAATAAAACATCACATGGAGGTTTTATAAATGGTTTATGAAAAGGGGCTGGTAAGTCCATCAGTATTCCATCATGTTTATTGTATTTGCTGGCAAGCATTTGTTCGCTGTTAAAATCGACAAGTAAATTATGGGGCTCATTATTTACTGTATCTTTGTATAAACTTTTCTTATAAAACATGTTATTTAACTTCACAACACTTGTATTAATTTTAAACCTGGTAATTTATTTTACTATTGGTTCACTTTAAATTATTCGACACATATAAGACAAATAATTGGGTAATAAACGTTTTTAAATCATTAACATAGAATATAACCTCAAAACTATTGAAAAATAACCATGTGTCACACTGTTGCCAGATTTCGAAATTGTTTTTATATCTGTGAAATTTAAAAAGTTCGTTATTTTAGAAAATATTGTTTATACGTTATGGTATGGGTAAACCTTTGGCAAGATGGAACACGGTTTTAGCAGAAAGCCTGAATGAATTAAATAAATACCATTTTATTATTATTTAAAGATATTTAAGGCAATAATTTATTTTATCTATCAAAAGTATTTTATAACAATAACTTTTGTTATAAAAAAAATAAATTAAAAAAATTTGCCAGGATAAAGAAATTAACTTACTTGTAAAGTTTCCTTAGGAATGTCAATTTTCTTGTACTTGGTCCCATACCATGGCTCAGTTTCGTTGAGGTCCTTTTCGAATTTTTTCGCTATAACAGCCAATCTGAAAAAATATTCACTGCACTTCTCCATTTTTTAGTTTTGTAACAGTTACATCATTTTCGGTATTTAGTTCTGGTTTAACTTAACTTAACTTAAGTAAATTATCACAATTTGTAACTGGATACAGATACATATTTTATTGCACATACAAAAGTTCATTTTTTGTTTTTTTTATTTTTATTTATTTTAAAATTTCAAAAAAAGTTGATCTGCTAGCTGAAAATAATGTGTAATTTAAAATTTGTAAAACCAAAAACGTTACATTTTTACTCCAAAAAGGCGATGTACTTTTTCTGCCATTTTGCATAACTTCATCAAATGAAGTTTTGCGCTTAAAAGTTCTTTTACTTTAGAATCTGATATTATTTTTGGCATAGTTATCTTTTTATATCGATATTATATAATAATTAGCAAGTAAATTATCAATAATAAATATTACTATCAATTTAACAGTTTCAAAGTATTTAATTAAGGTCAGCGTACAATTTTTTAAATACTAAAAATTTTAAATCAAACTGGCATAAGCTACCAACTTAATAAAATCCAAATAAAAAAAAAATGAACTGTAGTTGTTTAATTTTTACTATAAAACATTGGCGTCCTTTTTTAAAAGGATAGTAAACACAGTCGGACAAAAGATTTTTAAAAGTTTTAAGTTTGAAAAATATTTAACATAACCTAGAAACCACGGTCTTGTATGTAATTCTTGACACATCTGTTTTATATCATCGTGTAGTCACGCGCATGTCTCAACATTTAGAATTGTTTAAAATACGCAAAAACTATCCAAAATGATCCAAACTATAAAATAGCAAAAAAATATGTTTGCATAAAATAAAAAAGCGCATTACCATTTTAAATCTTCAATATTTGAGATAGGGTTTTTAAATTTCCGGAAAAATTGAGCCGGCGAAAAAAAAACGGACAAATTGTGAAATTTTCAGAAAAATTTAATTTTGCATTTCATTCCATCCATGGGTAATATAAAAAATGCAAAAGTCAATTTTTCTAATTACAGAAAAAGTGAATTTCCTAGGCTGAATATAATCATTATATTATGATTTATTTTAATTCAATTAAAATTTTCTACCGGGTCGCAAAAAAACATATTCGGTGCTGTATTAACATAATTTTCGTTTTATTTGACACTTCGATTATAAATTTATAATTTTGTAATTTAATTAAATTTAAAGTTAACTTTATAAATAATTTATTATTTTGTAATTGGGTATTTTCACTTTTTGCAAAAAATACCCAACCGACAGTATATTTTAACGTTTACGTTTATTTTCCTAAATGAATTAAATTTAATTCAATGTTAAGTTTTTTTTTTAATTAAAATAATGTTAATTTCTTATTTGCCACTTTTTTTAAATGTGTATATTTCCCTAAAAAAAATAATATTTCCAAAAAAAACACCAATTTTTTCTGGGAAAAACGGAAAAAACAGGTTATCTGAGACCAATGTTTTTTAACCCGTCATATAAGTGAAAAAAATATTTTTTAATTTAATATTTACCTGACTTTTTCTGGGGAAAATTCGCTCCAAACTTTTTTAATCAGGTCTGGGTTCCATTGGTTGAAAAAATAATGAGCTGACAGAACATCTTCTATGGGATACTCCTGTAAACTATGCACTAATCCCGAAATGTATCCCCTCGGGGATTCCTTATCCTTAAACCTAAACGACATCTGCCCAATGTCCCTGTTTTCGTCCTGTATCCATTGCAGGGGTCCTTCTTTTTTAAGCATATTCAAATACTACAAAAGTGGAATATAAAAACAACCAAACACTGCAGCGTTCTCAAAAATTGTTTCAATGGTTTTAACAACTCATAAATACCTGGAAAATTAGTTTTACGATATCGTCTACGTGGTTTATGCCTTCTTCGGTTAGATCGACGGCTATACCGAAAAAACCGAGTCCTCTAGGGGCCGGTCGGTTACCTGCTACCAAATTGTTCGACCAACCACGAGATTTTAACACAGATAATATGCTACCGGGTCCTTCATGGCCCATTAAATGACTAATATAATGACCAGGCTAAAAAAAAACAATAAAAATATTAGAGAAGGAGATAATAAGCAGATGCTTATAAACAACTACAGTATTATCACAAATTGGGTTGCAAAGAGGAAATTACAATTATTTTACATGTCAGAAAATATCATTATTGATAAATTCCCAGAATATGGGCACATCATTTTTAATGTCTATAATTATTTTGCAATTTTGATTTTTCTGAAAATTTTGGACTAAAAAAAACATTATTTTGTTGGAAAGAAGATCAGAAATGAACAAAAAGCAAAATTTTAAGAATAAATAAAATATCAAAATAACCATAACAATAAAGATGTGTTGCACATTACATAGGTTTGAAATGAAGAAAATACTTTTTCTGAGAAATATGCCCTATACCAAATTTTATTGAAAAAAATATGTGCATTTTTAATTTAAAATTAAAAATGCACAATAATTGCTATTTAAAAAAAATTATTCTGTCAAGTTATCCATGAAAAAACATAAAATTAAAATAGTATAAATATTCTTATACTTAGTTTTAACAAATAAAAAACGCAATAGAAACTTAAACCAACAATGAAACAAAAAATAGAGAAATCGCCAATATAAATTCTTAAAAATTTACTCTCAAAAACTGACATAGTACCTCTTGTATTTTGTAAAAACAAGGTCCAAAAATACAGTTTATCAAAATCTACACTTTAAATAAATAAAGATTTTACAGGGGTGAGTCGCAAACAAATGGTTCACACTGTATGTTGTACTTGCATTTAAATAATGCTAGCTCTGTTTGTCTGTCTTAAAAAAATATGGAATAAAAACAGGTGCGGAGAACAAAAAAACACAATCAAATTTTGGTCAATATAAAGTGCTTCATTTTTCAGTCACACTGTATTAATTAAAGATTAGGGCAAACAAAAATTATGTGCAAAGGGAGAAATTTAAAATAGAAAGTAAATACAGGGTGGTATGTAATTAATGTAATATATTAAAATGGGAAGTTCCTTAGGGTTCATAAAGAAGCACCTGAAACTTTTTTTTCTTTCTAAATTTTAAAGACTAAAAATAATTTATAATAACCTTTACCAAAAAATACTCCACTGATCGACTAGCAACTTAAGGCTTTATTATGTTATGGTTGGTAACAACCAGCGTTTCCAGATTCTGCCAAATTTTGTTTAAATTTCGCCTAATTACAAAAATGACAAAATCAACAATGCAAATTGTTCATTTGGGGTTTTTATTAATTGTTTATTATGGCATTTTTGTAATATTAATGAAGGTAAATTCAAACAAAATCTGGCAACTTTTATGACATAATCTAGTGCATTTCTTTCAAATTATTATTATGTTCTCAAATTGTAAATATCTTAACTAAGGGAAGTGCTTTTGGATTTATTTACACAAATTGAATGTTTAAAGTTTAACCTGGAGTTTTTAAAATAGGTACTAAATTTTCTAATCATTGCTTAAGCTAATAGCTGGATAAGTAAATAAATACAGAAGGGTATTAGAGCTTAAAGGGCATAAAACTTTTGTTTTTATTGAGGTTTTATTTATTTTTTGCCAGAAAAATGTTTAGTTACAATTTTTTTCAACTGGGAACGCGCAGCTACTTTGTTGGTTGGTATCTATGTACTCACAGAACACGAGTATGTAATCAGTGGCGTATCACAAAAAATATAAAAAACTTCTAATGCATATTTTGTTTTTATTTTTGAGAAAATATTTTTTTAAATATTTTTACGTTACACCTTATGTCAAAAGGTATTCTGTATTTTAATATATTTAATTAATTACATAACACCCTGTATATATTAATTAAACAAAACCGTTTTATGTATTTATCTACTTAAAACAGCACAATTTGATATTCTTAAAACTTATTTAAAGTCTGGCAACCCTGCAAAACCACTGTAGACACCTTGCTGTGAAGTTATGCACGATACAACGATTTGAAGTTATCCACGGACCAATAACAGAGAAGAAGAAGAATAACCCAACTTTTAAAGTCCCGGTTTATTTTGATATGGATTTTACAGACAATTACGAACATTCCACGCCGAATTTAATATATTTTCCGACCAGCGTGCCAACGAAACAAATAGAAATGGTAAACGACTTAAATTTAGAGGGTTGCACGTGCGACATTCAATGCAATGAAGAAAACTGCGAATGCATTCAACGAAGTGGTACTTTTTACGAATTTAGTGATAGAGGGGATATAAAAACGTATAAATTAAGGGAGAAGGAGTTTTATAAGCCTAGTTATGAATGCAATAAGAATTGCAAGTGTTCGGAAAGTTGCGGTAATAAACTCATTCAATATGGACCCAATGAAAATCTGGTAATAAAAGAATGTGATATAAAGAAGGGTAAAGGTTTATATGCTGCTAAAGACATTGAAAGTGGTGATTTTATATGTGAATATGCAGGCGAAATAATTAACAAAGATGAATACAAGAAAAGATGGGACTCCTATAAAGTTAAACTAAAAATGAACTATATTTTCTGTATTAATGAACATTTTGGAGAAAAAAATATAAAAACCTTTATAGATCCCACATATTACGGGAATATAGGCAGGTATATAAACCATAGTTGCCAACCAAATTGCCAAACTTACCCTTTTAGAATAGACACGACAATACCAAGTTTATACATATTTGCTGTGGAGAAAATCAACAAAAACACTGAAATAACATTTAAATATGGAGATTTAATACAAAATAACACCACCAATTTGAGCAAATGTTATTGTAGCAACAATTGCCCAAATTATTTACCCTTTGATAATACAATAACCTAAAAACACTCACCGCAGATTTGTAGTATGATGTGAGATCTTCACAGGGGAAAACAATGTTTAGATTACGAACATCCTTCACTGGAGTTGTGTAAACTAAGGTGCGAAAATTTTCTTCGCCAAATGGGTGATCTTCCCACTTGGGGGCTGTTACGTTTTTGTTTTCCACTGTGGAAAACAGATTTACCACCATTTCTTCCAGTTCGTCAAGACTTTCTGTGTTAAGTTAATAAAAAGTTTAAATTGTTATTTTTTTTTGTTTCAATATTCCTACCTTTCCCCAAAACAGCCAAACACATAATGTTGGAAGAATACCAATGAGCATGAAATTTCAACAACTCATCTCTCACATTTACACCATTCGCTTTCGTAAGGGTTTCCAGAGTGTATTTATTACCGGTCCCGAAGGTATTAAAGGGGTGATCTTTCTTAGACAAATGCTTATCCAACTGATCCATCCTCCAAACATCGTTTGGTACGTTTTTTTCGTGTTCGGAATTAACAGCGTTAATTTCCCTTTCTGTAGCACTCTCAGTGAATAGGGGTGCAATGAAAAATTGAGAAAATCTGTCCAAAGCCTTGTTCAATTCATCAGGTACAATATCAAAGTAGTACAAAGTATGATCGGGATATGTGGCGGCATTACTGCTACCTCCATGTTCACTCAAAAATTTGTTGTAATCGTTCTCGTTTGGGTATTTTTCGGTGCCCAAGAATAGCATATGCTCACAGAAATGTGCCAGTCCGTATATACCTTTAGGATCGCTTAAATAACCTGTAATGTTTTGTAAGTGATTTTAGTAATAAAATGGGGTTGTTTTTACTCACCAACATTCACGTCCATAGCAGCAGCGGATTTATCGGTATTGGGGTCACTTACAAGCAAAATTTTCATGTTGTTTGCAAGTTCCAACCCTCTATAACTCCTCTTGTCCTCCTGGGACTTGGTAATGTGGTCTGTACGTTTCAAAACCAACTTCTCCATGCTTGCTATCGGTTTTCTCGATGTGCCAAGAGTACTGCGGAAGAAATAACGTTTAATTCCTCGTAACCCCAATTCTAACCTCACTTTTACCCAATGAGACAAACACTCGATTTTATGTGATTGCTTGTAATAATCCTTACAAGTAACCGCGGGTTTCGTATTTGCTGCATTCAGGATTGGTTGTTGGTTTTTGTTGGAAGTTGTTACGTGAAATATTTGAGTGAAAAAATGGAAATTTTTGATGACATTTCCGTCTATGTCATACCTATTTTGAAGGATTACGATTTTAATTATGATAATTGGTTATTTTTAGGGAAAGCAAACGACTTTGGCGGACAATTTCGGTTTACGTGGGTTTATTTCAAAGAAAAAGATTACCACAGAAAAAGAAATTTTTTTTACCCACAATCATAGATAACAATTAAATCCATTTTGAGTTTGTGTCTTTACATATTTTGTGGTTTTGACTGTATAATTTAAACGGTAAAAATTAATTATTTTTACCCTGCGGTCTATAAAAGTTGAGCCATTTTTTAAACATTTTTTTATAGCCTACTCTTGGGCATAAAAAAGTCTAAAAAATGTCAAGACGTATTTTAAAATGTCAAAAACACAATTTAGTGTCAAAAACACATTTCAAAACACCAAAACAAAAGAATTGATATCATTTTAGTTTGTTATCTATGCATTTGAATATGTAGAAAACCAAAAAACAAAAATAATTTTAAAATTGTTCAAAATTAAGTGCTTTGGTCGTGAGTCAGGGGGGCAATTGCACCCATTGCCCCCCTCATGTATCTGCGCCTGCGTGGAACAGACTTATTTGGAAGAATGTCAAAATATATTTTAAAATGACAAACATTATTAGTAATTAAGAAAATTACAAAAACGCGATTTTGAATGTAAAAAAAATTAAATTAGGTAGTTAAAAATGTAAAAAAACGTAATTTAATTATGGTATAATCTAAAAAAAAGTTTCGCCCGAGCAGGGACTTGAACCCTGGACCCTTGGATTAAAAGTCCAATGCTCTACCGACTGAGCTACCCGGGCTTATGAATTTTATAATAACAAACCTTTATTAAAACTAAACTGGAACTTGGAGTATTATTATGAAATCTTAATTTTGATATTATATTAAAAAATTTAAAAATAACTTAAATTTAATCAAGTTCTAATAAGTAAACGATGTAAAAATAATTTAAAATCGAAAAAAAAGTAAAATAAATTGAAGGTCCCACCGAGATTTGAACTCGGATCGCTGGATTCAGAGTCCAGAGTGCTAACCATTACACCATGGGACCGGTTGATTGTTGTGTAAAATATTCAGCAAATAAACGCAAATTATCTTTATATCGATTTTAAGGGAAATCGATAAATTCCACATAGAAACCAATTAAGTGATAACGTATAATTACGTTAGATTCCCATGTTTTGTACTGAAATAATGAAATTTAGCCTAATAACATCATAAACCTTTAAGCAGGTAAAGCAGAAATCTGTTACGACAGATATATTAATAAGGTTATGTGTTACGAAAAATAATAATCGTGTGACAGTTCAATCTGCGAGGAAAGTGTTAAGTAATCACCGAAATGGATTAAATTCGGCGAGTTTTCATTAACGCACCATGTAAAAACCAATTAAATTCGGTTTTCCGACTGTGTGTTACATAAAATCTCCGTTTCGACCTTCCGTGCAAAAACGCACGTAGTACGTAACAATTTTCTGGAACATGCCGCGCTTCTATGAAACTTCGACCGTTTTTAATTACTCTTGGGATCAAGTGGCCCAAGGGTTTTGGAAGAGGTACCCTAATCCAAACAGGTGTGTATTGTTTTTGTTTTTTTTTGTATTAAAATAATTTTTGTGTCGTTCTTTTAGTAAACACGTTTTGACTGAAGATACAGTACATAGAGAGATTCGGTGCGGACAATTATTCACAAAAAGACTTTTAAGCAAAACTAACTCCATTCCGAAGTGGGCAGAGAGGTTTTACACTGCAAAACATGTAAATATTGTGGAAGAATCCATTGTTGATCCTAAGAACAAAGTACTTATTACTTACACAAGAAACCTTGGGTATGCTAAAGTAATGGTGAGTATTTGTAAACATGTTTATGCTAATTAACCAAACAGGTTTTGCTTAAAAAGTTAAATGAGTTTATGTAGTTACTTACTAGTGAACAAAATATTTGGCTTTATTTATTATTGTTTTATTTTAATCAATTATTTAAAGTATTTTGGCCTATATTGATCAAATTGATGCTATTCTTAAATATTATGAAACTGCATATTATAAAAATAATCTCACTACAATTGATAATTATTTATTTTTTATTTTTAGAGTGTCACTGAGAAGGTTGTATACAAAGAAAGTGAAGAGCATCCAGGAAAAACTGTGGCATTAAGATCTGCTTGGATTGATTCGCAAGTTAAAGGTTTTAGCCGAGCGATTTGTGCTTTTGGTTATGAGAGATTTAAGAAGAACTGTCACAAAATGGTAAGTTTTAATTTAGTTCTTTTTTGAAGTTGTGTTGTCTTTTGCCAAATTAAAATTTAAAAACCAGTTTTATTTTTTGCATAAATATCGATAAATATTTATCACTTACAAATTATTTTAAGTGGAATAATAAATATTTCTTTGTTTACAAATTTTTTTTTTGTGAAAAATATATTTTTGGGTTTATTGAAATAAATAAAATAGAGTAGGTACACAAATGTTAGACCCTTTCCTAAACATGTGACATACTTATGAGGCCCCATACACAAAAAAACTTTCTTTTTTATTATTTTAAAACCAAACAGTTTTTTTACTTTGTGTTTTTTATATATCTAAATGAAGAATAATAAGCCAACTTTGTAAAACAATATGTAATTTTAGACCGATTTTTATAATATTACTTTAATTTATTTTATAAAACTGGTACCTAAACTTGTAAAGAAGTTTTGTCATCCTAAATTGTCAAACAAAATGTGGAATACCTAGTAACTTTTTAATAAAAAAGTTTATTATCCAAAATTGTTTAAAAACAAAATGTTAAATAGTAACTTTTTAATAAAACAGTATAATGAATTTAATGTGGGCAAAATTTTATGTTTTATTAATTTGTACAGTTTTTTATAACAATATTTGTCGTAGAAAAAATATAAAATGCTCATTTTTATTAAACACTCGCTCGCAAGCTTCGCTCGTGCCTATTTAGAAATTCTGACTTTTATCATATTTGATACATAAAACCAATTTTCATAAAACGTCAAATAGTAACTATTTATGATAAAAAATTTCGTATTTTATTAATTTTGTAACGAACGGGGGCAAGGGGGGACATTTAAATAATTAAAAAAATGAATATTAAAACTACCTTTGGCCGAAACACGTGATTGTCTAGTTTAAAGAAATTAAATTAGGACCCCTTTTTGTTGTGAATACGGTTCTGGATACGTAAGTACTTGAGCAATTGTGTTTATATATTTAAATGCAAAAAAAAGTATTAAATTAAAATGAGTTTACTAATAAAAACAATTTATACAAAAGTTAATATTATTGCTACTGTACATTAATAATATAAGTAAAAACATTTAAATTTTAAAAGTATTATAGATTTAAGTTAATAAGGATAAACCTTAAAAACCCACATATACAATCCAGACATGCATATCGCACATCTAAACAATATAAATAATATAACAAAATCAAAGTAATCAAGTATAATGTCATCAATCATATTATCATATTCGTCACCCTAATATAACAAGGTTGTATGTTAAAAAACCAAAAAAATTCAGTTTATGCTTCTACAAGGTTTTATGTAATCCTCCCTTGACATACAACTTGAAAATAACTATATATATATATGTATACATATAATATACATTCTATAGAATTATTTTTAAGTGTTATGTGAAGCGTAGGCCACGTATAATCCTGTAGAAACATAGACTTAAATTTTTCGTTTTTTTTAACATACAACCTTGTTATATTAGGGTGACGTATTGCTAAGAATATTCACCTACATAAAAGGTAGGCTCGGACGGTGTATAAAGCAAATACCAATTGAAACTATTATCAATGTACAGCAACAAACAAAAAAAACAATCGATATGTTCATACTTCATAGCTAAATTGGCCAACAACAATAAAAACATATTTTGTTAATAAATTAAGGGGCTAAGACTCAGCGCACATCATAGTGTCTACTAGTGTCTACTCCCTTAGTAGGTCCCCAAAGATCGATTAACAAATTTAAATAAATAGCAAGATCGCGCAACACACAACGAAATAAATGTATTTTACATCCTAGGACCAACCATACATGTTCAGGGTTGACAACAAAGTCTCAACATATTAAATAAAGAATATCAATCAATTTATCAAATAAACAAAATAATGTAAACTGTACAAAACAAAGTAAGTAAAAGTTAAATAGAAATATGTAATAACATGATACATTGCATTATAATATATTAATAAACTATGTCAAAGTAAAATGTAAATATTAAAAATGGTAAATATAAAATAATAATTATAATAAAGGCGTAATTACGTTTGTCCAACCACAACTCAAAATATAAAACGTTTAGTTTGTTTCTTTTCTTACAAAGAAAAGATAAATAAAAAATAAAAAAATATACTTTAAATTAAATATTAATGAATTAACCACTTATTATGATATTTGTGACTTTAAATTATTATAATTAATTATAGAAAAACATACCTAGATAACTAAACCACACTTTCACAAAAACTGAAGTTCTATAAAAATCAATGGATAAATTAAATAATTACTCTCTTCAAATAACAAAACCCAACTGATACAAAATTAAAGAATTATACTAATCCCTTGAAATAGCAACACGTAACTGTTTATCCCTGTAACTGTCCCTTTTTTCCTTTTTTCTATAACTAATTTTTCCTCCCTCCTTAAAATTGGTTTATTTTTTTAAGTCAAAACAAGGTCTATCGATATAGTTCATTTGGAGCATAAGAACCTAATATCTGCACCGATACGGTTCAGACATACGTGCGGTTTTGGTATGTCTCCCTAGTGCATCATGGAATTCTGAAAAACATCAACCCGTAGGTCTACCATTAGCCCTCCTTTTTCTTATTTTCAAATATACTTCCAAGTAAATCAAAATATACACTAATTTATTACGTGTTGGTTAGGTTAAATATGGCCCTAATAAATTACATAATATAAACAGAGTGAGTCCAAATATTAAGTTACTAATGCACACTTGATACAGTTTTAAGTTAAATATTTAGAACCAGTCTCATATTTCGTAAAGCATTTATTTATTTATTTTATTTATTAATTTATTTATTTATTTTACACTATAGCTAGCAAAACAGTTCTTCAGAATTGGTACCGCTAAGTCTATGTTAATTTGAATTAATTCTTCCATTCTTCTATTCCATTATTTAAATTAGCATTTATAACTTTCCATTCTAAAAAACTTTACTTCCAAATATCTTCATTTTATTTTTTTAAACCATAAATTTTGATTAATATTAAAATAATAAATTAAGAAATGTTAAAAATTAACTGCCCCATATATCGTTCCCATTACAATTTAGACAGTTTAAAAATAAGTTTAATTATAATGCAGTTTTTAATTTTATTATTTTCCAATGGTTCCAATGCTTTATTTTGATTAAAACAAAGGTTTAAATTAAAAAAATTGTTTTTTATGAACCTAAAATTAATTAAAATCAATTAAACAAATAAACATTTGTATAATTTGTATAAACGAACATAAAAATAGTTAATATAAAAAATGTGTTGATAAAAATAATAATTTTCAACTTTCTAATGATTATTAACGTTAAAATTCTAATTATGCTGTACCGTTTAAAATATCTATTAAACAAATACAGAATATTATATTATTATAATAATATGTATATTATTAATATATAATAATATAATTTATCTACTCCAATAAGTAGATAGGTAATTAAATGATTTTTAAAAATAAATAAATAAAATCTGACATCTGTCAAATGGTTAATAAAGAGTTCATTATTCACGTTGTTAGGCAGGGAATTTATAATGTTGTTTAAACCAAATAGGTTTATTACAATCTTATTTTTTAAATATTAATTTAACATATTATTGCAGCGCCCTCTATTGGAAAAGTCGGTAAATTTCAACTGTACCATAGTGTAGGGAGAAAAAGAATTTAAAGCCAAATTTACTTGTTAAACATTTGACATCTCTCAACTGTCACCCGGATTTAACCTTACTTTTTCTCAATTTATAATAAAGCTTCAATAGGTTGAGTTCGATTTTGTCCTCGGTGAGAAGCGCATCGCTCCTGCATTGCTCCATGAAAAAGTATGAAAAATAGTTGACTTTGACTCAGGGAAGACAGAATCGGATTCCAGTGCTAGATAATAGCTTTGTTCGCGGAGCTCATCCGTGATCAATCCGCGACAACTGCGCATGCGCACTGGCAATTTTAGCGTTCGCGGTGTAAAAATCGGCAACATTTGACATTTGATCACTCGTTCGCGGAGCCTTCGGGACCAGTTTCGAACTAATTACTGACAAGTCAAAACGATCCGAGGATTTTAGCATGTACTAGCTGTCAGACATGCGTATTGTTCATTATTGTTTAAAGTTTATTTTAGGTTATATGTTCTATATTGTTTTTAATTAAATTGTTTAACGAAAACGTAAGTTGAAATACTTATTTTTTACTTGCATTGTTCATTTCCTTGCTTATTTTATAGATGAGTGATCATCTATCATCCAGTGATGAAGATTTAGAAAATAGTTTAGATTTAATTGAAGTTCCTAAAAATACTGCATATTTTGAAGAAATTGTTCCCATGTTCGATGATCAGCTATTTAGGGAGCATTTTCGAGTTAGCAAAGAGATTGTTGATGATTTAGCAGAGCGATTTAGCAATTCTGAATACTATAATTATCAGGAAGGAGATTCCCCAAAAAGTTTTGTCACAAAACAGCTGACTGATGGTTGCGGTTAGAAACGCGTTCGCGGAGATTTGTTAATTCTTGATCGGTTCCGAATCCCGCATGCGTAGCATGGTTCGTGATTATTTACCCTATACAGATACGGAACTAGTCATGGATGGGCTCCGCGAACAAAGCTAATATTCCTCGTTTTGTCCTTTTTTTAAAAGGAATAGAGGAATTTATATAAAGCTATTATAAATTTTAAGGTTACATAACCTATTTGTGTCGTCCACGTGTTTAATAGACAACCGTTGTCCAATGGTTTTTGGGTCTTCTGGAACCATTGGACGTTAAAACTTGTATCTGGTTAATAAGGATTTTTGTCCAGGACCACAAGGGCGGTGGTTAATCCATAAATCCGCCCTAAGTTGAAGAAGAAGAAGAAGAAAGCTTCAATAGAAAAAACACTAAATATTTTAAAAGTCTTAAGTTCCTCAAAAAATTTAAATAATTAAATCCATTAAAAATCCTAAAAGCATTTACAACTACCTATCATTGAAATCTTGAAAATTTACTGTAATTTTCTTATGACGTTTTCAAAATAAAAAAATAATTTTTCGTTTAAACCTGTATATTATAAACGTACATCTATTTTTTAGTAATTTTTTTAAAATGTGAGCGATTGTACATTAATTTATTTACAATATTCTTTAATATTCGTTTAAATCCGACATCAAATAAAAAAGTTATTTGCGATTGAAATTCATCGAAAATTTGTGTGGATCCAGGGCCATATTACCCATTAGGCAGGCAAGGCAATTGCCTTAGGCGCCATGTAGAAATAGGCGCCTTGTCCCCAAGCAACTTAAAAAAAAAATAAAAATTGTTACCAAAATGTTTATTTTTTTCCAAAAATAAAACAAATAAACAATATAAACAATATAAAATTGTAAAAACAGAAAATTATTTACTGTTTTTATTATTTTATAAAAATTTAGCTTCCTTTGTAATAACGAGGTGTAAAGCCGACAAAAAAGCGTGCCGCAAATTCACTTCTGTTTTTATGCCAAATACATAAATGTATTTCAGATAAAATTAATCAGGTGTTATATCACCATGCTTGATTACGAGGGCACTGCGTTTTGAAGTAGAATAAGATATATTATAATTAACTGTATAATTAACAAATAATAATAAATCTTAACGTTAAACTGCAAACAAAAACTTAAAAGATAATTTAATTTGAAAACTTTACCCTGTATAAACATATCTTTAGCACTTTTTCAAAACCCCCGTATGCTCCAAGCACACGGATTCCTCTTGCATCGGGTACCCGCTGTAATGTGCTGCTCACCCCAGCGGGTACGCGATACTAGAGGAAACTGCTGCCGGAAGGACTTGGGTGTTTTCGCGTTTATTCAAGGGTGGCACTTATATGTGTTGTGTTTGGTGATAGCAGTCTGTGTTCGATAGTTATGGTTGATTTAGCCTGGCTTTTAAATTAAATTACGTTTCGTTAGATTACGTTACACAAAATGCTGGCTAAATCCACATTTAGATAGTGTTAATTTTTCTGTTTGTTTTAATATTAAACTAATTACAATAAACCAGCAGTACATCTAACATACAAATACAGAAAATTAAAGTTGATTCAATTTTTTTTAAATACTTACTAATGACATCTTGCAGAAAAACGCACTTATAAGTTCTAACACTTTTTATTTACATTATATTTGTATGTTATTTATGTTTTTTATGTATTTTTTTAATGATAAAAAGTATTCTAATTCATAGGGAATAATTAGGTTATAATGCTCGGGCGCCCTTAAGCTAACAGTTTGGGGTGGCTCTAATAAGCTTTTTTAAAATCTAAGTGCCTAATTTAAGTGCCTAAGGCGCTCAATTGCCTTAAGCCGGCTCTGTGTGGATCGATTATTTTGCCTGTGAGTGTAGTAAGATTGCTAATTAAACGATTATTATATTTTATACTCTTACTATTACAAGTAGGGATAAAATGGATATCCGGTAACTAGATTTACCAATAGCTTATATTTTCAACCCTTTTTAACCGATTTAATATGCATTTATATTTTCTCTACGACTACTTAAGAATAGTAACATTCTAGTGTAATTTTTGATCATAGAAAGGATGTTTTTCTGCAATACTGTGCGAGAATATTCCTACTCTTGTTTAAGAATGGTCACAAGTAACGACATCTCCTGGCTGTTTACTAAACGTAAAAAAATTAAAAATATTTAAATATTACTGTATTATTTATTAATTAAAAAATAATAGCAGTTGTATAATTAAGGTTTAGGCACAAACAAAAAAAAAAATATATATATATATATTGTTTTTCAAATATACAAATCAAAATTATAATAAATTTGATATTAAAATGATAAAGCAGTTACCTACTATACCGGCTTTGAAGTTTTGACAGATTCAAAAAATTTAAAAAAAGACCTTTAAAATTAAAATGTAGAAAAAGAATAGATGTTGACATAGATTACTTGTAAAATTAGTTTTGTATTTTTTACAATGTTATTTTTTTTATTAGTTAGTGTAAATAACTATTTTTAATTATAATAAAGATTTAGGCATACCATTTGTTTAAATTTATTATAATTTACATTATAAAATTGTGACGGCACTAAATGGTTTGACAATATAAAAAACTTAAATGTCAAAAACTGCTTGGTTTCTTTTCTCTGTTTAAAATTATATAAGCGTTACTATTCTTACGTAGTCGTAGAGAAAATAATGTCTGAAACACGTTTGGAATAGCATATTCCACTCTCGTAAAACCGTCACACTCGCCTTCGGCTCGTGTGTCAAATTTTTCCTCGAGCGGGATATGCTGTATTCCAAACTTGTTACGGAATGTACTAACTAATCTTTTTTTTTTCAGGTTGGAGGTTTCGATCACGTGTTGTCCAACCTATTCCCGCTCCAGCACACGATTCCGTCGCCCCAAGCGACCGTCACGGCCGCCTCCAAACTCAAGGACGCGGCCAAGAACGCATCGGAGCTGGCCAAGTCCAAGGCCGCCCCGATCTACGCCTCCCTGCACCCCAACCAATCATAATCATTGTTAAACGGGGAAAACGTGTTAAGTAAAGGTATTTATTTCCCTACCATTAAAATACAGCTCTACATTTACAATCGCCTAAACCATAATTTTTCTAATTGTTGTGTTTAGTAATTTAGTACAATTTATAGGTAAGTAAATGTGTGCAGGGTGATGCAACCATAGGGGTTTTTATTAAAAAATGTTATTTTTAATTTGTTTCTGTTCTGTTCTAATTTTCGCATCACCCTGTATTTAACTGGGTAAAACTATAGTAAAGGAGAATTCCAAAATAAACTAGCCAACTAAGGAAAGTATTTAACATTCCTTCTAACTCCTTATATCATAATAATTATATAGAATTAACTAAATAGATTTTAGTTATGCATTTCATACAAACAGTTTCCTATTTTTTGTTTCTTTACTGGTAAATGAATAAATTTACAATAAAATTGTATAAACTAGTCACGACTTTATTCTGATTAAGCCATCAATATGTGTATATATTGTATTTAGGTTTAGATTTAGGGTGGTAATCATGTAATTAAGTTTCTGTTTAATAAATTTTTTAGTTGAAAATATCACGTTGTTTCTTTGAAAATATGACCGCTCTAGTTTTCAGAATTACATTAATAACTAGTAATAAATAATAATATTTTATGGTTACCTATGTTTTTTATTTAAATTTGCTTTTGTTAATTTTTTTATTTATGGCTATAATTATTCAGATTGTGTTTTACGTCAAGAATATTTTTTCTAATGTTTAACTTTTGAATATTTTTTTTATTTAATTCATTAGATAAAAAATATCATGTAAGAATTTTGCGAATTAAAAATATCATAGTAGATAATAAAATATTAAATTTAATTTTTATGCCAAACTGATATTTTTAATTGAGTGAATTTAAAATATCTGTTTCTTATATTTGTATTTTTTATTTAAACACATATTTTTAATACGCTAAATTAATATCACACTCAATTAAAAATACCTGCTTATTTAATAAAATAAATATTAAATCTAATTAAAAATATCAGTTTGGCAAAAAAATTAAATCTAATTTTAAAATATCTGCTATGATATTATTAATTCTCAGACTAAAAATTCTTATGTGATATTTTTTATCTAATTGAAAATAGGGTTAGCACATAAAATTAATTTCTGAATAAAAAATAAAACTTCGAAAATTTTGATAAAAATTATTATTAAAATTCCAAATACGGTTTGAGATCTGTATAATTACAAAAAATAATTATTTATAATATACCTACTAGGGATTGCATTACCGGTTACCGATTTACCGGTTTACCGATTTACCGCCTTAAAAGTTCTTTAAATTACCGACGAAAAAATCGACATCTTTTACCGGTAATTTCGGTAAAAAATGTCAAGCTGACAACAGCGCGGATCCGTTGTTTTTGTGAAACAATTTGTACTAATAGTCCGGTCAAATTAGACCAAAAAATAACAGTGAAGGTACATAAATTTACAACAGGCTGAAAATCAGTAAAATTGTTCAGAATATAATTATAAATAAAATTTAAAAGTTCCCCATCATTCCCCTGTATGGAAAAAATTTTATTCAAGGTCAAAGGTCAAAAAAATTAGTTTTTAGCGATTTTCAGCAAAACGGGAAGTTTTATCACAAAAATATCTCTGACAAAAATTGTAGACCATAAAATTGTCTATAAAAAATATATCGATACTTTTTTTCCTAAGAGCCACCGTTTCTGAGATATAACGATTCGAAAAGTTGTAAAAGTTGTAATCGACATAATATACATGAGTACGTCACGTATATATACATGTATATATACATCTCTAGAGTTTTAATATATGTTAATATATTTTTCTATCGGTCATTTTCACTTACACTTAAAATATAAAATATACCTACATAAGTTATAACTATAAGAATATCAAGTGAAATAAAACCGTCCCTTAGGGACTGGGTATAAATTAATTAATTTATACGCCATCGAGACAACATCTGTGACAGATGACAGATGATCTGTCATCTGTCAACTTGACATCTGTCACCTGTCATCTGTCATCTGTCATCTGTCACCTGTCATCTGTCACCTGTCACCTGTCATTTGACCATGTCAAATGCCACCTGTCATTTGCCACCTTATCGATTTGATTTCGGGGATTTTAATTGGTTAACTTTTTTAAATACACAACAAAAATTAAACGGGCTTCTGGCAGATTAGTTTTCATTCGATAAAGCTCATCTTTTAGTATGTCGAAAAGATCGAAAAGTTTCCGGCGGATCCGGCCTGTTGCAATATTTATTTTTTCCGTTGTCTGCTAGTCTGTATATCCTTTTTTTTTTCTAAGCGCCGTAGCTCGGAGGCCGTTGAAGGCGGACACTCGAAATTTGCATCCTTCTTTATGCCCACGAGACCTATCCGCGAAACAAATTTTTCCGGTGTTGAAAAGGCCCAAGTCCACTTTTTTTCGATTTTTCCGTCAAATTTGGCACGTTCCGTTGTCTTCGCTTAACATTCGAACGAGCGAAGATTTTTCGGCCAAACTCGAGGAAAAGGTGCAAGAAGTTATCACCAACGGCATTCGATTTCTTCTTTCTATATACGGAGCTCCTAAAAAAACTACCTGCTTTGATAAGTATCGATATGCATGTTTCGTTAAAAATACTAAAATAAAAAACAAGTTCAATTAGCTTGTCTTCCTCCAACCTCAGTTGCTGCTCATCAAAATATTTTTCGGGTATATTACCAAGTTCAAGTGTGGCTTGGTTATCAGCTAGACCCTACAGACTGGGGTTGGAAGTTGGTTAACAACCCATTAGAACCAGTTTAAACTTTACTCACACCTGCGTTGAATCACCAACAGTGGAGGATTAATTTAATTCCAACGAGGTGACATGCGATACATCGCTACTGACGCAATTTACTTGTACCCAGGATGAAGAAGAAGAACAAGAACAAGTAGAAGAATAAGAAGAAGAATTTAAATGTTACGAATCAGACTAATTAACTTCAGTACTTTTTTTAATTTACATCGCTTTTATCTTTTCCAATCATTGCTAATTTCCGTTTTTTGCAATAGTTTCAAATTAAACAGGATCACAACTGACCCGTGGAATAGGCTACTGGGGAAACCACGTTAAAAAACGCGCTAAGTACACTACCTCATAGGTGGCGTGGAAACGTGTGCAATGCACACTGTGCATATTATGACGATTATAACTTTTACAACTTTTCGAATCGTTATATCTCAGCAACGGTGGCTCGTAGAAAAAAAGTATTGATACATTTTTTATAGATAATTTTATGATCTACAATATTTTTTTGGGGTATTTTATGATAAAATTTACCGTTTTGCCGAAAATCGAGAAAAATCATTTTTTTGACCTTTAACCTTGAATAAAAAATTTTCCATACAGGGGAATTATAGGGAACTTTAAAATTTTATTTATAATTATATTCTGAACAATTTTACTGATTTTCAGCTTGTTGTAAATTTATGTACCTTCGAATGTCTAGATTGACCGGACTATAAGATTAGGTCGCGGCTAAGTGATAATAGTATTGATAAGCTGTGTTTTCTCAGGGCCCTCTTTATTAAACAAAAGAAATCGAAAGAGTCGTTGGAAAAGTAAGAAACGATAGGTATTTTTTTATTTAAATTACTATTTCAAATGTTTTAGGGCCTGTTACTAGTCTTTAAGTTAGGTATACACGTATTAGTTTTTTTACCTAGAGTTTTACTTTTCTGTTGTTATTATTTAATAAGAATTAAAGTTTGGTTATTTATTTTGTTGCTTATTTCTTTGTTATTTTTTATGTCGGTAAAAACCGGTAAACCGGTAATTTCTTAAATAATTTACCGAATTACCGGTAAATTAAAATTCGGTAAATTTGCAATCCCTAATACCTACTTGGGAAATTTTTTTGACGAAAATATAATACAAGGAGTTAAAGTTGCATATATTTTTTGTAAAAAATCATTTCTCCCAAACCAAAGATTTAAGATTTTTAAACTTGAATTCCTAAAATCAATAAACTACCAGGCAAAAAAAATAATATTTTGATTTTACATTAATACAATTTATTCATATAGCATTAGTTGTTTTAAGATTCCAAAGGTGTAAATAAATTCAATAGTTAATTATCGTTCTTATAAAAAAATTATATAAAAACTTTAAATTACTGTAAAAAATGGATTTTGATTAAAAAAACGTAATTTCCCATGAATTACATAAAGGATTTTGCACATCTTTCAAGGTGATACCAGTTATAATAATAATAATTAGGTAATCTAAGAATAATTTATATGAAATCCTACAAATTAATAACAAGAAACTAATTAAAAAAATACATAATTTAAAACATATTTTTAGCTGATTTCATTTATTAAAAAATAATTAATATTAAAATTAACATTTACAATATTTTGGATTATTAAAAATCGATAAAAATAGGTTTATTTTTTAAAAACGACACTTAACAAAATTGTCCACAATAATTTAAATTAAATACCTATATTTAAGGTTAAACTAAGGTCAAAGATAACACCTATGTATATTATTAAAATCCAGTTAATTTTATGTTTTGATCAAATTGATTTAAATTAAATTAATTACATATCTTTGTGTTTTACCTTTTATACGGGGTGTCCCGAAAACATCTCAAATGTTTTCTAAAATTATTACAAGTTGGAAACACTGGGTATGGCATTAAATAAAATTGTTGATCAATGATAAAATAAAGGTCAAAAAAATTGTTTCTAATTTTTATATTTAAAATAAAAATATAAATATAAATATTCTTTTACTTTCCGACAAATTTAAGTTAATAGTTTAATACTGGTTGTGAAAACAATTCAAATTAGTTGTCAAAAAATCAACATAACTTTTTATATAAAAAATATACCTACTTGATATATTAAAAAATAATTTTATCTATTTTGCGTTTATAATGACTTTATTATATCACCGCTTTCGGTGCTGTAATGAGATACTTTATCCCACCCAAAATTTTGATTTTATAGGTTGGCTATACTTAAACAGCATAATATTTTGCACATTGGTTATAATATTTTTATGATTTTTCTAGTAATTTTGTTTAACACCAAAGAAAATCCTTTTTTCTTCTTTAATATTAACAGCCGCTTATTGTAAATAAGTAAATTAAGGACGGCATGGCGAATCGATTTTGACATTAACTGTCAAACCAATGACTAAACCAACAATCTAAAGTAAAATTCGACCAAATTAAATTTAAGGTATAAAATTAATTTAATAAGACCTTTTGTCGCATGGCGAATCGATTTTGACATTAACTGTCAAACCAATGACTAAACCAACAATCTAAAGTAAAATTCGACCAAATTAAATTTAAGGTATAAAATTAATTTAATAAGACCTTTTGTCGCAAAAGAATACAATTATATTAAAATATAAGTAGATAATTAAATGATTTTCAATAAAAGATAAATAAAATCTGACATCTGTCAAATGGTTAACCTCACTTTTACAAATTTCCAATTTAAAACCGGATTGGTATTAAAGTAAATATTGAAATCGGCCAATCACTTATTCCTAACAACGTGAATAATAAGTTCATTATTCCTGTTGTTAAATAAATAATTTATAATGTTTTCTACTCCCACCTTTAAAACGCCCATTATCGTACATGTTTCCATGACATTAACAAGTTGTGGCTTTATGGCGCTTTAGGCACGGGCTGAAGTTAGCAACAGGCTTTTAGTAACGGACTGAAGTTAGTTTTAAGTTAGTTAACAGTTGTCAAATGTCATACAATCGTCTATTTTCAAGGGATAAATTTTGATTTACACAGAAAAAAATTGAGATTTTAACGCCGGTAGCATCTCAAGTTAGAATTTCTAACGAGAATTCCAATAAATACAGCTGTCATTTTTTGAACCTTTAACATTTCCCGTGTAAGAATTTTCAATACTTTGTGATAGTATTTTGCAATTTTGTCATAAAAAAAATCAGGATAAAATATTTTCTTAACATAATCATATTTTGAAGTTATTTTAATATTTTAAAGTATCGATAATTGTTAAGTTTAATTAAAATAATAACGGGCAATATTAATGGTGAAAATTACGTCAAAAATGTTTATTGGGATGGTTACTTTATTTTTGTATAGATGGCGCTTTATACAAATATTTAATTTAAATCATTTTTACATAATTAAGTATTTGTCGAAGAAAAAGTATAGTATACAATTTGTTTATAAACGCATTTAATTAAGCACTCGCTCGTGCCTAAATTAAATTCATGACTAAAATGACTAAAACTTGACACAAAATATACTATTTTGTGCTGCAATGGTTTAAAAGAAAAAAAAACAATAGCCCTTATAAGTTAATCATATAGAGAACATTTAAATAACTTAATATTCAATTAGGCAGGTCTAAAACGCCGTAGTAGATTGAATTAAATTGAACGGATGAACCGTCACTATGAAATTATTATTTTATAATGTACGACACGTTCATAAATGATCAGTGTTTAAAAATAAATAAAATTTAATCTACTTACTGCAAGACTTCTTTGTGCAAATCCAGCATTTTCCCAACCTAAGTAACAAAGTTTGTTAATAATGTAAAAAAGTTGAGTTTTCTACATACATGGTGTATTTCACGACATTGGCAGATTCTTATGATGTTCACTAGAACTAGTATGACAGGTAGACATTTCACTAGCAGCATAGTCTTCTCACGTTTTCACTAATAGTTTAAAAATCGCACGTAAGTACATGTAGTTATCGTACGCGTTAACTTAATCACCTATTCTAATTACTATAAATCATTGTGAGTGTGTGTGTGTAAATGAACCAAAGCGTGGCATGAGTGATGATCGTTTCGGATTAGTGAAAAAAAATTGAACCGAAATGCAAAATTTTGCACATTACTTTTTCACTTTCACTACTTCACGTTTGTGTGTTGTTGTGTATAATACGTTCCATCTCCTCCTGATGTGAAAGTCAATAGATTATAAGTACAATTCAGGCTAATGAAAAATAATTAATTCGATTTGAATTCATTTAAATTTAAATATACCTGTCGATTCGCAGGTATTTAAATTACTGTTTTGTTTGAAAATTTAGCATCCTTTGCTCGACAAAAAACAGGTAATTTTTACTGATTCTTATCACGTTTTATGGATCTAAAAATATTCCCCACATTTAGGTCATTCAGTTTAATTATTTTTACCTAACGGTATGCAAAATTACAGTATTTTATAAGCAGAATTAAATGTATTTTTTTGTGCTAGTTTGGGGTCACTGAACACAAATATGTCATTTTAATAATACAGGGTGTGCAAGTGTTAAATACAACAAAAAACGCTACGTTATTGTTTGTAAGCATTTTGTGTTATTAAATATTTATTTACAAGTTAATCACATTCAAAGGAGTGCATTGCACATATTTTAAAAACATTTACAAGATGCAGGTACTGTTTGCTTGATTAATATGAAAAAAGTAATATTTTTATTCAAAAGGTAAATGGGTCATTATACAAATAAGGCTCTCTGACATTTGTCAGTTGTATAATCTGTGGTTGTCCATAACAATTCTTATTAAAAAAAATAGACAGCTAATATACAGTGTGTTATGTAATTAATGTAATATATTAAAATGATTTATAATGACCTTTATCCTACCAAAAAGTAAATTTATTATGTTATGGTTGGTAACAACCAGCGTTTTCAGATTCTGTCACAAAAGTTGCCAGATTTTGTTTAAATTTAGCTTAATTACAAAAATGACAAAATCAACAATGCAAATTGTTAATTTGGCGTTTTTATTAATTGTTGATTATGTCATTATTCTAATGAAGGTATATTCAAACAAAATTTAGCAACTTTTATGACAGAATCTAGTGCATTTCTTTCAAATTTTAGGTTATGTGCTCAAATTGTAAACATCTTAATAAGGGAAATGCTTTTGGATTTATTTACACAAATTGAATGTTTAAAGTTTAACCTGTGGACTTGTCCTAATTTCATCTGAGTAAACAGAAAGAAAAAACCGATGAAAAGATTAATTTTGTGGTTATGGAGTTGGATGAGTAAATAAATGCAGAAGGGCATTAGAGCTTTAAGGGCATAAACTTTTGTATTTTTTGAGTTTTTATTTATTTATTGCAAGAAAAATTGTTAGTAAATTTTTTTTACACACAAGTGTGTAACTAGTGGCGTATCACAACAAATATATAAGGTTAACATTCAATAAATTTAAAAAAAATGATTTGTAGTTACAGTATAGTTTTTTACATCTTAAAAATAAATGATAAAAAATGTGTTTTTTGTAGTAGTAGTAGTAGTAGAAGGGATGCACTCAAACGAACTGGCAACAGTGCATTTATATTATTCATACAACATTATTTTTCTTTTGATAAACATTATGCCCTAACTCTACACAATAACAAAGTTATGATAATTTCAAGTTTGGATTTTTTTACACAAATTCTCATAAAGTCCATCTGACAACCCTGCTAACTTCCGATAGCTATAAAGTTATAAAGTGCTCTTTTAGTTCCACCCTTACATCCAAACTAAGATGTCCCATAAGCCAACTGAATGGCTTGTGCGGGTTAGGGGTAGGAACGGACCGACGGCTTAAAGTCCCCTCCGAAGGACTATATAAGCTGCTAGATGCCTTGTTTATTTTTTTTTCATAACAACTCTTACATGTGCACTTAAAAACTATGGTTTTAAGGTGTCGAAAAAAAACGGAAAAATTGGGGGGAAAACGGTTTTTTTTTTCAGGCCTTGGAAAAATTGGCTTTTTTGGGAAAAATTAAGTATTTTTAACATTATTTTAATTTACAAAAAATCCTTTATTACAGAAACAAAAACAAATAAAATTAAACATTTAATCGATATAAAATAATAAGCGTAAAATATACTGGGTCCTTTTTGCAAAAGGGAGTATCCAATTAAAAAATAATAATTGATTTATTAAGTTAAATTTCAAAATTATAATTTTATAAATTGATGTAATAAAACGATAGTTATGTTAATATAGCACCAAATATGTTTTTTTTTGACCCGGTAGAGTATTCTTTCTGAATTAAAATAAAAGAAATAATTATTATAATGATAACACAGTACGAAAAAATTTGATTTTTATCCCTCAAGTGAAAAATTTCTATAGATTTTGAAAATGGACTTAATAAATGATACCCTTGTCTCGGCGTTTTTTCAGATCACGTAATATTTTTTTAAGTGCGATCCAATAAATTGTATCCACGGTATTCGGCACAGCTTTGATAACAGCTAGACAGTATATTTTTATGAAAAATGTATTCACTGAATAAATGGACAACCATAAATTATTTATTTATTTTAAAATTATTCACGTTCGTGGTCCATTGAGAGTTTCTGAGAAACATCAAAAGATATTAATTTGAAATTTTTAAAGCGTTTATAATCCAATTAAGTCTATTTTTCTAAAATATTTTAAACAAAATACCTCTTCCAGTTTGACCGGAAGTGGCATCAACTTTGTTATTTTAAATGGAACACCCCATACATTTTTACATTTTTTAATTCCACATAAAATTTTAAGTAAAATTACTGTACCATGTCCTATACCTAAAGTAAATAGTTTTCGAGTTATTAATTTTTTCCGTTAAAATATGACAAATGCGCGTCAATCAAAAATAGCCTATAACTTTCTTGCTATTAGGTTTGCGGAAATGGGGTGGAATTTTTGGAATCTTAAAACATTGTTTAAAAGATTCCATGTCAATTAACGTTTCGAGTTAGCCCAATTTGCCCTGGGTTTTCTCGGGTAATTTGTTGAAAAATGTCAAAGAATTGACATGAAATTCTTTAAACAATGTTTTAAGATTCCAAACATTTTACCCCATATCCGTAAACCTAATAGAAAACATCTAGAAAACTTTAGGTATAGGACATGGTATAGTAATTTTACTCGAATTTTATGTACAATTTAAAAATTATTTTTACATTTGAAATAACAAAGTTGATGTCACTTCCGGTCAAACCGGAAGTTGCATTTTGTTACTGTGTAATCAGCGTCGGAAATTCACTTTCTTGCCGATTTCCAAAAAAATTATTTTAGATTTATTTTATAAAATAAAAAAATTTTCTGAAAATTTCCCTATGTTTTCGTTTTTTTTTTCGCTTACTTAATTTTTGAAAATCTATTGAAAACTACTTTTTTATACATTTTCTTAAATTTGTGTTTCAAAATATAAAATATTTTTGTGATAAAAAGACGTCTAATTTATAAATTATTTTAAGATTTAAAGCAGCAAATCTTAAAAAAAAAACATCTGACAACCATGTCCATAGTTTTTTAGATAAATGATCCTAAAAAAAATAAACTTTATTGGATTACTCCAAAAGGTTAACGACCTAAGTCTTTCTGCCTAAATGATTCTATTTTTTGTGTATAAGGAAACGTGCAATATTTGCAAATTATGACGAAAGATAATAATTATTGTTTCTTGCAAATTAAACCGTTCATTATAATAAAATTCGTTTACGAAACTTTCAATAGAAAAAATAAAAATGTTATGGCCATGTACCAAAAAGGCTACATTAAAGCAAAACCACTTTCGTACATAAAATAATTCGATTTATTAATATAACAGAACAAAGGTCGAATATATAAAATTAACGAGTTCATAGGCTTACTCATTATGTTAATAATATTAAAATTAATGTTCTAATTTGATATTAATTCGGTGATATGCGTTGCTTAGCACGCCCCTAAGATTCCAAATGTTTTCGAAGCCTTCCGGTTGAGTATTGTAGTTTGAGTCCACTGCTTTCGCCCAAATTTCCATCTATAAGCACAACAGAATATGGGTAATATACGGGGTGGCCGAAAAATACGTGCGCAACGAAATACTACTAACATTTTATAAAAATGAAATAAAAATGCATTTTATTTTAATACACTCACGTTTTTTGTGTTTTTGTCGACGGGAATTTTTGCCGACCACAAGGTCCAAGTCCAGTGGCGTGGCGGTTCGGCCGGGTCTTGGTGGTCCAAATTCGCCACGTGCCAAGTTTTACCGCCGTCACTGGTCAGATCCACCCTTACGATTTTTTGACCGCCTCCTGACCACGCATAACCTACGTTTTAAAAGAATAAGATTTATAAAATAATTAAAGAAGATAAGTAAACTTTTGGAAACAAGTAAATAAACGCAAAAAAGCAATTGTTATTATAATATTTGTAAACATATAGAAAATCAAGAAAAATTGTATAAAACATTTAAAACCCCTCCAAAATAATATAAAACATCCCAGAATGCCAAAACATGAAAATAAAAAATCGCAAAAATTTACAAAACCCAAAAATTAAATTGAACTTTATTTTTATTATTTATTGTTTTAATACCACTTATTTATATAAGAGACACAAAACTATTTTCTAATAATGTTTCAAAAATAAATAAAAATTGGGTTTTGTGTCGCTAAATTTTTTAAACATAAATGTGTAAAAGGTAAAAAATTTAATAAAAAAGTAATTTAAAAAATGCAATTTTTTCAAAATATGTAATTTAAAAAAATGGTATATATATATACATATATATATATATATATATATATATATATATATATATATATATATATATATATATATGTATATATATACTTAAAATTTAAACTTAAATAACTTTTCAATCAAATCAGAAAAACTGTTGAAAAGGTGTAAAGTGAATGGTAAAATAACAATTATAATCCATATTTTGAAAAATAATATAGGGTGTTTTATGTATTTTATGGGTGACGTTCACAATATCGAAATTTATTATATCGAATTCAAAATATCGAACACTTTTTATCGAAAATCAAAATATCGAAAATACAAAATGTCGAAAATCAAAATATCGAAAATTAAAATGTCGAAAATGATAATATCGAAAATTAAAATGTCGATTTGAAAATGTCGAATAATTAAAATTTCGAAAATTAAAATGTCGAAAATGATAATATCGAAAATTAAAATGTCGATTTGAAAATGTCGAATAATTAAAATTTCGAAAATTAAAATATCGATTTAAAAATATCGAAAATTAAAATGTATGATTAAAATCGAAGTGTATATGTACAGAGGCGCCTCTGTAGATAAAGTTACGGTTATGCACCGAATTATCTTGGCTCCCTGGCTCCTAGAGATGCGCGTTTTATAGAAATGTACTCAAACTCAACAACACAACCCAACCGACCCCGCCCCATTGCCCCCCCCCCCGCCCCATTGAGCAAAAAACCCAACTAAAATGGGCAAATTCATGTTACGATAAAAATAAAACACTTTTTAATTACATAAATTAGCCCATTTTAGTTGGGTTTTCTGCTCAATGGGGCGGGGGGGGGGGCAATGGGGCGGGGTCGGTTGGGTTGTGTTGTTGAGTTTGAGTACATTTCTATATCAGAGGCGCCTCTGTACATATACACTTCGGATTAAAATAATATGTCGATTAATTGAAATATTTAAACAAAATATCAAATTCAAAATAAGAAAATATAAGAAATAAAATTTCGACATTTTGTATTTTCGACATTTTAATTTTCGACATTTTGTATTTTCGATATTTTGATTTTCGATAAAAAGTGTTCGATATTTTGAATTCGATAAAGTGAATTTCGATATTATGAACGTCGATATTTTATTTTCGATAAATTGAAAATTCGATTAAATAAAATTTCGATATTATCATTTTCGACATTTTAATTTTCGATATTTTGATTTTCGACATTTTGTATTTTCGATATTTTGATTTTCGATAAAAAGTGTTCGATATTTTGAATTCGATAAAGTGAATTTCGATATTATGAACGTCACCCGTATTTTATGTGTATAAGGGTTTCAAATAAAAAAAAATATTTTTGTTATTTTACAGTTTTAAGAATATTAAATATTAAATTTTAATTGGGTACCTATATAAAAAGATAACAATAATTAAAAAAAAACATTTTTAAAATAAAAATTTTAAAATTGTTGCAACCGTTTTCAGATGTTTCATAAATTTTCAAAAACTTGTCGGAAATTTTTTTAATTTTTTTGCACCTTTTAAAACATACGAAAAAACTAAAAATGTTAAAATGCGAATCATCATCTAAATTTATTTGATATTATCAATAAAAGTAATTTTTTTTAATTCGAAATAAAAAATCGCAAAAAACAAATTTCAAAAACCTCATCAAATCAAAAAATATATACATTGTGTCCTGAAAATGGCACACCGATGGTACCATGCTGTGGAGGGGTTATTTTAGTTATAAAAAAATTACAGTGAGAATTTTTTGAGTTATAAGGGTTTTAAAATTAAACGGACTTTTTTAATAAATCAAAATATTTTTTAAAAATACCCAAAATTATAAAAAACTGTTTGCAATTAATATGGAAAAAATGTTAATAAGAAAAATAAAAATAGAAACAAATAAATATTTATACTTACTAACCTTTAACAAGAATATGTCCATCTTCAACCTTAACAGTATCGCCATCTAGCGGTTTTCCTATAGCAGATATCACCGGCAATTCCTGAATGGCAGGCGATTTCTTAAAATCTACGGTATCCCAATCGGTAGAGGGAGAAAATCCCTTATAATCGTTTTGTTGCCAATGAGAATCGCTTTCCTTCTTCGAAATAACCACCTTGGCTAAAAAATTATATAGTATAGTGTGTTCACTACTTGAAAAAGCCCGGATAAATGTTTATTGCTTGTAACTTTTTAACCTATACAGTTGGCAATGTGAAAATTGTAGGGAGTTTTAAGAATGACAAGGTTAACAATCTATCAAAATTCCAACATTGCAGCGCAACAGTTATTTGAGTTACAAGCAGTAGAAAATTTACTCGTGTTTTTTCAGTTTCCGAACATACTATACATTCGATTTTTTTTTAACTTTTGTACACTTACTCAGCCATTTGACGTTTCTGGCGCCTACTATGCCAGGAACTATAACTCTGATGGGAAAACCATGGTCTCTTGGTATGGGTACTCCATTCATTTCGTAGGCTAATATGACGTCACCTCTTTTATCCACTGCCTTCCATATCGGTATGGATGCGCCGTACATTTTGCCTGTCACGTCTACGTCATCACCTTCAAACTGAAGTCATAAAATGATTTTTTTAAATTATTCCAATTTGGAAAAAATGTTGTGCAAAATAAATAAATTTGTGGGTTATGGTAAATTAACCTTAAAATTAAAATTTGACATTTGATAGAATAAGGTTTTTTTTTACAACATCATGAGCTGGCCAAATAGCTTTTAAATTAGCTAAAGGCCAAAAATTTTGAAGAAGAAGAAGAAGAAGGTTTTTTTTTATACAAAATGGTTCTTTTTTTATTGTATTTTTCTAAAAAAGGCAAAAAATTGAGGTTTTAATTTTGACATTGCCACATTTATTTTACTCCATATTTTTTTCGGTTGAAGTTAATAATATGAACAACTTTCACCAAAAGCCCTGAGTTGGCTAAATTCGTCATTTCGAAATTATTATTTTTTTTAATGAAAATGCCATTTTCTAGTAAATTCGTTTTCGCAACGCGCGCGGCATCTGGTGGACTTCAAAAGCATTGCCTGAATTTAAGAATTGTCAACAATACATTTAAAGCATACGAACTGTATGTACATCATTTTTAAATAAGTAGGTAGTTTTTTCACAAAAGAGAGGAAGGTAGAAGTCTTATTTGACAAATTTTGTTCAATTGCACGGCTAAATTGCGCACGTTATTTGTGTTCTACGTTGCAAAAACAAAAAAACTGATTTAGTAGATACTCGATTTCGATTGATTATTCCTTATATCATTGATTAAGAAACTCAACGCTTAAATGCTTATATAGTTACGTTAGTGTGTGTATTTTATCTAAGGGATCAAGGTGAATTATTGTGTTTTTAATTGTAGAACTAAATCGTTGCATTTTTATGTTTTCCAATTCGGTAAGTACATTTGTTGGTGCAGAATTAACTAATGATAACTTTACCTAATATAATTTATATTTAAGTTTGGACATTTTTAAGAAATTAGTAAAAAATAATTTTTGCACAAACATAACCTTAAAATCAACCATTTTTATATTTGAGTTCTCTAAAAAACAACAACATATTTAATTCATGGCAACATAATGTAATGGTATTTTAACATTCTGTGGAGACTTTAAAGAATTCTTAATCAACGCTTTTAATAATGCCAAATGCTGTTTAAATTTAGACGACTTATTTGTTTGACGATTTTTACTGAATTGAAATGTTTACACTTTTCACGTTAATCAATACTAAAATGTGTATTTATTGTATCTAATAGATACAATTTATATTTACAGGGACTGTATGAAATTTATTTCTCTACGACTACTTAAGAATAGTAAGATTCTAGTGTAATTTTTGATCATAGAAAGGATGTTTTTCTGCAATACTGTGCGAGAATATTCCTACTCTTGTTTAAGAATGGTCACAAGTAACGACATCTCCTGGCTGTTTACTAAACGTAAAAAATTTAAAAATATTTAAATATTACTGTATTATTTATTAATTAAAAAATAATAGCAGTTGTATAATTAAGGTTTAGGCACAAAAAATTAGTTATATTTATTGTTTTTCAAATATACAAATCAAAATTATAATAAATTTGATATTAAAATGATAAACCAGTTACCTACTATACCGGCTTTGAAGTTTTGACAGATTCAAAAATTTAAAAAAAAGACCTTTAAAATGTAGACAAAGAATATATGTTGACATAGATTACTTGTAAAATAAGTTTTGTATTTGTTACAATGTTATTTTTTTTATTAGTTAGTGTAAATAACTATTTTTAATTATAATAAAGATTTAGGCATACCATTTGTTACAATTTATTATAATTTACATTATAAAATTGTGACGGCACAAAATGGTTTGACAATACAAAAAACTTAAATGTCAAAAACTGCTTGGTTTCTTTTCTCTGTTTAAAATTATATAAGCATAACTATTCTTACGTAGTCGTAGAGAAAATAATGTCTGAAACACGTTTGGAATAGCATATTCCACTCTCGTAAAACCGTCACACTCGCCTTCGGCTCGTGTGTCAAATTTTTCCTCGAGCGGAGTATGCTGTATTCCAAACTTGTTACAGAATGTACTATTCTTCATTCGGATTAACACTGTTAATTGGAAAACCGGTAAAAACTCAACCCAGGATTTCCTCTCGAAATACACCCAACAACACAACAAATCGTGCCACGGTTTTTTTTTTCGATATTTTTTAACATTTTCTGGCTTTATTCTCAAAAACATTTGTTTGTAACATAAGCGTTTGACAGCTGATTATTAAAAGTTGTAGTTTTGTTACGATGATAACGGCCGAATGGTGGCGCTACTAGCGATGCTTCTTTAGCGTATGATGTTTTCAAAAATTTCCTACGGGTGAACAAAACGCAAAAAGAAAAAATACGCGTCTCATCGATTTCGGTAAAGAAACTGTAAAATGATGAAAAGATAGAAAGGCCAATGATTTTTAGTATTAAGTCTCACCTGAACATGTTTGAAATTTTCTTCATCTTCTTCACTTAGTCCAGCAAGTTTTAGTACTTCTCTTAAGGGAACTCCCTTAAATTTTGCTGTACCAATGGCAGCAGCCCCCCAGTTAAGTCCTTTAACAGGTTTAATCTTAAAAAAAATTTAAACATGTACCATATTGCTAAAAACCTTGAAATATTGATAGTAAACAAAAATTAAGTTTTGCGAATTTTAGTTGATTGAAGATTAAATGATTAAAATAAAAATAAAAAAATTTGCATTTTTTTACAGGGTGTTATGTAAATAATGTTAGTAAATGGGTAGTTCCTTAGGGCCCATGAAGAAGCACCTGAATTTTTTTTTCTAAATTCTAAAGACAAAATAATTTATAATAACCTTTATCCTACCAAAAAGTACGCCACTGGTCGACTAGGAACCTTGGGCTAATCTGGTTGCCTAATTTAATTTATTATTTTATGGTTGGTAACAAGCAGAGTTTCCAGATTCTGTCAAAAAAGTTGCCAAATTTTGTTTAAATTTAGCTTAATTACAAAAATGACAAAATCAACAATGCAAATTGTTAATTTAGCTTTTTTATTAATTGTTTATCATGTCATTTTTGTAACGAAGGTAAATTAAAAAAAAAATCTGGCAACTTTTATGACAGAATCTATTACATTTCTTTCAAATTTTAGGTTACGTGCTCAAATTGTAAATATCTTAACTAAGGGAAGTGCTTTTGGATTTATTTACACAAATTGAATGTTTAAAGTTTATCCTGTGAACTTGTCCTAATTTCATCAAAATGAAGTTTTGCCCCCAAAAGGGCTTTACATTCGAATTCGTTGCTATTATTTTTGGCATAATTATCTTTTTATTTATAATTGACAAATAAATTATCAATAATAAATATTATTGTCAATTTGACAGTGTCAAAGTATTTAATTAAATTCTTTAGAAGTACCATTTTTAAAAACTAAAAATACTAAGTCAAACTGGCATAAGCCACCAACCTAACAAAAAAAACATGAGTCCAGATAAAAAAAAATGAACTGTACTAAATTTTCTAATCATTGCTTAAGCTAATAGCTGGATGAGTAAATAACACAAGTGAGTAACCAGTGGTGTATCACAAAAAATATAAAAAACTTCTAATGCATATGTTTCTTTTATCTTTTGAAAAATATTTTTTTAATACCTTAGTCATTTCACTTCTCCTATTCCCTGCACACATAATTGTCGTGGTAATAGTTCTACACGGCATTTTTTTCAAATCCTCCAAAGTAAAAACCTTTGACTTTTTTCTTCCCTCAATCTCAATTTCCAACTCGTATGTTTCAGGATTAATATTTGGAACTGGTAAATGATTGCGAACATAAAACAACTCACTAAAAAAGTGGCAACAGTATTTCTAGATAATTTAAAAGACAAAAATAAATACTTTGGTGTTATAAAATTCTCAACCAATAAAGAGGGCAAAGTTTCAGCATTGAAAGGTTTTTTACTGGCTGGTATTAAAGCGTTATGACGCTTTGGATCTCTACCATAAGGATCCGACATATCCTGAGTCAAACTAACTGCATCAACATTGGATAAATTCCCTAAAATGAAAAAAATACAAAAAACCCTTTTTTAAGATTCTTAAGTGACTTTGATAATTTGTCAATTTTTCTTTTAAATGTTCTTGAAAATAAATAAAGTTATTTATCTCCACGCGGTCTATAATTTATACTTTTATTGTTATCAACATTCGATAAAGAAATACCTTGTTATGGCCTAGGCCGATAAAAATTTTTATGAGGCAAGTAATTAGTTCGATTTTTTCTCGCTAGGGGAATTGTTTTGACAAATTAATCCTTTTCTAAGAAATTAACGTACTAAACTGGTTTAATTTACTTATAATAAGCACTAATTTGTTTGTTTTACTGTTAATGTTTAATATTTTTCATTAAATTATTGTAAAATTATTGAATGATAAAACAAAAAGTGAGGTTAGGCAACCAAGAAAATGCACGATTCTTTTTCTTCGATTTAAATTATCTTTAAGTTTTAATCTGCTTTAAGTTTTCAGTGAAATTAAATGTTAAACACAGCTTAAACATTCCAAACTACCTATTTTTTAAATAAAAATCCAAACAAATTGAAATTAGATACCTACCTTTTTATTAAACAATTAATTGAATTCAATGTAATAGCAAAAATCCATTTCTACTTAAATCATGTTGCTAGGTATTGTCAAACTATTACTGCTTCTAAAAGCATTAATAATTATTGTACGTTTAATGTAATCTTTAGCTAATAAATAAATGAGATTCTAAAAAAGTAAGGTTAGGCCGCTTTGATGTTGAATTAAATTGACCTATATGAAGTGCTTTGAAGAGAAAATGTTGGATGCCATTCAGCCAAGAAGTGCCTTTTTGTGCTTCGCTCAATTTAGCTTAGCACAAAAAGCCTTACTTCTTAACCTAATGACATAAATAACTATTATGTACAATTTTTTTACAGAACCCAAATTAAAATAATCAAAAAAATTACCAATCCTAAAGGACTCCAGTAACTCATACACATGAGGATTTTTATGTACCGCATACAACATCCAAAACGGCTCCACCGAACTGCCAGCAGCTATTAAAATTTGTTCACCACCAGGGTGCTCATTCACAAAATTTGTCACATCGTAAACGCCTTCCTTATAAGTCACCCAAATCCCTGTCGACCTTTAATATAATAATTTTTATGATTAAATTAAAGGGTAAGTAAATTTTTTACTGTTCTGTATGTTGAGAGACTTCTTCAACAGTATAGGTGGGTAGATTTTGTTTATGTTTACCAACATCGTAATCCACTTCGATTTGAGCATCTGCATAAACTTTTTTTCTTGTTATATCTACAATAAAGTTATAAGAAACCATAAAATACGTATTATTATACTAATACCATATATTTGGTAGCCTATAAAAGCTACAGTTGTTCCTAAAACTAAATATTGACCATTATTGTTTTTATTATAGTTTTTATCCCTATTATCATTTTCATAGCCGTTACTTTGACTTAAAGTACGAAATAATTGATTTATCAACCTATTGCTAGATAGTGTTGGTCTTAAACTAAAAAAGAATATTATTATTCTATAAATAAACACATTATTCTAACCTTTTGATCATATTTTATTTCTTATTTTATAAAATCACTTTTATAACATTTGTACCAAAAACATATACCTAAATACATTAAAATTTCAAATAAACTCTTATCATTATTTTTTATCTTATCGCGATATTTAGGCAACTTACAAGTCACAAGGTTATATTTGTAGATTTGTTATTGCAATTTTTCTCCTTTAAACCATATAACCTCGATTCTATTTATGGAAAATTTTCTTTTATTGCCCATAAATTTGTTCGTATTGAGTATTTTTGTTTGTTTTAAAATAATTTGACGTTTTTTACTGTCAAAAATCTAACCTTAAACTTTTTAAAATTGACTTGGGGATTTTCGTTATGCAGCGTTGGTCAGACTGTGGTCGCGACATCTGGCGGCGTTCGTTGCGTTCTGTCATTGTCTTTTGAAGTTTAGTGAATGATGGGTGTAAAATGTCAACATTTGTTTATCTCGAAGGAATTTCGTTTGTAAATGTGCGTGAGATGCGTGAAAAAGTGAGTTATTTAGAATGGGCGGGTGTATAGGAATAACCCGTAGCAGAAGCGGTCAAATAGACGATTCTTCGGGGTCAGTTTCGAGGCCTAATTCAGGTAATTTTAACCTTGGACAGTCTCAAGTCCAAATAATCGTTTAAGTTGTTCCCTGGTTGATACTTATTTATCTGTGTGTTCTACACGAAGAAATATGTGTACATCCCACAATTATTTAGTATTTGGAGTTGCCCATTTAAAAATTCAACTAATAACACCGTTTTTGGAACATCACTTAATGTAAGCCTTTGACCAGGGTTGGGTCAGTAGAAAACCTTAGGTAATTTACCTTGGTAGAAAAGGGTAGAAAACTTGTTTTCGACTCGCGTCGAAAACCTATAGGGTTTTCTACCTACGTAAATTACCTTATTCGACCTTCTCCTTCCACTTCTCTATAATTGATAAAAATTTGCCCTCATGCCAAAAATTATGTTGGGGTCTCCCAACCAAACGTGGCCCTTTTTTTCCCACCGTAATAATGTTAAAAAACTCCAAATAACTTCAAATGTATGGTAGGTGTCTGATTTTTCACAACATTTAACAAATCATAATAAACAACAAACTTGCATAACCTCACATTTTTTGATATTTGACAGTATTCTACTTTTTTACGTTTTCTACCGTCGAAAACGTCGAAAAAGGTTTTCTACATGTCGAAAACAAAAATGTAGGTAGATACCCAACCCTGCCTTTGACAGTAATATAACCTTACATTGTAAGGTTATATTACTGTCAAAGATATCAACGTTACTTCAAATAAACGGTTTATTTAAAGACAAGGATTCTTTGTTTGGAGAATCCTTGACTAAATTATATCTACCTATAATCTAAAAAATTACATGTTTGTAAATATATATAATTTTTTACGTTAAATTATTACTCCTTGTAAAATTGTAGTTTTGGTAAATTAAATGGCCAAAGGCTTATTGGAAAGGATTTTTTATTTGTCATTTTTTATGGCACGTAAAAACTATAAAAATAAAGTAGAAACTAAACAGGATAATTTATAAATTTAAACCAAAAATCCTGAAAGATTATTTAAAACATCTGTATAATTAGATTTAATTTAAATACCTATTACTAAACCATATTTTTAAAACATTTTTATGAGAGTAATAAAAAACCATATTTTAAAATTTAATGTAAAACCGCCAAAGATATTTACAAATATAAAGATTAAAACTATTTTAGAATTGTAAAACCAAAACCAAGAATTAATAATAACTTTGTCAAGGTTTACTGACTAAACAAATTGTTTAAACCGTCAACAGTATTCATGGTATTCTTTTATCTATGTCTATGACAGTATTTCGAATTTTTAAAATACCAACGGAAATTTTTTTGAACGTCAATCTTACTTAAAAATTTTAAACGTAATTATAACGTGTTAAAAATTTACCTACCTAGAAAAAAATTTATTTTGTCGTTTTAAGAAAAACATTCATTTAGAATGTCAAAACCTTAATAATTTTATAATATATAACATAATAAAATGTGTCAAAAACCGAATAATAATAGTTATTTATGTCATTAGGTTAAGAAGTAAGGCTTTTTGTGCTAAGCTCAAAGTTTGAAGGCCGACGCGTAGCGGAGGCCTACAATTGAGCGAAGCACAAAAAGACACTTCTTGGCCGAATGGCATACAACATTTTATCTTCAAAGCACTTTATATAGGTCAATTTAATTCAACATGAAAGTGGCATAACCTCACTTTTTTTAATCTCATTTATTTATTAGCTAAAGATTACATTAAATGTACAATAATTATTATTCCTTTTAGAAGCAGTAATAGTTTGACAATGCCTAGCTACATGATTTAAGTAGAAATGGATTTTTGTAAGAAAATGGTTTACTTACCCTCTTGCTATTACATTGAATTCAATTAATTGTTTAATAAATAGGTATCTAATTTCAATTTGTTTGCATTTTTATTAAAAAATAGGTAGTTTGGAATGTTTACGCTGTGTTTAACATTTAATTTTACTGAAAACTTAAAGCAAATTAAAATTTAAAGATAATTTAAATCGTAGAAAAAGAAAACACAACTGTGAAACGTCAAATTGCAATGTCCTAACCTCACTTTTTATTTTATTATTCATATTTAATTTTACAATAATTTAATGAAAAATATTAAACATTATAATGTTATAACAGTAAAACAAACAAATTAGTGCTTATTATAAATAAATTAAACCAGTTTAGTACGTTAATTTCTTAGAAAAGGATTAATTTGTCAAAACAATACCCCTAGCGAGAAAAAATCGAACTAATTACTTGCCTCATAAAAATTTTTATCGGCCTAGGCCATAACAAGGTATTTCTTTATCGAATGTTGACAACAATAAAGTTTAAATTATAGACCGCGTGGAGATAAAACAAATTTTATGTTTCTTGAAAAACAGTGCATGCACTTCAGGGCGGGAGTAATTTATCATACTCCACCAAGACCTAAAAGATTTCTCTAAGGGCCTTCCCATCTCAAATCAACCAGGCAAAAGGGGTAGGTCGTTATTTTTTCACAATTTTTTTACAGTTTCTCTACCGAAATCGATGAGACCCATATTTTTTCTTTTTACTTAAATTTGTTTTGTTCACCTGTAGGAAATTTTTGAAAGATGGATAGAAACATCAATTTTTCTCTTTTTACGAGTGACATTTTTTATTGAAAATGCGATAACTTGGCCAAACATGTTTCGATCGTTACAATGTTTTTTTTTATAAATTGTAGGTAATTGTTTACCAAAAAAGAATATAAAAAATTAGGTGAATTCACTCAATTGTTTTTTCCATAAAAGGCAAACAAAAATTGAGGTCAAAATTTTGACATTTTTTTTTACTTCATATTTTTTCCGTTTGAAGTTGATAATATAAACAACTTTCACCAAAAGTCCGGAGTTGGCTAAATTCGTCGTTTCGGAAGTATTATTTTTTTAATGAAAATGTCATTTTCTAGTAAATTTGTAGTGCATTGCAAAAATTTTGTATTTATCTAGGGATATAAAACTGCAGTCACCCCATGGGGTGACCTTTGTAAAGTGTAGTTTGGAACTTTTTGACAGATTTTGTCTAAAACATTTCTTTTTATTTGTAATAGACGGCGATGTAATTAGAGATGCGACTTGAAAAAAAAACGGTCCGTTTTTTTGTTTTTTTTAAGTTTTTTTTCATTGCTTTTTTTCAAATGTTTTTTTTCTCACATTTTAGGTTTTTTTTCAAGACTAGTCCCATTTGCCTAATTTTTTAGGTTTCATGGACTAAAATTAGCCACTAAATGACAATTAGTAAATGTAAATACAGTCTCGCGCTATGCACGCGCCACACTCACCGAATTGACCAATAAGGGCCGCGCTTGTTTTCATTTTGGTCCTAAAAAAAGTAACTACATATAATATTTTTGATTCAGCGCTTGATTTTTCAAAAACCTTCCAAAAGCACTTTTTTCATGATTTTTCAAATTCATGTAGAGTATGGAATTTTTTTTCTTCAAAAAAACAATACCAAATTCTTGTAGAACATTTATTCATTGGTGGTTAAGTCAGAACATTCCGTGGACCAGAAAGCCAACAAAAAAATAGATTATATTTGTTAGGATTGAGCGTTACACATTTTTCATCTAAAAATCTAAAAACTAGAAACTTCAAGCTTCAAATTGCTTTTTTTACGGCTCCAATACGAACATTTTCAACAAAGATACATCTATCGGAAGAATCGCAAAACAATTTTTTTTATCCTTTAATTTTTTGTATTCGTGTAGAAGTTTTACATTGCTACTGGTTTCCAATGTGGAAACTACCAAATAATAAGAAATCAGATTTTTTAGTCTCGGTCAAAATTTTCAATAATGAAAAATTTAATATATTCTACATTTCACTTTATTATTAATATATATTTTACTCAAAATTTCATTTTGAAAAAAAAAAACAAAAAACCGTTTTTTTAAGGTTTTTTTATGTTTTTTTTTCACATCTAAAAAAACCGTTTTTTTACATCTCTAGATGTAATGAAAAAAATCAATTTTTTTCGATTTTTCTTCTTTATACGATTCTCCAATAACTTTTGAATATAGGTTTTTAATACTTGGTTTTATTTTTTAAATTTATTTATTTATTTTTAAAATTTTAATTGAAGTAGGTGCTCAAAATAACAATATTAAATATTTACTCGACGAACTCTTTTTTTCGGTTGAACACTCCCGTTTGTAGTAAACTGCTTGACTGTACGGTGAAATGAAGTACGTGATCGAATTTTTATAGGTATAGTTTATTTATACCTCAATAATAATTATTATTTATAACTAAATACCATTTTTTATACCTCAATTAGATTTAATTAATTAATTGACAAAATAATGTTTTTTTACCTTAAATGAGGTATTTTTATTAAAAATAGTACAATAATCCTTTAAATTAAAGGATTTTATGTTGGCAGGTAAAAAGTGACCATGGTGGGCAATTGATAATTATCACCAAATGAAATAATGTATAAAACTTAAACCAAAGGAAACTTAAATTTTAGTAAAAAAAATCATGGGTACCGTAAACACGGGTGGCTTTGGCTCACTTTCAAACTTAAGCTTAAAATTTTGGTGGTTTTAACAATAATAAACATTAAATCTTGTATACCAAAATTTGAGTCTTGAGTTGCTCTTTCATAATAACTATGTTATAATATAACATAGGGCTGAGTTTCAAAAATAAAAATTAAAAACTGGGTGTGCAAAGTTACTTTGTCTCACAGTGTATTTTTCGTATAAAAATGAATTCAATATATTTTTTTTTTATTAGACACGTTTTAGCAGCGACATATATCTATTGCAAGGGATTACCAATAAAAAAAAATCGACCTGTAGTTAACCAATGATCATCATTCCAATGGATTGCGCATAATATAGAAATTGTAACGCGTGTATTTCTAAGAGTTTTGCACTGATGCGATATATACAATTTTAAAGTGTAATAACCCCCATTTCTTTCTGTAATATAAACTCAATAGAATCGCTCAATTGACAGGTTTAGACCAACAAATTATAAATGTTAATTTTATCGAGCGCGAAAAGATTTTTCATAAATGGGTTAAATCGCCCGCGGGGTACAAATAAAAAAAATTTGAGATCGATCTATTTTTAAATAAATACCGAAATGTCACCAATCCAAATGAAACACACTGTATATATATTTATATATATTATATATTGAAGTTGATAATACAATTTTCTTACTACCTCGACTGAAAATACGTTGTTTCGTCCCCGATTCCACGGCAGAAAGTTTACGTTTCTTGCATTGGTCAAGCTATACGCGCACACTCTATAATAGCGGGAGTAAAATTTTTTTAGTCGTGTGCTGAACATATGCAACTCTGATTACGACACTAATATAACCTCAAAATTTGGGCAGGCGTCAATATGTTTCGATATACACATTTAATTTTTTCCCGTATTTTCGGCCGGGTTGTATTTTCGGCCGAGGTAGTAAGAAAAATAGTATACACTACACCAGTGTTGCCAGGTCTACCGTTTTAGATTATGACCTACCGTTCTACCGCAAAGCACTCAGTTTCTACCGCTAAACTAAATTTAATCCATTTTTAAAGTAATTATGTAAAAATATTAAATACTAATATTTAAATTAATTTTTAATTTAAGTTATAACAATATATGGCGGCAGCCACACTTCTCTGGTCAAAGTTTAACCGTCAAAACTAATTGGCCTCGGCTCTCGCAATAGAGATGTCGCACAAAACAAAGAAGTGCTCCCAAAGGTCCGTTTAATTTGGCGAAAGCGTTTCGACAGATCCTGCGAATTCGCAAGATTTGAATCTAGGGGACGGGAATCTTGAGATTGATAAAATATTTTGTAAAAATCGCACTAATGCGTTTCGCATGCACATTAATGCAATTACTTATTATACCTACGCCATTTATGTTTATTTCGTTTGTATCGTAGGGTTTTTTGGTTTTTTATAATGGACAAAGAATTTTTTAAGGTACATTAATGTTTCTTATTTTACCTTTATAGCCACTTTAAGTAACATTACTATTTTAGAACCTAAAAGAGCATGGAAAATATAGAAATATGAAATAGGAATTGCGAATATTCGTATTTCGCAATTCGCATTTCGCATCTAAACTGCGCACCAGTCAATGTGTCGCGACCAAAAATTTCGTCCTTTTTCAAAACGACATAACTTTTTTGTTTCTTGAACGATTTTATTTTGGTTTGTAATGTCTGCTAGCCCCATTCACTGGCAATTCATGGTATAGATATGAAGCTCACGGTTCTTCAAGTAAATTTACTACAGGGAAATTTTTGGTCGCGACACATTGACTGGTGCGCAGTTTATATGAAACCGACTTAATGCTTTCAAAAGAATACATAGATAGTGAATGCTTTAATTTAAAAAGTGACAAACAGTTGTCGTCATATTACAACAATATTTACAAAAAAACAATACTTTTTTTTTTTTATTAAAAACCGTTTATTAATACCCAAAAACAATTTTGTTAAATATCTACCGTTTTTCTAACGCTTTTTTCTTTTACGTCTACTGCTTTTTTAATTCTTAACCTGGCAACACTGCACTACATGGGCAGAAAGTGTGAGAGCCCTGAACTGCGTGCAGTGCGGGAATCTCACACTTTCTGCCCTTGTAGTGTAATATACTATTGTTCCCATCGTAAAACAACTGAATTAATTGGTGATTTTTTAAAAAATCATAGAATTAATTGGCGAATTAAATCACTCACTTAATTCACCTGAATTAATTCGTGCCAACCGTGATCTTTCTTATTGCAGGCAGCAACCGCAAGAACCACCCGCTGTGCCACGAGGCGATACGCTGGAAGTCGGACGTACCGCTGACGGAGGGCCAGCTGCGCAGCAAGCGCGACGAGTTCTGGGACACGGCGCCGGCCTTCGAGGGCCGCAAGGAGATCTGGGACGCGCTGCGCGCCGCCTCCGTGGCCGCCGAGGCGGCCGACTACGAGCTGGCGCAGGCGATCCTCGACGGCGCCGGCGCGTCCGTCCCGAACGGCTACCTGACCGAGTGCTACGACGAGCTGGGCGCGCGCTACCAGGTGCCCATCTACTGCCTCTCGTACCCCATCAACATCGTCAAGGACGACGGCGGCAGGGATTCCCCCGCCGAGTGCTCCGAGCCGGTCGACGGCGGCACCGAGACGCTCTTGAAGCTGCGCCTGTCGCACTCCTGCTCGGACGTTAAGTTGTCGGTGTATTCCACGGACACGATTAGTATGTGCAAAAAGAAACTGCAGGTGAGTTGTTAATTACCTACCTACTAGGGGTACATTTACGCTTTTTGGCGTTAAAAGATGAAACTATCATGTGTTGAAAGTAGTGATGTAAATAGAAAAAAAAAAACGTTTAGTTTGTTTTTTTCAAAAATACTGTTTTTTTTTCAGAAACATTGTTTTTTCTTAACAGATATTACAAGAGAAAAGAGTAAACCTAAAGTAAAATAATCGTTATTTATAATAGAGGTTTTTATATAAATCCACCAAATAAAAACTTGCTTCTAAAATAAACATACATGAGTGTCTATGAAAATTAAAACATGATTTTTATTTATAAGAAAAAAAAATAGGCAGCATCTAAATCTTACATGACATATCAATGTAGGTACCTAGCCTACATTACCTACTATTCAAAATTACTAAATCAGAATTCTTCTGGTCCTTTCGATTTGTCAGTGTCGTATACAGACAAGTTTTCAGAAGTACTATGCTCCACACCTCAAAGTCCCACCACGTGACCACGTACGGAACGCAGTATTTTGAAAATTTGGCATTTAAGGCTTTTCAGGTTATGTATCTGTCAAAGTATAGTCAACGAAAGAAATAATATTATGTTTAGGCGTTAAAAATGTATAAATCTTTATAACATTACTATAACAATGGATGGTTTAAGAATTTAAGAATATAAATACTGCATTTAATAAAATTCTAAAGTGTATGGTGCCAAATAAGTAATATTTTTGTGCATTTGGTCCAAATATTTGGTTTTCTCCATAATATAATTTTAACTAAACAGCATTAAAAAAATCTAGCTTTTCTATTATGAAATAAGAATATCTGTTTTAAAGGTAGGTTAATATATTATAACAAAAATATCATCTAATTTTCTAATTTTAAGGTTAGAAAAATTTATTTTGACCAAAATAAATAAGTATTTTGGATTATTTAAAAGACTGTATAATATGGTATTTAAAAATGTGTTAGTTTTATTTATTCAGCTTAAAGTGTACCTACATAAAGTTTTGTCAATAAAAATAGTTCAAAAGCTTCGACTGAACTTAATCTATCTACATCGAAAAATCATTATAACTTTAAAAATTTTAATAAATCATATGTCATGGGAGTATTCAATATTTTCACCTTGCAAGTTTCTCTAAAAATTGTTTGTTTTCTTATAATCTAACTTAACGTAGGTATGCCGAGAGGTATGCACAAGTTTTGTCATTAGAAGTATAAAAGCTTCAATTTAATTTGAACCATATTCAACAATTATTTAGTATACCTATATTTATTTATAACCATATTAACACACTTTTCCAAATAATCCACTTATTTATTTTGGTCAAAATAGATTTTTCTAACCTTAAAATACAAAATTAGATGATATTTTTTGTTATAATACATTAACCTACCTTTGATACAGATATTCTTATTTCATAAATTATGATAATAGAGAAGTTAGATTTTTTTAAATAAATGCTGTTTAGTTAAAACTATTTTATGGAGAAATGTAGACCAATGCACAAAAATATCACCTATATTGCACCTTATACTTTGGAATTTCATTAAATGCTGTATTTATATTTCTAAATTCTTAAACCAACCATTGTTATTGTGATACTATAAAGATTTATTAACTTTTAACGCTTAAACATAAGCGGTAACACTATAAATATTATTTCTTTCATTGACTATACTTTGACAGATACATAACGTGAAAAGCCTTAAATGCCAAATTTTTAAAAGACTGCGTTCCGTACGTGGTCACGTGGTGGGACTTTGAGGTGTGGAGCATAGTACCTGATGAAAAACAAATAACACAGTACGACAAAATTTGATTTTTTTCCCTTTTTATGAAAAATTTATTCACTCAATAATTGGACAACCATTAAAACTATTTATTTATTTTAAAATTATTTTAATTATATACAGGGTGTTGCACATTTAAGAAATACGGGTGTTCACGTTCGTGGTCCATTGAGAGTTTCTGAGGAATGGCAAAAGATATCGATTTGAAATTTTTAAAGCGGTTATAATCCAATTAAGCTTATTTTTCTATAATATTTTAAACAAAATGCCACTTCCGGTTTGACCGGAAGTGACATCAACTTTGTTATTTTAACAAGAACACCCCATATATTTTTAAATTCTACATACAATTTTGAGTAAAGTTATAGGCTATTTTTGATTGGCGCGCATTTGTTATATTTTAACTGTAAAAATTAATAACTCAAAAACTATTCACTTTAGGTATAGGACATAGTATAGTAATTTTACTCAGAATTTTATGTAGAATTAAAAAATGTAAAAACATATGGGGTGTTCTATTTGAAATAACAAAGTTTGTGTCACTTCCGGTCAAACCGAAATATTAATTTTTAAATTTCAAATAAATATTTTTTCCGTTCCCCAGAAACTTCCAATGGACCACAAATGTGAAACCCTGTATATCAAGTGGTGTTTTTAGGTTGTGATACCACTATAGATTCGAAAGCAATGTATAATCGTCAAAATAAAAGATCAAGATTTGTTTCCAACATATATTTAATATAAGATAAATACAAATCTGTTTTTTTATCAAAAAAAAATCAAAAACTAAAATCAGAAATGTTTTTTTACTTAAAAAAAGTATAACTTTTGGATTATGTAAAAACATAAAATATTTGTAAAAAAAAATGATTTATAACAGAATAGAGAATTAAAAATCTGTTTAGGTTAAAATAATAGGAATGGCTGTGTAAAAAATTTAAATGACGTGATTTCGTGAAACGGTGAGATACGGGTACGTTTTTTTAACCTTTCCCGGTCAACATTGTAACGTAACAGTAACCAAAATATTAGGTAACGATTGTGATGTGTAACGTTACAGTTAAATAACCTGATGGTTGCAAATAGGTTCCTATTTCCCACTCATAGGAGTAACATTGTTACATAACAATGTAACATTGCCGTTATTAAAATGATACATAACTGTTTCGTAACATTAACCAAAATGTACCGATCGTAATATTACAGTTACATAACCTGACGGTTGCAAATAGGTTCTTATTTCCCGCTTTTTTAAGTAACATTGTTACGTTGCAACGTTATTATGCTCGACATGAAAAAGTCCCGTCAGTTGAACGCTAAAGCGTACCAAATGATACATAATATCGTATTCTGACTTTCCCATAATCATGCATACTGTTTGAGGTCCAATGACAAATGGACATGGTGCGCTGTCTTAACTTCATTTATATACCTAATGGAGGTGGTAACACGAGCGAGATGTAAATGATGTTTATAAGTATAAGTTTGTTACGTAAAATAAATGTAACTGTTACGTAACAAACTAATTACAATAATATTGCAATGTTACGTTACTGTTATATTGCAAATTGGTAATTTTGTTATATTACATCAGTTTTACAATGTTACGCTGTTATATTTCTTATTGGTAATTTTGTTACATTACAATAGTATCGCAATGTTACATTATTGTTATATTGCATATTGGTTAACTTGGAACGGTAACAATGTTACCATTATTTTATGTAACTGTTGCGTTGCATTTTAGTAACATCGTTACATTGCAATGTAACTCCTATGTTACATAACGGCAATACTGTGTTACGTTAAATGTTCACCGGGTTATTTTTAAAATCTGTTAAAATTTTTCTTGGGAGGAAAATCGCGTTGTACTGTGTAATGATTTTACACCTTTTAATTAATAATTTACTGTTAAAAGTGATTACGTTACATTTTTAAAAGTAAATTAACTTAATAATACGTGGACGTTCAGTTTTGATTTTTTCTTATCAGTCGTTATCAATAAGAAAAAATCCTTTTTTTCAAGCCATTAATTCGTATGCAATTTTTAATTTTAAAAAATCAGTGGTTTAAAATATTGTTTTTTTAAAAATTATAGTTTTAATATTTTATTTTACAAAATTATTGGTTTAAATTTGTAAAGAGTCATTTAAATGACTTAGTCAATAAATTTGTAATACAAAAATTCTCACATTATAGGTATTTAAATGACTACAAATTAAAACCGATAATTTTGCAGAACAAAATATTTGAATTAAAGCTTTTAAAAATTAATATTTTTAAGCTTAAAGTTTTACAGTTTTACAGTTATATTTTATATTTAGAGTTTAAAAAAATTTCTGTTAAAGCATCATTAAAGTGCTAAACTTTCTTCTTCAAACTGTTATCTAATAAATGCTAGAACGGCGTGCCATAGAGATGTGAAAAAAACTAGAAAAAATACGTTTTTTTTTCGTTTTTTTCAAATGCGCTACAATAAAGCATATTCTGTCAATAAATAACATCAATCTTAAAAAATGTATGTTAATAATAAAGTGAAATTTAGAATATATTACATTTTCCATTATTGAAAATTTTGACTGATACTAAGAAATTTGATTACTTAGTTCACATAATAAACCAATAACAATGGAGTAACATTAGAATTACCTTTAGTTTGCCTTAATAATAGTCGCAATGGATATGAAAATGTGAAATATTTATTTTTTAGAGGTAGATGGGCCTAAAAAGTATGATGACCCATATACCATAGTAAATTATATAATCTATTTGGTGCAACTTAAGTTAAATTATAATCTCCAAACCAGTTTATTTCTCAACGAGCGTTCAAAACACTTTTCAGCGAGTTGAGAACGCTATTTTTTCTACGACCTAAACTACATTAATAAAACAAAGCTTCAATTGTTAGCAAAAGTTCAAAGTTCAGAAAATGAAATAATAAAAACACTAAAACCTAAAAAACTGAAATTACCCTTTAAACATTGTTAAAATTTTTATAAATATTTCAACGTCATATCACTCGATGGTAGTACTATTTAGTGATATGGCGTTAAAATATTCATACAAATTTTAATAATTCTAATGCAGTATAGTATTTTGTGTAGTAAATTTTAAGGTTTTTAAAATTTTATTTTTGTAATTTAAATGTATTTGGGTGAATACCTATATATAATCTATAAAATGCTGATTGTATCCTTTATCACATGTCAAAATAAGGCTTTTGGGGGGGAAATACAAATGCAAATAAAGCATATCACCCATCTGTTATCATTGCCATTTATGTTAAGTTAATTAAGCTTGTACTAATTATTATAACCCTAATTAATTTTTAATACACGTGTTCCTAATTTTTGTTTAATTTGTATGAATTCCGAAATACATTAAGTATTAAAATATGTATGGAATTTCAATTACTTCATGTTCAATATTGATATTAAACATTTATACGTAAATTACCACGTAAAAATGGCGTATAAATTATTTATTAATAATTAAAATATAATTAAAGCAAGGCAAGATTCCAAATCAGCAAACGTTATAAAAAATGACTTTTTCATAAAAACGTAGAAATACAAATTCGAACTTTGAAGGCAAACTGTATATTAATGACTTTGATATTTGTTTATTTTTTTCGGTACAAGTTTATCAATTTTACATTTAAATTATTTTATTATCATGTTTTTAAATCAGTAGTATGTTAATTATTTGAATTCTTGCCTTAAAACATGCAAATGTTTTTTTATCATATAAATAATATCTGTATATTAGTTTATTATTTATAAATTGCTTTTGTTGTTTTAAAAAAGTAAAATTTAATATGTGAAAAACATTGTATTTTTACACAAAATTTTGTCTATAAAATAATTTTTTTATTTCTTTTTATTTTAAAGCAATGCAATAAGACATTATAATAGCTAAAATAATTTATAACATAATAACATAATAACGTTGTAACAAAACTTTGGGTTTTGCCACTTTAAAAATAATACAGATATTTCTACTTTTTATAAATAATACAATAATATTTACCAGTAACACAGATTTTGCAAACAACAAACAATTTTGTGTTTTTTATTTATTGTTGCTGTATTATAATAATTAATACTAATTCAAACAGTATATTTGTTTGTATTCCTAAATTAAAGCCACAAATCAATAAACACTTTATAATACTAGTTATTTATGTCATTAGGCCAAAAAGACACTTCTTGGCAAAATGGCATACATTTTTTAAACGAAACATAAAAGGTACTATTATTAAAAGTAGAAAGTGAGGTTGGGTCGATCTGACAGAATCGAATTTTTTATTGGTACTAAGTAGTAAATAATGAATTTTTACAGCCCAGGTCATAAATAATAACCTAACCCGATTGGTCTATATTGCCTAGGTCATAATCAATTATTTTAGAGTGTTAACAACAATAAAGTTTAAATTATAGACTAATAAAAACTTATAACAATTTCAATTTTATAAAAATACCAACATTATCAAAAATGTCGAATTAAAATAACAAATAAAAATTAAGTTGCGTTTGATGTTTTAATTAGTACATTGTTTTTATTTAGCGTTGTCTATGCTAATAAACATTTATTTGTATAGCAATTACACCTATTTAAATAATTTTATTGATGTTTATTGTTAGGAAACATATACGCTAAAGAAGTATCGGGTTTTCGCAACGCGCGCGCCATCTGGTGAACTTCGAATGCATTGCGTGAATTAAGGAATTGTCAACAATAAATTTAAAGCACCGATTATACATTATTTTTAAATAAATATGTAATTTTTTTTAGAAAAGGGAGGAAGGAAGTCTTACCCGACAAATTTTGTTCAATTGCACAGCTAAATCGCGCACGTTATTTGTGTTTTAAGTTGCAAGGAAAAAATTAAAAAACTTTTTTAGTACTCGATTTCGATTGGTTCTTCCTTATATCATTGATTAAGAAATAGAACGCTTAAATGCTTATATAGTTACGTTAGTGTGTGTATTTTATCAAAGGGATCATGGTTAATTGTTGTGTTTTTAATTGTAAATAAAATTCAAGAACTAAATCGTTGCATTTTCATGTTTTGCCAAAGGATCCAATTCGATAAGTACATTTGTTGGTGCACAATTAACTAATGATAACTTTACCTAATATAATTTATATTTAAGTTTGGACATTTTTAAGAAATTAGTAAAAAAAAATGTTTGCACAAACATAACCTTAAAATCAACCTTTATATTTGAGCTCTCTAAAAAACGCCGACAACTGTATTTTAAACAACAAAATATACCTACGAAATCATGGCAACATAATATTATATACTTATAATAAATAATATAATGGTATTTTACCGTTGAGAGAAAGAATTTCTAATCAACGCTTTTAATAATGCTAAATGCTGTTTAAATTTAGACGAATATTTGTTTGACGATTTTTACTGAATTGAAATGTTTACACTTTTCACGTTAATCACTACTAAAATGTGTATTTATTGTATCTAATAGGTACAATTTATATTTACAGAGACTGTATGCAATTTATTTCTTCATTCAGATTAACACTGTTTATTGGAAAACCGGTAAAAACTCAACCCAGGATTTCCTCTCGAAATACACCCAACAACACAACAAATCGAGCCACGGTTTTTTTCGATATTTTTTAACATTTTCCGGCTTTATTCTCAAAAAACACTCGTTTGTAACCTAAGCGTGTGACAGCTGATTATTAAAAGTGGTACATTTGTTACGATGATAACAGCCGAGTGGTGGCGCTACTAGCGATACTTCTTTAGCGTATATGTATAGAAATCATCACTTTTGTTATTTTTATTTTTGTAACCAGTTTATTAATATAAAAGTTTATCTCCACGCGGTCTATAATTTAAACTTTATTGTTGTCAACATTCGATAAAGAAATACCTTGTTATGGCCTAGGCCGATAACATTTTTTATAAGGCAAGTAATTAGTTCGATTTTTTCTCGCTGGGGTTAGCTTTGACAAATTAATCCTTTTCTAAGAAATTAACGTACTAAACTGGTTTAATTTATTTATAATAAGCACTAATTTGTTTGTTTTACTGTTAATGTTTAATATTTTTCATTAAATTATTGTAAAATTAAATATGAATAATAAAACAAAAAGTGAGGTTAGGCAACCAAGAAATCGCACGATTCTTTTTCTACGATTTAAATTATCTTTAAGTTTTAATTTGCTTTTAGTTTTCAGTGAAATTAAATGTTAAACAAAGCTTAAACATTCCAAACTACCTATTTTTTTAAATAAAAATCCAAAATAATTGAAATTAGATACCTACCTATTTATTAAACAATTAATTGAATTCAATGTAATAGCAAAAATCCATTCTACTTAAATCATGTTGCTAGGTATTGTCAAACTATTACTGCTTCTAAAAGCAATAATAATTATTGTACATTTAATGTAATCTTTAGCTAATGAATAAATGAGATTCTAAAAAAGTGGGGTTAGGCCGCTTTGATGTTGAATTAAATTGACCTATATAAAGTGCTTTGAAGATAAAATGTTGTATGCCATTCGGCCAAGAAGGGCCTTTTTGTGCTTCGCTCAATTGTAGGCCTCCGCTACTCGTCGGCCTTCAAACCTTGAGCTTAGCACAAAAGCCTTACTTCTTAACCTAATGACATAAATAACTAATAAAAACATCTAAAAAAAACAAGTTTTTATTAGTTACTTACACATTGTAACTTTAACGAAAATAAAACAATTTTAATGTCTTATTTGTTTTTTCAGAGTCAAGAGGGAATCGAATCCTCGAGGCAGCGGTGGTTTTATGGGGGTAAACTTTTGGGGGACAAGCTTCACGTGGAAGAGGCAAAAATACCCAACGGTTACGTCGTACAAGTGATTGTTAATACGGAAAACTCGCCCGTCATGAAAAAAGCCTTATGAGTCAAATTTTCGCTTGTAGTTTATAGGTAAGTTGGTATGTTTTTATATTCCCCCTCCCGCTAAATGCACATTGACAAGTTGTGGCTTTATGGCGCTTTAGTCACGGGCTAAAGTTAGCAACAGGTTTTTAGTCAAGGGCTGAAGCTAGCTTTAAGTTATTTGACGGTTTTCAAATGTCATACAATCGTTAAAATAAAGTGCCTTTCTTGTAAAATAATACTTTATGTAAAATTTATTTTATTATCTCAATACAAAAGTGTTAAAAACTGCTTCTATATCGATTGTTAGTCTATTTTTAAGGGATACATTTTTATTTGAACAAAAAAATTTGAGATTTTAACGCCGGTAGATTCCCAAGTAAAAAAATTAAAGGATAAAATATTTCCTTAACATTATCAAATTTTTAAGATATTTTAATATTTTAATGTATCAATGAGTGTTAAGTTTAATTAAAATAATAACGGTTAATGGTTAAAATTAAGTCAAAAATGTTTATTGCGATGGTTACTTTATTTTCGTATAGATGTCGCTTTAGACAAATATTTAATGTAAGTAATTTTTTAGATATTATTAAGTATTTGTCGTAGAAAAAGTATAGTATGCAACTCGTTTATAAACTTGTCCTGAATTAAGCACTCGCTCGTGCATAAATTAAATTCGTGACTAAAATCAAACTTGGTACGTAATATACTATTATTACAGCTCTCTAAAAATACTGTTTCTATATACAGGGTAAGTCATTTAACTTTGAAATATCTCAGTTAGTATGCATTTTACGAACAAATGTTTAAAACAAAAATTAAATAATTCGATTCCAGTCAATCAGTCCTAAAATTGGTCCTGATACTCTCCTCCTTATATGGGGAACAAGTAATAACTTTAAAATTTCCAATTCCAATTTTTTTATTGCAGATTCGGATCATTTGACTAAAAATAGGTGGATTTTGTCTAAAACATTTTTTCATATATGTAATAGATGGCGCTGTAATGAAAAAAAATCAATTTTGTTCGATTTTTCTTCTGTATACGATTCTCCAATAATTTTTGAATAGAATATTTTTTTTTATTTTTTAAATTTTTTAAATTTATTTATTTCGTTTTAATGCTCTGCTAGCACTGCTCTGGGATATTCCCAAATCTCTAGATAATTCTCGTGTGCTTGCATGAGGATTAGCGGCCGTTGCTGCTAATACATTAATTTCATTATTTCCACCTGTGACTGTTGCTCGACGAACTCTTTTTTTCGGTTGAACACTCCCGTTTGTAGTAAACTGCTTGACTGTACGGTGAAATAAAGTACGTGATCGATTTTTTTCCGGAAAACGCTGAGTGTAGATATTAACAGCATCATCAAGATTCCTGCCTGCTTCTCCAAAAATCAAAATCATTTATATTTTTTCTTCCACTGTTAAAAAATCCATTATGAATAACTGCTTAACGAACGGAGGTCTTTTTGTTTGCAAATTAATCTTCGAACTAAATTGATTAAATAATGCTAAACTATTTATAAATAGTTTCTTTATTCCTCAATAATAATTATTATTTATAACTAAATACCATTTTTTTATACCTCAATTAGGATTAAATTAATTAATTAACAAAATAATGTGTTTTTTTACCTTAAATGAGGTATTTTTATTAAAAATAGAACAATAATCCTTTAAATTAAAGGATTTAATGCTGCCAGGTAAAAAGTGACCATGGTGCGTAATTGATAATTATCACCGAATGAAATTATGTATAAAACTTAAACCAAAGGAAACTAACTAAATTAGATTTAATTTTAATAAGATTATTTCCCTCAATATTATATGAACCAATCAAAAGCCTTGAATTTTCGAATAAATTTCGTTTAAATAAGCGATTAAATCAATCACTAGACCTTTTTAACAGCGATTAAATTTTAGCCTCCATATTGGATTTTTGTTTACGATTTTATGGTTTTAACAAACATTTTTTAAAAAACAATAAAAAATAAGTTATCTAGTTTACGAAATATCAATTATTACTTATTACATACCTTAAATTAATGGAATTTTCTTTAAAAAAATATTTATAAACTTTGACACATACGTCAGATTTTATGAATGGTCACATAGAAAAACCTCTATGAATGGTCAAATAGTTTCCTTTAATTCGAGAAATAATCTAGACGTATATCACTCAACCTATAAAATTTAATCTGTCAAACTATGCTCAGTAAGTTTTTTATTTGATTTTTCTTTTTGAAAAATAGTTTCATGCAAAATAATTAAAAATAAAACCCCTCGACCGCTACGCGGTCTCGTGATTTTATTAAATTATTTTGCATTCAACATTTTCCAACAAAAACCAAACAAAAAACTACTTAGCCTAGTTTACCCGATTAAATTCATAGTTCTCGTGATATAAAGTTACTGCCGTTAAATTTGCTTTTTTAAGGCGTAATTCTGATGTGTATAGAAATCGTTCATTTGCGTATTGTTTACCAAGAACTGTAACAATTTCCTTGTTTTAAAACGTTTTTTCACGAAATTATCAAAATAAAACCATTCACTTAGTAATTTTTGTGTGTGCCAGTTGGTAATAGCTTAAGGCTGGCGCGCACCGTTCAATATTATTGATGGGTCGCTGTCATTTTATATTTGACGTATTTTTGTAATTGTGACATTTCGTCCGGAAGCATCGTTTGTTGCAAATTATTATAAATAATATTATACATTATGTTTATAAGATTCTATCCCTGGATTGTGCAAACAATGATATAAGGCTTGTTGGCAACTAGCCGTTATTAGATTTCGAAGACATTGCGCCCTTAATAATAAATTTGGGGAAATAATCAGACTTCAATTCTGACCTGGTTTGCTCTGATGACAAGGACGACTGGTAATTTATATATTTTGTGTTTCTGATAATTTAGAATTTTTTGTTATGTGCATATGTAATAAAAATGTAATAAACTCCGTTTGTTTTCTCTTTAAACACATTTAATAAAAATTTGCCTGTAACAAACTCCTAATTAGTTAGTGCAGAAGATTATAACAAGGACGTCATAATTCTATCTTAATAACAGCCCCCACCGCTATAAACAGTCAACAATACACGAGCGTTAGATTGTGTCTGGGCACGTATGAATAGACCTTAACGCTGACGTCATATGCCGTTGATGACGTGCACCCATACAGATTTGGCCGCGACTATATGATTATTATTACCAAAAAAGTGATATTTTTATATAAAAATTATTGAAGAATGGTATAAGAAGAAAAATCGAACAAAATTGATTTTTTTGCAATATTAATTAATCACCTTATTTATTGTTTACAATCTTATATACAAGATGTCCCTGAAATGCCCTTGCAAAGTAAAGATTTTTGTTTATTTCACGATGTTTTTAATTTTTATATTTGCCAAAAAACTTTATAAAGTCAAGTAATGATTTTGCCCCATTTATATGAAAAAATTAAAAATAGTACACAAAATTGTATTATGTAAGCAGTTGATTGTTTAATTCAGATTAAATTATTGATTTGAAAAAATTACCGAAATCGATATACATATCGCACATGGGCGACAACAGTGTCATAAGTAGTAAAACGAAAATTCCGATATAAGTTTACGTAAAAGATTTTTGAATAATAAAATTCTGACATTTTTGTAAAATTATATTAACTTACAGTGTAAGTTAATATAATTTTACAAAAATGTCAGATTTTTATTATTCAAAAATCTTTTACGTTAACTTATATCGGTATTATCGTTTTACTACTTATGACACTGTTGTCGCCCATGTGCGATATGTACATGTATATTTATATATTTTTTAAATTGCCCATAACCTTCCAGCGAACAATTTATCGGATAATAATAACTGCCCCAATAATATTATTTTAATACAATGTGGGCTTATTTAATTGATTTATCAAAGCTTGCAAAGGTAAAAGTTTTTTATAAAACCATAAATAAAGTTAAACCACTTTTTTTACTCCCAACTACACATTGACAAGCTGTGACTTAATGGCACTTTAGTCACGGGCTGAAGTTAGCAACAGGTTTTAAGTAAAGGGCTGAAGTTAGTTTTTAGTTGTTTGACAGTTGTCAAATGTCATACAATCGTTAAAATAAAGTGCCATTCTTGTAAAATAATACCAAATGGAAAAATTATTTTATTATCTCAAAACAAAAATATAACACTATTAAATAGTTTTTTGACGCCAATATTTGAAAAGATTGTATAAACGTTTACTGACCTTTTGATTTCGCAGTAGTAGTGCAGTTAACTAGATTTAACTGATAAAGCGTTAAAAATGTTGCTTACAGTGCCCATAAAGCATTCTCTTCTCTTTTACTCTAAAAACTGCTTTAATTCAATTGTTAGTCTATTTACATAAATTTTGATTTACACAGAAAAATTTGAGATTTTATTGCCGATCTGTCACTTTTTCAGTGTAAGAATTTTTAATACTTTGCAATTATAGTAATAAAAAAATCAAAGTATAAAATATTTTCTTAACATAATCATATTTTGTTATTTTAATATTTTTTCTACTTCCACCTTTAAAACGCGCTTTATCGTACATGTTTCCATGACACTAAGTGACCTTTTAAATACACATTGACAAGTTGTGGCTTTATGGCGCTTTAGTCACGGGCTGAAGTTAGCAACAGGTTTTTAGTCACGGGCTGAAGTTAGTTTTAAGTTAGTTGACAGTTGTCAAATGTCATACAATCGTAATACTAAATGTGAAAATTATTTTATTATCTCAATACAAAAATACAAAAGTATTAAATAGTTTCTCAACGGCAATATTTGAAAAGTTTATATGAACATTGTACTGACCTTTTAATTTCGCCGGCAGTAAACTATAACTTAAATTCGGGAACGGACTCCACTGTAAAGTGCTCATAAAACATTTTCTTTACTTTCCCTGTGAAAAACTGTCAATTTTCAAGAAATACATTTCGATTTATAACCTTTATACCTGTGTTTATATCTGTGTTTATAAAATAAATAAATTTGACATTTGACGGTGACACTCAGTTCCCCAGTTGTTTCATAGATGGCGCTCTATACAATTTTTTGATTTAAAGTATTTGTCGTAGAAAAAGTATAGTATGCAACTCGTTTATAAACTTTTCTAGGCACTCATTTAATTAAACTCGTGACTAAAATGGCGTTTATGAAACTTGATACATAATATTTTATAATAACAATGGACATTTCCAAGAACAGAGTTTTTATTAATAGCCCCTGCATAAATAAAAAGTTCATGGAGAAAATCGTTTAAACTTTCAATTAAACCGAAATAAATGTTGCATGCTTAATGGTATGTTCACGTACATACATACGTGAATTACCTTAAATTGTTTAGAACAACACAATTGATTTTATTAAAAATTTATTCAATACATGGACTGCATGGATTTATATGTAATTAAATTCTTCTGACTCACTCACGCGATATTCTAAACAAAAAGTGATTGAATGTTTAATTTGTATGTAATTGTAGGTATTACATTTCCTTTTACGATTCACAATTATCTAATCGATAGGTTCCAAGCGAAAATTCGCTGAGAAACAATCATCTTATTTAATTTCGTTTGAAGTTTTACCTCCTTAATTTCTACTTTTAACAATAATTATTATAATTGTACGTTTTATGTATCGTTAAACAAATACAATTATTTGATAGGTAAAGTTCTTTTTTTTTATCTGGACTGCGGCAACGTTGCAAATTTAGGGTTTAGTTTAGTTGTCAAGTTGGTCGCATTGATTAAAACAAACTAAGCTAGTTATAAATCTAATTGTGGTTATGTATAAATTATTGTAGGTTACATTGTGCAGTTGTCAAGTTGAGTTGTCGAAATTCGTAGTTAAAAATGCAATTAATTTGGCTTTGGTGGTGCTTGGATGAGTAAAATCATGTAAAAAAGTAGTTAAATATAGTTTGCTTTACGGCCCAGAAGAGAAAGTATTCCTAGCGGATAATAATCTTCGCTTTGAAAAGAATTTATGTAAAAGAAATTAAAAATTTTTGTTAACGTAAATGTTGTCCAATGGTGAATAATGTGAAAATAATGTGTGATGTAATATTTATAAAACCATTTCGTTACTTTTTTACTCCAAAAATGTCCATAAGGCGATGTACTTCTTCCATTGTGGCATTTGGCATAATTTCATCAAAATGAAGTTTTGCCCTCAAAAGGGCTTTTACATTTGAATTCGTTGCTATTATTTTTGGCATAATTATCTTTTTATTTATAGTTGACAAGTAAATTATCGTAAGTAATATCATAAGGGCATTTAATTTTTCCGAAAAGAATCGAAAAAACACGTTGCTAAGTAATATTTTAACAAAAAGCATGAGTGCTGGTGGCAACAAAAATCCGAGTCGAAGAGGAGGATTTTTGCACCTGCACGAATGCATTTTGTTAAAAAATATTACTTAGCATTGTGTTTTTTCGATTTTTTTCACAGGAAAAATTAGATGCCCGAATGGTATTTGACAAGACTATTTCATGAGTAACAGTTAACAATTAAAATATAAATTTTTGGTGACAGCAGCTGTCAAGTTTTGCCGCGGGTAAACTCGAATAAACTGCTGACAGGTGCTGTCACACAGTTTTTTCACCTAGAAACCATTTGTAATTCAAAATTGCGTGTTTGTGATTGGTGGAAATTAAGACGAGGGAAATAGTCAATAATAAATATTATTGTCAATTTGACAGTGTCAAAGTATTTAATTAAATTCTAGCAGATGTACCATTTTTAAATACTAAAAATACTAAGTCAAACTGGCATAAGCCACCAACCTAACAAACAAACACAAGACCAGATAAAAAAATGAACTGCAGGTAGTTAGTATATTTTTTTAATAGTTATAAAATATTTACTACCTACATATCAAAAATAAAATTATGCCTTGCAGATATCATGTTGTATGTCATTCGGCTGAGAAGTGTCTTTTTGGGCTTTGCTCAACAGATTTAAAGCAATGTTGCCAGATGTAAAATATTAACCTTTTTAGGAAAATTTTATATGCAACACATTATACATTAAAATAATTAAGTACAGTTTATAAATGAGTTGCATATTATACTTTTTCTTCGACAAATACTTAACATTATCTAAAAAATTATTTAAATTAAATATTTGTATAAAGCGACATCTATACGAAAATAAAGTAACCGTCTCAATAAACAATGTTGACGTAATTTTCACCATTAACATTTCCCTTTATTATTTAACTGTTAATACATCGTCTTCTTTCAAAAAAGAAAAAAAACACAAAAAAATTAACAAAAATAAATTAATCTTAAAAAACGAAAAATTGGGAATCCTTTAAAAATTTAATAAAATTAACACGATGTTATATAAAATTTTAAGGTGACAGGCTACATTTTTAAGGGTTGAAAAATTACCATAGTATAGTTTTTGTTCCACTGAAGTATTTTAACAATTTAGGAACCAGTTTGGGTAAATCAGTTTGAGACGACCCGTATAATAACAAACCAATTTTGAAGCTTTTTACTTGAATATTACATGTGTTTAAATCGTAAAAATTGTTTATCTAAAATTTTACTAAAAAAGCTTCTAAAATTAAATTTTAACGAACAGCAAATTCGTTTGAACTTTATTGATTTTCTACTTTTTTGCAGATTAAATCAACAACTACGCAATTTCGACCAAAACAAAAAACCATTGTGTGATTTTACTGTCCGAGCAATCGTCCACTTCAACTATAATCGAATTTTGCCTGCTTAAACCGAAATTTTTAGGAATCGCTCAGGAACAAAAAAAAATCAAATTCGAAATTTTTGGGTGTCAAAAAATGCAATCACCATTGGTTATATCAAAACGAGTTTTTTCTGTTTTTATTAGTGTGTGCAATCAAATTAAAACGTTTTAAACGTCAATATATATATAGGGTGTTGCGAAATACTCTGTGTAAAGTTTGTTGACCTATTTTCATAAAGGAAGTTCCTATCACAAATTGTTTGATATGTATTTTTACATATGCCTAAAATTAGATAAAATCGCCATAGGTTCTAATAATTTCGTATGAAAGCTTGGACATTTTTTTTAAATAGATACACCTATAAATTCTAGCATGGTGGACCATATCATAGTTGTACAAAAATTATTAGTTTTGAGTAATTATTAATATAGATAATAAAAAGATTATTGTTTATAGGGTTAAATTTATTTAATTTGGAATATTTTTGGATTTAATTTTTAAGGATAATTTGTAAAAGTAAGGAGAAGTTACGTTAAACTTCTCTTAATCATGCATTTATCAATATTTTTGACTGAATATATTTTATTTGTACAGAATGAGTAAATATTGCTTTATATCGACTGGAAGTTGCTTTTTGTATTATATAATTTAATATGCTGTTAAAATTTAAGCAAAAACACGGGGTGAACTTATAGAGAAAATATTGTGCAATTTAACAGGGTGGTAATATAAAAAAATATTTTGATGTTTTCTTTAGTTAAAACACTTCTGTTTAATCAGAGTTTTTTATATTTTAAACGTTTACATAATATAGAAACGTTAAAAATATCATTTATTATATACAGGGTGTTTCAAATCATGATTATATACAGGGTGTTTCAAAAACATGTTTTAATTCTCGGCTTCACTTTTCTTAAAAAAATAATAAAAATGAAGAGGTAGTTTTTGTTTAACTGAAATTTTTTTTTTATGGATATGGTTTTTATTTTTTCTGTGGAAAACGAAAAGAGACCAAAAGTTGTATTTTTTGTGGCTTAATCATATAAAACTTAAAAAAAGTGTAAAAAAGTCAGTGACGTACATTAATATTCATTAATTTTAATCTAGTTAAAGTAAAATAAGCTCCTTATAGGGATAAATAACGCAAATTTAAATCTTTTTTTTACTATAAATTTAAAACGTCTTCTGCGATTTATCTAAAATTTGGTAAGTTATCATAGTTTTAAGTGAGAGAAAGTCAATTCCAAAATTATCATCGTTGCATGGTTGGGTACTTTTTAATAGTAAAACTAGTTTTTTTAGTTCAAAACTAAAGTTTTATGTTTTTCAGTGCTCCACCCCGTTTATAGCTCGTACATAAGTTCGCCCCGTGAGACTAATGTATTTTAAAAGTTTGTAAAATATTGTGTAGGTTTTTTATACGAATTATTACATACGATTTAATTTTAGTTAAATCACTTGTTAAATAAAATCGTCATTATTTTTACGAGTGAGATTATTTCTGTACACTTCTTTCGCATACGGAGTTCGTGTCTGTCTACTTATGCAACCCGCTTTGCCAGTTGTTGTTCTCTTTGAAGATTTAAAAAAGGCGTTTCAGTTTTGTATCTTAAATATACAGAGTGTTCTATAAATTATAGACTATAATACAGGGTGTCCAGGAAAAGGAAGTCAATCCGTTAACCATATATTCTTTGAGTTAAAACAATAAGACTTTCATAATACCATTTTTCAATTTAGAGCTTCATGTTCGATATACAGGGCGACAAAGTTTGAAATTTAAAATTGATTTTTTTAAATAATTCGAGTAATTGATAGGATATTAAGTTTAAATTTGGTACACTTCTTCACCATAAATAGTTACATTTTTTGAGACCCACAAAACAAAAAACAATTGTCAAATAATCAAAATAGGGGGGTCCAGTACTCACTGACTATTTTTTAGTACGTGCGCCAATGACTTCCAAACGGTATTTTTTCAGGTAATCATTTATTGTTGAACATTTTTTGTCTCTTATAAAATTTTGATAAAATGATTTGTTTTAGAGATAATTTGTAAAGTATGGGTCAATCCATATCAAATTTTTGAAGTTTAATTTTTTTTTTAACTCAAAGAATATATGGTTAACGGATTGACCTCCTTTTCCCGGACACCCTGTATATAATTAAACTGTTACTAAAACAACAAATTACGATTTTTTTTCATAGAATTATACAATCCCGTCCATTAATTTCTATAATCTATATACATGGTGCACTAAGTGTCCTTCTATGAACTGTTATAGCAGCCATAATTACTTAAAACAAATTATAGCGATGGTAACTCAAAACATAGTGGCAAAAAAATTGGATGAAAAGGTATGTGTAATGTGTATTTTTACATGTAAAACTTACTTGATTTCAAAATTCCCAGGAATAACGATTTTTAGCTTTAAAAGATTTTTAGTTTATTTCAAATATTTTAAGAACCACTGGTTTTTTCCAATTGCAAATTTCATATTAAATTTTAAAGGCTTGTAAACCTAAAATAACAATAAAAAGGATGCACCCTGTAAAAATGGCGGATTTTAATATGTTTTTATTAGTTATTTAAATAAAGATGAATAATGACTGGCGAGTATACAGGGTGAATCAAAATAAGTAATAATTCTGCTAAAATACAATAATTATTCAAATGTTAAATCGCATTTTTGTCTTATTTTTATCCTACATGCAGTTGTTACCTAATTTTGAATCGCCCGGTAAGAATAACATTTTAATACTCACTGGCAACAAAAGACTGCAATCTAGAAATGTTATGGTATTACTAATAATTGATAAGCAATAGAACAGCTGAGGCAAACATTTGCACATAATAAATGTTGAGTTTTTTATTGTTTGTTGTATCAGTGTGTATGAATATATCTCATTAAAAATTTGTTACGATAATTGTGTATTTTTTGTCAAACCTATTTCAGTCTGTGCTGATATACAGGGTGTCCCATGGTCACCAGATTACCTTTTAAAATTTATCTAATACATCTAAATTTACCTCTATATAAAAGTTATTTAATAAAATCAAAAACGAACTTTTAACTTTAACACCCTGTATCTTGGGTATTATCAACTTTTGTGTAGAAGTAAATTTACTTAAAACGCATTATTTTGGTTTCAGGTATATGTGTTATCAGTTTTGGGTGATTTTAAAGTGGACCCTAAATTTACCAAGAATTTTTAACAATTTTTTTTAAACAAAGTCCCTATAGAAGAAATAACTACCTACATGATTTATTCAAAAATATTCACTTCTTTAATATTTATAAACAATCAAACTTTTCAGCATTCAATGATTTTTTTTGTAAATCATTTTTATACAATTTGTACTTTTGTGTAAAAAATATTTCATTAAAAGTAAAAAAAATGGTAAATTTTTTTTATAAAGTAAGCATATTCTCTTTTTTTAATAAAAAAAAATATATATTATGTTTATTTCAATTTCAATGATTTTTTTTGTAAATCATTTTTATACAATTTGTACTTTTGTGTAAAAAATATTTCATTAAAAGTAAAAACAATGGTAATTTTTTTTTATAAAGTAAGCATATTCTATTTTTTTAATTAAAAAAAATATATATTATGTTTATTTTTTTACTTATAAATAATGTAATAAGTATATTTTAAACGAAAAAAATAAAGTATTGTAGAAAAATGTTTTATTGATTTACAAAAACAATCCTTGAACATTTGAACAACTCATTGCAGGGTAAGTTTTTAAAAAAAGGACTTTGTTTTGATAAAAATTGTTATAAAATTCCACCCATTCGTAAATTCAGGGTCCAGCCTTACCCTTATATACATACCTACATGTAGGTATATACTATATACTTATTTAGTTTGTTTTATTAACCTAGAATTCAGTTACAAGAAAAAATTGGGTAAATAAAAAATCCTTCCAACACATTTATACATTTATTTAATTACTTTACAGCTTATAATACTTATTTAGGCAATTTTTTTAACTCGTGCGACAACCAAATAGCTGTGGAAAGTAAAGCTAAAGATCCACTTTGATGGGAAGCTGCTATAGCTGTGGGGACGTAAGTAAGAAGTGTTGTAATGCCTAGTCCAACCTAAGCAGGAAATAAGTTTGTTAATTTAAATTTTTTTATTTTTTTTTTTTAGAATATTTATTAACGTAAAAGTATTTAACACAATTTTTAAAATTTGTAACATATGGCACGCCGTTTTAGCATTTATTAGATACTAGTTTTAAGATTAAAGTTTGGCACTTTAATGTTTTTGCAGAAATTTACAAAGTTAATTTATTTTAAATCAAAACAATTGATAGTCAACAAATTTTTTAAATATAAAATGCAACTGTAAAACTTTAGGCTTAAAAATATTGACTTAAAAATTTTATACAAAGCGTGAAGTCTGTAGCATATGCAGTCAGCTAAAGCAGCGTTTACACTTTGTGAATTAAAAATTATCGACTTACATTTAAATGTAATGTGAATATGTTTGTGTTAAAAATGTATCAATTTAAACTTGTTAAAAATAAAAGTTTTTGGTTTAAATTTCTCAAGGGTCATTTAAATGATAGTCGATCAATTTTTAATCCAAAAATTACCACTTTAAAATTTAAAACTAACATTTAAATGTAATGTTCAAATTTTTGTTTTGAAAATTTATCTACTATGATTTAAATGACTCTTTACAAATTTAAACCAATAATTTTGCAGAATAAAATATTAAAACTATAATTTTTAAAAACCAATTTTTAAACTTAAACTTTGCACTTGCATTTTATATTTGAAATATTTATTGATTATAAATTGTTTAGAGATTAAAACAAATTAACTTTTTAAACTATTTTGATAGAAAATGTTTTGTGTTTTTATTTTAAATGTCTTGACGCTATTTTTAAATACTAAAAAAATTAACTTTACCAATTTAATCTAAATAAGTTAATAAAAAATTTATTTAGCGTTACAAAATTCTGCCCAAATAAATTGAACTTAAGAAATTATTTTTATTAAAAAATGATGGTTGAAAATTTTTGCAAAAATTGATTGGAAATAATATATAATACAGAAAAAGAAAACTGTTAGTTAGTAAATTTTGTCTTTCAATACATGAAAATATTTTAAATTTATAAATGTAAACTAAATTTTTAGTTCATTTTTTTTAACTTTAACGTTGCAAATTCAGGGGTTTGGTTGGTAAATACGGAACCAAAATTGGTTGCATTTATTAAAACAAACTAATTAGTAGTTTAAACTACTATAGATATAAATGGATAATGCTTATTGAAAAGGAACTTTTCTTAAAAGGATTGGGAAGGTTCCCAAATCATTATTAATTTTTTGAGCAGAATTTAAAATTAGTTATTTTGCAAATAATTTTGTTTACCCCAGAAAAAGTTTTTGTCGCTTGGTTCCTTTTCGATAAACGCTATCGAAATGTAATTGTGGTTATGTTTAAATTAGAGGTGGGAAGTTCGATTATTTTTGGTGAATCAATTCTTTAAATTCATTCTTTTAAAATGATTCGTTCATAAAGATTCGTTCGCGACTGATTCACTTTCTGGTTCAGGAACAGATAATTAACGAACAATTCAGGTTCGACCGAATTAATGACTTGGTTCTTGAATCGTTTGTAATGATGACTTGTATTGGTTGTATTGTTAAGTGAATGTATTGTTAAATTATTGGATTCGATTTTTATTTTGCTTACGTGTAAATTAACATACGGCTTTTCCGCAATAACAGCACAGCTTACATAAAAAAACAAAATACAAGTACCTAGGTTGTATTGGAAACTTTTGAATCAAAAGAGTATTTTGATATTTCGTCACCTGAGAATTATAGTGTTCTATCTGCATTTTCTTTTTTTATTCAGGTTAGTCTTGTTTTAAGTATTAAAGATGCATATTGTTCTATCTATATATAATTGGGGTAGAAATTGTACAGTTTAAACCTTAACTATGATTTCGCGAAAGAATCGAACGATTTTGGGGTATTTTTTTATAACACATCTCAGATTTTTTTTATATTTTAATATTGTGTTTATACATCTAATTCCACCCTAAATCTAAAATTTTTCTTTTATCTGACCTAAATTTTGGCTCCCAGAGACCATTTAATTTTACCTTTCGCAAAAAGCCATAATTTCATTATATTCGCATAATTTTTATATTAAAATACTGAATGTTTTGAGATGTGGTCCATAAATGACCCTTATTAGTACCTACAATTCTACCAAAAAATAAATTAAATTTTTTACATGTAGGTGGCGCTGCAATTTTTTCTTCTTCAAAAATAGACGTTTTTTGAAGACCAAAAACTCTCTTAAGCAACAATGCCTAAAAAAACTAAATAGTATACCAGATAATATACATATTCCTTTATAATTTAATATATAAAAATTTACTTGCAAATGATGTTGCCGCCCGTAAACCCAACTTAAAGTTTTGTTTACCGCATTAAAAAAAATTGAATTACACTTACAACTTTATTCATATTTATTAACTAAGGAATTCCAGGAGATTACTTTTATTGGTAACAATAACACAGCAAAAAAAAGTTTTATTTTTTCACACCCAGGGGGCGCTGCAGCCTTTTTTCTTTAAAAACTATATAGCATTTCAGATAATATAGTTATGTATTTCTTTATTATAAAGAGTTACGTATTCCTTTATTTATTTAATAGGTTTGTTCTTTATTTTATTTATTATGTTTTTCTTTATTATTATTATTGATATTACTATTTCTTTATTATTTAACATATAACAATTTATCTGCAAGATTTGCATATATTAAATAATAAAGATATATCCTAATAATTATTATAATAATAATAATTATTACCTTTACATTAAATTTTAAACTTGTTGGGCTCTAAGGGGTATATTCTCTAACTTTTTAGTTATAAATAACCCTGGTTTATATCATACTGGCTGGTTCAAATCTCTAGAGCTACTTAGGCCGCAAAGGAACTACTTTAAAACTGATAAAACTTCAAAAAAACTTCATCCGCTTCTGTGCTAATTTCTTCAATTTCTTCAGGCAAATTTTTTAATTTTCTTTTTCTATTTTTGCTTAACCTTCTATCTGACGATAATCTTGATAATAAGCCGCGTATCTGATTAGGATGCATATACTCGTTTGAAGAAAACTAAAATTTGCCATTTACTTCATAATGTTGTAAAGCTGTTGCTATATATTCACCCATAATATAACAAGTGGTATGATTATCATCGATGATATTTTCGAATTGAAACCGAGCTGCAGATTTCACGAGTCCGCAGGACGAGTGAAATGTGTTGCTTCGGTTTTAATGAGCTGCAGTTTTAGTGATTTTTTACACTTTTCAAAGCTTTCAAACATACGAATTTTTGAATTAAAAAAATAATCCTGGTATAGATTCTTTGGGAAATTTTATGCTCTACAAGAATCCGCCGGGTAAAAAATTTTATCTCAAACGGTTCAAAAGTTATAGTCTTTTTAATGAAAAAAGATTTTTTTACGTGTTATTTCAATGGAAAACTTAGAATGCTCACCGACACCTTTTAAAATTGAGCAAAAAATTTTGCCTTGCAGGGAAATTTTTTGCTCGGTATGTAGGTTCATTTTAACCCATAAATCCGATAGGTTAGTTTTTTTGGCTCACCCTAACCTATAGTTTGTCTAATTTCAGAAAATTTATGATTTTGAAATTTAAGGTGGTTTAGAAGATCATCTTCATTTTCAAAAACCCTACTGCAAAGTAATTCGTCGCACCTATATTTAATTGCTTTTAAATTATTTAGATTTTCCTTTTGTCGACTCGATGATGTCCAAGGAACTTTCATGTTTACTCCAGAAGAAAATTCAATTCCTAGACTTTTGATTTACTTAAAGAAGAAAATTATTTACTTTGCGTACCTTTAAAAGCATGATATTTTCCCTCTCCAATTTTAACTTTTGTAATAACGGCAAAATTTTAAATGTTATTATGGTTACCGTTTGACAGTAACTGTCAACTGTTGGGGTAACTTGATTCCCAGCCTATAGGCTTGACTTTAGTTTAATTTTAAAGTACGATAATAAAGAATGCTTTGCCTCTAGAAATATACTAAAATATATTTAAACAAATGGTCATATTACTATTACTATTACTATAGAGTCACTAAAATACTTGATACCATTTGTAATTAAAATTTCTTTGGTTTTGTTACCTTTTGTCCGCATACAACAATAAAAGCGAAAAAATGCGTTTATATAACAATATGCGGGTACGTGCACTAGTTATAATGTTAATCGTCCCTACAACAGGCATTAATTATTGCAAATAAATTTTTATATGTCAAACAATAAAAGAATATCTATATTATCTGATACATTATAAATAATGTCATTAGTTTTTTAAGCAATGTTGCTTAAGTAACTTTATGGTCTTTATAAACGTCTATTTTTGAAAAAAAGGCTGCAGCGCCCCCTGTATATAAAAAAATAAAACTTTTATTTGTTGCGTTTTAGTTACCAATAAAAGCCATCACCTGGAGTTCCTTAGTTTAAAAATAAGGATAGAGTTGAAAGTGTAATTCAATTTTTTTTAATGCGGTAGACCAAACTTTAAGTTGGCTTTACGGGCGGCAACATCATTTGCAAGTAAATTTTTATATGTCGAATTATAAAGGAATATCTATATTATCTGGTACGCTATTTAGTTTTTTTGAGCATTGTTGCTTAAGAGAATTTTTTGTCTTCAAAAAACGTCTACTTTCGAAGAAAAAAAATTGCAGCGCCACCTATATGTAAAAAATTAAAACTTTTTTTTGACAGAATTGTAGGTACTAATAGGGGTCATATATGGGCCAAATTTCAAATCATTCAGTATTTTAATAAAAAATGTATGTCAAAATAATGGAATTTGGCCTTTTTGTGAAAGGCAAAATTAAATGGTTTCTAGGAGCTAAAGTTTAAGTCAGATGAAAGAAAAATTTTAGATTTAGTGTTAAATTGGATGTATAAACAAAATATTAAAATTAAAAAAAAATCTGAGATGTGTTGTAAATCGATCGTTCGATTCTTTCGCGAAATCATAGTTAAACTTTACAATTTCTACCCCAATTATATATAGATAGACCAATATCATCTTTAAGACTTAAAACAAGACTAACCTGAATAAAAAAAGGAAAATGCAGATAGAACACTATAATTCTCAGGTGACGATTTGACAAAAAATTCCCTGAAATATCCCTAGAAATATCACCAGTTATTCAAAAAGACCAACATTTTAGCGTAGTGATCCGAACCTAGCATTTAATTCAGTGCTTGTAATTTTAAAAAATAATTCAAAAAAGAATTGATTCTTTTACAAACTTTGTTCGATTCATTCGGTTCATTTAAATGATTCGTTCTTTTTGAACGAATCGGAATCAAACTTGCCACCTCTAGTTTAAATTATTGTAGGTTACATTGAAAGGTTGTCAAGTTAAGTCAAGTTGAGTTGTCAAAATTCGTAGTTAAAAATGCAATTAATTTGGCTTTGGTGGTGCGTAGATGAGTAAAATCATATAAAAAAAGTAGTTAAATATAGGTGACTACGGCCCAGGAGAGACAAAGTATTCCTAGCGGATAATAATCTTCGCTTTGAAAAGGATTTATATAAAAGAAATTAAAATTTTATGTGAACACACGTGAATGTTGTCCAATCAATGGACTCCAATGGTGAATGGGTATTTTGTTAAAGCCACTGGACGTTAATACTTGTAAAGAAAAAGTTTCGTGATTATTGCTTATCTTTTTCAAACCAAAAGGATGCTATTTTCAAAGACAGAAAATTTAACTACTAGGTTTTTCACAAAAAGGTTGAACCCAACAGCAAATAATTTGTATTTTTTGTTTTTTTATTTCCCCCTTATTTTTTAAAATTTCAAAAATTTTTGATCTGCTTAGCTGAAAATAATGTGTGATTTAATATTTGTAAAACCAAAAAAGTTACTTTTTTACTTCAAAAATGCCCATAAGGCGATGTACTTTTTCTGCCATTGAGGCATTTGGCATAACTTCATCGAAATGAAGTTTTGTCCTTATATAAATGAACCGTAGGAAAATTTTAAACCTATAAAATTTTAAAATAAAAAACTATTTAATAAATGTTAAAACGGCGTGCCATAGTAACAGATGTCGCCGCAAGAGAATAGCTTAAACAGCGTTGCCAGATGGTCAAAATGAAATTACCGTACCTGCTTGGTAAAAATTACCGTATTTAAGAAAAAATTACCGTACATGAAAAATTAACATAAAATATTTAATTTATAAAAGCAACAAAACAATTTCAACAAAGTTAAAAAATATTTTTTATTGAAAACTCAAAATAAATACAAATTAATTTAAATAAAAAACATTCACAAAACAACTCAAATAATAAAATAATAATTATAATAATAAAAGTATACTTTAAAAATTTTAATACCTATATAATATATTATATTATATTATAGGTATTAATAATTAATAATTGCTAGGTGTAAAAAAGGCTTACCTGTTTTCGGTGGGTTCCTGTTATTTTTTTGCAGATTCATCATCGCTGCTCGAATCAGACATATGAGTCAATCCAAATGAAAACACCAAAAATGAATTTAAAAGTGCGCTGCATGATTTTTTATTTTGATGAAAAAATTTGAGGATGATCTTTTAGGTGTCAAATATGAAAATCCGTTGCCGTTTTAATTTTTTGTTGCTTTACTTTTATTTGGCACCCCTTAGAAGTCTGAAATAGTGTCAATTTCTTACTCTCTTATAGTGGGCCAGAACTTTTTTTCTGTGACAAATATTGAAATAATTTTAATTTTGTTTTACTGTCCAGTAAGTGTGTTTTCGATATAAATTATTATTATCCAATTAGTTAATCTGATAAAAGAATGGTAAACCACTAAAGATTCATGATAATTTGCCAATTTTTGTGATTTTTGTCTGGCTCCTGTGCCTATTTTACTGAATTTAGAAGGTTCATTTTTTTCAGGTATAAAGTACTTATACAATAGAAAACGTAACTATTATTTTAAGTTTCTAGACTATCAATTTCTTTATTAAAAAAATTATTGAAAATTGATAATTCTCAAAATTAGCCAATTTTGCCCTCAGAAATCATTATGTTGAGGAAAAAATAAAAATCTGAAACTTTCAGGAAATGTAGTTCCCACCTTCATCTTTTCAGTCCAGTTAGTCTTGTTTTGTTATTTTTATTCCTTTAAAAGATATATTAATTTTTTTAATGCCCGTTTAGTAGCGATATTGTTAGTTTTATTTATAATTTAAAATTTAGATTAATATAGCGCTCCATGGAGCCTCCATGGCACATACTTCCAAGTATGTGGTTTGTTCTGTGGTATGTGTTTAAATGTGTAGAAAAACCATAGACAAGACAATAAACATAAACACAAAAAATAAAAAAATTCTTAATAATATTATGTATAAAAATATGTCAGTTAGCAAATTTACCGTACATTTGTGTACGGTATTGAGGTTTGGACCGTATACCGTATTTTCATTCAAATTACCGTACAAATACGGTAATTACCGTACGAATGGCAACGCTGAGCTTAAACCAACTTATTACCTGCATCCACGCCATTACGGCGAATGCGCTGGCAGCAGTGTATGCCCTGGGCGGTAAAGTTCGCCTTCTCGATATCAGCCACAGAGCTGATATTAACGCCAAAGTAGTGGTGCCCATGACCCTGTGATCAAACTGAACGGTGGTGGGATTTTCGGTGAAGTTCGAAATTTTCGGCGTGTACGCCAAAATATCGTCCGGAATCCATTTGTCGGCCATTTTGGGGAAGGAGTTGTACACCAGACCGGCATCCAAACCGGCCACAAAGGCTCCTAACAAGCAAAATAACCTTTTAAACAATTTGAATTTTGATATTTTTTAGATAAATATTAATTTTATTACATAAAAAACTTCACTGTTTAATTTTATTGTAAAAAGTGTTTTTCTTGTTCTGAAAAACAATTTTATTCGAATTATTATAGTTTATAGTCAATTTACAAAATTTAATTATTTTTATGTAATAAAATTTAAGTTTTATTGCAAAAAATCATTTTTTTGTGAAAAATAATAATTTTATGACATAAAATAAGAATTTAACTTTCTTTGTTTAATATATTGTAAAAAGTGTTTTTCTCGTTCTGAAATTCTATTTATTATATCAAGTTTATAGTCCAGGAAACAAAGATTGTAGATGGAAAACTCGATGGTAGTCGGGTTTTATTGTTTTTTTATGTAGTGTCAGGGGTGCTGATAATTATTTATTTATTTATTCATATTATTAACATACAATTTTACAGCTTGTAAATAATGAATCAAGAATATTCCCCAAAAATTTCTTCCCGCGTCCCCTAATTTCATCCCTCAAAAGGGGAGTTTCTTTGCTTTTTGGCTCATAACTCGCTAACCGTGCATTTTTTCAAAATTTGACCTCTAATACTTTTGATTATGTACTAAATAAGGCACACGTTAAACCCCATTGCGCACCTATTAGACCAGTACAGAAGCCTTTAAAAATGGTAAAAAGAGAAAAAAATAACAGTAGGATGAAACCCATTGGAAAAGGAGGGGAATATAATAAAAATTAAAGGAAAAATAAATTACGGGCGATATGAGTTCGGGAAGTGGGAGGGGGGGTTTAAGGGTAAAAAAAGGTTTATCTCGATTTCCGGCAAAACTACAAGTCCTATGGAAAAAGATTAAATGTCAAAGTTGTAGGTAATAAAAAGATCTACAACTTTTGTATTTACAATTTTTTCACATAACCTCAAAATTTATGTGAAAAATTCAAAAAACCAAGTTTTTGGTTTTTTATTTTTATCTTTTTCAAAAAAATTTTTTTTTCCACGAAATTTGGTGAAAACTTACCTTTTTATGTCCCAAATACACTGTAATTTATTTGATTTGAAATATTTATTATTTCGCCTTATTTTGACTTAATATCAAAAAAGCACCCTAATTTTCAATCGAAAATTCTCGCGTCAAAATATCAGCTTTTTTCAAAAAGTCGGTGTGCTTTTTGTTCGATGAACTCTCTACTACTAAAATATACATTACTATGGTAAATGTTCTCAGAAAATACAAAAAATATTATAATGAATAACGTAATCAGAATGAAGTATCTAAATTCAATAGTATGATTTACATGTATTTTTATATTTTATGACATAAATGTTATTAGAATTTAATAAATAAACTTTTTAACTAAAAAAAATTGCAACAATCACATTTTTTTGATGAAATTGTACATAATGATTAAAATAAATTTTCGAATTCGAGTTTCTTCATTATTATTATTATTTTTTGATATTAAGTCAAAATAAGGCGAAATAATAAATATTTCAAATCAAATAAATTACAGTGTATTTGGGACATAAAAAGGTAAGTTTTCACCAAATTTCGTGGAAAAAAAATTTTTTTTGAAAAAAAAAATAAAAAACCAAAAACTTGGTTTTTTGAATTTTTCACATAAATTTTGAGGTTATGTGAAAAAATTGTAAATACAAAAGTTGTAGAATTCGAGTTTCTTCGTTATTCATTATAATATTTTTGCATTTTCTGAGAACATTTACCATAGTAATGTATATTTTTTTTACACCATCAGAAAGTAGAGATTTTAACGAACAAAAAGCACACCGACTTTTTGAAAAAAGCTGATATTTTGACGCGAGAATTTTCGATTGAAAATTAGGGTGCTTTTTTGATATTAAGTCAAAATAAGGCGAAATAATAAATGTTTCAAATCAAATAAATTACAGTGTATTTGGGACATAAAAAGGTAAGTTTTCACCAAATTTCGTGGAAAAAATTTTTTTTTGAAAAAGATAAAAATAAAAAACCAAAAACTTGGTTTTTTGAATTTTTCACATAAATTTTGAGGTTATGTAAAAAAATTGTAATTACAAAAGTTGTAGATCCTTTTATTACCTACAACTTTGCCATTTAACTTTTTTCCATAGGACTTGTAGTTTTGCCGGAAATCGAGATAAACCATTTCTTACCCTTAAAACCCCCCCCTCCCACTTCCCGAAGTCAGATCGCCCGTAATTTATTTTTCCTTTCATTTTTATTATATTCTTTTCCTTTTCCAATGGTTTTCATCTACTGTTATTTTTTTTTGGTTTAAAAAATTATCGACCCTGGTCTATATATGATGTGCCCTTTTGCTATGCGCAGTGTGCAAAGTTGAGCGTTGCTTTCAAAATCACTTTTTTGTTTTTTTTATTATAGCCCAATTTTAAAAGTAATCGATCCCAAACCTTACGGTAATCAAACATAACCGAATGGACGATTTTTTGAGGTACTAGACTTTTTTCAAAAGTTACTGCTTTTCAAGGTACAGAGGGTTCTTTTTTCAAAACTTTAATTTTTGTGGGGCACTTGCAATGAAAATAATTTTAAAAAAACTACGGATTCGTTACGAGGATAAGTGTATCTAAAAATCTAGGGTAGAACGAACTGGCTCATTAAAGCCGTTTGGAAAATAAAAAATGGGTTTTTTGAAAAATAACCCCCTGTACATTTAAAAGCAGTAACTTTTGAAAAAAGTCTAGTACCTCAAAAAATCGTCCATTCGGTTATGTTTGATTACCGTAAGGTTTGGGACTGATTACTTTTAAAATTGGGCTATAATAAAAAAAACAAAAAAGTGATTTTGAAAGCAATGCTCAACTTTGCACAATGCGCATAGCAAAAAGGCACATCATATAGGTGCGCAATGGGGTTTAACGTGTGCCTTATTTAATACATAATCAAAAGTATTCATCATCAAATTCTGAAAAAAATGCACGGTTAGCGAGTTATGAGCCAAAAAGCAAAAAAACTCCCCTTTCGGGGGATGAAATTAGGGGACGCGGAAAGAAATTTTTGGGGAATATTCTTGATTCAATATTTACAAGCTGTAAAATTATATGTTAATAATATGAATAAATAAATAAATAATTATCAGCACCCCTGACTACATAAAATACAATAAAACCCGACTACCATCGAGTTTTCCTTCTACAATCTTTGTTTCCTGGACTAATATAGTTAATTTATAAAATTTAATTATTTTTTGTAAATTTAAGTTTTATTGCAAAAAATATTTTTTTGTGAAAAATAAAAGTTCCATGACATAAAATAAGAATTAAAAAAAATATTCATATTAACTTTCTTTGTTCAATATATTGTAAAACGTGTTTTTCTCGTTATGTCAACTTTACAGTTAATTTATAAAATTTATTTTTTTTTGTAAATTTAAGTTTAATGGAAAAAAATTATTTTTTCGTGAAAAATATTAACTTTATGACATAAAATATTGTTTAGAATTCAAAGCGGCACTTATAGATAGTTAAAAAGAATAGCAAAGTAGCAAAAATAATTTATATACAGTATGTCCACGGCTGGGGTTACAAAGAGAAAACAACAAATTTATTTTACATTTCTCAGAAAATTTAATTATTGATAAAAGTTTTTGCTTGAACTCGCATCATTTTTATTGTCTATGGTTAATTTGCTATTTTGAAATAAATATTTTTTAATATTAATACATATTAATCGCGAATTTTACTTCAAATTAATTTCTGTTTTTTTTTAATAATTTTAAAAGCATAAATAACTAAAAATCAAAATTTTTAATTTTATATTTTAAAAAAGGTCAAATTTAAAATTACTTTTAAATACAAATAACTAAAGATTCTTCTGAAATTTTGAAAAAGTAGGTATTATTTTTTTTAACTTGTCAAAAAATGTTTATTTTTTAAATTTATAAAAAAAAATTTGATTTGATTTATTGTGCGATTTTAACCGGATTTGTTTTAAATTGTAGATCTTGACAAACTGTTTTTTAGAGCAAATAAAGCATATTTTTACATAATTAAGAATTTAACTTGGCGATTTAAAAAAATCTATGCACGGTACTGGATTCACTATTCCTCAAAACGATCCTATACTAAATTTTATTAATTATCGATATGTATTTTTACCTGATACAGCCGTCAAGAACACCATCCCCTTGCAGGTATGCGCGAGCATTCTGAACTTTCTGGACGCTTTCAACGCAGTTTGACTGGATATTTGTATCGACTGCGCCGGTATTAAATGGTCCAAAGCGGACCACAAAAATAATGTGTACAGGCCGAATGCCATGGTCAAATGGCTGGCCAGTCTGTACTGAGACACCCTGGGAACGTCGCATTCGCCGTGAAATCTGTCCTCTAACCCCGATTTTACCATGTACCAACCCATAAGACCCTAACAAAAAGAGATGGAGATAGAGTGCAGTTTAACCAAGAAATCGATTGAAACTTTTTCACCTTATTTCTGCATCTAAATGCAGTACTTTTTTCAAAAAAAAATCTCGTCCATTGACAACTTTGTTTTTATTTCTATTTTTTTCTTCGCTGTGTTAAAAATGAAGAAATTTCATGAAATTAAAAAAACTTTTTTATTTCATGACGTATCGATTTGAAATTTGGAAAAAATGTAGATCTTACTAATGACAATTATTCCATGAAAAAATTTGTTTAGATTTTAACGTACAGGGGGCGCTGGTGATAATTTAATTTAAAATTTAACAATTTTAAAGGGTAAATAATCGAAGAAGCAACTTTGTTTTATAAATTTTAGTACAACAAGTTGAAGTATTGATATTTGACTATTATTTGATATATTAACTTTTTTATGCAAATGATGTTTCTGTGGCCAGGATCAGTTTTGAATTAGCAGTAGCAGTATTCATAAATGTTTAGTTAAGTACATTTTGTCATTTTTATACAAATATTGTTGTATCTTTTAGTAATAATTAAGTATAGCATAACACATAAATTACGTTTAATATACAGGGTGTTTCACGTACGTAGTCCGTTAGAAGTTTCTAGGGAATCGCGAAAGACATCGATTTAAAATTTTAATAGCGTAAATTATTCGATTCAGACTTTTTTCCTAAATTATTTTAAACAAAATAATACCTCGAGGATCCTGTTTTACCGGAAATGTCTTTAACTTTGTTATTTTAAACAGGACACCTCCTATATTTTTACATTTTTGAATTATACATAAAATTCTAGTAAAATGGCCAAACCATATCCTATATCTAAAGTCAATATTTTTCGAGTTACAAATATTTTAATTAATTTTAAACAATGAGTGGTAAGTGGTAACCATGAATACTGTCTCATTAACCCACATGTAGAATTTTACAGGTTTGTTGATACAAAATAGTATTGAAAATATTAGAAATTGTTAAATGCCTCTAAAATTTTAACTTTAGGAAACAGTTATTATAATACTAATCGAAAGATTCTTTAATTTTCTATTTGATTATGTTAAAACATACAGGGTTTTACATTTATTATTGATTGCCTAATTTAAATTGGTTTTGAAAAACCTTTAAAAAATTAAATTATTTAAACAATGTTTTAATATTCCAAAAATTCCAACCCCATGACAGCAAACCTAATAACAAAAACATTAGAGGCTATTTTTGATTAACGTGCATTTAGCAAAATTTTAACGAAAAAAATTAATATCTTGAAAACTATTGACTATGTATAGTCTAAATCAAATAGTATATGCTATTAAAATTTCAAATCAATATTGTTTGAGTTTCTCCAGAAACACCCTGTATAGCATTATATTAAATATAAAAATATGCAAAATAACTAATTACAAAAAAGCGAAAAACAATTGTTTTAGTTAACTAAATAAAAAATATACATATATCTAAATAGCCGATCGCAACATAAAAAATAAAGTCTTTATTCTAATTTATTTATTGGGTAAATATTACTTTCCTCAGTTTGGAATTAAAATTAAAGCTTGCTTATAGAGTAAAAAATAAATTGAAGCTTGGTTGTGGAGCAAATAATAAAATTAAAGTAGGTTATAATTTCTAACTTGCTGACACTTTTATTTAGTTTATTCATTTTAATAAATTAATGTTTTGAGTTTATAGTACACTTATAAATTGAAAAGCAATCAGTCATTTTCAACTTATAAACTGAACTGTCAAATTATCTTTCATGCCTCCAATGGTAGGTTACCATAGAGAAAAGTATATGATGCCTACTATGATCAAAATTAGTAAAACTAGATAAAAGAATATATACTTTGTAAAACACGTTAGTGCGAGACCTTTGAAGGCCTAACTTAAAAATGATGTATCTCGTAGAAACATAATTTGCATGTAGAAGTTTGTATATCAAATAATAGTTAATTGTCAGTACTTTAACGTGATATACTCAAAATTATAAAACAACGTTGCTTCTTCGATTTTTTAACTCTTAAAAAATGGTAAAATTTTAAATTAAATTGTCCCCAGCGCCTCCTGTATGTTAAAATCTAAAAAAAAATACGTGGATTTATTGCCATTAATAAGGTCTATATTTCATCTTAATTTCAAATTGATACGTTTTTAAATAAAAATGTTACTACAAAATATCGAAATTTATCTATTTTTAACACAGTATAGTGACTTAAAGCCTGAACCACAGCGGTCAATGGATGAACTTTTTTTTTGAAAAAAATGCACCATTTAGATTTAGAAACATGGTTAAAAAAATATATTTAATTCATAGATAATAAATCATATAGATACGCCACTGTCACATATTTGACGCCCCTTGTTACGCACACTCGGCCCGCTATGCCGCTAGTGTACCCGCCTGACATTTATTGGTTTTAGGTTATGGTTTTAATTTAGGTTATCCTGTCAAATTTTGACAGTCAAAATAGTAAAAAATAAAAGGCCTGATAGTTTATTTAAATTTTTTAATTGAAAAGCAAAAATAAATGTATTACCTATATTTTAAATTATTCAAGGTATTTACTAAACTAAACCAATTAACAATATAATAATGTATTCAAGTGAATTTTATCTTATTAAAGAACACAAATCAGTACTATTGTTTTAATAAAATAGTTATAATTGAATAATACAATACAACCTTGTCATCATTGTGAAAAGTATGCATCATAACTTGACTGTTAGAGCAGCCCACAGCACAGCACAACACCATGTTAATGTTCAAATAATGTAGCAATATATAAAAAATAGAGTACACAGATAACGATAAATCGCAATTATAAAAGTTTTTAAGCGTACAGAACAAACCAAATTAACACAATATGAATTTACAAAACTTTACAAAATTTATCAAACTGAAGTTTGTTGATTTCGTTACCAAGCAACCGTCAAGATTAACCGCCGCTCCTGCCACATGCAACTCGAGTGTAAACTAAAACCAAAGTCGACTAGACAAAAATGTGGATTTTGTTTGTTTCACAATCCACATTGTGGTTTGTTTAAGGCGAGTGCACAGGGCATGATTTAATTCTGGCATCACTTGCAAACAAATGTCCAAAATTTGTTCGATTTTTACGCGAAACCAAAGTTAATATACATTGTAAACAATTGTTTACATTAATGTCTAAACAAATTTTAAATCTTGTTAAAAATTGGAGATGCTGAACGTTTTAGAATAAGCTTTTAACATTTTTAATTTCATGATTTACTTAAGTTGGCAACATATAGGAAAATTTGTTAATATTAATATTAAGAAAAAAAGTTATTCTTCATAAAAAGTTCTGCATGTTCTAAAATCTAAAATACAATCATCAGATATAAAAAAAATTCAATCGTAAACGCGGTTTCTCAAAAAATATGAATTTTACTCAATAGTAAAGTACCTTTATATTTGACAATATCGAAAATTCTTATATAAAAAAGTTGATCAGAACTAAAAACTACGTTCAAATATGGAATTACTTCCATTTACATGGAAAAAAACATTTTTTCTTTTTTGTTTACAATAACAAAGCAAATGTAACTATAGTTACATGTAATCTAGGATGCACTGACAAACAAATGATTTGTTGATAGCAAGAAATATTTGACATTAAATGTTAAAGTATATTTACTATACTTTAAAATTTTCGGAAAAATTGAGCCGGCGAAAAAAAAAAGGAAAAATTGGGAAATTAAAAAATTTTTTTTGAATTATTTCCGTATTATACGTAGTACCTACAAATTGAATTTTTTTTTTAATTTTCCGAATTTTTTGAAATATCTGTTGCATTTATTTGTTCTCCTAATATCTAGAAAAAAATTAAAACTTAATTTTTCTGCAAATTTGCCAGTGCTTTAAAGGTTAGGACAAAATTTTATTTTTCGTTTTTTTCTGCAAGGTGTAAAAAATGTTTTTATTAAAAAAAATTCGATTTATTAAGTTATGAACCAAGTAAAAATAAAGTATTTATTCATAAATAACATAAAAATTAGCGTAGTTTAATTTTAATAAATTATATTCTTAATATTAATTTATGTTCAAATTAATATTGTATCCAAATGTTTTTTGGATTGAAAAAAACTAAAAAGTTTTTGCATAATATGTTTATAAAAATATTAAAATGTAATTTAAAAAAATGGACTTTACCTGGGCTCCAATTAGACTTCCAAACGCCAATATTCTTGGCTTCATTCCAGGTTTAAACCTACCGCGTGCCCAAAAATAGGCTGCCGGTATTAAAAACGCTGCTCCTATACACCTACCCCACTGCCTATGACCATATTCCATGTGCCATATAAACTTGAACTCTGACAAGGTCATATCTTTGTTTTTGCTATGGAGGAATAAAAATATAGTTTGTAAGAATTTTAAGTCTAACTTTGACATTTGAATAACAAACGCAGTTATTTCATGAAAATAATACAGTATAAGTATGTTTTGTTACAAACAAAAAATACATATACCGTATTATTTTTGTTTACCTACATTTGAAACTCTGGAAATTGCTGATACTGATGAAATTCGTCCTCCCATTCTTTTTCTGTACGCGGCATTTTTTCTCCCAGTAATTTCCATGTCACCATAGATAATCCAGACTCAGTAAGCCTTGTAACTCCCCCTGAAAAATCGCGTTGGCTCATATCCTATACTCAGTTCAGAAAGTGAAAAATCGCGCGAGAAAGTTAAAATGCCAAGTACTCAAAAAATAATTAAAATAACACCGTGAAAGTTAAGTACGTTATTAGGAAGAATGTTTTTTGTCTGTGCATTAAATTTTGTTATTATAGCCTTCAAGAATATACAGATATTTGAGTTTAATGTTTATTTTTCGCTTTTTTAGTTATTGAATATACTATAGTGTATAAATAACAGTTTGACATTTCAATTTTTAGGTTAATAATTAGTGTCAAAATCTAAGCCTACTCGCGTAGTTTCTTTTTAGTATTCATTTAGCAAATAAAAAGGCAAAACTCTCAATCAAAAATTTATTTAACAGTTTTTTTAACAACTTCATCCAATACCAAACAAATACTAATAAGAACTAAAAAATATCCAACTATACCTAAAACAACAGCAACAAAAACCATTCCGCTGCATGTCAACAGCCAATACCCAACTGCTTTTTGTCCTTTTGGTGAAACATTCGAACTTAATCGTACAGCAACAGTACCTGTTCCTCGAAACAAGTTTTTCACCTGTACAACAGTATTATTAGGTTGTTTTTAAACAAATTCCTGCAACCTTACCTTAATGTTGTTTATCAATGTTTGCCTTTTCCAAACAGGGTTTGAATTTGGTCGTAAAGCAAGTTTTTGTAGATTCCGCGATGAATTTAGGCAAACATTTTTTATTTGTGGTGTAAATCGCGATATATTGCAAACCCTCGTCAAACTAAACATGATTAAATGCCAGTTATACCTTGCTATAACTAAAACAAATGGTTATTTATAATATAGGTATACCTACCTATAGGTTATGTTTTTGTTTCTAAAAATAGATTGTTTTATCCATTGTGGTTTTATCTTTGGTTTTAGGGTGAACCAAAAGTTACTATGGTAGACATTTTTTCAAACAAAAACAAACTGTAGTGTTTTATCTTACAAAAAGGTTAAATAACTAGATTGATAAGACAGTTTCCATGAATGTGTTGAAGAATTAAAATACTATGGAAAGAAATAATGATATAATTAAAAGAGTTTTTCAAAGTATGGAGTATGGTAAAAATACGCAAAGTGCTGAAAAAGCTTTGGTATGTATCAACCACAAAAATATTAAATATAGTATGTTTAACATGTTAAACAATTTTTTTAGGAGTGGTTCAAGTCCAAAAATTATAAATTTAGTTGTTTTTGTCTTGAAAAAGAAATAGAATTATTCAACAAAATTTCCACTGAAAAATCAGTGCTTTGTACAGTGCAAAAAAATAAAACTTTGCTTCATAATACAACAACCAATTGGAGCACTTTCACACCTTTTAAAATATTTTCAACATTAACCAAGTAATATAAAAATACTTAAAGGTGTATTAATTTTAATAATGTATAATAGATTTTCAGATGAAATTTACAAAAATATAGAAACTATTTGCCAAATTGAAATGCTGACGAGAGGTTTACTTAAAAAGGACACAAAGAAACAAGCAAATCTAATGGGCGATTATATAAAATATTATTCGTCTTATGCAATGCGATGCAATAATGAAAAAAATGATGATTGTGATTGTAAGTATACTCACTAGAGTGTAAGGTTTAATAATAATAATATAAAATATTATTTATCTTATGCAATGCAATTCAATAATAACAACAATTATTATTGTAATTACACTCACTAGATTTAATAGTGATTAGGTATTGTAAGTATACTCACTAGAGTGTAAGATTTAATTTTGTCAACACAAAACAGCTTGTTGTCAATTATTGACAATTGATATTCACACAGATTATAAAGATTATGGATATTCACGTCAAAAAGTTTTAAGGTTAATAACTTTGGTTCAGTGCAGTGTTGCCAACCATACCGAATTTTCGGTAGAGCTACCCTTCTTTATCTCTGGAGCTACCGATTTCTAAAAAAGTATTTAATGTACAACAATTCATCATCTCCTTCCCACTTTGCCCCGTAATGTTTTACTTGCAATGTTTTGACATTATCAGCCTTTTCTTGCTTTACCTTTTCGTCTTATTATGGTTTAATAGCACAAAATAAACAAGATAACTTTTTTTATAATTCTTAAAACAATAAAACGTAGATTTACCTACCTATTTTAAATATATTTTTTAAATGAAATTTACTGCAATAGAACTTAACAGTATGTACCAGTAAAAAACACAAAATTAAATCTCTAAAATACGTTATAACATCAAATGTTAGGATATCAGTTGACAAAAATTACTAATTTCTAATGGTGGAAAAATTGTATACTTTGCTGCAAATCTAGGTATCAGCTGATAGTGGAGATTGTCGACTTTGCACTAAATGTCATTTTAAAATAGGATTTTAGGCAGGATTTACCTCCTTTTGCAGCACATAAACTTTATCATCTTATAGATAATTAGTTGAAGTATATATACTTAGAGACTATAGTCTCCGCCAAAAATCTAAATTTTGACCAAAAGTGGAGATTGTCGGTTTTGCTATGACAGGCCTCATATAATACCTGTTGTCCAAGTATAATATTTTTTAATGCAATTTAATCTAAAAAAAGATATTTATTTGTATTATTGCAAGATTTAGGTTTTCGGTAGAATATTGACGTCTATCGGTAGATCGGTAGAATTATTTAGAAATTTGTGGATCTGGCGAAATTTCGGTATTGTTGGCAACAATGCTGTTTGTTCTTTGACTTTTAAAAACATAGGCGTACCTACATGCCCATTTTTAAAGGTTTTAAACTTTGGTTTATAATGATTTATAACTACAATTTTATTTTCTAATACGATTAATTTTTAGAATAAACGGTTTAGGTTAATTTTTGTAATATTATGATATATTATTTTTAGATTACATAGAAATTAATGAAACTACTGGGTTGTCGGTAATAGGAGCTGCCCTAGGTATAGGTATGGCAAATGGGTGGGATATAGTATTCTTTTGCCCACCATTGCTTGTCCCAATTATAACATACATTTTTGAACTCGGGCAAAATGCTGGGTAAAATTTGAAAGAAAAAAATGTTTGTGCACATATTTATGTAATTTTTTAGTGTTTCAGTGGGTGATTTTAAAATTCTTTCCTTAAACAAAACACATGTTCCATATATTAAATGTGTTTATTTTAAAGGTACTTAGTTAACTTTAATACTTAATTTTACAACATTAATATTCATGTTTTAGTTGAGAGATTTAAGATACCCATGATAATTTTTGACAGCGCTGATTTGGACGCCGCCTGCGATTCCGTGACTGAAGCTGCTTGGGGTCACATGGGCACTGTAAGTTTTAAGAGAGTAAAAAGACTACAAATGTTCGAATCGTAACGTTTTAGCTGCCCGAATCCGTTGGCACGCTGATAGTGCAGGAAAGCGTGTTCGAATCGTTCGTGAAAAAACTGAAGGACGTCGTGAAAAGCGCGAGGATCGGCAACGCGGCGGACGGCCTGGCCGACCTGGCCTACGCGGACAAACCGACCGCGGAGCGCCTGATGCGCGAGGCGAGCGAGGCCAGAAAGCGGGGAATCGAAGTTTTTCAGGCCGACGCCTCCTCCAAGACGTTTCAGCCCACTCTGTTTATAGGGGCGGCCGCGCGCAGCAATCGAGTCGTCGACGACGATGCGCACCTGTCTTGCGGTGTTGCCGTGGTGTCGTTCAGGCACATCGACGAGGCGGTCCGTTTGGCCGAAAACTCGAAGCAGGGGTACGCGGCTTCCGTTTGGACGGAAAACGTCGGCCTGGCCAATGAAATCGCCGCCAAATTGAATGTAAGTTTATATAGGGTGTGCCAAGAAGAAGACGAAAAGTACTTTGACGTTTTTTGATCTGACTCACCTTTAATTAGTAATTAATTAAATCATGTTGCCAATCACAGGCTTGCTTTGCGACAAAAAGAATGTCAGAAAACTTAACCTAAAATCATAAACACTGACAGCAGTGTTGCCAACCTCTTCGAACATTTTATCGGTAGATTCTTTGTAAATTTGATGATGATAAAATTTCGGTAGATTTTAATACATGTGTAATTTTTAGTTAAAAAAAACTCAGGTAATAGATTAATATTTATTAAAAATAAAAAATCTATTTAAAACAATATCATATTAAACTTATGTTAACATTAGTTAACATAAGTTGAATATTTATAAAAAGAAATGTAACAAAAAATAATAAAATTGTAAAAAATACAAATACAAAAAAATTAATATACATAAATCAAGAGAACAAGCGGCGTTTGTCAAACGCCGCTTACTTTTTGCACAAAGTTGAATGTTCTGTACTTTACCAATCTACACAGCAAAAAGCAAGAATAGAAATCTGTTTATTGTATCATGAAAATTTGCGATACCGTCGTAGTGCGACTTTTGTACAAATGATGTTGGTAAAAACATTTTTAATCACATACTAGTGAAAAATATATAATACTGTGTAAGTATAATATTTTAATGCAATTTAATCTAAAAAGTTATTTATTTGGATTATTGCAAGATTTAGATTTTCGGTAGAATGATGATGGTAGGGTTGGCAACACTGACTGACAGGGACAACCATACAATAATGGTCAATTCACACTACTATGGAATTTCTACATAAATGTGTTTTTTTAATTTTTATTTAATTTTCTATTTAAGTATTCAAAAATCTACAAATTTATTACTAATATATATGGGCAGATCCATTACTTTTCGACAAAAGTGTGCGGGGGTAAAGCCGAGTTCATATAGATGCGAATTTGCGAATTTACGAATTTGCGAAATACGAATATTCGCATTTCGCAGCTCCCATTCATATAGATGCGAATTGTCGGAACCATTTTAGGGAGATTGTTTTCTCACTAGGCGATATTTGCCATGGTATTTTAGGGACATTATTTTCTCTCCAGGTGATATTTGCCATACTTGGTTAACATTTTCTATAGGTAGGTAATTAAATAGTAAAGTTACTTGTAAAAAAATATGCTACTATAAGGTAAAATAAGAAACTAATGTAAGTACCTCCAAAAACTCTTTGTCCATTATAAAGAACAAAAAACAACTTTAGCAAGAAACATTTCAAATAAAACTCAACAACGATGCAATACAAATGAAATAAACACAGAACATAAACAAAAATGGCGCGGGTACATATAACAAATACGTATAATAGACATCTGCATTAATGCGCATGCGCATCACGCCAAATTCGTGCGATTTTCGCAAAATATTGGATCAATCTCAAGATTCCCGCCCCCCAGATTTCAAATCTTGCGAATTCGCAGAATCTGTCGAAACGTCGAAACACTTTTCCCGCCAAATCAAATGGACCAATGAAAACATTTTCGCATTTCGCAAATTCGCATGTCGCATCTATATGAACCAGGCTTAAGTCACCGATTTGGCTGCCGATTTTTTTCTCGAAAGTAGGTCATATAGGGAGACGATCCTGAAAATTTGAGCTCGATATAGGTAATTCCGGCTGCAAGAAAATTTTTTGAAATATAAAAAAGTCGATTTTTTAGTCATTTTCAAAAATTCGTATCTCAGCTCCTATTTAACTTAGAGATTTGATCAAGACGGCATTTTTCTCTGTTATCCCTCTATTTTCAAGAAAAAAATAGGTTTTAAGTTTAAACTCAAATCCGGCTAAGCTGTACGCCTCCAAATAAAACACTGCTTAAGATAAATTTTGCCAATTTTTAAAGTGCTCTCAAATCTACAGTTTTTGAAGCAGTGGAATAAATGACAGATGATATTTTTCGTTAAGGTATACTCTGTTGGAATTTACCCATTTTTTACTTGATTGCTTCGATTTCTCTAATGTATGGCCACTCAAAGACAATTAATTTTTGAAAAATCAATGTTTTCAGATACCTACAACTTTTTTCTATCGATCCGAAATCCTTTGAAAATTTCAGGGATTATACTTTATTCTATTCCCAAACAAACCATCAAAACTTTTCCTTGGGTATTGAAGTGGTTTCCGAGCTATGAATTTTTAAAAATGTCAAATTTTCAATATAATATGACATTTTTGGTAGTTTTATTATCAGTTAAATGAATTATTAGTAATACTTTAGTCAATAATCTATTAGACCTTGTTCATTTTTCTCGAAAGTAGGTCATATAAGGAGACGATCCTGAAAATTTGAGCTCGATATGGGTAATTCCTGCTGCAAGAGAATTTTTTGAAATATAAAAAAGACGATTTTTTAGTCATTTTCAAAAATTCATATCTCAGCTCCTATTTAACTTAGAGATTTGATCAAGATGGCATTTTTCTCTGTTATCCCTTTATTTTCAAGAAAAAAATAGGTTTTAAGTTTAAACTCAAGCTGCAAGCCCCCAAATAAAACACTGCTTAAGATAATTTTTAAAGTGCTCTCAAATCTACAGTTTTTGAAGCAGTGGGATAAATGACAGATGATATTTTTCGTTAAGGTATACTCTGTTTGAATTTACCCATTTTTTACTTGATTGCTTCGATTTCTCTCTGTATGGCCACTCAAAAACAACTGATTTTTGAAAAATCGCTTTTTTCAGATACCTACAACTTTTTTCTATCGATCCGAAATCCTTTGATAATTTCAGGGATTATACTTTATTCTATCCCCAAACAACCCATCAAAACTTTTCCTTGGGTATTGAAGTGGTTTCCGAGCTATGAATTTTTAAAAATGTCAAATTTTCACTACACAGCAAACGGAAAATTATAGAGGTGTATAGGATGACGCCACGTTTGAATATCGATTTCTAAATCTCCCTACGGTATAGAGTTGTATTCGTCAGTCGAGCGTTTCAATACTCTCCACAGTATAGAGGTCGTAATTTCACTTTTGAACTAGTATTAATATAAAAATTATTTTATGCTTAAAAAAAACTATATACGACATGATTGTGATTTTTTTCATTTTATTAATTAATTAAGCTGGGTTGAATATTTTTCCTAAAGGAATAATTGCCAATGGGCCATTAATTCATTTGTTCGTAGATGCTACAATAACCTGCACTGGTGTGTACTTTTTCATCAACCAGATTTAAATATTACAAAATTAACATATACCAGTGGAGATAGTGCAGGGTCTACCAACAGACCTAATTACTAAATTATTAAAGTTTAATAGCATATCGATCATTTTTCAACATAACCTCTTAAATTTTTAATACAAATATAGGTACTTTATATAATACATAAATATACTTTATGCACGATGACATTATAATATGACAATTATAACAAAAATTCTTTGACGTAAACGTCTTTTTATAGCCCGCGGGCGTTATTATGACCCAGCGGGCTATAATGAAACGTCAAAAATTTAAAACAACAATGTTACACATTTGATATATTCGAAGTAAGTTTTTTCGTATAAAGATTTTAATTTTTTCGGCAGCAGGCCGCAATTTTTCGCCTTTTCAGCTGCTTCCTAAATTTCATTCATCTTTAAACTTTAAAACTGACTGCAGTCATCATGATGTCAGTTGACATTATAATATGACAATTATAAGAAAAATTCTTTGACGTAAACGTCTTTAAAAACAATAATATATTAAAAATAATAATATATTAATCGTGCATAAAGTTTTGTATGCATTGCTGGCATAACTGGTTTTTATGGTCCTACGACGCTTTTATAGCCCTCGCGCTAACGCGCTCGGGCTCCAAATAGCGCCTCGTACCATAAAAACCTTATTATGCCCTTAATACATAAATAACTATAACATCATATCCTCTGTGCTTTACATACCTGAGTTGTTACGGTAAATAAAAATCAGACAAAGGAACCAAAGAAAGGAACTATTTTCAACAAAATCATATGGAGAAATGAGAAAATTCATCCATCAAAAGATCAAAACTTCTTGCAATATTACACCCTCTTTTTATACTCTCAGAAATATTGACTAGAACAGTATTAGAGAGACTCCAGTTTCTATAACTTGGTAGAGTAAAGAGAAGTCGAAACCGTTGCGATATTGCATTGCGCTGTTTTTGTATAATTCTCGGGGACATTAACGAAAATCATTGCCAGTAAAATTCGAAAAGCTTGAGTTTCTATGTCTCTGAGGAGAATAGGAATCCGAAGTTGCTGCACCATTGGACTGAACCCTTTTTTAATAATTTCTAGAGACATATATGACTGCACCATTCGACAGGGTCGAGTTTCTACTCCTCTGTTGAATATAGAAAATCAAAATAATGTATCTTGTAAGACACCATTGAGTTTGACTTTAAATATAGTCGTGCATAGGTATAGAGCCGAAAAATATAAAAACAAAGCACGATTCAATACAGTTATGATAAAACTTTAAGATTTGATATTCAAACGCGGAGTCATCCTATACACTTCTATAATTTTTCGTTTGCTGTGTAGTAATACCACTAGAGGTCAAAAAATTTCCGGATTTAATTTGACCTCGTGTGGTATTCGGTAAGAAAATTCCACACCAAATTGTGTTTAAATAATTAAAATTTATTTTTTGATTTAACTTGACCTCGACTTGATTATTTAGTTACCATGGCAACTAAGTCAACCCCAACCTAAAAGTTATTTCAGTTTTGAAGCTGTCAAGCGGCACGACGTAAAAAAATGTGAAATTGTCTGCTGTAATGGATCAATCATCGTGCAATGACTTATTTACTCGCATTATTAGAGGATTGTGGGTCCTACTTGAAGAAAGAAAATTTGTTTTGAATTGTTCACGAATATTTGCATCTTAACTATTCAAAACTCAAAGTGCTAAATGGAAAAAAAGGTGAATAGAATAGTGTCTAAATATTATATATATATTTCATTAGACATAGACATTTAATTTATTTCAAGTCCTGCATTTTCGCCATTAAGAAGAAAGGAGGTGTCCAACGAATATAGAAAACATCTAAACTTTGTAATGGAAATGTATCAAAATTATCATGTAAACAAATAAAAACCAGATTGTCAAAAAAATATTCTGTCATTATAAACGTCAAAAAATTTCCAGTATAATTCGCTGTTGGGTACCCACGAGGAAAAAATTTCCACTAAAATTCAACCGTTGCCATGGTGATCTATCAAAAATACACGTTTTGATTGGTTAAAAATTACAGGTGTGGAATTTTCAATATAATATGACATTTTTAGTAGTTTTATTATCAGTTAATTGAATTATTAGTAATACTTTAGTCAATAATCCATTAGACCTTGTTCATAATGTGCAGCCAGCCTATAATGATAATTAATTTAATGCTTACCGACAGATATCAATTAATTTATTACGAATAATTCATTTAACTGATAATAAAACTACAAAAAATGTCATATTATATTGAAAATTTGACATTTTTAAAAATTCATAGCTCGGAAACCACTTCAATACAATAGTGTTTTATTTGGAGGCTTGTAGCTTGAGTTTAAACTTAAAACCTATTTTTTTCTTGAAAATAAAGGGATAACAGAGAAAAATGCCATCTTGATCAAATCTCTAAGTTAAATAGGAGCTGAGATATGAATTTTTGAAAATGACAAATAAATCGTCTTTTTTTATATTTCAAAAAATTCTCTTGCAGCCGGAATTACCCATATCGAGCTCAAATTTTCAGGATCGTCTCCTTATATGACCTACTTTCGAGAAAAATGAACAAGGTCTAATAGATTATTGACTAAAGTATTACTAATAATTCATTTAACTGATAATAAAACTACCAAAAATGTCATATTATATTGAAAATTCCACACCTGTAATTTTTAACCAATCAAAACGTGTATTTTTCATAGATCACCATGGCAACGGTTGAATTTAAGTGGAAATTTTTTCCTCGTGGGTACCCAACAGCGAATTATACTGGAAATTTTTTGACGTTTATAATGACAGAATATTTTTTTGACAATCTGGTTTTTATTTGTTTACATGATAATTTTGATACATTTCCATTACAAAGTTTAGATGTTTTCTACATTCGTTGGACACCTCCTTTCTTCTTAATGGCGAAAATGCAGGACTTGAAATAAATTAAATGTCTATGTCTAATGAAATATATATAATATTTAGACACTATTCTATTCACCTTTTTTTTCCATTTAGCACTTTGAGTTTTGAATAGTTAAGATGCAAATATTCGTGAACAATTCAAAACAATTTTTTTTTCTTCAAGTAGGAGCCACAATCCTCTAATAATGCGGGTAAATAAGTCATTGCACGATGATTGATCATTACAGCAGACAATTTCACATTTTTTTACGTCGTGCCGCTTGACAGCTTCAAAACTGAAATAACTTTTAGGTTGGGGTTGACTTAGTTGCCATGGTAACTAAATAATCAAGTCGAGGTCAAGTTAAATCAAAAAATAAATTTTAATTATTTAAACACAATTTGGTGTGGAATTTTCTTACCGAATACCACACGAGGTCAAATTAAATCCGGGAATTTTTTCTCCCTCATGAATATTTTTAGAAAATTATCCCTCGTCTTCGACTCGGGATAATTTTCAAAATATTCATGAGCTCGAAAAAATTTCCGGAAATAATTTGACCTCTAGTGGTATTACTAGTGAAAATTTGACATTTTTAAAAATTCATAGCTCGGAAACCACTTCAATACCCAAGGAAAAGTTTTGATGGTTTGTTTGGGAATAGAATAAAGTATAATCCCTGAAATTTTCAAAGGATTTCGGATCGATAGAAAAAAGTTGTAGGTATCTGAAAACATTGATTTTTCAAAAATCAATTGTCTTTGAGTGGCCATACATTAGAGAAATCGAAGCAATCAAGTAAAAAATGGGTAAATTCCAACAGAGTATACCTTAACGAAAAATATCATCTGTCATTTATTCCACTGCTTCAAAAACTGTAGATTTGAGAGCACTTTAAAAATTGGCAAAATTTATCTTAAGCAGTGTTTTATTTGGAGGCTTACAGCTTAGCCGGATTTGAGTTTAAACTTAAAACCTATTTTTTTCTTGAAAATAGAGGGATAACAGAGAAAAATGCCGTCTTGATCAAATCTCTAAGTTAAATAAGAGCTGAGATACGAATTTTTGAAAATGACTAAAAAATCGACTTTTTTTATATTTCAAAAAATTCTCTTGCAACCGGAATTACCTATATCGAGCTCAAATTTTCAGGATCGTCTCCTTATATGACCTACTTTCGAGAAAAAAATCGGCAGCCAAATCGGTGATTTACCCCCGCACACTTTTGTCGAAAAGTAATGGATCTGCCCATATATATATATATATATAGTATATTTAGGGTTGTGGAATTGACCGCTCAAATTGTTTTTGGTCAATTGACCAAAATAAAATTAAATAAAATAGGTATCAAAATAAATATTACTGATTTATTTGTACTTAATAAATAGGAAATTAAAATACGTTTCCATTTTTTTTTTATTATATAAGTTATGTCCATCTGTAGAAACGTTTGTGCGGCTTTAAAAAGTTATGTTTCGCTATAAATAAAGATATGTCCCGCTTTAAGGGCAAAGCGCCGAGTCCGGCCTAGCAACCCCTCGACTCGGGGAACCACCAAATTGTAAATGATGTCGATATTGCACGATCGCAAAAATTTTGAGATTCAACGGTAATTGTTGATACCTAAATAAAATGTTGCAAAAATTAAATATATTTTGACCGGTCAAATAGGTAGCGATGACGATGATGATCATCCCCAACTCTAAGTATATTATGTATCAAAACTGAAGTTTAATTATAAACGCCATATAATTCACGAATTTAATTTAGGCACGCTCACTTGCAAGTGCTTAATTAAATGAATGCCTAGAAAAGTTTATAATGAATTGCATACTATACTTTCTCTCCGACAAATACTTAATATTATCTAAAAAATGATTTAAATTAAATATTTTTATAAAGCGACATCTATACGAAAATAAAATTACCATCCCAATAAACATTTTAAAATGTATTTAAATTTATTATTATTATTTTAATTAAACTTAACAATTATGGAAATTTTAAAAATATTAAAATACTTAACTTTAAAATATAATTATTTTATGAAAATATTTTATCCTCATGCTGAAGGACCCCGGTCGATGGCCTTTTGTATATTTTGTATTATATGTTCTGTATTGTACTGAATATGCAATAAAAACTTTATTTAATAATAATAATAATAAATGAACTTTATTGAAAAAAAAAGTTAATACAATTTCTTACAAATGGCCATTGACCGAGGTCCTTCAGCCAGTGAACATATCTTGAATATATGTAAAAAAAAAACTTTATTTATTTATTTTATCCTTTAATTTTTTTTAATACTATAATTGCAAAATATCACAAAGTATTAAAAATTCTTACACGGGAAATGTTAAAGTTACTAAAAGTGACAGTTGTATGTATTAATTGGAATTCCCGTTGTAAATCAAAATTTGAAAATAGACTGAAAATTGATATAGGAGCAGTTTTTTCACAGTAAAGGAGAAGAGAATGTTTAATGGGGAGTGTAAAACGCCATAAAGCCTCAACTTGGCAATGTGTATTTAAAGGTCACTTAATGTTATGGAAACGTACGATAATGGGCGTTTTAAGGTGGACGTAGAAAAAACTTTTTTTTAAATTAGTTCAACTACTATATTTTACTTAATTTTTTATTTTAGTATGGCTTCTTTAATTAATTAATAAATAATTAAGGGTGAGTCAGACCAAAAAACACCAAAGGATTTTTCGTCTTCTTTTTCCCCAGAAATATTAAATCATTTTTTTTTCAACACCCTGTATTGCAACAATGTTTCGTATTTTAAAGGTTGCTAATGTATGGTTAAATGGGCATGGTCTCTTTAGCGCAGAAGTACCAATATCTCCAAGAAAAGATAGTGGTTGGGGAGTTATTGGAGGGGAAGGTAAATACAATAAAAAATAGTGCAATAAAATTTTACATTTGTATTAAAAATGTAAAATTTTATTTCGGAAATAATTCCAAATTTCAAGACAGGGAGTTTAGTGACTTAACTTTAGTCACTATTTTTTTAATTTTACCATTGATTAATAAAATACTTTCTTACTTAACGGTTTTACAATAACTTAAACAAAGTCTTGGCATTTATTTTAGTTGGTAATGCTAGAATTAAAAGAAAATTACTACCCTGGTTTTTTTTATTTGTCTCAATAGCATGCTAAACTTAAGTTAACCAAATTTGGTTTCCCAATATTCTATATTGTTTGAAAGTTATTAAAAAAAATTGAAAATTCTTAATACCTTGTAACTTTGAACAAAAAAACATTAGAGCATACATGCTATATAAGTTATAACTTCATATAAAAAGCTATTATTTTAACTAACAAATTAACCATTTCATTTGTTTCCAAAATTTATGTATTTTAGGTTACAGGCGACCATCTGCTAATCATAACATGGTTATAAATCAGTTAAAGCCTAAAGCTACCAAACCTATGTTGATAGATATTTTCTTTAAAACAGTAAATAATATCATGGAAAATAAAAATAGGTAATTCTTATTTGTTGAAAGCATTTATTATTTATAAAGTAAAAAAAATATTTTTAGCCATATACCTGAAGATAAAAAAGAACACTTGGTAACATTAATTTTTGATTGTATTACACGTAAAAGCCAGCAAAATAGCAGCAAACTAATCTCAGGCCATATGGTTAATTCCTTAGAAGAACCCATAGGACAAATTGATTTTAATTTTGAAGATTTTTGTAATGAAAAAATAAAAGCAATTGTTCAGTCAATATTGGATGGTAATTCAATAATGGTCTATGCAAATGATAAAGGTGCTTTAATTTTAAATGAGATTTTCAAATATTTTCAAAATGATGTTATAAATATAAAACCTTTAGACAACTCAACAAAAGGTAAACTTTATTGTGAAGATTTATATTTATATCGGGAAACAACTTGTTCAAAAAACATATGGACAAATGTGGGTGCATCAAGTCAATATAAAATGTAAACTTTAAACTAAAATGATTTATTGATTTTATATACAAATAAATATTCTACTAAAACACTGTTTTATTGGAACAAAAATTGAATTTCTTAAAATACTGGAATAACAAACATCTATAAACTTAAGGGAAATATTTTTACAATCCATCACCCTGAAATAAAAAAGTTTAATATTTAGTTCACAACTGTAGTTTGTTTATAAATCAAAAAATATTGTGTAAAATACAATTTTTGTGTTTGACTAACGCCTTAGAATTTTGTACTTACCCATTCTTTTGCCATTACAAGAAGAGTGTGTTTGTCCAACTGTGGTCCAATTAGAGGATTCATTTGAGCCACATAGCAGCAAAGCCAGCTAAAATACAAAATTATAGCAAATGACCTTCTGTACGTAAAACACTTATAATCCGATACTTAACTACAAAACGAATAATACTTACAATAACCAGCAACACACCCCTGTCAGCATTAATATAACTTGCATAATCCTAAAAACATGAACAGGAATTAAGTGTTAAGGCAAAAACAGCATTTTTTGTTTTACCCCTTGTTTGGTCCTTTGGGAACTAAAAATGGCAGCACAATACCAACACCAGCCCAGAAGAGGGTTATTATAAGAAGAGGTAATAATTGAGCCCCCATTATTCTAAAAACTTTGCCACTTTCAAACGATAAAAACCAAACCTCTTTTGATCACCTGTCAATCGATCATATGACTTTTAGTAACTTTTCGCAATTTCAGTAATACCAACTGAAATGTTAACACCCCTCCCAACTCTGGAGTACAGTTGAATTCTGTTGAAATATTCCCTGCTTTAAAAATATTGTATATTTTATGGTGATTAAACAAGTATAATATAATTTAAAAAGTTGAAATTACAATGTAGAGAGATTATCGTACAATCTGTCAATATTTTATGTTGGCATTCCTGTTTTAACATAACTTTCTTCATCCTAACCATGGAGCCTACACAAGGAGCCCGAACTTAATAGGGAAAATTGACAAAACCTGTCCACTAAATTGCACAAATTAAGTCTTTTTTTTTCACCACCAGCGGCGCTGATTGTCGATGCATCCGTATGACGTGAAAATAGTATCGAAAATACATGTGAAGTAAGCAAGTAAGTTTTGACAATTGATTTGCAATAATGTTTTGACGTACGAATCGTTTTGTTATTTAGGGCTGTAGCTGGTAGGTAGATGCTAATGAATAGGTTTTGGTTGTGAAATATAAGTGATTTTTTATAATCTGTGAAGTGATTTTACGACTCTTGAGAAGCAAAATTAGATTTCCAGGTTAGAAATACACCGCTATTTAATAATTTAAATTTAATTAAATGAATTTAAAATAAAAAAGTATGTATAAAATGAGTACACAGCATATTTAAAATTTCTACCTTTATTTGTTTATATTGAACTTTTGTTGTTGTTAGTTTTACACCCCACGACATTCTTTTATAGAAAAAAACACGTATTTATAAAAAAACTGTACTATGCTCTGCATCAGAAAGTCCAATATGAATTCCAATGTTAAATTTGATATAAATTTATTGTAAATTAAGACCTTTATACACAAAACCAGGTGTTTTCAGATATCGATAAACTGACAGTTGCATAACCTCAATTATTTGCACAATAATAAGTGGCGCCATCTCTGGTTATACCCCTCTACTGTTTTGGGCCGGTAGTACACCAGCGCCCTCTTATCTTAGGAAGATTCTTGTTTACATGAAGTTCGGGCTCCTTGTGTAGGCTCCATGATCCTAACCTTTATTTTGACTGATATTTATATTCGCTTAAAAATGATGAAAAACTACGTTTCAAGAATTTTCCAGCCGTTTACAAGCATTCCTAAACACGCAAATACATCCAAACAAGAAATTACATCTAAAAGTCAAAGGGTATAGAAAAAATGTCGTTTAAGTTTATTATTTTAAACTTGTTTTTTTATAGTTAATGTTGGAGTTGGGAATAATACAGCAGGCAAATCCTGGTTGTTATCACTTACTACCGCTTGGTTTAAGATCCCTTGAAAAAATAATTAAGATTACTGATGGAGAAATGAGTAAAATAAATGGTCAAAAAGTTGTTCTTTCAACACTTGTAAATAAGGCTTTATGGAAAACCACTGGTAAATAATGTTTCATTTTGACACACAATTACGAGGTTAATAATTTAATTAATTTTTTAGGTAGATTAGAGGAAACACAATCAGAACTATTTCAATTAAAAGATAGACATAACCATGATTTCCTGCTATGCCCTGTAGGTAAATTGTACAATGATAAGTGTATATAATTTTGGTAATTATGTACTTTAAGACTCAGGAAGAAACTGTTACCACTTTGTTATCAAACATTGGGCCAATCTCATACAAAAGTTTTCCATTACGGCTGTACCAAATAACAAGCAAATTCAGGGATGAAATAAAACCTAGATTTGGGCTTATGCGTGCCAGGGAATTTATTATGAAGGACTTGTATAGTTTTGATGTTGACTTGAAGAGTGCTCAGGAAACTTACAGTGAATTAAATGATAGTTATGACAGGATTTTCAGAAATATTGGTTTGGATTATGTTAAAGGTAAATATGAGATATGTTATTTGATTGGGAATATTTAAAACAATTTAAAAGCACAATTTAAAATGTAATAACATTGTTTTTAGAACACAATTTAGAACGATATTTCACATTTTAGAATGTGAAATATCAAAAACATGTTTGTCAGATACAAATTTATTAAATTCATACATTTAGAAAATTATATACATTTTGACAAAAGAAAATTTTAAAATTTTAATAACAAATACCTAATTAAATAAAAAAAATTGAAAATATGAGATATTTTATTTGATTGATATTATTTAAAATCAGTGTTGTAACAGTTACAATATTTTCAGTATCTAGCTACAGTTACAGTTACTTACCAAAATTTGTAGCTAGATACAGATACATATTTTATTGCAGTAACTAGTTACAGATACAGTTACCTTCAAAAAGTATCTACTGTCTGTCCACTCTAAGTTGGCGGAACTAAGGAATTTTTTAGTTTAGATAATAAAGAATTGTCGTACTGTGTGCTTTTAAAACAGATTTTATATTATAAATAATACTAGTACATATTATATACTAGTATTATTTATAATATAAAATCTGTTTTAAAAGCACACAGTACGACAATTCTTTAATATCTAAACAACAAAATTCCTTAGTTCAGCCAACTTAGAGTGGACAGACAGTAGATACTTTAAGATACATACAAATTATTTTTTGCTTTAAAAAATTTAAAATAGAAATAAAAGGGAATTTTAAAGTGACAACAAAAATATATACATATGTTTATTTTTTTTATAATATTTAATTTAAAATAACTTATTTTTTATAATATTTTTTTTTAATAAATTATAGTCGCAGTTTAATTAAAAATGTATCTTTGTATCTTAGCACACCTAGTTACTTAGAACTTGTAACTAGTTACAGTTATAGTTACTAGATTGGGATAAGTAACTAGTTACACAAACAGATACATAAAAAGTATCTAGATACTGTATCTAGTTACTTGTAACTAGTTACGTTTCAACACTGTTTAAAACAATTTAAAAGCACAATTTAAAATGTCAAAAAAATTGTTTTAAAACACAATTTAGAATAATATTTCACATTTTAGAAAGTAAAATATCAAAAACATGTTTTGTCAAAAGAAAATTTTAAAATGTTAATAATAAATAATTAAATAAAAAATATTGAAAATATGACATAATATGTTATTTGATTGAGATTATTTGAAACAATTTAAAGGTAAAATTTAAAATGTCAAAAACATTGTTTTAAAACACAATTTAGAATGATATTTCACATTTTAGAATGTGAAATATCAAAAACATGTTTTTTCAGATACAAATTTATTAAATTCATACATTTAGAAAATTATATACATTTTGTCAAAAGAAAATTTTAAAATGTCAATAATAAATAATTAAATAAAAAATATTGAAAATATGAGATATGTTATTTGATTGAGATAATTTAAAACAATTTAAAAGCACAATTAAAATGTCAAAAACATTGTTTTAAAATACAATTTAGAATGATATTTCACATTTTAGAATGTGAAATATCAAAAACTAGTTTTTTTAGATACAAATTTATTAAAATCATACATTTAGAAAATTATATACATTTTGTCAAAAGAAAATTTTAAAATGTCAATAATAAATAATTAAATAAAAAATATTAAAAATATGAGATGTTATTTGATTGAGATTATTTAAAACAATTTAAAAGCACAATTTAAAATGTCAAAAACATTGTTTTAAAACATAATTTAGAATGATATTTCACATTTTAGAATGTGAAATATCAAAAACATGTTTTTTCAGATACAAATTTATTAAAATCATACATTTAGAAAATTATTACTATACATTTTGTCAAAACAAAATTTTAAAATATCAAAATTTTTGTCAGATACAAATTTATTAAAATCATACATTTAGGAAATTATATACATTTTGTCAAAAGAAAATTTTAAAATGTCAATAATAAATGATTAAATAAAAAATATTAAAAATATGAGATATATTTTTTGATTGAGATTATTTAAAACAATTTAAAAGCACAATTTAAAATGTCAAAAACGTTGTTTTAAAAAACAATTTAGAATAATATTTCACATTTTAGAATGTGAAATATCAAAAACATGTTTTTTTAGATACCTACAAATTTATTAAAATCATACATTTAGAAAATTATATACATTTTGTCAAAAGCAAATTTTAAAATGTTAATAATAAATAATTAAATAAAAAATATTTTCAAGATTTAAAGTTTTAGCTTCTGTATAAAGTGTAAATTAGTTTTAGGGACGTCTGGCAACATCGGAGGATCAATTTCGCACGAATTTCACTATCAGGCCGACATAGGCGAAGATAAAATACTCACGTGTAGCGAATGTGGATATTCGGCCAATACGGAGTTGTCCGGAGACTGTAGCTGTCCGAAATGCAAAAGCAAAAACATAAATATATCGTCCGGCATCGAGATAGCGCACACTTTTCTGCTAGGCGATAAATATTCTAAACCGCTTAAAGCGACGTTTTTGAATATCAAAGGAAAACCGGAAGTTTTACAAATGGGGTGTTTCGGTATCGGAATTTCGAGGATTATGGCCGCTGCTGTTGAGGTTATGTCGCTGGAACAGGAAATCAGATGGCCTGATGCCATAGCACCTTTTAATGTCATTATTTTACCACCTAAGGTGAGTCAGTCACATTTTACTGTATTTTAAACATTAATAAAAGTTAAATAAAAACCTACCCCATATTCATATTAATAAGTAAATTTGAGTAAACAAATCATGCACCACTAATTGACAAAAATGTTTGTTATTTAGTTAAATATTTTCATGGGACTATTTTACCTTTAGTTATAGCTCATAACAAATATTTTTTTGCTTCATATTATATTTTTTAAGATTGAAACATTAAAATTTGAAAAAATAACAAACATTTATACACATACATATTATTAAAAATTAAAAGAAATAATTTTTATAACCATTTATGTGGGTGTTACAAAAATTGATTCTATCCTCCGTGAATCTGTTTTTGTTTTAAATTTTATGCAACGGATTGCGCTTTAATCATTTTAAATAAGCAAAAACCTCTGATTACGACATTATAGATGCATGTGATTCCTGAAAGTCAGTTAGAATTTATATGCAGTTTAAGTTCATTAATTTGCTATTTAAAATCTATCCACCGTGAAGTGTAATATCTCAGTAAGTAGATTTTTTTTATAAATATTTTATGTATGTACAATTGTATAAAAAATAAATAAGGTGTCAAAAATTACAATAACTTATTTCAAATATACAAAGGGATGTTTTTAAAAAAACATACGAAATCCTAACCTCCGTGAAGCTCTAATATTCAAAATGTATGATTTCTTAAAATTCTTGCATTAGTGCAGAACCACTTATGTTATGTTATAACTAGACCTGGTGGCTTCCCAAAAACCTCATTCTAGACTAACAGTGAAATAAAAAAATAAAAAATGATCATTTTCACTTGGGAGACATCTCAATATATTCACCCATTTAAGAAAATGTTTTAGTTTTAAAATTTTTAAGATTTTATATTAGCGATTTAAAATAAATCTATGCACGGCACATTCTAGACTAACAGTGAAACAACCAAAAATAAACAATAATCATTTTTACTTGGGGGACATATCAATAAGAAAAAAATTTAAAAAATTAAACAAAAAAAAAAGATTCTAAAACATAATTTTAACCAGATTTTCTTTAGATAAAAATTAAACTTTTACAAACATTTTTTTTGCATTCCAGATGTATTTTGTGTTACTAGGGATTTTTTGTCCATGTGGTTTTTAAGGAAATTAACGTAGAGACAAAAAATCGCTAAAAACAAAACAAAATCACCAAAAATTTTTAAGAAAATCAAATTTTTATGCGATTTGTTTTTTTTTTGTAAAATCAACCGCAAATTATAAATTTCATAGAAACCATATTTAAAAAAAACAAAAACCTTTCAGAACCAAATATTGTTATAAATTTGTTATATCTGGGAATTTTGAAACAAAGTAAGTTTTCCATGTAAACATACACATTAATCCACATTTTTATCCAATTTCTTTGCTACCATGTTTTAAGTTAAGTAATTTGTTTTTATAATGGCTACTACTACTAGTTTGATACACCATTGGGTTCCATGATTTTTTTCTATCCATCCATGTAAAATTCCGATATGGCGGCCATAGGAAAAACAAAGGATGGTGGTGGTATCTTAAAATCATGCAAATTTTTTTTTTAATTCCTAAAAATAACAAAGGTATCTCGATTTTTCGTTAAAACAAGTTTTCAGTTTTTTTTCAAATTATTTAAAAGCTGCAGATTTTTTTCCAATTTTTAAATGCCATTTTAATAGACCTTGTTGCCATTCAAATAAAAAAGATACCCATACATAGAAGGATAGTTAGTGCATATTATAAATCGTAAATGTCCAAGTATTATAAAAAAGTTTATCCACTTCAATAAACTGATTATGGTCCAAGGAATATGTATTAAATAGAAATAATATAAAAAATAAGAAAACTAAGGAAGCAAAACAGGAAAATGGGATTGTTTTATATTTATTACGTTTTTCAGAATTTTATTTGTCATTTGACTTCTGTCAGACAGTTTAAACCTCACTTTTTACCAATTTATAATAAAGCTAACTTTAGTCATAAAGTTATAGCTTGCCAATATAATATAAAATAAATTTTATATTTTTCTGTAAATGTTTGAGGCATTTTTGTACTAAATCTTTGTTAATTTTTATATTCTTACATAGCAACAAAAATATAATTAAATTTACTATTAATAAAAACAGTACTAAAACATTTGTATCAAGCTACAAGTTTTAAGTTTTAAAACCTATTAAATCCTAAAATAAATTAATTAATTTAACAAATTTTAATATTATTTAAAGGTTTTTAATAATTTGTGTATTTTTAAAACCTGCATACATTGTTATAAAAAATTGTTTTTATTTTAGTTTGGTAGTAAAGAAGAACAATCAACCAAAAACCTATCTGAAAAACTATACACAGCCATAGAAAACCTACCAAACCTTAAAGACAACATACTTATAGATGATAGAATATCATTAACAATCGGAAGACGATTTTTAGAAGCAAAAAGAATAGGATATCGCTTTATTATAGTTATAGGCAAAACATCAACAGAAAATGTACCATTATTTGAATTAAATGACTTAAAATTAAACATACAAATGCATTTAACTGAATCTGAGTTATTGTGTTATATTAAAGACAATTTAATATTTTAATAAATTATTTTATTTACCTCCTATTCTATATAATATTAGATGTATTGCAGTATTCATTGATTATTTTTTGTCCAAGAACTGCCACCAGCATAACAAAAGTGCTCCAGTATTTTGGGCAATTACATGCAGCTAAAAATAGAATAAAAATATTATATATACCTATATATTTTTTAATATAACTTACCTGTATAAGAAATTAACTTTGTTAATGTCACATACAATGAGACAAATTGTGTGTTGATTTCCTTAACCTTAAAATCCCATATTAAAGCAGGCAATAACAAAAATATTCCCACACTTGATAGAGTAATTGTTTTAGCAATTAGTACAAAAGTTATAGTTTTTTGGGCATAAAATCCATATATCTTACTTAATAAATATACAAAACATATTAACAATAGAGACTCTAAAAATAAACAATTAACGAACAAAAATATAAATATTTTAATGAATACTTAATAATGTGACTATAGTTATTTTATAAAACATTAAATCATCCAAGTAAATGTCAAAATTGTTTAAATATTCCTCGGTTAAAATTTCTACAATTTTTGATTTATTATTGTCATCATACAAAAATATCCACTCTGAATATGATTCCACAAGCACAATAAATAAAAACAGTCTCCAATATTTCTAAAATTACATTAAAATATATATACTACAAAAATCATTGCAATTACCTCAAATTTAAAGTTATGTAAAATATGTCTATAAGCAGTAATTCTCAATAGAATAATATCCACTGTTATTAAAACTATATCATACTCAACGTATTTATCAGCTATACATTTACAATTGTCCTAAAAGAAACAGTATTTAAATAAATTAAAAAATCATAACATCCACAAAACTCACACATTCTGTTAATTTTAACACAGTCTCGCTATATTTTTTATACAAATTATTCACAGCGTTTCCGCAATTTATGCAGTAATACTTTTGCGCGTCTTTTTCTTCCATTATTAACAAATAGAACAATTTCTAAAAAACATAACCTATAAACATATTTTGAAATGTACATTTGAACTATTTTGATACCAACATCAGGAAGTAAATATGACGGTTCGCAGTACCTTCAAAAAGTGCAAAGCGCACTAAGATTTGGTTCGCTTAAAATAAGGGTAGTTTTATATGTTTATTTTTAATTTGTTATAGTTTTTAATAATAATTATTGTTGTATAATTATTAGGCGTTTATATAATGTATATTAAATAGATATACATGAATTTTCAACAATACCTAAACTAGTGCACTATAGGGTAGTTAGGGTAGTGAAAGTTACCATTATTGAGTTTGACAGTTGGTAAACATTGTGTTGTGATTGTGCCACTTTTTGAAATCGATTAAACTTTTGATTTGTTTAAATAAAATGTTTAGCGTCAAACATAGTGAATGTATTGGGTTTGAGTCGAAATGGAAGGTTGTGAAGTATGGTTTTATAACCATAAAAAACATTTGTGTGCTATTAAAAACTTATTTCCAGGGTTTCTTCTGAAGCTGGCATGCAAACTTCAGAGTTTCAAGTTGATACAAAAGGGACCAGTACTGTTGAAAATAAAGGCATTTCTGTAAGTTATTCAGGGTTTTAATAATACGGACTTTTTTTGAAAAAAATACTTTTAGATTCAAACTGACTCAACTGCATGTCAAAGCAAAGAAGTTGATATGCAAAAGGTTGCAGATTGGTTAAATAGAATTTACCCAAATGTAGCCAAAGAATTAAACGAAGCTAACAATTCAAAAGCTTTTAAAGGCTATTGTTTATCAAGTGATTCTAAAGATTTCAGTCTTAAACACTTGCAAACCATAGAAAGAAATGTTGTCACTGAAAAAGGGGATTCTAATGGTAAATTAGTTAATATAAATACAGTCTGTAGAAATTAGGGTGTAGCATTTATTTGATATCTGCCTTATTGTTTCTATGTTTTTAAAGTAAATATTTTAGATACAATTTCGTCGATGTCTTGGAACAGTACTGGCAAAATTTTGTCTGTCTCATATGCTCACCCACATAAGGGATGGTGTCATCATAATGGGTGTATTTATATTTATAAATTTAAAAATGGGATTTTGGCTGAAAATAAAAAAATCTCCACTGATTTTTGCGTTACAAATATAAAATTTCATGCTACATACCCATCTATTATAGTGGCCGGAACATATACAGGTAAAACACAAATTTTTATCAAAAAATAAAGTTACCTAGTTTTTTAAATTTAATAATTGCTTCCTTCATTTAATTTTGAAGGATCAATTAACATATGGGATTTACACCGTGAAGACAATGAAATGTTGGTGGCAAGTATTAATGGACACAATGAAAATATTACTCAGTTATCGTGGATACCGGATATTATTTCCACAAAAAATTATTTACTTGCATCATCCAGCATCGATGGGTTTTTGAAAGTGTGGACTTACGATTATACAACATCAAATTTGGCTATTAAATCAAAGTAAGAAAGAAATTATTTAAATGTAAACCCAAATTTTATCAAAATTTGTGATGTTATTATTTTGAAGATTGTATAATTAAGATTTTTGGTTCAAAGTTTTAATATAAAGTGGTCAAACATTTAAAAAACCCAGGTAGCACAACGTGACGAAACCGTGACAATTTGTGTCCAATTGGAAACAATGGACACAAATCGTCACGGTTTCGTCACGTTGTGCCACCTGGGAAAAACTTGCAATTTTAATATTTACTATTTAAGCCTTTTTAATTAAAATAAAAACTTTATTGTAAATGCTTATTTATGTTATATAAAGAATTCCTTATCATCTTTTGAGCAGTATATTTTATAGTAAATTGCACATTTTTAAAAAATGGTGTTTAAATTTCATTTTAGTAGACATTTATCTTTTGGTAATTTTTGGAGATCCAGGAAATTAAGTATGAAATGTATATAAAATTTTTCTGAAGATCTAAAATATTTTTCATTTGGCATCATTGCTCTAAATATAAAAGTTCTTGACAAAAATTGCATTTTCACCAAAACTTGCAATTTTATTATTTACTATTTAGTTCTTTTATTAATTAAAATAAAAACTTTATTGCAAATGCTTATTTATGTTATATTAAAAATTCCTTATCAACTTTTGAGCAGTATATTTTATAGTAAATTGCACATTTTAAAAAAATGCTGTTAAAACAAATAATTTAATTTTAGTCGACATTAATATTTTGGTAATTTCTGTAGACCTAAGAAATTAACTATTAGTGTTTGAAATGCATATAAAATTTTCCTGAAGATCAAAAATATTATACATTTGGCAACATTGCTCTAAATATAAAAGTTCTTGAGAAAAATTGCATTTTCACAAAAAGTTGCAATTTTATTATTTACTATTTAAGTCTTTTAATTTAAAATAAAAACTTTATTGTAAATGCTTATTTATGTTATGGGTGATTCTACAAAAGTTGGGCAACTTTTGACCTCATTTTGTTTATATAGTTTTCGGAGAAAATTAAACAGTATTTTGTTATGAGAACATTGATAATAAAATAAATATACTGTTCCAGACCGGGCCAGTCACTTTTTCAAACAGTTTCTGAAATATCTGTGTTTTCTAAATTTGAATGCGAGGGAAGTGACAAGTATACCAGGGTTAGGGTGGTCCATGCTTCTATGGCGAAAAAAAAAAGTTCAAATAGAAGTCACGCCACCCCCTTGTTTTGTTACACGTACCATTCCCATTATGTGTTCAAAATTTTAGCCCTCTATCTTATATACAAGGGGGTGCTCATCGACTTTGAAATATCAGAATTTTATGAAAAAATCCTTAAAAAGAACTAGTCAGGATATTTAGTAAAAAACATAAAATATGTATCAAGAGGAAGTTTTTGTTATTCAAAAACAGTATTTAAACACACCCAAAATGTTAAAAACAAAGCAATACTTAAAATATTATTTATTACAGTTCTTTATTCTCAACCTAAAACTAAGTTTGTTAGCACTTTTTTGGATGTTTCAGTAGATACGATCTTTCTGTTTTGTTCAACGACTTGAAGTAAAAATTGTTTTTCTTCCTCATTCTTAGTGAGTATCGTATTGTAATCTTCAAATAATTTTACACCCCTCTCCGCAGTGTCGTTAACCACACGCTAATTTCTTATGCAACTTTTACCTTGAAGGTAATTAACATTATCACACCAAGTCTCAGGAGGTAATTGCAAAAATGAGGCCTTAATATCTAGAACTGAGAGCGTTTTCAGTGTTCTTTGCGATGCAAAGTCTTCTAATGTGGCTTCAGTGGATAGTTTTTTAGAGTCACCTCGTACTAAACGACAACCACCGTCAACATCCATTCTTTGAACAATAGCCATTTTCTCCCCATAAGACATCTTGTCGGAAAACAAGGCAAAGGCAATTAACTCATCGGACAAGTACCTCAAGTGATGCTCTAAAACACCCCTTGCTGCTGCACCTATTTCGGAATCAATGGCTTCGTATGATTTTAATCTCTTCCAAAGTTGCAAGTCATTAATCGGTGCATCTGCTGCAAAAGGGGCTTCGATCCAAATTTTGGTATATATAAGTGCGCCGAAAGTAACAAATCGAACGATTTGTTTTTCTTCTCTTTTGGTTAGCTTAAATGCTTGTGAATTATTTCTAAAGAGAAAAATCTTCATAGAATACAGCAGTTTCGCCATCCATCGCGCATGGTGTATTGGTCCCGGAGCACGCCAATGAATCCTTGCAGGTGGCTTGTTTAGAACAATTATTGTGAGCTCTATTAGCTCCTTGTAATCATCGCGAATTTGTTTTTCTCCAGCTAAAGCAGTCGTAAGGCTTTCAAGAGTGTTTTCAGTAAACTGTTCCGCGATAGTACTAGAGTCAAGACAATCGTAGTGCTCTTTTGTAAATGTATCCCAAACATCTCTGAATCTCTTAAATAATGGAATCTCGGGAGAGCTTGATGGCCCAAAGCATAGTGTAAATACTTTTGAAAGCATTATTTCAAAGACGTGATGACGACAAGCAAGCCATAAAAGATCACGGCCCGTCTTTGCTTCTAGGAGAGTGCACGCTCCTTTTTTGGCACCGGTGTTAGAGGCAGTGGTGTCAAAACTCATAGCTCGGACTTGATTAGTGACATTCCACTTTTTCATTGTGTCAAAAACAGCATCGGACGTGTTTTTTCCTGTTCCTGCAGTAAGTTTGGGTACGCCTAACAGTTTTTCGCAACCATTACCGGAGACAAGAATCGGAAGGCGCTCTACTTTCTTATTACCTGTTATATCAGGCAGTATTTTCCCATCCCAATGTATTACCAGTGGATATGTCGGGTCGAATGTTTCTTTTATATTCGAATTAAATTCTGTCCTTGCTTTTTTTCTTGCACGCCGAATTGAGCTTCGATAGATTGGAAGTGAAGCGGGATTACAACCAAGTGCGGCAGCCAATGGTATAATCAGTCGCACTGCTTCTCGGTCGGTTATTTTGTTACGATCAAGAGCGCTGGTAACATGTTGTGTAAATATACCACTACTCAAAGGCACAATTTTAGTGGCACTGGTAGCGCTCTGTGTCTTTTTTGGTAAAGCAACCACAAAATCATCTTGCTTATCCTTTAAAGAGCTATCGGCACTAGAAGTGCAGGGCTCCCAGCAGGTAGTTTTTTTAAAGACTTGTCTATATTTTTGTCTTAAGTCTATAAAAGTCTATTTTTTTACCTAAAGTCTATAAAGTCTATATTTTCTGTTAAAATCAACTATTAAAAAATATTTTTTTAAATATAAATATTCAAAGTTTTATAAATATCGAAACCACAGTAAATCAAGTGAAACATTCGAAAACTTCGCAGTTTACATTTAGTTCCCGCCGTCCAGACCCGAACCGCCCGCCAATATTATTGCTGAATTGTTTCTGGTTTGGTCTAGGGTTTCGTTTACGTTTATAGTTTCGGTTCGCTAGGTTAACACTACCTATACAGGGTGTCCGGGAAAATGTGGAAAATATCTCGGATTCAGATAGAACATGAAAAAATAAGATGACACATTCCTATAAAAAAAATTCCTACTGGCCCTCCTTGCGGAGACATGGGCCCCGAAAGGACGCCCCTGCAAATTGGTTTTCCTTGAATAACTTTTAAAGTACTGAATATAATTTAATAAAAATTTAATATGATGGACCCTGGTAGGGACCTCTTAAAGTAGTGTTCTTGAAACATGTTTTGCTTTTTTTGTTTACCAGGGACGGACTAAGTTTTATACCTTAATGCTTAAATTTTGAACACCCCGTATGTAAAGACTTAAAAAAACTAAATTTGCGTAGCGTGAACCTTAAACTAAAATAAAGGTACTCTTGTTTATTGTCAATAAAATGAACCGTTTTCGAGAAAAAGAATAATAAACGAATTATTGTTTTATATTAAATAAAAAAACCGTTTTCGGGAAAAGGAATAATAAAAGAATTATTGTTTTATTTTTAATAAAAAAGACCATAAAGAACGTATTGTTGCAAACAAATAAAAATGTTAAAAAAATATGTATGGCTCAACTAATGTTTGAAGGGGTGAACCATCCCAAAAAAGAAGCGGGGAAGGTAACTTACAAGATTTAGAAAAGCGAAAGGCGAAAATTATAGATCAGCTGCAGCCCACCAAAAAAATATAACCCATTAAATGACTGATGCCAGTGTCTTTTATATAAATGTGATTCTATTCAGGGCCGTAGCGACGGACTCAGGGGCCCCGGTGCAAAACTTTAGGATAGGATAGGATATCGAAAATTACGATTTTTCAGTAAAACTTTTTAGTTTTGGGGGCCCCTTTGAGGTCGGGGGCCCTGGTGCACCGCACCGCCTGCACCAGCCTCGCTACGGCCCTGATTCTATTTATTATAAGTCATAATTTATTACAGAATTTAATATTTTTTTGTTATTTATGTATTTTATAACAGTTATGGTTACTTGTTAAATTTAATTCAATAAAAATTTATAATTTCAAGTTATCTCTATGTATTTTAAATTCAAATTTAGATCTTTTATCCCAAAAAAATGTATACCTCCATTTTATAGTTATTTCGGTAATTAATTTGGTCTATATTTGGTCGTTTATTTTTTATTATTAGTCTCTTAAGTCACTATTTCTCGCAACATGGACTGCTGGGAGCCCTGTAGAAGTGCTACTAAAGCTAAAATCTAGTTCTTGACTTGACACTACCGAAGTTGAAGCATTACTTTTAGAGGCCTTTTTTCTTAATTCTTCAGCCCTTTGTTTTCGTTTTAGAGAACGTTCTTTGGTATTTTTTAGCTTCTTGTCAATCGAAGTTATAATCATCTTACGCTTACCTCTTTGATCAATGAGAAACTCTCTGTCTTCCGTAATTTTGACTAAATTCATGGCATTAGCATGGGCAATATCAAAAAGTTTGTTTAGCTCTTCTGTAAACAAGAGCTCTCTATGTTTCTGTGCTTCAGAATCTCTTGTTTTATTTTTCTTTAAAAGCAACCAGTTCTTATGAATTTTTATAAGTTTTTCAACGCAGTGATTTGATTTTCTGGTCGGAATACCAGATTTGCTCCATACCTCTATGACTTCTTGAATGAGTATATGCGCAGAATCTTTTACATTTTTTAATTCATTTAATGTGTGGTGAAAACGAAGTAGAACTTGCCGAAGAGTTGGTAGTTGGTTAAGCCTTACCAAAGGCTCAAGATCCCGAAATCCAAGTAGAAAAATCTCGCCTTTTTTTCGAGTTGATGAACTCATCTCAATGTTGATTCACTCACAGTCTAGTAAATAGGTCCCACAGTTTTTTTACTTTTGTCTATAATACTCTTTAACAGTTGTATTTGAAATAAGATTTGATTAATTTAACACACGAAACTGACCTGTAAAAAAAAACAAGATTAAGCATATTTCACAAAAATTTGAAAAGCAGCACTCGATTGAGCACCCTCTTTCGCTAAAGCTAGCGAAATGAAATTTTACTATGTTATTGCTATGGATTCATGTTACAAATTTACGGGGTGGCCAAACTGAATAATAAAAAAAAATTTTTTTGGACCACCCTAACCAGGGTACTAATTAAATACATAATTTATTGGAAAATATAAGTTTTATTGCAATTTTGAGCATATATATGCTATAATATTATACATTAAATATCTTAAAATCAAATAATACCACACATCAGTGGTGGCTGGTGGATTTTGGGTATACCAATATCTCAATTATTAGATATGGAACCTACACCAAATTTATATGAGTTTATAATGACATTAAATAAACAAGTTCTGCGCAAGCAGAATTTAAACTGAAGTTTGCGAAAAAAAGATAACCGAAACATCGAACATGGAACTGACGAATCGATGTTTTTTATTAATGGATGCTACTTATCAACAAATCACATGTACCCTTATATAAATTACAATGAAATATATATACCTAAGAAAATAACTACTCACCACAGAACTGAAATTTTGACTGGAACTATATGTGCATTCACCACAACTTCGCCGTTTGCATTGTTAATGCAAAACGAGGACTTGACGTTTAAACTTCAATATTTCGCAGGAATTTTGAATTTTAACATTGGACACAGAACTGACGGGTAAAAGTGAGTACTATGATAAAATATGAACAAATTAAAAAAAAATATGGACAAGTTAAAAAAACCTGGATCTTTTGTTATATACTAAAATATTTACAAAAAAATATTAAAATACCTACTCTATTGACTGATGACATCAAGTTGTCCAACTTTTGTAGAATCACCCTTATATTAAAAATTCCTTATCAACTTTTGAGCAGTATATTTTATAGTAAATTGCACATTTTTAAAAAATGGTGTTAAATCAAAGTTTAAATTTAATTTTAGTCGACAATTATTTTTTGGAAATTTTTGGAGACACAGGAAATTAATTACACTGTGCGACAAATTTTGACCTTACAATTTGAACTGGGATGAAATGTGGAAAAATCGAATCTATGCAACCCCCAAAACTAATCTTTAAAGGGGTTTTGCTAGTTTAGCTCGAATAATGGAGATATACGAATAATGGAGATATACATATATATATGTATATCTCCATTATTCGAGCTAAACTGGTAAAACCCCTTAAAGGATTTGTTTTGGGGGTTGCCTAGATTCGATTTTTTCAGATTTGATCCCAGTTCATTTTTTGTGTTGCACAGTGTTATTAGTGTTTGAAATGCATATAAAATTTTCCTGAAGATCAAAATATTTTACATCTGGCAACATTGCTTTAAATATAAAAGTTCTTGTGAAAAATTGCATTTTCACAAAAAATTTTTAATATTTACTATTTCAGTCTTTTTAATTATTGTAAATGCAAACCCCCACTAGTTGTCAATTTGACAGTTTATGTCATATTTGACATAGATACTAGATTGTTGTTTTATAAAAATTCTAGCTACAAATTCAAGCTGCCAATATTCGGAAACATAAAACGCGACACCCCTACACCGAAAGAGATATCGCAAAAAGTATGGCGGGGAGTCGTCGCTTTCGATTTCTCCAAATTCTTGAGCGACATTTTTTTGGTGGCCCTCGAGGGCGGCTTGATCGTGGAATGCGCGATGTCGGCCGCCACGGAGATCAAGGGCGGCTCCGAAGAATCGCCCCTATCGGATCCCGTGGTTAAGTACTACGAGTCGCAGGAAAGCGAAATTTCGGCCGTTTCGTTCTCTCCCAACCGGAAGGAGATGTTCATGACGTTGGGAACGGACTGCGACGTTCGAGTTTATGTCCTCGATCAGGTACGTAGCTGTCAAACCGTAAACATCCTTGACATTTGAATGCAAATAATTACTGTCTGTCCACTCTAAGTTGGCGGAACTAAGGAATTTTGTAGTTTAGATATTAAAGAATTGTCGTACTGTGTGCTTTTAAAACAGATTTTATATTATAAATAATACTAGTACATATTATATACTAGTATTATTTATAATATAAAATCTGTTTTAAAAGCACACAGTACGACAATTCTTTAATATCTAAACAACAAAATTCCTTAGTTCAGCCAACTTAGATTGGACAGACAGTATATGGTTATGTATCTTAAGGTGGAGCGAATTTTTTTTTCCTTAGCCTGGGGGTGGAATTTGTAGCCTATAAAAAAAGAAAATTTTTGAAAAAAAAAAATTTTTACTCAACGTCTAGAGGTGGCCCACTGATTTTTTAAATTAAAGTTCTTTTGAATAAAAAAAATTGTTTTGGCTTGTAATCTTTAAATTTATCTAAAAATAAACAAATTTGATGGTGTTCAACTCGAAATTCGCTCTATTGCCTCAGAAAAGCATGTTACTATTTTGGAATTTTTTTAAAAACAACAATAATGACCACAAATTTTTTTTTTTAGTAAAAAAATTTATTTTTTATAGGCTACAAATTCTACCCCCAGGCTAAGGAAAAAAAATTATTTTTTTTCGCTCCACCCTAATGTATCTGTCATTTTAACGCTAATATTGTCTTATTTTGCGAAAATAATGCAATATGCGCTAGTTGTCAGCTGTCAAATGAGTTTGTTACAAATAGGGTTTTAAAATTTCCGGAAAAATTGAGCCGGCGGAAAAAAACGGAAAATTGGGAAATTTTCAGAAAAATTGACATTTAATTTTTTAAATTTTATTTCAAGGGTAATACGAAAAAATGCAAAAGTAATTTTTTTTTAAATCTCCAAATTTTTACGGATAGTATCGTACACTAATATAGAGAAAAAAGTGAATTTCCTACGCTGATTATAAACATATAATAGGTATTAAAATTACAATTTTAATCATTCATTAATTTATAGTTAGATATTTTTAATGGACACCTTTTTGCAATAAAAAAAAACCAACAGGCAGTATATTTTACGTTTACCTTTATTTTCTTAAATTTAATTTAAGGTTTAGTTTAATTGAAACTTTGCGAACTAAATTTGTCGAGTAAGACTTCTGCTCCTCTCTTTTGTAAAAAAGACCTTATTTATTTTAAAATGATGTGTAAACTGTATGCTTTAAAGGTATTGTTGCCAATTCTTGATTTCCCACAATGATATCAAGGGCCACCAGATGGCGCGCGCTTTGCAGATTAGAATAAGACGAAAGTACTAACCTCAACTAATGGTTTTCAAACGTCAAAGTGGGGCTTTTTATTTTATTTTAGGAAGATCCGGCTCAAATAATTTACACCAAAGAACCTTTATTGGCAACTACATGGATTCCTTACGAAGATAAGCTGATCGCTGGATGCGGCAAAAATGGAATGTTGGAAATTTTTAACGTGCAAAAAGCGAAGTTAATCGAAAATATCAACTCCGACAAAGTTTCAAAGACCGCGCTGTCCAAAATCGCTGTTAACAAAGACAAGTAAGTTTTTTTGATACTGCATACAATTTTAACGACTGAGATTTTAAAAAGCGCCACCTTCATAGCTACACAGCAAACGGAAAAATATAGAACTGTATAGGATGACTCCCCGTTTGAATACTAAATCTTAAAGTTTTATCAGAACTGTATTGAATCATGCTTTGTTTTTATATTTTTCGCCTCTATACCTATGCACGACTATAATTAAAGTCAAACTTAATGGTGTCTTGCAAGATACATTATTTTGATTTTCTATATTCAACAGAGAGGTAGAAACTCGACTCTGTCGAATGGTGCAGTCATTTATGTCTCTAGAAATTATTGAAAAAGGGTTCAGTCCAATGGTGCAGCAACTTCGGATTCCTATTCTCTTCAGAGACATAGAAACTCAAGCTTTTCGAATTTTACTGGCAATGATTTTCGTTAATGTCCTCGAGAGATATACAAAAACAGCGCAATGCAATATCGCAACGGTTTCGACTTCTCTTTACTCTACCAAGTTATAGAAACTGGAGTCTCTCTAATACTGTTCTAGTCAATATTTCTGAGAGTATAAAAAGAGGGTGTAATTCAATATTGCAAGAAGTTTTGATCTTTTGATGCAAGTAGTTTGAATTTTCTCATTTCTGCATATGATTTTGTTGAAAATAGTTCCTTTCTTTGGTTCCTTTGTCTGATTTTTATTTTCCGTATCAACTCAGGTATGTTAAGCACAGATGATATGATGTAAAGTATATTTATGTATTATATATAGTACCTATATTTGTATTAAAAATTTCAGAGGTTATGTTGAAAAAATGATCGATATAATAATTTAGTAAAGAGGTCTTTCGGTAGACCCTGCACTTTCTCCACTGGTATATGTTAGTACAGCAATATTTAAATCTGGTTGATGAAAAAGTACACACCAGTGCAGGTTATTTTAGCATCTACGAACAATTGAATTAATGGCCCATTGGCAATTATTCCTTTAGTAAAAATATTCAACACAGCTTAATTAATTAATAAAATGAAAAAAATTACAATCATGTCATATATAGATTTTTTTGAAGCATAAAATAGTTTTCATATTAATACTAGTTCAAAAGTGAAATTACGACCTCTATACCGTGGAGAGTATTGAAACACTCGACTGACGAATACAAATCTATACCGTGGGGAGATTTAGAAAACTATATTCAAACGTGGCGTCATCCTATACACTTCTATAATTTTCCGTTTGCTGTGTACGTGTACTACACGACCACAAACGGTAGTGCTTATTTAATATTTTTCAGTTCCAATATTGTTGCATTGGGCAGCATTAACGGCCAAATTCAGCTGTGGAACGTACCTTGGAACTCAATTGCCTTTAATAATTAATTATAATTAATATATTTTTTGTATATTTTACATAAATAAAAACTTAAAAATGTGCAGTATTATATTATCGGTCCACGTCGCCAAAAACCACGTCTATTGTGCATACAATCGGCACCAAATCGGCCAAAAAGTTGCCTTTGCCCATCAAATAGTCTATTCCGGATAGGTGGATGAATCCCGGGGATCTCACGCGACATCTATAGGGCTTTGAGGAACCATCAGACACCAGGTAAACGCCAAATTCCCCTGGAAAAAAAATAAGGAGGAAATACAAGACATATATGGTCTCAAGTAACACATGAGAATCTTTGCTTTTACCTAAATATTATATCAAAACTTTATCACACTTTGAAAAGATGTTTGGGTTTATGGGAGTTCAAAAAGGTTTCGCAAAGGTTCAAGAAATCGATTGAAACTTTCTTACCTTATTTCTATCTTAATGCAGTACTTTTTCAAAAAAAAAAAAATCTTGTTCATTGACAACTTTTTATTTTTATTTTTTTCTTCACTGTGTTAAAAATGAAGAAATTTTATTTTTTTAATAACTTTTTTATTTCAAAACGTATCGATTTGAAATTTGGACAAAATGTAGATCTTACTAATGGGCGCTGGTGATAATTTAATTTAAAATTAAACAATTTTTAAAGGGTAAATAATCGAAGAAGCAACTTTGTTTTATAAATTTGATTATAACACGTTAAAGTATTGATATTTGACTATTGTTTGATATATTAACTTTTTTATGCAAATGATGTTTCTGTGGTCAGGATCAGTTTTGAATTAGCAGTAGCAGTATTCATAAATATTTTGTAATTTTTATACAAATATTGTTGTATATTTTATTAATAATTAAGTATAGCATAACACATTAATGAGGTTTAATATACAGGGTGTTCCACGTACGTAGTCCGTTAGAAGTTTCTAGGGAATCGCGAAAGACATCGATTTAAAATTTTAATAGAGTAAATTATTCGACTTTTTTCCTAAATTATTTTGAACAAAATAATACTTCCTGTTTTACCAAAAATGTCTTTAACTTTGTTATTTTAAACAGGACACCTCATATATTTTTACATTTTTGAAATCTACATAAAATTCTTTAATACTTTTCGAGTTATAAATTTTTCAATAAAATATTTTAATTAATTTTTTCTACTCCCACCTTTAAAACGCCCTTTATCGTACATGTTTCCATGACACCAAGTGACCTTTTAAATACACATTGACAAGTTGTGGCTTTACGGCGCTTTAGTCACGGGCTGAAGTTAGCAACAGGTTTTTAGTCACGGGCTGAAGTTAGTTTTAAGTTAGTTGACAGTTGTCAAATGTCATACAATCGTTAAAATAAAGTGCCTTTCTTGTAAAATAATACTAAATGTGAAAATTATTTTATTATCTCAATACAAAAATATTAAATAGTTTCTCAACGCCAATATTTGAAAAGTTTATATGAACATTGTAATGACCTTTTAATTTCGCCGGCAGTAAACTATAACTTAAATTCGGGCACGGCAACATTTCCTTTACTTTCACTGTGAAAAACTGTCAATTTTCAAGATACATTTCGATTTATAACCTTTATAATTGTGTTTATAAAATGTAAAAATGTGACATTTGACAGTTTCCCCTGTTGTTTCATAGATGGCGCTCTATACAAATTTTTGATTTAAATAATTTTAAGATAATAATAAGTATTTGTCGTAGAAAAAGTATAGTATGCACCTCGTTTATAAACTTTTCTATACAGTCATTAACTTAAATTTAAACTTAAATTAAATTCGTGTATGAAGTGGCGTGTATCAAACTTGATACATAATATACTATTAAACAATGACAGATTAAGTGGTAACCATGGATACTGTCACATTAACCCTTGCTAGAATTTCACAGGTTTGTTGATACAAAATAGTATTGAAAATATTATAAATTGTTAAATGCATTAGCTAATGTGTTACTTGGGGTAACAGGATTTTTTGTTTTTCTCGTTGAAGTATATATTATTTATTTGTATACAAGTAAATAATATATTCTCAAAAAAAAATCCCGTAAGTTTTTGATCACATCTCGTTTTTACCTTTTGGATGTTCTGTAGTCGTGAAAGTTGAGCCTGGAGGCACTCCAAAACCTTGAGAAAATAGTTTGAAGTGATGTATGATTGCTTCCATAGAAGTCTGGAAAAAATATGTAATGATTTAAATGATATCAATGATTTAATGGACCAATCAGATCCCTAAGAAACAGTTTTAGGTCGTTTGCGACATCTGATTGGCCTTGACTCTTGTCTAATTTATATTAAGTAAACCTTCATTTCCCCTCTTTTCGGTGGCGACACCTTGAAGTTGTCGACTTTAATTTCGCCCTCTGGCATGGAATTAATGCATTGCTCTACAATTCTAACCGATTGTCGGGCTTCCTCCAAACGCAGCAAATATCTTAAAATACAATTTAATAAGTCGCATGAGCAGTGGCGGCCCGTCAGGGGAGGCAGTGCCTCATCATAGAGAATTAAGTATAATTTAAATATTTTGCTTTCTATAATATACTATAAATTTTTAATATTTGGATTACATGAATTGTGAAATAGTCAATAAAATTGATTGATTTTATACGTGCAATACCCAGCAACATTTAAATTATTTGAATTTGAAACGACCGCATTTTAAACTAATATTCATAGCTAGATGATTGGCTCAGAAGCATGCCTGCACTAATTTAGACTCACGATTGGCGTTAGCCTTGTTGTCTCGTTCTATTACAATGCGATATCATAGTTGTCTCCTTCTCTCGTATTAGCATACGTGAGGCAGGCACGCCTACATCCAAGGAAATAAGCAGGTGTTGCGGCAACACTGTTGCGGAATTTTAGATAAATTATACTTTACACGTTTTTCAAAATTCAATAATAAATGGTATTATTTTTCTTATAATAAATCGATTTAATCGAAATTATATTTCTATTCTAAAATAAACATATTTTAACACTATCGCCATCTTGTAGCCATCACAGTAACCAATAAAATAAATACAGATTCCTTCTTTAGGTTTGTTTTGGTTATAAAATTCTGAACTGTTTAAAGAACAAATCTGTGGTTATTTACGCAATATTTTGTTTATTCTTTTTCCATGTGTTTGTCTATTTTATGATTCTTTTGTAAGTGGTTTATTCTGTGGGTTTAGTTAATTGAACTTGGTGATTTATGTGAATTTAGTCATTATGGATATCACGGTGAGAAATTGTACCGATATTGTTGACCTTCACGTGGTTCTTGCTGAACAATGAAATATTAATTAGGCAAAAATGAGGTTTATTTAAAATAAACGTCATTTTTACAATAAAATATATTTCATTGACAAAGTAGAGGATTCCTTCCCCACCACAGTCTAAGTTTTTTACTTAGTTTTAAGCATAGGTTGTGAACTGCGACGTCAGTTTTTTTAAGTTGGGTTTAAAAAAATTTCTTCGCCTTTAAATGAGGGCGAAACCCTGCCTCTGCCTCACCAAAATGAAATGTCACGGGCCGCCACTGCGCATGAGGGTCTTTTTTTGGTGACCCTGTATGGTACATTACCTGTCATAGGTGTCGCCATTTGAGGTTATCGGTACCTCGAAGTCCATTTCGTCGTAAACCTCGTACGGTTGGGTTTTTCTTATGTCCCATTTGACTCCAGTTGATCTTAACATGACCCCTCTAAATATAAAGAACATTATGCAGAATACGTTTCGAGTCGATGGTTTTTTTGCTTTTGTGTGTCAGTGGTATAAGTGTTTTTTGCCTTCTAGAATATAGAGGGCGCTCTAGAATAGCAGCATCATATATACGGGTCGTTTTCAAAAAATACCCGCCTTCCGCTGTCCGTAAGTTTGAATTCCAAGAACTTTGTTAAAAATGATCGGATCTTATTGATTTATAAACCAAGTGAAAGCCTAACAAGCCCTTAGTAAACTCTTTCAGAAAATGTTTGTTTAGTTATTTCAGAATATATTTTTTTTAATTTTGAACTTGTGAAACACACATTTTCGCATGTCACATTAGCGTTTTATAAAACTTACGTACAGGTTTTTTTTTAATATTGAATAACCAGAACTTTGTGTTGCTTTATAGCAATCCATAACATCCTTAGTTAATAAAGTAAACAATTTATATTTAAATTAATTAATTTTAATCTACTTTTTTTAAATTTGACTCATGTCCCAGACATTTTTTCCGTTGCGTTACGTCCGTCGCGTTACCGATAGAATATTTAAAAAAACATATATGGCAACTTTTTTAGCATTCACGTGATTAACAAATGATGTTCGGACGTACACATTACCCAGCTGAATTTATTTATTCAATCAGGAAGAAGATATCGGTTGAAACAGGTGCGGGTAACGCGAATGTGATAATTGTTTGTCCGCTAAGTTACTCAAAAAAATAATAAAAATAAGGTAAGAAAAAATACTATTTTTCATGTTTACGTTTATTTTAGGGCACTAAAGCTCATTGAGAGTAATTAATGACTAATGTTTTATTATTATTTTTTAAATATGGTTTCACAAAACTTTGTCCACTGCGTTACCGAGTCCATTACGATACCTTATGGTAACGCAATGGAATTTAGGGTAACGCAATAGAATTTTTCGACAACAAGTGGATATTTACCGTCGCTTTTATTAAAAGTAGTTTATGATAAACCAATTTAAAATTATTTGTGATTACAACTCATGATATAGATTACATCCAAGAGAAAATTCCACGCAATATACAAGTACTAAAAGACACCAGCTTATAGTCAAAGAAAAAGGGTGTCTATAATTTAGAAATCTAAGTTGTTATTCTGAAAGTGAGCACCACTACAAGGGATTTTGTTTATGCATTACTCTAAAATCGTACCACCCTATATAGTTTCTTTTTTACGTTATCTGATTAAGTCCTTTGTGTACCCCAGTCCGTTGTGATACCAATGTCTATTTCGTTACTTTTTGTAGTTAAAAAAATATCCTTAAAATGATTTTACTATCACTTGGTAATACCTACCTGTTTATAAATTAGAGTTTAACTCACTAATACAATGACTAAAAGAAAATATTAATGGTATTGTTTTTTTAACAAAGAACCGGAATGGTGTCTTTTAAAAAGTAACTTAACTAACATAAATATTTAAAAAAAGGCATACAATTTTTAATAAAAAATAAAATTGGAGTCAAAAGTTTGTGAACCAAGTACATTTTATTTCAAATTATTTTAATAATAACATTTTTTATTGAATTAAATTTTGGATTTCAAATTGGTAACAGTGGAAACATATAAAGCTAGCTAAACACATTCATCTGAAATAAACGCAAAAAAATTAAATGTAAGTAAACAAAACTCTAAACATTTATAAAAATCCAACCAAAAGTCAATTTAAGCAAAAAAAATTTGATCTTCATTTTCCTGAAAGCGGGTGTTTCTTGAAAATGACCCATATATGCATTAACATATTTTAATAAAATTTCCCATACAAGTTTTTTATTTGAATCGGTGATTGCAGAAGGGTACAAGTCATGTTTTTATCGATTTTGAGATTTTTATTTTATTTGAATATTAAATGCATACAAGTTGCAGTTTTAATATTCAATTAACATAACAATCAGAAAAACGATAAAAACAGTAGTACTTGCAATTGACCGATTGATTTAAATGGTAAATTAAAATAATAAAAGACCTTTTTATATAGTTATCAAAATATATTTGGTTAAAAAGTATAAAAACTACATGAAAATACAATAAAAAAATACAAAACAATACATTACAAAGAAAAGTACGACCAGCGTTATGTGAAAAATAAACTTCGGTCCAGCAGATATTCGAGTCCCAGATTTCGACTGGCCAGCAGTTTATCGTTTGCAACATCCGCCTTTCTTGGTGTACCGCCTTCTAGCAACATTACATGGAATACAATCGGATTCGCTGCTACTGTCAGAATCGTAACTGTCAGAATCGCTGTCGTAGCTTGAAGAGGAGCTTGAAGAATCTGTGTACTTTTCCCTTTTGCGCCTTGAACCTTGGGATAACTGAAAAAATAACATTAAAACAGGTTGTGTGGTTGGTTGCATATATACACTCACGTGCAAAATAATCGATCCACACAAAATTTCGATGAATTTCAATCGCAAATAACTTTTTTATTTGATGTCGGATTTAAACGAATATTAAAGAATATTGTAGATAAATTAATGGACAATCGCTCACATTTTAAAAAATTACTAAAAACTAGACGTACGTTTATAATATACAGGTTTAAACAAAAAGATGTTTTTTACCATAAGTTTAAGACACTCTGTAGAGTGGCAAAACCGTATATTGTTCTAAATTAAGTTTTATTTATCAAGTCACATCTATTCTTAACAGTTTTGTTTTTGGTTCACCTCGATATATTTATTTTTGTGGAAAATATGGATTTTTTTAAAAAACATTGCAATTTCCAATATTTTTCCTGTATGAAGAACTAAGGTTGCTATGGTCCATCCATAGCCTATGGAGAATGACAGTGACAATTTTGTTGAATCTCCCATACTTGGACATGTCATATACAGCTTTCAAAAGCTATCAAATTGTTTTTTGTAAATTAATGTGTTACTTTTAAAAATGTCTCCGACTGATGTTGCCTTTTGTACTTTACTTCTTGTGACGTTTAAAACACTTGCCACGTAATACTGTGACCGTCCATCCTGGATTAAATTAATAGCTCTGGCAACATCAGTCGGAGACATATCCATTTTATAAAGTAAGAAGACACCTCAAAATTTAAACATTAATTTGCAAAAAACAATTTGATAGCTTTTGAAAGCCGTGTACGACATGTCCAAGTATGGGATGATTCAACAAAACTGTCACTGTCATTCTCCATAGCCTATGGATGGACCATAGCAACCTTAGTTCTTCATACAGAAAAATATTGGAAATTGCAATGTTTTTTTAAAAAATCCATGTTTTCCACAAAAATAAATATATCGAGGTGAACCAAAAACCAAACTGTTAAGAATAGATGTGACTTGATAAATAAAACTTAATTTAGAACAATATACGGTTTTGCCACTCTATAGAGTGTCTTAAACTTATGGTAAAAAACATATTTTTGTTTAAAACTGTATATTATAAACGTACGTCTATTTTTTAGTATTTTTTTAAAATGTGAGCGATGTCCATTAATTTATCTACAATATTCTTTAATATTCGTTTAAATCCGTCATTAAATAAAAAAGTTATTTGCGATTGAAATTCATCGAAAATTTGTGTGGATCGATTATTTTGCACGTGAGTGTATATGCAACTTACGAGTTACGACTTACATTGGAGTTTAGGATGAAATTAATGATTGTGGGTAAGACTTGGCAAGCCACGTCTAGAACGTTGGGTTTGGAGGAGCACTGGCAGTTACAGCAACATTTGTTTGGTGTGTTGCTAGCATCCGCATTTGCTTGAAGAACAGCATTTTGACCCACGAGGTGCGGGTTTTCGCTTAGTAACGTTTGTAGATTTGCTGGTTGTAGATTTTTTAGTAGTCGTAGTTGTTTTTTTTGCTGCGGCTTTCTTTGGTGCTCCATTGCAAGGACCACAACCAGTACAAGGCATTATTATTTTCGTCTACAACAATAAATATTAATATTAACACAAAACATGAATTAAGTTAAATAAATTACTTACCTTTAAGTATATAGTTTCGTGGCTTCTTCTCAACTAACAAAATTTTGAGCCGTCGAGGTATTTATAGCATAACTAAAGCAAAGTAAAAACGCACACAAAAAACGGACGAAAAAGTTGTGTCGAGTTAAATTTATCGCGAATGCACGGTTTAGAGGATTTTACACAGAGTGTGCAAGTAAATTAAAAAATTATTCAACAATTATTTTGCGTATTTTATTGTAAATGCTTGTCTCTGATACATTGTAACATTATTGTAACGTTTCATCGTTAAACCAATGTTAGTTAAAAAATTATAATTTTTTTTTGTATACATTCACAGGCAAAATAATCGATCCACACAAATTTTCGATGAATTTCAATCGCAAATAACTTTTTTATTTAATGTCGGATTTAAACGAATATTAAAGAATATTGTTAATGGACAATCGCCCAAATTTTAAAAAATTACTAAAAAATTGACGTACGTTAATAATTTACAGGTTTAAACAAAAAGGTGTTTTTTACAATAAGTTTAAGACACTCTGTAGAGTGGCAAAACCGTATATTGTTCTAAATTAAGTTTTATTTATTTAGTCACATCTATTCTTAACAGTTTTGTTTTTGGTTCACCTCTACATATTTATTTTTGTGGAAAATATGGATTTTTTAGAAAACATTGCAATTTTCAATATTTTTCTGTATGAAGAATTAAGGTTGCTATGGTCCATCCATAGGCTATGAAGAATGACAGTGACAGTTTTGTTGAATCATCCCATACTTGGACATTTCATACACGGCTTTCAAAAGCTATCAAATTGTTTTTTGCAAATTAATGTTTAAATTTTGAGGTGTCTTCTTACTTTAAAAAATGGATATGTCTCCGACTGATGTTGCCAGAGCCATTAATTTAATCCAGGATGGACGGTCACAGTATTACGTGGCAAGTGTTTTAAACGTCACAAGAAGTAAAGTACAACATCAGTCGGAGACATTTTTAAAAGTAAGAAGACACCTCAAAATTAACACATTAATTTACAAAAAACAATTTGATAGCTTTTGAAAGCCCTGTATAACATGTCCAAGTATGGGATGATTCAACAAAACTGTAACTGTCATCCTCCATAGGCTATGGACCATAGCAAGCTTAGTTCTTCATACAGGAAAAATATTGGAAATTGCAATGTTTTTTTAAAAAATTCATATTTTCCACAAAAATAAATATTATTATAAACGTACCTACGTGTATTTTTTAGTAATTTTTAAAATGTGAGCGATTCCCCATTATTGTATCTACAATATTCTTTAATATTTGTTTGAATCCGAAATCAAATAAAAAAGTTATTTGCGATTGAAATTCATAGAAAATTTGTGTGGATCGATTATTTTGCCTTTGAGTGTATTAAATTAGTAATTTTTGACTAATTCATTTTTAGAGAGTAGTTTACACAAAAAATAATTATCATTAAATTGATATTGTTTTATTTAGTGGTTAAAGTGTAAACCATAAGTAATATCATAAGGGCATCTAACTTTTTCGAAAAAAATCGAAAAAACACGTTGCTAAGTAATATTTTAACAAGAAGCATGAGTGCTGGTGGCAACAAAAATCCGAGTCGAAGAGGAGGATTTTTGCACCTGCACGAATGCTTTTTGTTAAAAAATATTACTTAGCATTGTGTTTTTTCGATTTTTTTCACAGGAAAAATTAGATGCCCGAATGGTATTTGACAAGACTATTTCATGAGTAACAGTTAACAATTAAAATATAAATTGCAATTTTGGTGACAACAGCTGTCAAGTTTTGCCGCGGGTAAACTCGAAAAAACTGCTGACAGGTGCTGTCACACAGTTTTTTCACCTAGAAACCATTTGTAATTCAAAATTGCGCGTTTGTGATTGGTGGAAATTAAGACGAGGGAAATAGTCGTAAGTAATATCATAAGGGCATGTAACTTTTTCGAAAAAAATCAAAAAAACACGTTGCTAAGTGGACGCCTTTCTGCAGAAAGGAACCAACCCACAAAACCAAAAAAATCGAGATATTTAGCCTATGAACTAATTAAGTATGTATAATTTATCTGCAAAATAGGTCATAGCCAAAATGCAAGTGTAGTGAAATCTATTAATCATTGAACCAACCAACATTCAATAAGAGTGTGGATTACTAATCCAGAATTAGAATCTGTAGAATATCTGCAAGTGGGTTGGATCTTTTTTGTAAAAAAGCAGGCTGGTAGACCCACTACCAAAGTCTTTAAAGATTTCCTGCTTCTGCAAAATATAAAGTCTTGATGCATTTTTTTGGTAGCTTACAAGATGAGATGGGGTTGGAAGATGATGTGGACGAATTTCAAATAGAATCAAAATTAATTCATATTACCATTATAATAGTAATATCAGTTGTATTTTGTTTGGAAATAAATAATTGTCGCTTTTCTTTAAATACATACATAGGTACATCAGATAGTAGTTTTCATAAATTGCAGAAAGGAACCAACCAACAAAAGCCCATTTTTTTCGTCACCCTTACACATAACATCACAAAATCAACCTGATAAAATTATTAAATTATATCCCTTAAACCTCCGTAAGTCCAAAATCGGCATAAAATTAGCAGGTAATTTTAAAATTATTAAAATCTTTGATAGTTTTTTTCTCAGTTTCATCATGGTGTGGGTTGGTCCCATTCTGCAGAAAGCCGTCCAAGTAATATTTTAACAAGAAGCATGAGTGCTGGTGGCAACAAAAATCCGAGTCGAAGAGGAGGATTTTTGCACCTGCACGAATGCTTTTTGTTAAAAAATATTACTTAGCATTGTGTTTTTTCGATTTTTTTCACAGGAAAAATTAGATGCCCGAATGGTATTTGACAAGACTATTTCATGAGTAACAGTTAACAATTAAAATATAAATTGCAATTTTTTGTGACAACAGCTGTCAAGTTTTGCCGCGGGTAAACTCGAAAAAACTGCTGTCATACAGTTTTTCCACCTAGAAACCATTTGTAATTCAAAATTGCGCGTTTGTGATTGGTGGAAATTAAGACGAGGGAAATAGTCGTAAGTAATATCATAAGGGCATCTATTTTTTCCAAAAAAATCGAAAAAACGCGTTGCTATAGCTTATAAGTAATATTTTAACAAGAAGCATGAGTGCTGGGGGCAACAAAAATCCTAGTCGAAGAGGAGGATTTTTGCACCTAGACGAATGCATTTTGTTAAAAAAATATTACTTAGCATTGTGTTTTTTCGATTTTTTTCACAGGAAAAATTAGATGCCCGAATGGTATTTGACAAGACTATTTCATGAGTAACAGTTAACAATTAAAATATAAATTGCAATTTTTTGTGACAACAGCTGTCAAGTTTTGCCGCGGGTAAACTCGAATAAACTGCTGACAGGTGCTGTCACACAGTATTTTCACCTAGAAACCATTTATAATTCAAAATTGCGCGTTTGTGATTGGTGGAAATTAAGACGAGGGAAATAGTCGTAAGTAATATCATAAGGGCATCTATTTTTTCCAAAAAAATCGAAAAAACGCGTTGCTAAGTAATATTTTAACAAGAAGCATGAGTGCTGGTGGCAACAAAAATCCTAGTCGAAGAGGAGGATTTTTGCACCTGCACGAATGCATTTTGTTAAAAAAATATTACTTAGCATTGTGTTTTTTCGATTTTTTTCACAGGAAAAATTAGATGCCCGAATGGTATTTGACAAGACTATTTCATGAGTAACAGTTAACAATTAAAATATAAATTGCAATTTTTTGTGACAACAGCTGTCAAGTTTTGCCGCGGGTAAACTCGAAAAAACTGCTGACAGGTGCTGTCACACAGTTTTTTCACCTAGAAACCATTTGTAATTCAAAATTGCGCGTTTGTGATTGGTGGAAATTAAGACGAGGAAAATAGTCGTAAGTAATATCATAAGGGCATCTATTTTTTCCAAAAAAATCGAAAAAACGCGTTGCTAAGTAATATTTTAACAAGAAGCATGAGTGCTGGGGGCAACAAAAATCCTAGTCGAAGAGGAGGATTTTTGCACCTGCACGAATGCATTTTGTTAAAAAAATATTACTTAGCATTGTGTTTTTTCGATTTTTTTCACAGGAAAAATTAGATGCCCGAATGGTATTTGACAAGACTATTTCATGAGTAACAGTTGACAATTAAAATATAAATTGCAAATTGCAATTCAAAATTGCGCGTTTGTGATTGGTGGAAATTAAGACGAGGGAAATAGTCACCTAAATAGTAGTTTTATCGCTGCAAAACTGAAAAAACCACTCGTTTTCTGAAATCTGATAGGTCCATATAGTAATGAGTGGAATAGTCTAACAAAAATTCAATTTTTCCAAAAAAGACAATTTTTCCAAGGCCTGGGAAAAAACGAAAAAAGAAGGTTTCTTCCCCAATTTTTACATTTTTTCCCGGCCCTTTAAAACCCTAATCATACCTACGCCATTTATGTTTATTGCGTTTCTATCGTAGTGTTTGTTTTGTTGAGTTTTATTCGAACTGTTTAAATAAGTTTTTTTATTTCTTTATAAAGAGTTTTTGAGGTAAATTAATGTTTTCTATTTTACCTTTATAATCACCAAAATATCGCCTCGTATAAAAACAATGTCCCTAAAATAGTTCGCATCTATATGAAATTGAAGTTGCGAAATGCGAATATTCGTATTTGCGAAATATTTTGCATCCATATGAAACCGACCAGAGCTGCAAGCTCTCAGAAAACTTAAATCGTTTTTTTGATTTAAATCGTTTTAATGACTGAAGTCATTTGGTAATAAGTCATTTCTCTAAAACTGACTTAAGACTTAAAATTTAAGTAATTTTCAAAATGATTTGAGACTTAAATATTTTTTCAAAATAGAAAAAACTTAAGTCATTAATAAAAGGCTTAAATCAGTACATACGATTTAAGTCAGATAGAAACGATTTAAGTCAAAAAAAGAATTAAGTCTTTATAAAAGTCGGCAAATTATTTAAATAATTTAAAAAGATTTAAGTCTAAGATTTTTCATATATTTTTTGTAAATTTTTACAATTGCTACCGCTAGTGAATAAAAAAACCGCCGCGGTAAAGTTAGCTTTTCGGAACCGTTTGACATCTACATTAAAAAGTGTCCTGTCTAAAATTTATGAAAAAAAAGTGGGGATTTATAATTTTGTTATTTTGTTTGCTAACATTCGTCGTATTATGCCGCATAATTTATGCGTGCCTAGTTAGGTCAAATTTGTGATTATTAGTGCAAAGTGGAAACAAACGATTAACAGGACGAATAAATATTATAAAGACTTGTTTATATCATACAGGGTGTTTCGGTTTGTTTAAGTAAATAATTACGACAAAAAACGTGATTGTGCGTGAATAAAATTATTCAAACGTGATTGTGCGTGAACGTGAGAAGTCTTAAATTATTACAGTCGTGAGTGGTCGTAAATCGTGAACAATCGTGAATCGGGAGTAGTCGTGAGCGGTAGTCAGCAGTCGTAAATCTTGAGCGGTCGTGAATCGAGAGTTTGAAACCTCCCATCATTACTCCCTTAAGGGAGGAATATTTTTTTTCTAGATGGATGTTGAACCACCTAACAAAAGTTAACAAAACACCAAGTTATCAGTTTTTGAAATACAGCGATTTTAAGAAAAATGCTTCAACTTTTATCTATTTTAACAGAGTTTGAATCTATTACCGTTGAGAAGTTACCCATTTATGTATATAAAAAAGTAGCCTCCCTGTATGTATACTCTAATAAAAAAGGTGGTTTAAGTTTTTATTTTGATTGTCTACTATATTCTCAAAAAATGTTGTAAGTGAAAATAAATCGTTTTAAATTCTTAACATAGTAGTTTATTATCATCTGTATCTACAATAGATTAATAATATCAGTATCATTAATACCCTAAAATTATTATTAACATTTAAAAAATCGTTGTATTGACTGTAATTATTTTAATTTAAATCACAATTTTTTATTCAAGTCATTTTATTGACTTAACTCTTAGATAACGATTTAAATAAAATATATAGACTTAAGTCATAAAAACGACTTACTAAAGGAATTAAGTCATAAGATGACTTAAATCACTTTATATTGATTTAAGAATTTGCGAAAATGACTTGACTTGAAAGAAAATGATTTAATTCAAAGACTTAATACTTAAATCATTTGAACTTTATCTTGGAATTGACTTAAGATTTAAATCATTTTGATTTTGGAATTGACTTAAGACTTAAGATTTAAGTCTTTTTAAAACTGACTTGTTGCAGCTCTGAAACCGACTTTACAAAATATTCTCGAACGAACACACTGTTGCCAACGAAAACCGTAGCTAAGTTTCTTGATCATTGAAATCCAAAATTCAGAATTTTTTTTTGCTTGAGAATTTGAAAATTGACAAAACTGCATTTTTCAAAAGATTTTTTTTTAACTTTCCTTAGTAACCGATTAGAATCGGGGCCATACTTCTGATTCGAAAGGTTTTTCGCCTTTTTCTCAGTTTCAATTAAAATGCAGTAACGGTTCCTTTACTTTGGACCCTAGACCAAACCTATATACATATTATGTTTATAGCTTTGGACGGCAAAAATATTTACGTGAATCCTCTATTCATGGCTTCGTGAGCGGACGTAACCCCCACTCCTTTGGTTCTTTGAATGAAAAGTCTGTTTTTGGTAACGACATCTTCAATTTCATCCAGCCTCTCTGGAAACTTGCTCACCAATTCGTAGATATCGTGAAGCAAGCCTAAAGGAATGTCCTGAAAAGTTTAAAAACAAAAAGTAGGCCCTTTAATAAGCCAAAGTTGCTATGGGGTCTTTCCAAATCAAATCGACCAGGCAAAAAGTTTCTCTAGGAAATTATGAAAAATGGACATACATATGGATTACTACAATTACAAAAAATTAACATTTTTTTAAATTGTTTTTTCTAAAAAAGTTGAGGTCAAAACTTTGACATTGACATTTTTTACTTTAAACTTTTTTCGCTTGAAGTTTATAATATAAAAAAACTTAACGTTAATCCGAATGAAGAAATAAATTTCATACAGTCCCTGTAAATATAAATTGTATGTATTAGATACAATAAATACACATTTTAGTAATGATTAACGTGAAAAGTGTAAACATTTCAATTCAGTAAAAATCGTCAAACAAATAAGTCGTCTAAATTCAAACAGCGTTTAGTATTATTAAAAGCGTTGATTAAAAATTCTTTAAAGTCTCCACTCAACGGTAAAATACCATTATATTATGTATTAAATATATTATGTTGCCATGAATTCGTAGGTATATTTTGTTTTTAAAATGCAGTTGTCGGCGTTTTTTTAGAGAACTTAAATATAAAAATGGCTGATTTTATGGTTATGTTTTTGCAAAAATTATTTTTTGCTAATTTCTTAAAAATGTCCAAACTTAAATATAAATTATATTAGGTAAAGTTATCATTAGTTAATTCTGCACCAACAAATGTTCTTACCGAATGGGATCCTTTGGCAAAACATGAAAATGCCACGATTTAGTTCTTGAATTTTATTTACAATTAAAAACACAATAATTCACCATGATCCCTTAGATAAAATACACTTACGTAACTATATAAGCATTTAAGCGTTGAGTTTCTTAATCAATGATATAAGGAATAATCAATCGAAATCGAGTACTAAACCAGTTTTTTAGTTTTTTCCTTGCAACGTAAAACACAAATACCGTGCTCGATTTAGCTGTGCAATTGAATGAAATTTGTCGAGTAAGACTACTGCTTTAAAAGTATTTGACAATTCTTAAATTCACGCAATGCTATCGAAATCCACCAGATGGCGCGCGCGTTGCGAAAACCCGATACTTCTTTAGTGTATATGGAGTAAAAAAAAATGTGGCAATGTCAAAATTTTGGCCTCAATTTTTTTGCCTTTTTTAGAAAAAACAACTGAAAAAAATGATTGAATTCATTTAATTTTTTATATGTTTTGTATGTATTAAACATTTACCTACCTAAAATTAAAAAAAAAACGATCGAAACATTTTTGGCCAAGTTAACGCATTTTCAAGAAAAAATGTCTCGTAAAAAGAGAAAAATTGATGAAATGGTAAAAAAAATTCGTTGAAAAATAACGACCTATAATTAGACCAGGGTCGATAATTTTTGAAACCAAAAAAAATAACAGTAGGATGAAACCCATTGGAAAAGGAGAAGAATATAATAAAAATGAAAGGAAAAATAAATTACGGGCGATCTGACTTCGGGAAGTGGGAGGGGGGGGGGGGTTTTAAGGGTAAAAAATGGTTTATCTCGATTTCCGGCAAAACTACAAGTCCTATGGAAAAAAGTTAAATGGCAAAGTTGTAGGTAATAAAAGGATCTACAACTTTTGTAATTACAATTTTTTTACATAACCTCAAAATTTATGTAAAAAATTCAAAAAACCAAGTTTTTGGTTTTTTATTTTTATCTTTTTCAAAAAAAAAAATTTTTCCACGAAATTTGGCGAAAACTTACCTTTTTATTTCCCAAATACACTGTAATTTATTTGATTTGAAATATTTATTATTTCGCCTTATTTTGACTTAATATCAAAAAAGCACCCTAATTTTCAATCGAAAATTCTCGCGTCAAAATATCAGCTTTTTTCAAAAGGTCGGTGTGCTTTTTGTTCGTTGAAATCTCTACTTTCTGATGGTGTAAAAAATATATACATTACTATGGTAAATGTTCTCAGAAAATGCAAAAAATATTATAATGAATAACGAAAAAAAACTCGAATTCGAAAATTTATTTTAATCATTATGTACAATTTCATCAAAAAAATGTGATTGTTGCAATTTTTTTTAGTTAAAAAGTTTATTTATTAAATTCTAATAACATTTATGTCAGAAAATCTCATAAAATATAAAAATACATGTAAATCATACTATTGAATTTAGATACTTCATTCTGATTACGTTATTCATTATAATATTTTTTGTATTTTCTGAGAACATTTACCATAGTAATGTATATTTTTTTTACACCATCAGAAAGTAGAGAATTCATCGAACAAAAAGCACACCGACTTTTTGAAAAAAGCTGATATTTTGACGCGAGAATTTTCGATTGAAAATTAGGGTGCTTTTTTGATATTAAGTCAAAATAAGGCGAAATAATAAATATTTCAAATCAAATAAATTACAGTGTATTTGGGACATAAAAAGGTAAGTTTTCACCAAATTTCGTGGAAAAAAATTTTTTTTGAAAAAGATAAAAATAAAAAACCAAAAACTTGGTTTTTTGAATTTTTCACATAAATTTTGAGGTTATGTGAAAAAATTGTAAATACAAAAGTTGTAGATCTTTTTATTACCTACAACTTTGTCATTTAACTTTTTTCCATAGGACTTGTAGTTTTGTCGGAAATCGAGATAAACCATTTTTTACCCTTAAAACCCCCCCTCCCACTTCCCGAACTCAGATCGCCCGTAATTTATTTTTCCTTTAATTTTTATTATATTCCCCTCCTTTTCCAATGGGTTTCATCCTACTGTTATTTTTTTTCTCTTTTTACCATTTTTAAAGGCTTCTGCACTGGTCTAAATAGGGTATACCCCTTGTTGCCTGGTCGATTGAAGATTGAAAGGCCCTATGGTTATTTTTTTTACCTGGCTTACACCGCCTACTCTAAAGTACGCGCAATGCATTCTAGAACCACACGCTCTCTCGCAAATTTCGTACAATTTTTCCCTTTCTTCAAACAACCAAAACAGCGGAGTTATAGCACCAACATCTAAAATAAAACATTTTTTCTACTCCTATTACAAAATTTGACCCTTCTAATATCACTTTTATCTATGGAATGACATATATATAAAGTGTTACAGAATGAAATATCATCTGATGACAGAATAAACACTCGTGGCGACTCTGTTTTTAATATCTATAGATATTAAAAAAAAAAAAAATTGTTATAACAAATTTTAGACCGATCCAACCTCACTTTCTTACAATTAAATTATTTTTCTATGGTATTTTTTGGAAACGTAGAAAAAGTACAGTCTGAAACACGTTTGAAATTGCATATTCCGCTCTCGTGAAACCGTCAAACTGGCCTTCGGCTCGTGTGACAAACTCTTCACTCGAGCGGAATATGCTGTATTCCAAACTTGTTACAGAATATACTATTATTTAATACAAAAAAAACTAAAACCAAATTTACTTACCTAAGCACAAAAAAGCGCAAGAAGCCATATGGTTCTGAATCCTCGTGATTTCCGCGAACATGGTTCTTAGGAACTTGGCCCTTCGCGGTACTTCAATGTTCAGTAATTTTTCAACGGCCAGGCAGTACGGATGTTCGTTCGCTAAAGTAGAAATGTAGTCCATACGGTCGAAATACGGTAAAGCTTGACCGTACGTTTTGTATTCAAACAGCTTTTCGGTGCCCCTGTGTAAAAGGCCAATGTGGGGGTCGAGTCTAACGACATGCTAAAATGTTTACCAGGATTTTAGTTAAAGTATATCATCGAAAATATTGTTTGGGGTGACAAAAAAAAATTATGGTGAAAGTATATATTAATATTAAGAAGTCTATCATCGCAATTTTAGATTTTTTTTCCTGAGCGAGTTTTTGTCTCATAACTACCAAATCATTGAGTTTAACAAAATTGACTTAAGAATATTTTTTGAAGAAAATTGAATGCTCTACAAAAAAGGTTTGATTGGAATTTCCCGTCAGATGAACCGTTTTCTTACAATCATGCCTTAAAATTAGTATAGTTTTACAATTTGATCTTTTAACTTTGGAATTTTGTAATTCATGTAAAAATCAGTACCCTGAAAAAACCGAAGTAGATATTACAGCTCAGGTTCCAGATTTTGAACCGCAATTAATTATTTTTTACAATGTTTTAAAAGTCTAAAACCTATCCTCCGTGATTGTTACTCTTTCTAGATTAACCTATATGTTTTCAAATATCTGAGGTAGTAAAAGGATACTAAAAATATCAGTTCACTAAGTAAATTAAACACATCCAAAGCATTCGAATCAAATATAAAATATTATTAAAAACTAAAAGAAATAATTTTTATAACCATTTATGTAGGTGTTACAAAAATTGATTCTATCCTCCGTGAATCTGTTTTTGCTTTAAATTTTATGCAACGGATGGCGCTTTAATCATTTTAAATAAGCAAAAACCTCTGTTTACGACATTATAGATGCATGTGATTCCTGAAGGTCAGTTAGAATTTATATGCAGATGAGAGTGTTGCAGTTTTATAATTCAAAAGTTTAAGTTCATTAATTTGCCATTTAAAAACCTATCCACCGTGAAGTGTAATATCTCAGTAAGTAGATTTTTTTATAGATATTTTATGTATGTACAATTGTATTTTTTTAAATATTAAGGTGTCAAAAGATACAATAACTTATTTCAAATATACAAAGGGATGTTTAAAAAAACATACGAAATCCTAACCTCCGTGAAGCTATCTTCCGTGAAGCTCTAATATTCTTAAAACTCTTGCATTAGTGCAGAACCACTTATGTTTTGTTATTACTAAAGATGGGATATTTAGGTACTAAAAACTGAAAAATAGGTAACTAAAAAGGTACTAAAAAAGCATTTTAGGTTAAAAAACCGCATTTTAGGTTAAAAAAAAACATTAAAAGTTCAAGTTTAGTTTATAATTTTGTTTAGCCGCATACCCAAACACAGAACATACCCACAATAAATTATTTATATGCAATAAACTGTGTTTCACTGAGTGACACTCACTACACAGAAGTTCTATGACAGAACATAAGCTCACTATAAAGAAGGTAACAGTAAAGAAAGTTACGGTTACAGTCTGTGACCATAAGAAAAATAAAAAATAATCATTTTTACTTGGGGGATACGAGTAATATTTCTATGGTTAAAAGACTATATTTACTTCTCCTTCTAGATGGCAGATGAGCCTCAAGCACCCGTGCGCGGCTGGATGCGCAGGACCAAAGTTTATCTCCGTATTTTTCACTAGCATTTCTCTGGGCGGGATTTTAGGATTGTAAGGCGGGATCTTCCATTTCGATGTATTCTGGTCCGGGTACATTACAGGCCCTTCGAACTGCGCAAAAAACTCCGCATCCGGGTACCATTTGTGCGCGTGTCTTTGGAATTGTTTCAAAATTGGTGATGGTTTCAAAACAGACGTCAAACGCATTTTTGACATCATACTAAAACTGTCATTGTTAGATACTTTTTGATTATACCCTGTATATTTTAAAACGCGTATCAAGTATTCAACTTCATTCATGAAGTTGGCTGTTTTAGAAAATTAATGTTTAAAATTTCAAAATTTCCAAAATTTTTCAAAATTTACAAAATATTCAACAATATCCATTTTTGTTCACCAAAAAGTATGCAAAATTTGTGATAAAAACAGGTGTTGAAACGTTCCAATTTCAATAAAAAAGTGCGGTGAAATGAACTACTCATATATTTTTTTGAATCCTATTGCGTGTACGTTGTTTTTTTGTTTTGTTTTTATTCACATTTTAGTTTTTTTAACTTTTTTTTTATTAATCCATTCAAGCATAGTTTAATTTAGCAGTAAATTATAATTCAAAATTTTTGAAAAAAAGTAAATACATTTTTTGTAATTACAAGTCATATAAGTCAAATCTCAAAAAATAATATTTTAAGAGATATTCATGGAACCTACACAAGGAGTCCGAACATTCAGCGCCGCTGGTGGTGAAAAAAAAAAGACTTAATTTGTGCAGGTTTTGTCAATTTTCCCTATTGAGTTCGGGCTCCTTGTGTAGGCTCCATGATTAAAGTCATCAAAATTTAAAATTGTCAAAATTTCAAAAGTTATAGATAAAAACAGTAGGCCGTGACAGCAAATTCAGCGGTGCCAATGTGGTAAAAATAAAACGTTGTATTTTAATTAACTAATTAAAACTTTTTTATAAATTAAAGTATCATTAACAACTAAAAACAATGTAAAAACTAAATAAGTAACAAAATAAACTGTTAATTTGTTGTTATAATGGCAAAATTAGAATTTAAAACTATCATATTTTTGTGTTTCTTAAGTTGACAGCATAAAATTTTAAATGCCAATTTTAAAAAGTGCTAAAATTATTTTGACATCAAAAGCAAATATGGACCATATTATATGGTCATTATAATATATGTATGATAATATATACCTAAATACCTATTTCTAAAATATTTATAGAATAAAAAAATGTTTGCTTAAATTTTGACGACGAAAATTATAGACAATATTTAGACTAGGTAAGTTTTCTACAAAAAAAGACCGTCAAAAAATATAAAAGTTAAGCAGTTTTTGAGATACTAGTCAATTCCATATTATATGTATACATATAATATATAATACTAATAATAATACATTAGCAGTCAATTCCTATGAAACATTATTCGTTGACGACATTTTCGGATTCAACGAATAATGTTTCATAGGAATTGACTGCTAAATGTCCTGGATACAAATTGTTGTTGACGAGAATTATTAGAGGCTGCTTCATGGTTTTTCTATGGGCTGCTTTTTCGCTATGACATCTTTGACTAATTCATTTTTAGAGAGTAGGTAAGTAAAATAGTGATTTCTTCGTCAAAGGACATCTTGCAGAATAACATTAATTTAAATACAGTGCATGATAGAGAACATAAAAAACTAATGGCAACAAAATTAATAAATTCGGAAAATACTTTTAACATACCACCCGAAAAAATATAAGATATTTATAAATCATCCTGTTCCGGCCTTAACATAATAAATGCTTCACAAACTAGAGATACCACACTTGATGATATTTGCAACAAACTATTTCAGAAGTCAGACCAAGGAATACCTTCAGAATCCAGAAAAGGGATGAGGAATCCGAGGAAGAAATATATGAATTACAATATATGATATTTATAAAAACGAAATAAACAAAATTACCTAAAACAGCAATTTATTTAACAATTTATGTTATTTGATGTAAAGTTGTTATGTTTTTATAAAAATTGTATGTCCAATAACTATGGTCCATGTGTCCAGTGTCTTATTTTGCTTACCAATTACTTTCCACTTTTCCAGTTTGATAATCGAACTGTCAACGAAGAATTAAGCATTTGTAAGCAAAGATAATATTGTCGTAAAATTACTCACCTCTTGTTGACTTGTCTCTTTAACGGCTAAAGTTTAGCCTGTCATTATTTTAGCTTGTCTTGTTACAGTTTTTTTACTGGGTTGAAAAATAAAAGGCTCACGTAAATGGTAATAGATAACATTTTATTAATTTATATGAAACTAATAATATTTAAACTAAATCAGTACATTCTTATGACTAGAAGTTCTATTTTACAAAACATTTTGCCATTTTTAGGTAACAATTCGAAATAATCGCGTTTTACGGTTTCGGAATTGACCATTAAACATGGCGACATTTAGAATGGACCGATGGACTGAAAAGTAATGACTGGCCACGAACGTATTAGGAATGTATACAATAGAATCCAAATGCCCGACTAATAATAATAATAATAATAATTATGAAGTTGCTTTCGAAAAATTTAATTTATTAAATCTAGGAAAACGAATTTTGATTTAAAACTTTTCATTCGGCTTCGCGGCGGCGCGAAGCGAACAAAAACCGCCGAATATTAAATAAAAGTAGTAATAATAATAATAAAAAAATAAATAAGTTTAAACTGCGCGAAACAGCTGACTAAGTCCGCCATGTAATTTACATGAAGGCGGACAGCAACAGATATGACTAACTTGTCTGTTGACGAAAAATGCCGCCGCGCGCCGGTAGAGGGCGCGTCAGCGGCGTCTTTGGTTTTAACATCTAAGGTAGGTAATAAAAATAACTAAACTTTTAATATTAACTAACAATCCGATCAACAATCAGTCTTTAATCACTGGCGTGGAAGCACGTAACTCTCTTATCGTCCGAACTAACTAGCTCACGACTTGTAGATGCGGATGACGTCTTTGATGACGGCCCGGCACAGGGGGCAGTGGCCGCCCCCTTTGCCGCGCCACTGCTGCAACGCGCACTCGTAGCACATGCACATGTGGCCGCACATGTACAGGACGGCGTCGATGGAGTTTTCGTAGCAGATGGTGCATTCTGCGCCCGCGCCCAGGGTAGCGCCGTTGTGGGCGTCCCAGCCCAGGGGCGTCGAGTAGGAACTTGAGTCCGATACGGGCTGCAAATAAAAAAAAAGTTTGTTAGATTTTGCGTTTAAAAAACTAAAAAATTGGGGAGAAAACCTGTTTTTTTTTTCGTTTTTTGGGAAAATAATGTTTATTGGTAATTTTAAAAATAAACAAATTTTAATAGAAGGAGCATTTTTTATTTTTACTTGGTTCATAATATTTTTTAAAATTTAATTTTTTCGCAAATTAAAACATTACAAGCGTTTTGAAGGGAAAATTAAAAAATTTGCAGAAACATTGAATTTTGATATTTATCCGTAGTATATAAATTATTTGCCGAGGCCAAAGCCGAGGCAAATAACCATGTGAGTGATAAAAAATGACTTTAATGCCGAGGTGCATATTAAATTTGATCCGAAATCACATTTAATAATAATAGTGTCTACGTATACTGTTTGTTGCGACGGTTTTTAATTTTTTAATTAATAAAATTAACTTATATTTTTATTAAACAACAATTTATGAAAGGGTCCAATCGACCTCCGCGACGGTGTTTTTTTTAAATATTATTTAGTTGCTGCTGAGGAGCAGTAGACACATCTTAAAATGTATAATGGGTTGCATACAATACTCGTATTAAATCGGCAGTAAAGTTCTACTTTACTGCCGATTTCGAAAAAAAAAAAATTTTGATTTTAGAAATAAACAAATTTTAATAAAAGGAGCATTATTAGTTTTTTATTTTTACTTGGTTCATAACATTTTTTAAAAAATGTTCGCAATTTAAAACATTTTGAAGAAAAAATTGAATTTTGCAATTTATCCGTAGTATCCGTAATAACTGTAATACGAATAATGCACAATATAATGTTTCTGCAAATTTTTCAATTTTTTAAATTCTCGAAAATAAACTATTTTTCTCCCGCAAAAACAAAAACATCACAAGCATTTAAAATGGAAAATTGAAAAAATTGCAGAAAAACTGAATATTAATTAATCCGTATTATCCGTAATCCCTTTATTATGGATAATGCAAATTTTTTAGTTTAAAATGCTTGTGAATTTTTTTTTAAATAAAATATTTTTTTTCGTAACTTTAAAAATATATACATTTGCGAAAAACAAATAATAGGGATTTTTTCAGTTTTTTCCAGGCATTTTAAACAGAAAATTAAAAAATTAGCATAAAAATTGAATTTTACATTTTTTTCGTATTATTCGTAATATCCGTATTACGGATATCAAGCATTTTACGGATAATGCAAAATTCAATTTTTCTGCAAATTTTTCCGTTCAAAACATCACGAGACTTTAAAAAATCACAAGCATTTCCGTTTAAAAAAAATACGAGAATAAATGCAATACACACATGTACCTATGGTTAAAAAAATAACATAGACATACAAAATTTTTAGATTTTACTTTCAAAAATTCGGAAATCAGGTAGGTACCTTTATTTAAAAAGTTTCTGAAAATGTTTATAAGAAAAAGTTTTTTTTGTTTTTTCCAGAATTGAGTTTTGAAAAATAAAATAAAATAAAAGTAAAATTTGGGATTTAACTACATTAAGTTATTAGATTTTGTTTTCCCAACTTTTTAACATTCTGTAGTTAAAATCCAAGTTTTGCCAAGTACGCGAATATTATTTTTTTGGCAATCTAAACATTTTGTCAATTATGACTTTTTTTTAAATTTCCGTATTAATTTTTGTTTTTAATTACAAAAAATTAAAAAATGAGTTTTTATATTTTTATTTTTAATTTTTCGTAGGAAAGGCATTGATAAAATGTTTTGATTGTCAAAAAAATAAAATCAACGTATTTTATAGTAAAATTTGGGATTTAACTACAGTATGTTTAAAATTTTAAACACCCTGCAGTTAAAATCCCAAATTTTACCGAGTGTGCGAACGTTATTTTTTTGACAATTTAAACATTTTATCAAGAATGACTTGTCTTCAAAAAAACAAAAATAAAAAATACAAACTCTTGAGTTGATTTCACGTTTTCGTAATTTTTGAACACCTTGTACATAAAATCCCCAATTTTCTATGTCAATGTTTTCGACGATTAGAATTTTTATCTAGAATGAGTTTTCCTCGAAAAAACAAAAATAAAAAATTGTTAACTCTTGTAAAATGTAAGAACCCAAAATTATTGAAAATGTATATTTTTCTACATCCATTTCGCAAGGAATATGAAAGGAGGAAAGAAAATATTGACTGATCCTTACCTCGACATACGTGCTGCTACACGTCGACACCATCGTCGAGTTGCCATTGGCTGCGGACGATGACGGTACGGGCGCCATAATATTCCCCCCCAAGGGCGACAACGGCGAAGGCGTGTGGACTGCATGCGGGGCTGTATAGGAAACCACCGGATGGCTGTTTGCTTGGTTTTCCCTGGCGTGGAGCCCATGATGCTGAACCTGCTGCTGGTTGATCAAGTTGGCGTGCGTGGGGGGCAGTATAACCGACAGCACAGCCCCACCGTTGGCCTGCGGTTGCACCTGGATGTCCGCAGGGGCCACGCAGCACATCCTGGAGTTCGACTGCAAGACGGAGTTGCGCCTCAACTCCGATTGTTGGTTTAACGAGTTCATAGACTCAGTGGCGGATGTTGGAGAGATTATTCTCCTCTCTTGCTGTCTGACGGGCGACATGGGGCTGGGGCAGCTCAAAACGCGGATTTTTTGGGTGGAACCGTACACGTCGAAGAACGCCCACAACCGTAAAGTCTGATCCACGTGGATTACTACGAGAGGAGCCCCACCGTTCCTACTAATTTGCACTTCTCCGCTATGCGATATGCAGAAGCTGATTTCGTCGCCTTTGTTCAAATTTCGCGCGATATCCCTGCTGATTACCCAGTACTCCGGCCTGTCCAATAAGAAGTTAGAATCATCGGGGAGATCACTAGATTGTAATGTCGAAGGATCGCATGAAGTCAAACCCAAACCTAGACAACCTTGGAACATCTGATCCGTAGCCAAAATTTGCACCACAACTCTTTCCCCTAACTGTAGAGGTCTACCAGTGAAAACATAACCTTGACAGAACTCCGTATCGGTTCTATACGCCACGCTTCTACTGCTGTTCAGAAACCTAACATTGCGACCTCTGGTTCTATGCAGACTCATCGCGTTGAAGTTCAAAGTACTCGACTGATACCGCAACAAAGGTAACGACAACTCTTCGTTTTGCTGCTGCTGAATCGACAACTGCTGCATGGGGTAGACAACCCTCTCGACATCCCCCCTGGGGGTCTCACACTGCCCCCCAGCGATGTTACACCTAGAATTATTCAACTGGTGCCTAACATCTACGAACTCAATGGCGGTGGAGTTTCCGTAGACGTCTATTAAGGCCCACAGAGGCCCGCGGGTTTCGACGTTGTTGAAGAAGATCCCCTTTTCCTCCCCGTTGATGCCGAAGTGCACGTCACCGGTGGAGGTGACGTAGTAGAAAAGTACCGTACCTTGACTGCAGAATCTTTCCGGCAAGGCTTTGGCCCAGTACCCGGGCTTGTTGGTCAGATCGGGGCACGCGTATTTTGGCAGGCCGCATCTTAAACTAGTTGGGTCGTTGTAGGTGAATCCGAAGCGGATCACCCCGCTCCAGTTGTTGGATATCTCCAAGAACTTGATGCAAACCTGGAAGGAAGAAATCACTGTTACAAAAATCATTTGTTAGTTTTATTTTGTAAGTATTTTACCGAAAGTTTTATAACGGTAATATGCATTTTGTTAATTTCAAAGGTTACAGATAATTTTGTTAATGTTTAACAAATTATTTCGTGATTTTAGGCAGTCAATTTTAAATTGATACATTTTAACACAAAATTTATAACTTTACATTTAAATGTAATGTGAGAGTTTTTGTATTAAAAATGTATTGACTATCATTTAAATGACTCTTTACAAATTTAAACCAATAATTTACAAACTTTTACATTTGCATTTTATATTTAAAATATTTTTTAATTATCAACTGTTTTGAGTTAAAAAAAAACTTATAAACTATTTTGGTAGAAAATGTGTTTTTAATTTAAATGTCTACCCTATTTTTAAATACTAAAAAATGTAACTTTACCAATTTAATCTAAATAATTTTATTAAATATTTATTTCAGATTTACGAAATTCTGCCCAAATAAATATGAGGCAAGTAATTAGTTCGATTTTTTCTCGCTAGGGGTATTGTTTAGTCAAATTAATCCTTTTCTAAGAAATTAACGTACTAAACTGGTTTAATTTATTTATAATAAGCACTAATTTGTTTGTTTTACTGTTAATGTTTAATATTTTTCATTAAATTATTGTAAAATTAAATATGAATAATAAAACAAAAAGTGAGGTTAGGCAACCAAGAAAACGCACGATTCTTTTTCTACGATTTAAATTATCTTTAAGTTTTAATTTGCTTTAAGTTTTCAGTGAAATTAAATTTAACACAATTGAAATTAGATACCTACCTATTTATTAAACAATTAATTGAATTCAATGTAATAGCAAAAATCCATTTCTACTTAAATCATGTAGCTAGGTATTGTCAAACTATTACTGCTTCTAAAAGGAATAATAATTATTGTACATTTAATGTACCTAATCTTTAGCTAATAAATAAATGAGATTCTAAAAAAGTGAGGTTAGGCCGCTTTGATGTTGAATTAAATTATTAAAGTGCTTTGAAGATACAATGTTGTATGCCATTCGGCCAAGAAGTGCCTTTTTGTGCTTCGCTCAAAAACCTTGAGCTTAGTTACTTACTTTTTCATTGACCTTGATGGGGCGCGAGCTAAAGGCAATTCCTTTGCAGAAGCTTTCCACCCTGCTAGCGACAGTGCCGTCCCTGGAAATCCTGATGTTTTCCCCATGAACGTTGTGGAAAAGCAATGGTGGTAGGTTGTTGGTGCCGCCTCCGTTAGAAGAAGACCGACATGCTGCAAAGAAACAGATGCATGAAAATCTGCAAAACGTTAAAAACCAACCAGGTGCATTCACATATCTGCAATATGTTAGGGGAGCAACAGCTGTTTTCGAAGCACCCCTGTTTGAAAAGCCAGGTAAGCGACCCTTTGTACGGGGATTTCTTTATCTCCAGTCATTTACATGTGATTGTTTTTTGCTCTCTTAGCTAAGGGGGAGAAATGTACAAAATCTTCCACCTTATATCCGGCAAAACAGGATATAACGTCACGTGCTGCGTGCATACACCTTAAATCCTAAAGTGATCAAATTACTTCAGACTTGAAGTGTATTGTACTAAGACGGAAGAGAAACTAACAATTAGATGCACGCAGATACGTAAAATGTAATTAATACTGTTCTGGAGAGACGGTTATGCAAAGCAAGAAAAAATAAGGTTTTAAAACGATGTTCTTTTATAAGAAAATCTTCTGTATTAAACAATATTATTTCCAAACAATTTTTGCAAAAATTTCATCATTTTTTTATAAAAATAATTTCTTAAGTATAAATGACAATATTGATAATTAAAAGTGATTATTTCCCTCATTATAATATGAACCAATTAAAAGCCTTGAATTTTCGAATAAATTTCGTTTATGCACGATGACATTATAATATGACAATTATAACAAAAATTCTTTGACGTAAACGTCTTTTTATAGCCCGCGGGCGTTATTATGACCCAGCGGGCTATAATGAAACGTCAAAAATTAAAAACAACAATGTTACACCATTTGATATATTCGAAGTGTTTTTTCGTATAAAGATTTTGATTTTTTCCGGCAGCAGGCCGCAATTTTTCGCCTTTTCAGCTGCTTCCTCAATTTCATTCATCTTTAAACTTTAAAACTGACTGATGTCAGTTGACATTATAATATGACAATTATAACAAAAATTCTTTGACGTAAACGTCTTTAAAAACAATAATATATTAAAAATAATAATATATTAATCGTGCATAAAGTTTTGTATGCATTGCTGGCATAACTGGTTTTTATGGTCCTACGACGCTTTTCTAGCCCTCGCGCTGACGCGCTCGGGCTCGAAATAGCGCCTCGGACCATAAAAACCTTATTATGCCCTTAATACATAATAGTTATTTATGTATTAAGGGCATAATAAGGTTTTTATGGTCCGAGGCGCTATTTCGAGCCCGAGCGCGTTAGCGCGAGGGCTAGAAAAGCGTCGTAGGACCATAAAAACCAGTTATGCCAGCAATGCATACAAAACTTTATGCACGATTAATATATTATTATTTTTAATATATTATTGTTTTTAAAGACGTTTACGTCAAAGAATTTTTGTTATAATTGTCATATTATAATGTCAACTGACATCAGTCAGTTTTAAAGTTTAAAGATAAATGAAATTGAGGAAGCAGCTGAAAAGGCAAAAAATTGCGGCTTGCTGCCGGTAAAATCAAAATCTTTATACGAAAAAACTTACTTCGAATATATCAAATGGTGTAACATTGTTGTTTTTAATTTTTGACGTTTCATTTTAGCCCGCTGGACCATAATAACGCCCGCGGGCTATAAAAAGACGTTTACGTCAAAGAATTTTTGTTATAATTGTCATATTATAATGTCATCGTGCATAAATAACTATTAAATAAGCGATTAAATCACTAGAACTATTTAACAGCGATTAAATTTTAGCCTACATATTGGATTTTTGTTTACGATTTTATGGTGTTATTTACAAGTTTTAACAAACATTTTTTAAAAAACAATAAAAAATAAGTTATCTAGTTTACGAAATATCAATTATTACTTATTACATACCTTAAATTAATGGAATTTTCTTTAAAAAAATATTTATAAATTTTGACACATACGTCAGATTTTATGAATTGTCAAATAGTTTCCTTTAATTCGTGAAATAATCTAACGTATATCACTCAACCTATAAATTTAATCTGTCAAACTATGCTCAGTAAGTTTTTTATTTGATTTTTCTTTTTGAAAAATAGTTTCATGCAAAATAATAATAAAGCCTAGTTTAACCGATTAAATTCATAGTTCTCGTGATATAATATACCTATGACAAATAACACAACTTCCTCATTAAAACTCATGTTTAGTGGGAATTTTGTAGTATTTTTTAAGGCACAAACACAAAACACAATAATTATTAATTATAACCTTAAAAAATGGAAAGAAAAATTGTTGGCACATGCGCTGTTCAATCTTATTTCTTCTTCTTCTTTATTCTGTGTTCAGAGAAATGACCCTTAGCTTAATTTAAAACTTCAATCTTATTTATAATTTATTTCATAAAAGTTAAAACTTCATGAACTTACAATGTTATTCAATAAACACTAAATTGTGAGTTACAGATTAAATCGTTGTATAAACGGTTTGATAGCATACTACGATTTAACTTTTATGCTTATGCACTAAATTGTGAATTATGAAATAAATTAATGATATGAAGTTGTATAAACCCGCCATTACATATAAATGTAAAGTTAAAAATTTTGTAGGATAAAATATTTGAACAAATTTTTTTTTAAATCAATATTTTTAAGCTTAAAGTTTTACAGTTGTATTTTATATTTAAAAAAATGTTTGACTATCAATTGTTTTGAGTTTAAAAACATCATTAAAGTGCTAAATTTTAATCTTCCAAATATTATTTGATAAAAGCTAAAATGGGTCCTGATTAACATAATTTTGTTTGGAAATAACTTAACCCTATTATTACGTCTGAACCGCGCAAAATACGAAACGTATGCGGGAAAAATTTCCGCGTTGCTTTATAATAAGAAGAGATAAATCTCTTCTTTGTTTCCAAGAGGTTCCCACGACTGTCGGCTCACCTAGTGACGAGGTGGAGACGCGGGGGGGGAGGGGGGTCTCGTTTTCTCCGACTACGAAGATACAGTGAGAATTTCATGAGACCGTAATGTAATGGTACGGTACGATGCGTGTGAAGCTCACTACATGAATTATTTACAGCCCAATTAGGATGATGTTTACGAGAAAAATATGACAACGTCGCTTTAACTAATCCCCATCGAACGAAATGAAAACTCTCCAAAGTGCACAGAAAGAAAATTCCACAGGGGAAAACTTCCATTGAAATATAACACTTGACTGAGACGCACAAAATCGCACATGTGCGTTTAAATGCACCCCACTTAATAAATCCACAATAATCCTTACGTTACAAGAAGGGAAAACAGTTATTTGCCAAAGCAACGGTACAAGCTTCATCCGTGAGAACATTTTTTGCAATTGTCGCTTTAATAGACGCCAATAAAATAGGATGAGCGAAAGAATGCGCCCAATTAAGTCTTCTTGAATCGGTACGTCACATACGTAAATTAAGTGGTGTGCCATGGCGAAACAAAGCACCGTCGGACCGGAGAACCGGTGGTCGGCCGTTCCGGAAACACAGCCAACTAGAAAGAAATGCTACCGTAAGATTTCTACTGCTATTGTTGTGAATTTCACTTGGCTTAAGAATTTAATGAGCAACATGGTAAATCTGCAATTAATGGTCACATGAAATTGTGTTTTTACGTCAGGCAGGTTCTCACGCATTATAACGCACGATTTTAAGTCACGTTTGAACGTTTTTTAATGCAGGACGACCCGAACATAATAGTGGAGATAATTAAAGGTCAAACTATGTAGGTAACAACAGTTGAACCAGTTTTTCTAGCGTCGAAATCAACCTTAACCTTTTCTCGGAAATGTTTGAATCAATATAAACAGGATATATGATTACTAAGTAATGTACAATATTTTTTTATTATTTAGATGCACTTTCTTTGAAGAGGTACAATGAAAATAATTTTTAAGGGTCCTACACATCTGTTGTGCTTAGGAGAAGTCTCGTGAGACGCCTGCATCTGGTCTAGCTAAAGCTTTTCTAGGACGGCTAGATATAAAATCCCCCATACCACATACCGCAGGGAAATTACAAACACTATTTATTACTAGACCTCACGCTGAGATTACTTATACGACAGTCAATGAGTTTTTACTAAACGCACATTAAAGATGTAATAAATTTTGCATGATGATAAAATGTTGAGGAATTTAGTAGGATATTTCCATATACTTACCACAGGTAAGTGGTAAGTATATGGATATTTCGTTTAATATCACACGTGCATAGGAAACACAATAGCCGCTTCAAATAAAATAGGGGAGATTGTAACGGTTTTTTGACGTCATTACATAAAGCAAGAAGCATAACCCTTGAGTGAAGAGTTAATTTTAAAAGGTAAATTTGTTTATCTTAAGTTTAACACATGGGAAAGTAAACTGAGCATCTCTGGTTATACTATTTCAAAACCCATCGGAGGTAGCTGTGAGACCGTGGGAATCGAGCAGTCGTGTTTGTGTAGTTAACATTTAAGTAACGTCATAGGTGGCGGGCAAAAATCGCCTTTATTGCGTTATAGGCACCAAAATGTTTTTGAATGAATTGTTAACTATTAAGTTTTATGTTGAATACTAATATCATTGATAAATATTAACAAATTAACTGTGTATCATGATTTGGCACATTTATTTTAGATGGCGAACTTAAGACGGCTTTCTTGATCAATAATCTATTTTTATTTGGGTCGCTTATCGATTTCCCTGTTAAATAGTTTAAAAGACTAACCTAATCCTATGCGGCGTTTGATTTTCTTGAGTACTTTCATCTTTTTCAGAGGCGAAAAAATAGCTTCCTTCTTCTGTTGTTGATTGTCAGCTTTGCAATAGCAAGCCTTTTCTTCAGATATCCCCATATAGTATAGTAATACACAGATTAAAACACAATAAAATCCTTTTGGAGAACGATTCACAAACACATTATTCTTGACTAAACAAACTTATGATTGGACGCGTATTGTAAAAAACGGTTTTTACAACGAACTGACGACGTTCACGTTTGGTTGCTGGAGACCGACTGGCCGAATCGGGGGAACGTAGTGACTTGAAATGCGGTTCGAAGCGAAGTGGTGGGGGTAAAAACATCTGCGGACACGAGCCACCGGCCAATAGCGGCGCTGCCACACGCCGCCTGCTAGAAACAGCCGTCACACTGACAGATGCGACACCCTATTAAATTACCTGCATTTTAACTATGATGATGATTCTCTGCCTCGAGTTTTACCTGTTGTCGGAGGATAGTTTTGTGTTTTAGTTAATGTTTGAGGAATATTGGGTTTCCAGTCAGAAGGCACGCTTCTGTATTTGCAAATAAAAAACTGTCAAGTTCGGTACTTAACTTAACTTAACTTGATAATATTATTACGGGCAGGTTTCACTGGATATTGGTATTAAAATAATTGCGGTTGTTTTCGTGGTACTTTGAATCATGCGGAGAAAATAATAAAATAAAAGTTTCACGATATTTCAAGAATTTTATTACGAAAGGAAATGTTGGTGCACGTAACCCGTAGGAAAGTATTTTCGAAGTTTCGATAAAATCTTATTCGTGATACCACGAGACGTCTCAAAAACAATTAGTTTTTCTTTGTAAGTAAATAAGTATCTAATAGAAAACAACAACTACCCTGTTAAAAAATGCTTTTAATTTATAATAGGTATACTATAGGTATAACAGATTTTTATGACACCCTAAAGAATTAGAAGTAATACAAAACTGTAATTTAACTTTCGAACCATCATAAACAGTTTAGTTTTTGGATTTAAAAAACGCTTAATATTAACAAAATATCACCAAAAGTTCTGCTTACTCAAAAAATACTATTAAATACTATAAGACTATTAAAACTTGAAATAGCATGTCATAATAATAATTATATGTAACATTAGTTTTTTTACACAGCCATTCTTATTATTTTAACCTAAACAGATTTTTAATTCTCTATTTTGTTATAAATCATTTTTTGTCTTCAAATATTTTATGTTTTTACATAATGCAAAAATTACATTTGAAGAAAATAACAATTTTATTTTTTTTAATTAAAAAAATATTTCTGGTTTTAATTTTTGATTTTGTTTTAATAAAACAACAGTATTTATCTTATGGGTGATAAAGTAATTTGAAAATAGTTTTTTTGTTCTAATTTCATTTTTTAAGTTTGCAAATACGACCTTTTGTTTAAAATAAACCCTGCAAAATGAAAGATCAAACAGTTTAATAGTTTTTTGAGCATATTTGCGATGTTTTTGTTAAAACTATATCCAAAGGAATGACGAGGCAAGCAGAGGAATTATTATTTTATTCAAAAAGGTAAAGAAATACAATATAACATAAAAACTAAATAAGTAATTAAAAATAAACTTAAATATAAACTTGTTTAAAAACAAAACAGTATCATAAAAATTAAATAGTTACTTGAAAACAAAAATATAAACCTTCTTTATTGAAAATGGGTAATGAAATAAAGCAGGTTTATATTTTTGTTTTTCAAGTAACTATTTTATTTTTATGTTACTGTATTGTATGTTCTATTATAGGAACTTTAATTTTATTCAAATTCGTCAATTAAGTTTTTAAATTTATTACATGTATGTTTACATAGGTATATTGGTAATTAACGCACGAAACATCCTTTTCATATGAGATTTTTACCCAAAATTAGTATCACTGAGATATCTTTTTTGCTTTATTAGTCTATTTTTTGAAGAATAGTCTTTTTTTCCAGGACATAAAATACTATTTAAATCGAATTCCAAAAAAATTTTAATTACATTTTTTTTCTTAACATTTTCATTTTTTTTTTTTTTTAGAAGACTGCTTTTGGGTATGTGTAGCCGGCCACCTTTTACAATTTTCCTAATTTGTAAGACGATAATTTGTAACAATGTCTTAATATCCCAGAGGAATGGTGCCATAGTTTATTTCACGTGGGGAAGAAAATACAACAAACCCTAACATACAAATTGGTTTACAGAAAAGTAAACCCATAATCTTGTATTCAAATCAAATAATGGATGCAACAAAAATATAAATAAACAGAATATAATGCATTTACCAGAGAAATGACCTGTCTGTGTGTGACATTAATTAATTTTAAAACAAAACTTTAAAAAATCACGTGTTGTTTTATCAGAAAATATTTGCTTGCTGGCTCAGTGCAAGAACTAGGTTAGGAAAAGAATCTCTGGTTGCGTGCACGGACTTATCGCCATCTAGGATCATATATTTAGGTATCATTCACAAACCAGAGGAATGAGCTCTAAAGGTAGTAACAAGTTTTAAATTTTTTTTAACAAGGTGGTTTAAAATTAATATATATTTTTAGCTTAGTTTTACTGATATTTTAGAGTTCTGAAATCAAAAAAAAAAGTTACAATTAAAGAATATGAATAGTTTTTTTTTTATTCTGCCTTTGTTAGACGTCTCCAGTTATAACATGCCAGAGTAATGATATTTTAACAAGATTTTTGTATACAATATGTATAATATGTATAAGTATATTTTCAAATATTCTTTAGGAAGCTAATATAGTTAATCTATATCTTTCTTAAAAAAAACAATTGTAGAAAATAATTTGTTTAGTCAAAATTTTGACCAGTAACAGCAAAAATGATAGTTTTTATAGAATTACCCTTATATTAAATATATGTTGGAAATAAATCTTGATCTTTTAGTTTAACGATTATACATTGCTTTCGAATCTATAGTGGTATCACAACCTAAAAACACCACTTGATCAGTGGCGTAATAAGCACCCCCGCAGACCCCGCACCGCGGGGGGGCCCAGACGGTCAGGGGGCCCAAGGCTCACCTCACTCTTTTAAAAGTTTAAACCAATAAATTAAAGAAATATTTAATTTTTTAAATATTTCATCTTAAAAAAAAATAAAAATCCTAAAAACCTAAACGTATTTATACTTATAAGTATTTTTTGTTTAAAATATTTATTTAATTCGTTGATTTTGAACATGCGCACGAAATAAAATGCGGTTGTAGCGCCATCTATTAAACGCTTTTCCAAATGTTAATATTTGCTAAATTAACAATGTTATTTGTTATATAACTTATATTTTAATTCTATGTTTATTTGGTTTGAAAGTTATGCAAACATTATTTGTTAAAAATAGTTAAAATTTAACAATTTTTAAAAAATTAAATTAAATGCAATACGACAAAATATTAACTTTATAGAATTACCATGGTGGATAAAGAGGCAACCAAAATTAATTATATATTTTCTGTTTTACTACCAAAAATTGCAGATACAGGCTGTATCTGCAATTTTTGGTACACTGAGAAAAAAATGGGACAAATAAACTGTTTACCTAATACTTTTATTTGTAGTGAATATATTGTTTATTACCTCTAAATAGTCGAAATAATAACGATAAATATGGGTGACGTTCACAATATCGAAATTCATTATATCGAATTCAAAATATCGAACACTTTTTATCGAAAATCAAAATATCGAAAATACAAAATGTCGAAAATCAAAATATCGAAAATTAAAATGTCGAAAATGATAATATCGAAAATTAAAATGTCGATTTGAAAATGTCGAAAATGATAATATCGAAAATTAAAATGTCGATTTGAAAATGTCGAAAATGATAATATCGAAAATTAAAATGTCGATTTGAAAATGTCGAATAATTAAAATTTCGAAAATTAAAATATCGATTTAAAAATATCGAAAATTAAAATGTATGATTAAAATCGAAGTGTATATGTACAGAGGCGCCTCTGTAGATAAAGTTACGGTTATGCACCGAATTATCTTGGCTCCCTGGCTCCTAGAGATGCGCGTTTTATAGAAATGTACTCAAACTCAACAACACAACCCAACCGACCCCGCCCCATTGCCCCCCCCCCCCCGCCCCATTGAGCAAAAAACCCAACTAAAATGGGCAAATTCATGTTACGATAAAAATAAAACACTTTTTAATTACATAAATTAGCCCATTTTAGTTGGGTTTTTTGCTCAATGGGGCGGGGGGGGGGCCAATGGGGCGGGGTCGGTTGGGTTGTGTTGTTGAGTTTGAGTACATTTCTATATCAGAGGCGCCTCTATACATATACACTTCGGATTAAAATAATATGTCGATTAATTGAAATATTTAAACAAAATATCAAATTCAAAATAAGAAAATATGGTTTAGTTTCACATTAAAATTCGATTAAATAAAATTTCGATATTATCATTTTCGACATTTTAATTTTCGACATTTTGTATTTTCGATATTTTGATTTTCGATAAAAAGTGTTCGATATTTTGAATTCGATAAAGTGAATTTCGATATTATGAACGTCGATATTTTATTTTCGATAAATTGAAAATTCGATTAAATAAAATTTCGATATTATCATTTTCGACATTTTAATTTTCGATATTTTGATTTTCGACATTTTGTATTTTCGATATTTTGATTTTCGATAAAAAGTGTTCGATATTTTGAATTCGATAAAGTGAATTTCGATATTATGAACGTCACCCGATAAATATACTTTAGTAAAACTTTATATGTCGGGAATAAAAATATATTTAGGATAAATAAACTGTACCCTTGTTCCATATTTAAATATTTTTTTTATTTGGGAGCAATAAACTTTTTTCTCCGTGTAGTGAAACAGAAAATATTTAATTAATTTTAGTTTAAAAAATCTTATTCTATATACCTTTTTATTTGCAGGATCATTTTCGTAATTCTATAATAGGATTATTTTAAAAAAATATTTAAATAATAATTACCCAAATATTTTCTGTTTATAATTATAATTCCGTTAACAAACGATAACTACCTACACATGAACTTAAATAAGTTTTTACGCATGAGCGAATTTGCAAAGAAGCATATTTTCGATAAACAGTTTTTATTAAAAACACAGCCATTTTTCTTACCTAATCCTTTTTTATTTGCTTATCTTATGTGACATAAGTTATGCCTGTCTATCGTATACACTCTTTATCTACCTGTCAAAAATTTTAACTAAAAAATATTATGTATTTAATGTGGGTTTAAAAGTACTATGATAAACTAATTTAAAAATTACCTAAAGGTAATAATGAACTTTTTACTCATTGTAAAGGGGGCCCATTAAAATCGTTTGCGGGGGAGCCCACTCAGAATTTGTTACGCCACTGCACTTGATATACAATTGGGCTAACTTGAAACGTTAATAACTTTTGTATTTTAAATGTAACACCCGGTATGTTAAGAAATTGATATGGAATCTTTTAAACAATGTCTTAAGATTCCAAAAATTCCACCCCCATTTCTGCAAGCCTAATAGCAAGAAAGTTATAGGCTATTTTTGATTGACGCGCATTTGTCTTATTTTAACAGAAAAAATTAATAACTCCAAAACTATTTACTCTAGGTATAGGACATGGTACAGTAATTTTACTCAAAATTTTATGTAGAATTTAAAAATGTAAAAATATATAGGGTGTTCCATTTAAAATAACAAAGTTGATGTCATTTCCGATCAAGCCGGAAGTGGTATTTTGTTTAAAATATTTTAGAAAAATAGGCTTAATTGGATTATAAACACTTTAAAAATTTCAAATCGATATCTTTTGCCTTTCCTCAGAAACTCAATGGACCACGAACGTGAAACACCCGTATTTCGTAAATGTGCAACACCCTGTATATAATTAAAATAATTTTAAAATAAATAAATAATCTTAAGGGTTGTCCATTTATTCAGTGAATAAATTTTTCATAAAAATATACTGTCTAGGTGTTATCGAATCTGTTAGGTATATTATGTGCCGAATCTATAAAAAAATTTTATGGGAGGGGAAAATTTTTTTGTCGTACTGTGTAATTTACCAAATATAGTAAGGGAGAAACCAATGAGACATTTTTTTTTCTGATGAAGTAGTACGTAATACTTTTATACTTTCGTAAAAACAAAAGAAGGTCAATATTTTAAAAACAAAAACACAAATGCAAAAAAATTATTTAAAGTGATGAGATTTTTACTTATTACATTGTCCATTTTGAGCAGAAACATAGGTATTTTAACCTTATGATTCATATCAAATATTTATTTTAAATTGAAATTCCTGGGCAATTCTGTGAACTGCCTATCGCCAAACAGAATAACAAAATTTCGAAAAAACCCAATCTTGTGTCTGGTATACCTTCCAATATTAAACATCTGGTTCACAGAGCTCGCTGATAAATAAAATAAATACAACAACAATAAAATTAAATTTTACTCAAAAACACATGTTTAACACCTTTGGAAAAAGTATTTGAAGTAAGTAGTTGTAAAATGTTTATTACCGAATGGACATTTCCCACGGAAAAACTTGGTTATTTTTGTTACAAAATTCGACCTCAATGATTTTTGTAACGTAAACAAATGTGAAAAGTAATAAATTTATGATCGATAGTAAATTATTAATAAATCTAGTAAAAGTGAGATGTAAATATTCTTGGATGTTGATGTTAACAGCAAATGTAAAATGTTGGGAAAAATAAAACCAAAGATCAAAAGACATGTTCTATAATTCAGATTATTAATTTAAAATATATTTTTTTTTCAATATAGCAATTTTACACAAGAAGAGCAACGTCTAATGTAGAAGTATTCTTTTTGTTATTTAAATATTTCATCAAATAAATTTTATATTTATTATCTCCAATGAGCATTTTAAGTTTAAATAACTACAAATTTACTACTAAGTCAACTTTAAAGTATTTTGTGCGGTTAACCAAAACGGTTTTATAACGGTATAGATACGAAAAATTACCAAATTTTGGGAATGGTTTATTTAGTTATTTTACCTACATAACTTTTTTGATCTACTAGAGAATAACGTAATAAAAACAATATAAATACCACAAATTTACGTAAAAATAACGCTATAATTACTAACTGTTTGTTCTCTCTTTCTAAAACATTGACATTCGTAATTTCGTTGTTCTTTTAATTTATATTTTACAAAATGTTACTTATAAAGTAATAAAGGCCACCTTAGAGTAAAATTAAAAAATATAACTTAAATTGTCAAAACTAATAATATTTTGCATTAAAACTCAAACGCACATTATTTTATTGTTAAAAATAGGCACAATACATCTTAAAAATTATATGCCCTCTAAATATTTTACGGTTTTAAGAAAAATTATTGCTTGGGTAACAATTCTACAAAACAAAACTTAAAACCTACAAAATTTTATAAAATCTTTTAAAAATCATTTAGTTTTAATAATTTTTTAATAACTAAAACTTTCCTTATTATATATAAATATATATATATATATATTTAGAATATATTTTAGAAAAATATTTATGAAAAATATTATATAAATGTTTAGATAAGTAATGGATACCATCTTAAAAACCTCATTATGGCGACCTAAAAAAAATCACTTAAAGTTTTATTTTTCACTTTAAGCTTATTTTTCCTTTTTAGTCAATATTAATAGTATTTATTACCACTAATAACTAATAACTAAAAAAATACCAGGCGAATAGGAATTATTTACGGTTATAAGGTGGTCTTAATATCGTAAAACTATGACTTATGAGTAACATTTACCATTAAGTAAAAATTCTGACGTTAAAATTACCGTTAAATTTTCCTTTAGGTGAAGTACACTTATAAGTAATTTTCTTTCGTAAAAATTACGTCCCGCATAATACTTTAAACCCAAATTGTTAAATATCTCTGAAATTATTAACTTTTCTTAATTTACTATTTGATTATGTAAAAAAATACCGGGTGTTACATTAAAAATAAAAAGTTATTAACCTTTCAAATTAAAGAATTAAAATTGTCAAATTTTAACGAAAACAAATTAATAATTTGAAAACTATTCACTTTAGGTATAGGAGATGGTACAGTAATTTAACTCATCTAATATTCATACATACAGGGTGTGTCAATGAATAGTTTTCACCCCGGTTTTTTCAGGTGCAACTTAAAAAAATAAAAAGCACTCGCATACATCTATTTTTAATTTATTTTTATATTTTTAACCCCATGTGCACATTAAAGCCAATAATACACACTTGATCCAAGGGATTAAAACTATTTACTTTAACGGTGCTAATGGCCTGTATACAGTATAGTTTAAGAAAGGGTTAAAAGGGGCAGCTGCTTCTTAGATAATCTTTAGGTAAACTTAAGTAAGCACTTGATATTTAGTTAAGATGAATAAATAAACACCAAATTTTATTTGCTGTAAAAACATTATCTGCCAAAATAAATAAAATCATCGCTTTGTAACAATTGAGTCTTATTTTTAGAGACGTTTCACAAAAGTTTTGTATGTTAAGAAATAGTTGCTTTCAACTTAATGGATTTTTAATTAAAGGATATGTATGTATATATTTTATTGTGTTGGACATTTTTATGGTTTTTGTATGGCCTAGACAATTAAAATATTCAACCTATCATAGGTAGGTACTTATTAGGTAGTGTTAATCATAGTTTTACTACTCGAGACCTCAAACCGTCGTAAAATTATCTATTTTCTTTTTAAGAGGTGGGCGCGGCGATTAATAGAGATGAATAATGCGCCGCCGGGAACTTGTCGCAATTAAACAGGAAGCCACAATGAACTCAAAATTATTGGCTCAAATTAGAGCGTCACTTTTAATTAGAAATTAACTTTATCATCAGCCACCGTCACTCTAATAACTTATTAGTAATAAGCAGTGAAAATTATTACACGGTTAAAGGGTCCATTTATTTTAATCCTGAAAAGTTTTTATTTTTATTTTTTCTACTCCCACCTCTAAAACGCCCATTATCGTACATGTTTCCATGGCACTAAGTGACCTTTTAAATTCGCATTGACAAGTTGTGGCTTAAGGCCTTTTAGCCACGGGTTAGTTGACAGTAGATTTAACTTCTAAAAGTTCCAAAGCCATCTAACGTCACTTTATACTTCTAATAATTGTTATTATAATAACTTTTTAAAGAAAAAGGGGTAGGTTAATTCCTTATTTTTAAGGCCTTTAAAATCCCTAAATTTTGTTGTATTCGTTTTTAAAAAGACTTAAGACAAAAATAATAAAAAATAACCCTTTTAATTTACCAACCGGTTTCTATAACCTAAAGGTAATTTCAAAGTTTTTTTTAGTATAATTTAACAAATAAAAGAAGAAGGTTATTTGAAGGTGTTTAAATTGACTATAAATAAACCAAATATTTTACTAGTTAGTAATATTACTTATAAGTTAAAAACAAGGTTATTTTAGAAGTTACATAACGTTAAATTAACTTAAAATTTCAACCTTTGAAAATAGTTAAGACAAGTTATTTTTGTAGACATATTTTTGTTTAGTTTAACTTTTGATATAAATTTTTGATTAATTTGGAAATTTCGTTAACGAACAAGTTATATTTTACCAAATATATTTTAATCGCTGGTAAATTAACGTTAATTAATAAACTGGTTAAAAAGTTATAGTTTTGCAGTTTTTATTGTTACCTGCATAGACCACCAAAAGTCATTCTTCATAAAAAGTTCTGCTTGTTTTGAAAAGTCTATTTCCATAGGTACTTAAAATTTGAAAATATTATACCTACAGGGGAGTCGAAAAACAAGAACACATGAAATACTATCAAGAGTAAACTACCTTTATTTTTCGTTTTGGAGAATAGTGACAAATAAAAAAAAAGTACTGTAAAGTATTGTAAAATTTCAACTTAGTATTCGATATTATACCTTTATTTATTTTGTTCTATAGTTGTCATTTTAAAAATATTTTTTAAAACGAAATTTTACAATTAATATCTAAAACTGTGTCACTTTGACATTTTTGTCATACATAGGAAGGGTTCAGAACTTCTGTCAAAAAAATCCGGGACATTTAGTGTAAATTTACCTTTATTAGAAAAAATGACACAATAAACAATAATCAAGTAACGTCCAATTGACAATTTGAATTGTAACATTTTTTACATGTAAACATTGTTCATTTTTGTAATTAATGTAAATTTACACAAAATGTACGTTTTTTTTACATAAGTTGGAAACCCTATACATAGGTAAAGTATACAGGAAATGAAGTACAAAAGTATAAATTAGAAATTCAATTTTAAAACTTTAAAATGTCAACTCAATACAATTAGACTTGGGATAGGATTTTAAATCTTTTATTTTTATTTTATTTGTCACTTTGTTCCAAAACGAAAAATAAAAGTATAGTAAATAACTAATGTCATAAGCCGTCATTTTGTGTCATGGACAAGTGCGAAAAAAGGTCTTATGACATTAGTTCTTTATGCTATTTTATCTATTTTGTAAAATTTCTATAAAAAAAATTAATTTTATACCTTATATTTAATTTGGTCGAATTTTACTTTAAATAGTTGGTTTGACAGTTAATGTCAAAATCGATTCCTTAATTTACTTATTTACAATATAGCCAACCTATAAAATCAAAATTTTGGGTGGGATAAAGTATCTCATTACAGCCCCTTAAGGGGCCGTTCATTAATTACGTGAGACAATTTTGGCGATTTTTCGACCCCCCCCTCCCCTTGGTGAGATGTCGTGAGATTTTGATCGACCCCCTCTCCCCCTCCTTAATCTCACGTGAGATTTTTTTAAATGCATGGTCTTAATGTAAATAAGTTAATCTGTGCTTGATTCCATTAGATTTATAAAAAAAAACAATTTGCTTATAATTACGTGATATTTGCCGAGGACCCCCCTCCCCCCCACGTGAGATTTAGTGAGGTTTGGCTCGACCCCTCCCCCCCCTAAACACCTCACGTAATTAATGAACGGCCCCTAAGCGGTGTTATAATGAGGTCATTATGAACGCAAAATAAATAGATAAAGGTAGTTTACTCTTGGATTGCTCTATTTAAAGCAAAAATTGCCACTTTCATAGAAACTTCATAATTTGTTCAATTGACAACACTTTTGACTTTTTAGGTTCATTTTCTTCATTCTGTTTTTTCAAAAATGCAATTAATTGCTTGTATTTTGAAATGTCACTGCCTTCATATATCGATGCGTTCAGATTTTTGGACTAAAAATACAAGAAAAAATAAAAAAAAATATTTTTTAAAAGCATTAGCTTCCGAAAAAAACCGTACACGTATTTCTTTATTAATAATTTTTTCAAAGCGCATTTAAAGTATTTTCCAAAAATTTAAAGGGACAGGGCATTTAAAAAATCATTAGACCCAGGTATGTTCCTTTGCCCTTTAAATCCCGACTAGAAACGTACACAATGCGAAATCCAAGAAAGAGAAAATTTAAAGGGACAGCTCCGCAGGGATAAATCAGCTGATCCGAAATTGCGTTGAATGGATGGCCATCTCGAATCGGCAGCAAGGTATTTCTTCGATTGTTGCAAAGAATTTAAAAGGCAGCACGGACAAAAGCTAGTAAGTGTGCCCTGCGAGAAGAACCTTGCACACGAGTGGATACGTCTTGGCGATTTTTTTTTCGGGGCACAAAGGATGAAAAATCACCTGAAAGAAGCGAGCAAGAAGTGTTCCTTAGGCACAAGTTGGTATTCGGTATAGACACGAGCAAGTTTGCGTTATTAATGCGAATCGCAAATATATGGGGTCGTTTCGGTATAAAATATTATGTACTTCCCACGATTTCGATGAAAGAACATTATTCTTTCTATAATGCTTTCAAATTTATTGCAAAGTCTAAGATTAATGTGAAATAATTCGTTGGTAAAGTAAAATAACCAAAATCTAAGTAAAATAAAGTTTTTTAAAACTTTTTTTAATCAATTAGTTGTATTCAACCATTAACATTTTTTTAAGGTAAATAACCTAAATCTACCTATAAATAAATTATGGTTAATTTAGTTTAGTTTAAATGGACTATAAATAAACCAAATATTTAATATTACTTAAAAGTTAAAAAGTAGGTTATTTTAGAAGTTACATAACGTTATATTAAATTCAAATTTTAACATTTGAAAATGGTTAAGACTAGTTATTTTTTAAACATATTTTGGTTTAGTTTAACTAGCCACAGCTTTGGTTGATTTGAATATATTTTTTTAACCGACAAGTTATATTTTACCAAATATATTTTAACTCGCTGGTTAATTAACGTTTATTAATAAACTGGTTAAAAAAGTGATGGTTTTGCAGTTTTTATTGTTACCTGCATAGAAAAATTAGTTTCAATACAGCTTTATAAATAAACTTATAGGTTCTGAGTTTTGTATGGACCGCCGTTTTACTATTATACATGGTTTTGGCAATTATCGTATATTGTAAAAAGTCTAAGAGTTGTAGGTATATATGTAGCTATTTTCATTAAAAGGTGTCACTAATACATACTTTTGTAGACTTGCAGGTTATTGTATAAATAGTTAGTGCAACACTCGTGTGTTAAAAAACCTTATTAATTAAAATAATATAAAAGTCAAATTACTTTTTGCAATTTTCATAGATTGCAAAAACTCACTTTGTAATTGTTAAGGTATATGCGATTGTGCTTTATGGAAAAAAGAAAAGATTTTATGGAGAAAAGTTAAATATTATACATAGTTTTGGCAGTATAAATACTTATTGCAACACTTGAATGTTAAAAAAACTTAAACTTTACTTAAAATACAAGTATTGCATTCGACTTTTGGCAATATACGAATGTTGTAAAAAGTATGGCAGACCTGTCTATAGGGGAAACAAAAAACACTAGATTTAAGGATTTTCTCCATGAAAGCTTTACTTTTTTCCATAAAGAACAATTGCATAAATGTTAACAATTACATAGTGAGGTTTTGTTTTAAAATATGGTATTATGTAGTACTTCATCAGAAAAAAAAATTCCCATTGGTTTTTCTCTTAGAACTGCCTATTTAAAATATCAATTGATATGTATACATATATTTATGAGTAATATTATTCAGGATCAAAATTTTATTTTAAAGATCTGTAAGTTACATATATCTATAGATATACATAGCAATATTGGGTAAATCATGATTATAAAGAGTTTAAATAAACTTAAACGGGTTATAGTATCTTGAAAAAAAAAGATACTTAAAAGTAACTTAGATACTTAAAGTATCTAAGATACTTTTTAAAGTAACTAAGATACTTTTTAAAGTAACGATACTTTTCAGTGTAACTTAAATACTTCCTTAGAGAAAATTGGGGGAATTCCAGAATAATTCAAAGTATAGGTAATACCTACAACTTGTTAAATTTTCATTATTTTATAGTTTTTATTTATACTTAAAAGTAACTTAGTTACTCAAAAGTATCTTAGTTACTTAAAAGTATATTAGTTACTCTAAAGTATCTTAGATACTTTCTAAAATATTTTATAACTAAAGATACTTTCAACTCAAAGTATTTAGTTACCCGAGGTAACTAAGTTATTTTAATTAAAGTATCTTAGAAAAGTAACTAGATACTTTTCAGAAGTAACTTTCCCAGCTCTGCTTAAGAGTTAAAAAGTAGTTAAAAAAGGGTAAAAGAAACCAAAAACTACCAAATAATTAACTTATTTTTAACCAAAAGGTACATTAACCAACAAGTTAAATTTAACTAAAATAACGTTAATTTTACCATAATTGAATACACCACCACTAAATTAATTAATTTAGCTATTTGGGTTCTTACAACCAACACTTTTAACAGAAATGTGTTTTTAAATAAAATGCAGAAAATGTCCCAAATCTGCTGTGAAATTTGCCAATTAACTTCTTAACACATAAAAACAATATAAAACATAAAATACGTTCCAATAAATCATGACATCCTTGAAACGTCAAATTCGAGCATGTCGATTATAATTTGTTTCTTCGCCATGCCGACTCGATTGCTTTTGTAATTGGAAAAGAAAATTCCCACAGTAATTAGATGCGAAATCTCATAAGAATTAAATAACCGATCTGTGCGATTCGATGTCTCGAGTATTGAAATGAGAAAAAAATGCCGCGTACAAGAATACGCAGCTGCGTACCTCGTATTTGCACTGTTTTTCCCATGCTTGGAAAAGCGCGTTCAGCAATAACACTGGTCGACAAAATAAAAAAAAAGTTTGACCACTTTTCCCTTTAAAAAACTGTTTAGAAGTTGAGGTGGGGTTAACAATTCAAAAATAAACTGTTCTTCCATCTTATAAAATTTTAAAATGTTTTTATATATTTTCCATTAAAAAGTTTTTTAAGTGTTTTATTTTTTAACTAAAATATGCAATTTTATTAAGAGCACTAGGATAAAAAAATACTAAAAAGCGTAAAATGTTTCACTAACCTATCAAAATTGCTGTCGATCAGTGTAATTGGGCGAATCTCACGAAATGTCCCCCGATAGTGTTACCCGGTGATATTTAATAAAGCTAAATGAGTTTGACCTACACTTTTATTGTGTTTTGATCTTTCATAATTAAGTAGATATTACAGCTCAGGTTCCAGATTTTTAACCGCAATTAAATATTTTGTACAATGTTTTAAAAGTCCTAAACCTATCCTCCGTGACTTTAACTCTTTCTAGGTTAACTTATATGTTTTCAAATATCTGAGGTAGTAAAAGCATACTAAAAATATCAGTTCACTAAGTAAATTAAACACATCCAAAGCAATCGAATCAAATATAAAATATTATTAAAAATTAAAGGAAATGATTTTTATAACAATTTATGTAGGTGTTACAAAAATTGATTCTATCCTCCGTTAATCATTTTAAATAAACAAAAACCTCTGTTTACGACATTATAGATGCATGTGATTCCTGAAGGTTAGTTAGAATTTATATGCAGATGAGAGTGTTGCTGTTTTATGATTCAAAAGTTTAAGTTCATTAATTTGCCATTTAAAAACCTATCCACTGTGAAGTGTAATATCTCAGTAAGTAGTTTTTTTATAAATATTTTATATATGTACAATTGTATTTTTTTTAAATATTAAGGTGTCAAAAGAAACAATAACTTATTTCAAATATACATTTGAAGGGATGTTTAAAAAAAACCTAACCTCCGTGAAGATATTTTCCGTGAAGCTCTAATATTCAAAATGTATGATTTCTTAAAATTCTTGCATTAGTGCAGAACCACTTATGTTATGTTATTACTAGACCTGGTGGCTTCCCAAAAACCCCATTCTAGACTAACAGTGATACAACCAAAAATATCATTTTCACTTGGGGGATATCTCAATATATTCCCAACCCAATTATTATTTTTATAAAAATGGAGATATTAAGGAATTCTTTTGAGTTATTATTTATTATTTTTACCATAATACTATTGATTATAATAATTGATAAATTATCAATGATAATACCAAGATCAGGTTCATCTTTAGAGTTATACTTGCGAAGTCACACCAAGATTACTTTTAAGGAAAATATATTTAGAATGCAAGTTTATCTATTTTTGTTATGGAACAATATTGGTTCTGCATTCTATAGATGATTAATTTCAATTATAAATTATGTTACGATAATTATAATACTTGACATTCCACCTAGCTACCAGTCGTTTTGAATGCATGTTATGTTGCTGTTTAAATTAATTGAGACTAGTACTTAGTTGTAAATAAATTATGTTGTTTTATTACAAAAATACTCATGTACACAAATAGTTATTTAACTATGTATTTATTAATATGTTAGAATTTATTACTAATAACACTGGTCAACAAAATAAAATTTCTTGTTTGCCACAAGGGAGCCAATAAATTTTTTAGGTTAATTTGGATGGGCTGATTCAAAAAATGACAATCATTTTGCCTAATTAGCCTTTGTTTGTCCTAAAAAAGATTTAAAAAATTTCTCCAAACCGTTTCTTGTTATAAATGGGTGGTTTTCAGTAACTTTTAAGATAACATGTCCCTGGGGTATTAAAACTAAAACCTTTATATTAGCCATCATTTTTTTTACATTTTACTAGACATTATCGATTTATAATACGAAAAGTTCAATATCCTATAAATTTATTTTTTAATTTTGGTTTTAAAACTCCTGTTTCACATGACCGTCGCATGTCCCTCGAGCAAAATCCAATATTTGCGATCTTCTAAAAATTTAAGTCAACTTTTAAGTAGCCAAAGAAAATGATATTGAACAAATGTTGGGTTTTTGGTGTTATAAAATTGTCTTAAACAGCCATTATTGTTAATGTTTAGGCTAAAAATAATAACTGAAAGTTGTCCCGACATTTCATCACATGAAGAACTTTTAGGTCGTCTTTTGACAGTTCCTGTCGCGTATTTGGATATAGAAAAGGTAAAGTTTAAAGTTTTTCGTATTTTTTTATTAACATGACCGTCTATAGTGATAAAATAGCAACATAATTAGTTATAAATTGCTCGCTATGTTTTTTGTTGGTTGTTTACCGGTGGAAACTCTAACCTAAAATTCACAACATGGGGATACTTTTAATTTTAAGCAAATAAAAATGTGTGAAATCACATGAAAAAAAAAGTATGCGACGGTCATGTTAAAAATTTGTTTATTTTTTATTTTAAACCCTTTTAAGTTTTATTTTTATGCACATAAAGCACTTTCTTCATCATTCTGGCATATTTGACCAAGTTACCTAAAAGAAAAAAGTCAGTTGAACTAAATCCGAACAATTTTTTTTTTCAAAATTAAATCAGAATATTAAAAGATACGTGAAAACCACCCAGATATCAAATTAAACTATTTTGTTGACGTAAAAACATTAGTAAAAAAACTGAAGGGCACAAAATAATTTTAACAAAGTATAATAAGCTAAAACAACATAAATAAATAAATTGTTCCACAATAATCAAAATAATTTAATTTTTAGCTTGGTTTAATTTTATATTTATTACGAGAAAATGTAAAAGTATTTTTTTAGGACCGTTGTGTGAACAATTTCAAAAAAAATTTAAAGAATGTTTAAAAAAAATGTAACTACACATTTTTTAAAAGCATTCCTGTTGAAATAAACATTTCGCAAAATATTTACGTATACTTGATTTTTTACGTGATGAGTATTTATCGACATTGTTTATTTATAGTATCCAAAAACATGTAAATATTGAAGTCAAGTATTCAAATTTACATTATACATAATAAACTCAAGTTTAAAAATAACCTCAAATAAAAAGAATTGCACATACATTTTAACTAAAAATAATTCCGAATTTTAGATCTTTGATGTAATATAACCACTAATTTGAAAAAATAATTTTGGGCTAGAAAACTTGATTTCTTAGTATGTTTTTAGTATAAAAAATTCACTCGGTACTGGGAATTTGCCTCTACTAGAGTTAAAAATATTTGTAAAATTACATTTTTACCAAGCAGTTGCATAGTAAAATTATATTTTGTTATAGCCAAACAGGTTCCAATTTTACAATGTTTTTGTTTTTGTCAGATACTTAGAGTAATTTTACAATTCTGTATTGTAGAATTGAATTTGAAATTTTGTAAAATTTCTATAGATATTCGGAATTTAAGATAATCAATAAAATTACTAACCAAAAATTCGCTATTTGAATTACAATAAGTGTTTGCAAATATACAAATCATTTTTTATTTTATAAAACTTCTGTTTGCATTCTTACTACATATCATTTTAATCGTGTACACTGTTAAAATTTTTTGTAAAATTACAATTGTTTTGCAAAACAAAGGATGTATAAAATTACAAATCAGTGTATACAAAGTTATAATACAATTTGAGTAATCTTCCAAGACATGTTGAAAAATCCACTAAGATAAGTTGTAATTTTACAATCTATATGTATAAATCCTACACGCATTGTAATTTTACTAAACAGTTTGACAGTTTATAATAAAAAGCATCTCAGATTTACAAACGTTGTTTGTAATTTGATTTGCTATAATGTTATGTAAAATGCATAGTGTGTACCGGTTGCGGCAATCACGTGATGTTCTTACATCTCGCCTCGGTTGACTTAGGTGGACAGTATATAAGCTCAGGTGTCTTTATTTTTTGGTGTGTTCCAATACGCCAAATTGACCGACATTGATAAGACCCAAAATAGGTCTATGTCTAGCTGTCTGTCGGTATTTGACGTTGGTGGAACACACTTAAAACAAAAACTCTGGCGAGGTGAAGGTTCAATTTTTTTAAATCTTTACAGTAATAGGTCAATACAGTTTCTTGAAAAGGTTTTTTTTTTTCGTAGTATAATTACAATACCATCATTCGTAAATTACTAAATATTTTTAGTGTAATTTGTTGTAGTAAATAACAATATTTGTATTTTATAATTACAATACACCATTTTAAAATTACTAAACATATTTAATATTTTGTTTAGCAAAATTACAATACATGTACATTAAGGGGACCATTAATTACGTGAGGCATTTTTCTGATAATTTGGCCGATTTTTTCAATGAATTTCTTTCATATTTTGCCGGTCACTATATATTTAATATGATTCATGTTTGCAGGTTATATTTGTTGACATTTTTATTTGCCCACAGCCACCCAAATTGCAAAAACAAACTTTGCATATGCGTATACATAAATACACACATAAGCCTCATAAATCCATTATTTTCCGCCCCACAGTTAGCAACGCAGCGTTTTGTATTAGCGGTGAATCATTTTATTGCAGCCATAGGGGCGTTTGTTCTCCCTGCGGAGCATTTCGATGGGGTTTAAATTAAATGACGGCACACACACAGACATAATCACGTACTGACAGATTAGATCGATTACACAATGGCACTTCGTATGCAAATCCATTATACGGAACCCTCCTCAATAGTTGAGCAAGAGCAACGCAATTTCAGAAGAGATGAAGAGACAGGTGGATTTTTGCTAAAAATGTCAAATTATTTCTTTTATTATTATTACTTTTCTTAAATTTTTTCGAAATATTGAAGTTTAAACGTCAAGTCCTCGTTTTAACTCAAGTGTTGGTAAACAATTACCTACAGAGCCCGCCCTTTGCACGACAGTCATCTTGAAAACAATGCAAGCGGCGAAGTTGTGGTGAATGCACGTATAGTGCCAGTCAAAATTTCAGTACTGTGAGTAGGTATTTTCTTACGAATATATATTTCATTGTAATTTATTTAAAGTTATATGTGATTTGTTGATAAGTAGCATCCACTAATAAAAAATATCAGTAAAATACTTAATTCCGAATTATAATCTCAAATTTTTTATCCCATTTATTACCGTGTCGTCAGTTCCATGTTCAATGTTTCGGATATCTTTTTTTCGCAAACTTCAATTTAAATTCTGCTTGCGCAGAACTTGTTTATTTAATGTCATTATAAACTCATATAAATTTGGTGTGAGTTCCATATCTAATAATTGAGATATCGGTATACAAAAAATCCACCAGCCGCCGCTGATGTGTGGTATTATTTGATTTTAATATATTTAATGAATAATATGCTCAAAGTTGCAATAAATCTTATATTTTCCAATAAATTATGTATTTAATTAGTACCCTGGTATACTCGTCACTTCCCTTGCATTCAAATTTAGAAAACACAGATGTTTCAGAAACTGTTTGAAAAAGTGACTGGCCCGGTCTGGAACAGTATATTTATTATATTATCTATGTTCTCATAACAAAATACTGTTTTCTCCGAAAACTATATAAACAAAATGAGGTCAAAAGTTGCCCAATTTGTGACAGTGATTATGTGGTGGATGGTTAGTAAATAGTATACTTTTGTAGTCCTGTAATTTTTAGGAATGTTTCTCTAAGAAAATTCGCTGAATTTCAAATAAATGTAACAATGGTCAGGACATAGAGGCAGAATGTGAAACACCCGAAACACACACTTTTTGCCTTAAAAAATCGTTATCCTATATGCTAAACTATACGTATTTTACAATTTAGATAAAACAACTAAAAACGTAGAGAATAAGGCACTTTAATTGCTAAAATGTTATTTCAAAATACATAAAAAGTTAGACTTTGGCTAACGATGCAATGACCCTATAATTTTTAACTTAAGTGAAATATTAGCGATAGAGTTTCTATCATAGAAACTTGAGTATATAGAATTTTTCGTCGAAAATTTAATTCTGCTAAAGGATAATTTTATGCTGTAATATAAGTCAAATATAAACCATCTTGTAAAAAAATCCATACAATGAATTTGCCTTATCCGATTACCTCGATGGAATATTTTTTTAAATCTTTTAATCCAGTTATACTAAACCCAAAATTCCGCCCTTTTCACTTTCATAAATTTTTTTGTAGAAAACCAGAGTTTGTAATTATTGTAACAAAGGAAAATATTTTACCAAAAGTTTTAATCATTTTTTAATAACTAAAACTTTCCTTATTATATTTTTGAAAAATATTTATGAAAAAATATTATATAAATGTTTAGATAAGTAATGGATGCCATCTTAAAAAACTCATTATGGCGACCTGTAATAGTATATTCTGTAACAAGTTTGGAATACAGCATATTCCGCTCGAGTGAAAAGTTTGTCACACGAGCCGAAGGCGAGTGTGACGGTTTCACGAGAGCGGAATATGCAATTCCAAACGTGTTTCAGACTATACTTTTTCTACGCTTATAAAAAAATCCAGAGAAATAATTTAATTGGAAAAAAGTTAGGTTATCTTTTGACAGATGTTAGATTTTATGATGGTAGTAAATAAGATAATTTTTGAATAAGCTTATAAAAATTACTTACATAATTTTGCAGAACCTAAATTGGGAAGTATAAAGAAGAAATGGACAAATTGTAAGGAATGACAAATAAGTTATTATTTGAATTTCAAATTTTGAATTAACTAATGACAGACGTAAACAATTAACCAGTGCTGCCATCTCTTTGGGACTAAGTCAAACCTAAATATTCTAATAGAATCCTACTAAATCGGCCAAACAGAATTACAACTAGCTTGTAAAGAAGATATATTTTGGGTATTTTTGTTAACGCAAACTGTTTTAAATCCTATTGTATACTACCGATTAATATTTTCTACCGGGCCTTTCTGAAAAAACTAGATTTGGTAGGAATACAAGTGAGTTATAAAATAAACATAGAGATGTCGCCCCCAGTGCTCATTCCATCATTAGAATCTGTGCGGAATAATTATTCTGTAACACTTTATGGAATATACGTAATTCCAGATTAAAAAGTCATATAAGAACTGTCAAATTCTGTAATAAGCGTAGAAAAAAAGTTTTATTTTTTACTCTAAGCTTATTTTTCCTTGTTTAATCAATATTAATAGTTTTTAAAACCTACAAAATTTTATAAAATCTTTTAAAAATCATTCAGTTTTAATTTAAAACTGAAAGATTTTATAAAATTTTGTAGTTTTTAAGTTTTGTTGAATTTTTACCCAAGCAATAAATTTTCTTAAAAACGTAAAATATTTCGAGGGCATATAATTTTTAAGATGTATCGTGCCTATTTTTATCAATAAAATAATGTGCGTTTGAGTTTTAATGCAAAATATTATTAGTTTTGACAATTTAAGTTATAATTTTTAATTTTACTCTAGGGTGGCCTTTATTACTTTGTAAGTACCATTTTGTAAAATATAAATGAAAAGAACAAAGAAATTATGAATGTCAATGTTTTAGAAAGAGAGAGCAAACAGTTAGTAATTATGGCGTTATTTTTACGTAAATTTGTGGTATTTATATGGTTTTTAATAAAAACTTTTTATTGCGTTATTCTCTTGATAGATCAAAAAGGTTATTATGTAGGTAAAATAACGAAATAAGCCATTCCCCAAATTTAGTAATTTTTTATAAAACCGTTTTGGTTAACCGTAAAAAATACTAATATTATAATTACAAATTTAATTTTAAAACATTTTAGATAAAAAAATCATATTAGCACTAAAAAGGCGCCAACTAAAGTCCCAGTTTCCACGAAAAAGTGTGTCAAACATCAAGATCGTGAAAAAAACCCTGGCACAACCTTTAAAGGCAAAGGCATTGAAAAAATTTTTTAGTCTTTATTTCAATTCATTGTGTTCAGCCATTGTAAACCACATACATTATTTTATCAATGCTCAGGGCATCAGGTACGACTCGGCATTTTTTTCTTAAGAAAAACATACAAGACAATACAAAATGGACCGGACCAGCTCAAAAAGCAAAAATCCATAAATTGGTTAAATACGTATTTTAATATAAAAAGTGACAATCTTTTTTAAAAACCCAACCCAACATTTTAGATGAAGAAGAAAGGAAAAATAAAAATCACTTTTGGAATAGTAAACTAGCATAAAAAAAGATATCAAAAATTTCTTAAAATCGTTTCTAGGATATGTGAACTATTCGTTGTCGCAGATCTTTAATAGAACGTTTTGTAGACCACAGATTCTTAATGACCCCATAAGAAATAGTCTAATGGTGTCAGATCTGAAGATCTAGGGGGGCATTTTATTAGTTAAATAAATTAAAATAATTTTTTTAAAATCTAATAGAAAAAATTCTTTTTAATCCGATTCTGGACTCTCTTCTAGTGTCCATCATTGCATGCTATTTACGCAAGTTGCATCTAAACCAGCTGATTCAACAACAATACCTTTTGGACCTTTAAATTTAAAATCCACCTACAGTTGAAAATCTTTAAAGGGAAAACATATGATCGTACCTTAGAACCTGTGGGAACCAAGAAAGTCACAAAAGGAATCATTCTTCTCCTAGAGTTCTACCTGCGACCATATGATTTACGACGTTATGAGAACCGAAATTTGTCAGAATTGCTCAACTGTTATTAAAATGTAAACACATTGGATAATACTACGTCATTCTTGGTTCAGTTTTAGTTCAGAATCACACGTATAGCTTTATTAGGGTAATTCCACAGGGCACCTTTATGAGACCAGGTTAGTATACAGGCACAATATTTTAGCATAAAAGAGTATTTATTGCTTAAAGAAAAAAGTTCTTATTGGAAGAAGTATAGTTATCTTAAAAACAAATACAAAATCTCTTGAATGATTCTTCTTTCAACCGGGTGATAAAGTGTTACTTATTATCTTGGAAAGGTGATATTTTGCGAACAGTCATTTACTAACAAAACACATATTCACACATAATTATAATTGTTTGAGTGAACACAGTGTCGTAGAAACTTTAAGCTTTAAGCTCATTGTCCCATACCAACTTTGAGGTTAGGTTTTTATAACATTTGATGCAATTTTTAGATTATACAGTTCGGCTACCATTTAAAAGGTGTACCTCTCAAACGTCGATAAAATAAACCGTTTCCGAGATATTCCAGATTACAATAATTGTTATATCGCATTATTTAAAAGGATTAAAGGGTATATGATAACAAATTTTATTTTTTAATTGATAAACTAAAAAGAGCATTCCATGAGCCTCAGGACATTTTGCCCTGACCGTCACATTAAAAAAGTCTAGTCCTTTAATGCGATATAACAATTATTGAAATCTCGAAAACGGTTTATTTTATCGAAGTTTGAGACGTACACCTTTTTAATAGTAGCCAAACTGAGTAATCAAAAAATTGCATCAAATTGTATAAAAACCTAACCTCAAAGTTTGTATGGGACAATAAGCTTAAGCAACCCCTGTTTCTACGACGCTGTGTTCACTCGAACAATTGTAATTATGTGTGAATATGTGTTTTGGTAGTAAGTGACTGTTCGCAAAATATCACCTTTCCAAGCCTACCACAGTAGAAGTTATATTAAACAAACTGATATGATAAGTAAAACTTTATCACCCTGTATCTTTTAAACATACGTAATTAGGAAAAATATTTATTTAGATTTTCGTCTTATTTTGACTTGCTTAATCTGCTCCTAAATTTATGCCACTAAGTTTAGGGACACCTTGTTTATCCATATATAATTTTAATTACACCCTGTATAAGTTTTTTGTATGAATGATTTTAAAAACATAAAAGTTTTTAATTGCCATAATTTTTCGCCAAATTTGTAGAAACCTTGCAAAATAAGTGAAAACCAAAGTTCATCGTAACATTTAAATTCCGTTTGTTTAGCATTAATCAGGGGTATTCCGATTATAATTATAGCAAACTTAGTCACTTGCAAAACCATCAAACGAAAACAATTAATAAAAATTTGCAACCTTAGTCAAGAGAGGATATTGCTAAAGGCAACAATGATCGAGCCACATAAGGATTTCCGATTAATTCCGCACTTTTATGAGTTCATTGCATTGCGACAATCGCTGTTTGTTCTACTTTTGCGGTTTTGTCTTGTGATTGTATGAGAAAGGATTAGTAATACATCGGTTTGGTGGGATTGTTTTTTGCGTGTATTTGCCTATTAGAAAAGGTGTTAGTTAAATCAATTAAATCAGTACTTTTATGGGTTATTGTAATGGGTAATTTAAAACGCAAAGTGGTATTAAAATAATAATAAAGAACTAATGTTATAAGACGTCCATTACAAAACTCTTTATGCTATTTTATCTATTTTGCAAAAATTCTATAAAAAAAATAATTTTATACCTTAAATTTAATTTGGTCGAATTTTACTTTAGATCACAATCATTGGTTTGACAGTTAATGTCAAAATCGATTTGTTATGCCGTCCTTAATTTACTTATTTTTTACAATGAGCGGCTGATAATATTAAAGAAGAGAAAAAAGATTTTCTTTGTTGGTAAACAAAATTTATTGCCAGAAAAGTCTCGTAAGTACTAGAAACATCTTAAAAATATTATAACCAATATGCAAAATATTATGCTGTTTAAAGTATAGCCAACCTATAAAATCAAAATTGTGTGCGAAGTATCCGAAAAAAGATGCCACCACTGGTTTTCAAAATGAACAGTGAAGTGGGTTAAAGTTACGAAATACATCAGTAAGTATTGTAGTAGTAGGTACTGATAATTATATTTTACCAAATTTCCTTTTAATTTGATGATTTCAAAATGGTGTGTTATTTAATAGCGTGTATGTTATTTTTATGTAGGTTTACTTACATATATGGTTATATTAATTGTAATGTTGAATGATATTTTTATAACAGTTTTTCTATATTTGGAAATTTTATTTTAATATCTAACATCTAATATTTTAATATCTATTATTCTTTACTTGTATCGTTATCTTAATTGTAATGTAAAATAATATTTTTATAATGGTTTTTCTATATTTGGAAATTTTATTTTAAATTTTTATTGTACATACAAATAAACACTTGTTGCTGTTTGCTGTTTATTTAAGTGCTTTTTTGCAAATTTATTGCTATGTTTGTGGTATCCCAAAAAATCCCAATTCTTATGTAAAATTGTCCGCTGAATCCGAAAATGTCGCCAAAAGTTAAAAAAGTAAAACCGTTTTTGAGATAAAGTCAATTTTCCATTTAATATGGAATTGACTATATCTCAAAAACTGCTCAACTTTTATGATTTTTGACGGTATTTTCGGATTCAGGGGACAATTTTACATAAGAATTGGCTGTTAAATTTTGGGATACAATGGTATTTCGTGGTAAACCATGGTAAAAGTGAAAAAGCAGCTACTAATAACGGTCTTCAAACATTTCTGGGGATACAAACGTTATGTAAGTAAAAAAAAACATTATCATAGCAAACTAACCTTTAAATTTTGTTAAACACACGCTATATAAAAGCACACTTACTCAAATATTTAACAAATATTTTTGAGTTAAATTAACATTTGTTTAGGAGTTATTTAAACTAATGTATTATGTTGAAATTACATTACATTATATTATATTACATTATATTATTATACTACAATATTCAAAAAAAATATTATTTAACAATCTTATTTGTGTAGGACCTTTTAACACAATAATTTTTGTTAAATCTTTTGAAATTTTAATATTTTAATTATTATAATTTTTGTATCAAGTAACATATATCATTTATGTTATAAACACTAGGAAGTTTATGTAAATTTTTACATAATTTATTTAACACGCATTATTTTTAACACAAATTTTATAAATTTTCAACAGTTTATAAACTTTTGTTTATTATTTTGTGTTCTACAGTTTTTTTACTAATATTTTTGCAAAAACAAAATGTATTTACATATGTATATTATTTTTTATTATACATTGTATAATAAAAAATTAAAAAAATACTTGCGTATTTTTAAAAATTAAACATTTTTAGGTCTAGATGGTTTTAAGTAGACAGCCTGTATATTAAAGGTTAAATAAGGAAAAATAAAAATATAAAAACACACAAAGAGATTACTAGATCGCAGACTTTTGACGTCATAATAAGATTATTTTTCTATTAAAGAAGAAAATTGTCTACAAAAATTAATTTTTGGTTTATATCCTGTACATAAATCTAATAAAGTAACCAATTTACTCCAATGGATCTCAAATTTATTAGGTTATATCAAAAATTGCTTTTCGTGCAAAGTGCAATGTTTCTATAGCAAGTTTTGAACCTTCCTGTTGCTAGTGCACTTTTTTATGTCTTATTTAATCACCCAACATCTTTTTTAAATGAAGCATTTATTACTTGCACCTATAGAGCCTCACATAAAGCCATTGCACAGGTTTCGTGGAAAAGCCAAAAAACTTTCTGTACCTTACATCGAAAGACACACAGCTGTTTTCAAATACCACTATTTTCGGGTCAGCTGTTTTCTTATAATGACAGGTCTTAATGGACAACGCAAGGTCTGGTTGCACCATAAAAGGTAACCTGTGAGGATACGGTGGGAAACTTTTTCGGGATCCCAAGCAGCACCGGAGCCAACAAAAGTTTCACCCCTTTGCCTTCATTTAATATGCTAAATAAGTGGGTGTGCCACAGGGTGGCATAATGGGAGCATTTGTAGTTCAATGCTGAATAAATGATTAAATACTAATTTGAACGTTTCCTAATGAAATTTTGTGACGTTTTTCCCACATTTTCCACTCGTGGTACGGCCCTGGAGCAGGGTAACTACCTCCACCAACATAAAAACAGCCTGTTGCTCTGTAGGGGCAGTAAAATTAACTGAACAGATGCGCGCGCGCACCATTTGTTTTTTATCGGGATCTTGCGGTCAAGCGTTTAAGGTAAAGAAATTTATTGACCAGCTGATGATATTTTTGTCTGGTTAAGAATGACCTGGAGCACTGATTGATTTTGATGTACTACGTACCTACGTTTTTTAATTTTGATGGAATAGGTTTAAATCGTTAATTTTAACAGTTAATTAATGCAGGATGTTTGTCTCGATTAATTAAACAGGTCTGTAATTAGAGTACATGTCGCATTATAATTATTATTACCGAATTAATTGGTCAGCTTTATTGGAAAGGAAAAACAACATTAGCTGTTTTAAATGTTTATAAGGTATATTTTAGAAATGTACATTTTAAAAACCTTATATTTAATAGATACACTATATTTTTTTAACGACTTTAAATTTTTTTTGTTAATTTTTTTTTTTTTTTTAATTTAAATTATTGTTTAAAAACTTTACCCAAAAACATATTTGTAATAGATGGGGCTGTAATGAAAAAAAAAATCAATTTTGTTCGATTTTTCTTCTTATACGATTCTGAAATAATTTTTCTACAAAAATATCACTTTTTTGGTAATAATTATCTTATTAAATTAAATTTGATTTTTGCCAGCATTAAATCCTTTAATTTAAAGGATTATTGTACTATTTTTAATAAAAATACTTATTTTGTCAATTAATTAATTTAATCCTAATTGAGGTATACAAAATGGTATTTAGTTATTAATAATAATTATTATTGAAGTATAAAGTAACTATTTATACATAGTTTAGCATAATTTAATCAATTTAGTTCGAAGATTAATTTGCAAACAAAAAGACGTCCTTTCGTTAAGCAGTTATTCATAATGAATTTTTTAACAGTGGAAGAAAAAATAGAAATGATTTTGATTTATGGAGAAGCAGGCATCAATCTTGATGATGCTGTTAATATCTACGCTCAGCGTTTTCCGGAAAGAATTCGATCAAGTACTTCATTTCACCGTACAGTCAAGCAGGTTACTACAAACGGGAGTGTTCAACCGAAAAAAGAGTTCGTCGAGCAACAGTCACAGGTGGAAATAATGAAATTAATGTATTAGCAACGGCCCCTAATCCTCATGCAAGCACACGAGATTTGGGAATATCCCAGAGCAGTGTTAGCAGAATATTAAAACGAAATAAATTTAAAAAATAAAACCAAGTATTTTATTCAAAAATTATTGGAGAATCGTATACAGAAGAAAAATCGAACAAAATTGATTTTTTTTCATTACAGCGCCATCTATTACAAATATGAAAAAATGTTTTAGACAAAATCTACCTATTTTTAGTCGAATGATCAGAATCTGCAATAAAAAATAGGGTGTTCCATTAGAAATTTTAAAGTTACTGTTCCCCCTATAAGGAAGAGAGTATAAGGACTAATTTTAGTACTGATTGATTTCCCCCTTCGAATCATTTAATTTTTATTTTAAACATTTTTTAGTAAAATGCATACTAATTGAGATATTTCAAGTTAAATGACTCACCCTGTATTATAAACACTCTAGACAGTTGTTACGAACACATCACGAATTAGAATAAAGTAAGCAGAAACATAAGTTGCAGACGCTGAAGTCAGTTGAACTTGTTAATGCGTATTGTCATTGGGAAATGTTTTGATTGACTGCCTGAAATCACGTGTACATTTTTAACGAAATAATTTGTTGAACATTAACAAAATAATCTGTAACCTTTGAAATTAACAAAATGCTTATAAAATTGCATATTAACTTTAAAAACTTTCGGTAAAATATTTTCCTTAGTTAAAATAATTAAAAACCGTGGTTTTCTACAAAAAAAATATGTTATTGTTTTTTTAAACTTAAATTATTTTTTGGAAAAACTTTAGCTAAAATTTTTTATTCTTTAAAATTATCTTATGTCCTTAAAATAGTTATTTGTAATATAACAAGTTTCTTGCACTTCCTATTTAAAAAGTACGGTTTTCTATAATAGTATACCAAATTATAAAGAATATTGTTAAAAAGGAAATAGGTGTTTTTTCCCATGCAGACCGCCATTCACCTGCTGCTGGTGACTGTTACCATGGCAAGAAGGACTTTGTAAACGTCCTGTAAGAACACAGCATCATATCCCGGAGGCAGCAACAGGTGACGTAACAGCATGTCTGACATATGCGGGTCTCAACCATAAGAAAGGAAAAATTATCGCTGACAAACTATTCTATTGTTCTTTCTTACTTATCCTGTCACTTAAAAAGTGGTTAAAAGTTTATTAAAATGATTCGTTATAGCTCTCTAAAAATGATTGATGATCTAAAAGTTAATTATATTAATTTAAATTTCTTTTTACTTCAAAACTAAAATGAAATTGAGCAAATAGTAGACGTGACGAAAATCTAATTGTAGAGAATTTTGTGAATTCCTCATTTTTTGTTTCATTGTTGTTTTCAGTTTCTATTACGATTTTATTTGTCGAAACTAAGCATAATTTCATACGATTTTTGAGTTACACGACTTTTTCTCATCTGGCAACACTGATTACAATTGAATCGGTCAGAATAAGAACAGTACATGTCCAAATGTTTGAATTTTGAGAAAACAAAATAAACTGTTTATTTTGTTTATTAGGATTTTTTCAGGTCTAAAAGTACAGACAAGCTGTGGTGTATGAGTTTAGACGTCCATTAAACTTAAAAAAAATTGTTACCACGTGCATGCTTTATTATACACAAAAAATAAACTTGGACTTGTACTGTTCTTAATATCAATAAAATACTGACACATAATTTTTATAATAATCTTTAGAATTGAAAAAATAAAACATCATTATGTGGTAAAGCATTTTCAATAATTTGTTTAAAAAAAGCTCTTTATCAATAAATTTTTTTTATTGATAAAGAGCTTTTTTTTTAACAAAAAGCATATGGAACAAAAATATTAAATAATCCGTATTAGTGTTTGGCCAGGTGTTACATGGTGGTAAAACTACTTGATGTACTTCATTACATTTTTTATATCATTTATTTTCTTTTCATTACATGGTGGTCCAGTTCTTTTTTCTTCTATTATTAATTTTTCATCGTTCTGTATTTTTCCTACGTCTTGTGTCTTTTTCGCTACTATCAGATGATAACATTGTTGTATTTTACACTTAAGCAGCATAAAATACCAACTGACAGCTTTCATGAGCATGACCACCTTAAACTTTTAGTAGGTATATAATGTCCATAATCAACAACAACATTTGTTGGAAATAAGTCCAGGACTTTTACTGTTCTTATTCTCAATGCTTCACAGTTAGCTCTGACAAACACCTTAACAAGATGATTTTAAAAATGTTCTTATACTTATACTTCTTCGATGCTGCTTTAAATTTAAAACAAATGGCTATTTCAGATGAAAACGTCAAATTTTGGACTTGTACTGTTCTTATTCTCACAGATTCAATTATATTTTCGTCACAGTTTGTCAATGTATTATAATTATATTTTTTATATTTTCATATTATTTTTGAGTTTTTATCGTCTGGCAACACTGATTATATTTATAGAAGAATCTTATTTTAATTTTTTTTAAATCTCAGCTGTTCTTAAGGTCCATCTTCCTAATAATTATTATTATAGTAGGTCAAATTCACCTGCATTCGTGTACTGATTTAGGAATTAGCTTTGGGTAGTGTATTAGAGACCTTACTTTAAAAAATTCCGTTAAAAAACTTTCACGATATAAAATGACCGCGGCCAATCAGATGATTGCACCTGTTTCCCAGCTTTTATAAAGGAACAAAATCAAGCAGCACATTTCTGAACAGGTGGAAATGCTGGACCTGCATGTAAAAATTTTAACTTGCCTATACACCTTTAAAAAAAATGGTCTGAGAATAATCTTATTTTGTTTTAAAAACAATTTAGACCATATTTATTTTGCCTAACTAAATATAGTATGATATATTTTGGGTTTGTTTTGTTGCACTGTTATAAAAATCAGATTTGTTAACATGAGTTTGTAGTTTGTTAATTTTATTTTATAAAATTTTAACATAATTTTTTGTTACAGATTATTTTCTAATGTTAAACAAATTATTTCGTTGAAAAAGTACACGTGATTTCAGGCAGTCAATCAAAACATTTCCCACTGACAATACGCATCAACAAGTTCGAACTTTACAGTTATTTATGGTACTAGTGTGTTATGTTGAAAATAAGTCACCACGAGGCCGTCAGGCCGAGTGGTATAAATTCTCAAGTGGCTTAGGAAACAACACTCGAGTGGCATTCAATGTTTTATTCAACAAGTGGAAGAAATCGTTTTTTATGAGATAATAATTAATAAGCTTTGTGATCAAATCAAAGCTATTTGCGTCTCAGTACTCTATAAATGTCAGAATGACTTGACAGTGACTTTTTTACATTTTGTTCAGAGTAGGTTGTTTTTTTGGTTGCTACGGTCATGATACATTGTTAGCAAATGTTTAAATAAATGTTGACATTTTTCAGTTTTCCCTGCAGAAAAGGGAAGCTTTTTTGAAGAAAACAACGTATAGAAAATGGAGGAAACCGATGAAAATTACATCCTGAGGATATCCTTACGGAAGCGGAAGAAGCAGCGATGCAGTTTTTGCCAGAAAAGCCCCGAGATGCTTACGACAAGGAGTTCAAAATGTTTGAGTCTTGGATGAATTCATGGAAGATAAAAGGTATCGATGAAAATGTTATATTGGTTTATTTTTTACATTTGCAAAAAACTCGATGCTTCGCTCGACTATTCACCTTTATAAAAAATCGACATTTCAAAATATGGAAAACTAACGAGCTTTTTGAAAAGCAAATCACAGGGATACAAACCAAAGAAGTCCAAGACCTTAGAACGACCTGAAATAGAGACGTTTTTGAACGAAGCTCCCGACGACGTATACCTGTTGATGAAAGTGGCTTTGGTCAATTTGAAAATAGAAAATATTCAAGACAAAGGGAAATATTTTCACGAAGTTTTGCCAGACACTAAAACCAAGAAATTTCACCATACTTGAAAAAAGATTTCCAGTCAACCCGATCAATTTGGGTAAAAAATACATGTCTTTGAGACCAAAGAATACTAGTTCTAGCCGCTTTTTTGTTTTTTTCAAAAACGGGAGGTGTACCAGCCAGTGTGTGGGAATAAATACGTTGTCGAAGATACCTTCAAGAATTGCAATGTTTTTCAAATTGGAGGAACCAGCGCTCTACACCGGTCACTGCCTGAGAAGGTCTTCGGCGACTCTTTTGGCCAATGCAGGGGCTAACATGACTACTTTGAAGCGTCACGGAGGATGGAAGTCCTCTACGGTAGCAGAAGGTTACCTAGAAGAATCGGTGCATAACAAAATACAAATTGCTGAAAAAATACAAGGTTCTAATGCGTCGGCGTCTTTCAGCACTATCAGTAGCTGTACCGATATGGGAGCGTCTGGTTCCAATTCATTAATGAACCAACGAATTTTACAATGACTTCAAATTCGAATAAACCGTTAGCGTTTTTCTTTAAATTCAATATCAATGTGAATTCTGCTTGTAATAGTAATAAATTAATAAAATACTACTTTAAATATGAACGTGGTTATAATCCATAACTCACTAGTGAGTTATGGATTATTTCACACTAGTATGTTAAAATGACATTAATAATGACAGTCATAACTGTCATGAGGATAAAATAATTCATGAATTTAATCATATATTATATCACGAGAATCAGTTAAACTAGGCTCAGTAGTTTTTTGATGGTTTTTCTTGGAAAATGTTGAATGCAAAATAATTTAATAAAATCACGAGACCGCGTAGCGGTCGTGGGGTTTTATTTATAATTATTTTGCATGAAACTATTTTCCAAAAAGAAAAATCAAATAAAAAACTTACTGAGCATAGTTTGACAGAATAAATTTATAGGTTGAGTGATATACGTCTAGATTATTTCTCGAATTAAAGGAAACTATTTGACAATTCATAAAATCTGACGTATGTGTCAAAATTTATAAATATTTTTTTAAAGAAAATTCCATTAGTTTAAGGTATGTAATAAGAAATAATTGATATTTCGTAAACTAGATAACTAATTTTTTATTGTTTTTTAAAAAATGTTTATTAAAACTTAAATAACACCATAAAATCGTAAACAAAAATCCAATATGGAGGCTAAAATTTAATCGCTGTTAAATAGTTCTAGTGATTTAATCGCTTATTTAAACGAAATTTATTCGAAAATTCAAGGCTTTTGATTGATTCATATTATAATGAGGGAAATAATCATATATTATATCACGAGAACTATGAATTTAATCGGTTAAACTAGGCTCAGTAGTTTTTGTTTGGTTTTTCTTGGAAAACGTTGAACGCAAAATAGTTTAATAAAATCACGAGACCGCGTAGCGGTCGAGGGGTTTTATTTTTAATTATTTTGCATGAAACCATTTTCCAAAAAGAAAAATCAAATAAAAAACTTACTGAGGATAGTTTGACAGATTAAGTTTATAGGTTGAGTGATATACGTCTAGATTATTTCTCGAATTAAAGGAAACTATTTGACAATACATAAAATCTGACGTATGTGTCAAAATTCATAAATATTTTTTTAAAGAAAATTCTATAATTTAAGGTATGTAATAAGTAATAATTGATATTTCGTAAACTAGATTTATTTTTTATTGTTTTTAAAAAACTTGTAAATAACACCATAAAATCGTAAACAAAAATCCAATATGGAGGTTACAATTTAATCGCCGTTAAATAGTTCTAGTGATTTAATCGCTTATTTAAACGAAATTTATTCGAAAATTCAAGGCTTTTGATTGGTTCATATTATAATGAGGGAAATAATCAGGTAAAAAGACCCTACATTTTCTGAAGCTAAAAAAACGTGTGTCTCAGAAAGAAAGCATTGAAGGCGTACTTTTATATAAACAAAATGCATTTTCTACAGGAAAGTGAGATAGAACAAGACAAAAAGAATTACCAATTAAAATTAATTACAGTATTTTCAAGAAACACTTGTGCCTACGTGTAGAAACGTTCAAACACCATTAAAGTGTTAAAAGTGACTGGGATTAGTAACAATTAACAATGTGTACGTAATTGTAGATGTAAAAAATACCGTGAGACCTGCTGCGCGAGGTAAATTTTTCGCGTTAAGTTAATTTTATTTGGAATTAATTCTCACGGGACACGGCTTAAAAGAAAATGCTCTGATAATTTAGCTTCGTATGCCTGAATAAGCAACAAATTACGTATACAGCGGATTTTATGAATACTCAGGTGAAACATTATTAAATTTGCCATGCTCTCATAGATAAGCACTTTTCTCGATAAAGGTTAACCAAACTGCTGATTGTGAAAAAATGCATTGAACTGTTTGAGTGTATTTTTTGTATTTTAAAATAATGCTCTAAGCCTAAAGTCTAAGGAATCATTTTAGCGAGTTTTAGCAGTTAATAAAAAGTTTTAGTTAATGGGCTCAACTAAAAAAAAAGTTTCTTTGCATGCAAATAATTTATGTGAGTAGAAACAACGATACAATTTTTAAAGAAAAATATTAAATACAATTCATAAAGGTTTGATTAAAAATTTTGAAAATTTTTTTTTGATTAAGAAAAATTTTTTATAGTGATTGGACACATGGACCATAGTTATTGGACATACAATTTTTATATAAAAATAACAACTTTACATCAAATAACATAAGTTACATAATATGGTCTGACTTCTGAAATAGTTTGTTGCAAATATCATTAAGTGTGGTATCTCTAGTTTGTGAAGCATTTATAATGTTTAGGCCAGAACAGGATGATTTATATATATATATATATATATCTAATATTTTTTCGGGTGGTATGTTAAAAGTATTTTCCGAATTTATTCATTTTGTTGCCATTAGTTTTTTATGTTCTCTATCATGCATTGTATTTAAATCACTGTTATTCTGCAAGATGTCCTCTGATGAAGAAATCACCATATTACTTACTCTCTAAAAATTAATTAGTCAAAAATGTCATAGCGAAAAAGCATCCACTAATAGTTCTCGTCAACAGCAATTTGTATTCAGGACATTTAGCAGTCAATTCCTATGAAATATTATTCGCTGAATCCGAAAATGTCGTCAAAAGTTATAAAAGTAGAACAGTTTTTGAAATATTTATAATCAATTTTACATATAACATGAAATTGACTATATCTCAAAAACTGCTTAACTTTTATAGTTTTTGACGGTCTTTTCGGATTCAGGGGACAATTTTACATAAGAATTGGTTGGTAAATGTCCGGGATATAAATAGAGTATGATATTGGACATATGTCCAATAATATGTTGGACACTGGCCATTTTACTGTTTGTTTTCAGAATTAAAATTAAAACGCATTAAAGTGACAATGTTTAAACCATGAGGAACACATTTATACCACACACTGATCTGTACACTTTTTAGAAATATTTTTTATTGTAATTTAAACGTAGCCCTGCTCTTAACAAAAAACAAAAATCTTACCACCAAGTGTTACTTTGCGCCCGCTAGTAGAAAAAAAAAATTTTCAATGGGAAATTAAATATTTTTGTATTACAAGTAAATTCGATTTTCCATTTTATTTTGCAAATTAGAGGTAAACAAAACCCAAGTTGATGATAATTTAAAAAATATACCAATTATTTTTATATCTCATGATATATACAGTGTGTATCAGCCAAATGAAATAATTTTTTTTGTACAGGGTGTCATGTAGCAGTGGCCAATACCAACTTTCTTATTTCAAATGCAACACCCTGTATATTATTAAATTTTTTGATTCTTCAGATAAATGTAGACATATTTTATTTACAATGGCCTATACCTATCTTTAATTGTTTTGGAAATATTAAAAGATTAGAACATTAAAGAACAATAATTTTAATTATTTGATTACCAAAATTCGCTATGGTTTCAGCAAGATAATATATTATCGATACACACTGTATAAGTAAATTAAATATTAATGACTAAATTATTAAACTCCGTTTTATTAAACCACAAACATGGCATAATTAAATAAATTAACGTCGACGATAAAAAAGTTATAGTGATGTCTGCACTGCGGTTGTGTATTAAAATGAGATTCCCACAATTTTCATTTTGACACACGTTCATGCGTAATTAACGCATTATAAATTCAAAATAGTTTCTTTTAATCTGATTTACACCGAATTTACATATCGGAGATATTTATGTTAAATACGTTAAGTATTTTATTGTAGGTGTAATAAGCTTTGACAGTCAACACCTCGGGACAAGTTTATTTTTGTTTTAATTGGATAGGGGAAATTTACGATTTTCGCTTAAAGAATTGTTGGTTTTGCAAAAATGTGTATTCCATATGTTATGCTAAGTCAATTTTACCTGTTTTAAAGCATGTCTTATTATAATTGAGAAACAGATGCTAAACAAAAGGAAATATAAATCGAACTACCTGGAAGTTTAACTTACAGTCAGATGGAAGGCATACTCAATGTGGTTAACAAATGACAAAATTCAAAACGGATTTTCCAAATAATTGTGGGAAAATTTAGTTGGTATATAAGTCATAAAGTCAACCGTTTTCGAGAAAAACGCTATTAAAAATGTCTCTGCACAAAAAAATAATAAGCGAATTAGTACACAGTTAAAAATTTATAAAATTTGTGTTAAAAATGTAAAAATTTACATAAACGTCCTGTTGTTTATGGGTAATTCTATAGAAACTATCATTTTTGCTGTTACTGGTCAAAATTTTGACCAAACAAATTATTTTCTACAATTGTATTTTTTTAAAGAAACTAATTAGCTTCCTAAAGAATATTTGAAAATATACTTCATATTATTAAGTTGTAGACAAAAATCTTGTTAAAATATCATTACTCTGGCATGTTATAACTGGAGACGTCTAACATAAAGGCAGAATAGAAAAAAAAACTATTCATATTCTTTAATTGTACCTTTTTTTTGATTTCAGAACCCTGAAATATCAGTAAAACTAAGCTAAAAATATATATTACTTTTAAATCACCTTGTTAAAAAATATATAAAACCTGTTACCACCTTTAGAGCTCATTCCTCTGGTTTGTAAATAATACCTAAATATATGATCCTAGATGGCGATAAGTCCGTGCACGCAACCAGAGATTCTTTTCCTAACCTAGTTCTTGCACTGAGCCAGCAAGCAAATATTTTCTGATAAAACAACACGTGTTTTTTTAAGTTTTGTTTTAAAATTAATTAATGTCACACACAGACAGGTCATTTCTCTGGTAAATGTATTCTGTTTATTTATATTTTTGTTGCATCCATTATTTGATTTTAATACGATTATGGGTTAACTTTTATGTAAACCAATTTGTAGGTTTGGGTTTGTTGTATTTTCTTCCCCACGTGAAATAAACTAAGAAATCGTCATTCCTCTGGCACCATTCCTCTGGGATATTAAGACATTGTTACAAATTATCGTCTTACAAATTAAAAAAATTGTAAAAGGTGGCCGGCTACACATACCCAAAAGCAGTCTTTACAAAAAAAATTGAGAATGCCAAGAAAAAAAATGTAATTAAAAATTTTTTGGAATTCGATTTAAATAGTATTTTATGTCCTGGAAAAAAAGACTATTCTTCAAAAAATAGACTAATAAAGCAAAAAAGATATCTCAGTACTAATTTTGGGTAAAAATCTCATATGAAAAGGATGTTCGTGCGTTAATTACCAATACATAATAACAATATTACCACGTCCTGAATGAATAAAATTAAAGTTCCTATAATAGAACGTACAATACAGTAACATAAAAATAAAATAGTTTTATTATTATTATTTCATTACCCATTTTCAATGGTTTACGAAATAAAGAAGGTTTATATTTTTGTTTTCAAGTAACTATTTCATTTTTATGATACTGTTTTGTTTTTAAACAAGTTTATATTTAAGTTTATTTTTAATTACTTATTTATTTTTTATGTTATATTGTATTTCTTTACCTTTTTGAATAAAATAATAATTCCTCTGCTTGCCTCGTCATTCCTCTGGATATAGTTTTAACAAAAACATAGCAAATCTGCTCAAAAAACAATTAAAGTGTTTGATCTTTTACTTTGCAGGGTTTATTTTAAACAAAAGGTCGTATTTGCATACTTAAAAAATAAAATTAGAACTATTTTCAAATTACTTTATTAAAAATGATAGTTTCTGTATAATCACCATTATAACATAAATGATTTATGTTACTTGATACAAAAATTGTATTCCAATGCATCATTGCTGGCCTTATTTTAAAATTATGTTGTAGTATAATAAATCATTATTATTACATATTTGCATGTTTTATTTTTTGCCCAACACCTATATTCTTATATTAATTTAAATATGATATTAAACTAAATAAAAATAAACAGTGAAAAATGTAAAAATAAATAAAAAACATTGTTAAAATAACAAATTAAAATAATTAAATGAAGACATACTATTCGTGTAAAATCAATGGAAAGTTATATATTAAAGTAACATATTTTTGTGTAAAATAAATAAAATATAAATAAATTTAACATATTTAATTATTTTAAAGTTATACAGATTTTAAATCATATTAATTATTAATTTAGGTTAAAATAACCATTAAAAAAAATAAAAATGACACAACACGATTTGTTAAATTAACTTTGCAGTTATGTAATAAAATAACATATTAATTTTCTTTAACACCTTTTGTTGTGTTAAAAATTAACATAAGTAATAAAAATAAAAAAAAAACTAAAAAATTTGAGTGGACTTTCTGGGACACAAGAAATGTGCTAAATATACATATAATTTTTTTACTGTATAGGCAATAGAAAAACATCAAGTAAGCCTGCTTCGCAAATATAGTAATTTTGTCAGTGATGACATTTTTCAAATCGTTTGGCATAAGGGTCATTCTATGACAAACGATACTAGGGGTGAAAAAATAAATAAATTCTTTTCGCATTAAATCTGATTTTTTTAATTAATTTTTTTTTAATTTTTAAATTAATTAGTCTTCAAAATCAGTATCAGTATATTAAATCAAATACTTTAACCAAGGATCATGTGTCCTAATTTAACCGAAAAAAATAAATTATACATATTTATAAAGTTAGTCCAAAACCCTTACATAAACATTTATATAATCAGTTCTACTTAATTACTCAACTATATTTCTTTCCATGAACCGTTTATTTTGCATAAACATGCTATACAAATAAATAAATAAATATAAAACTCGATTAAAATTAATGAATTACATTTCTATGTAGATTAGTTACTTGTGGAAATACGCGGTATTTAATATTATTTGTAACGTATGTAATTGACTTCTTACATTATTAATTGCCTTGTGCACAAAGCGTAGTTTTATTTTGTAAACTGTTATAAAACTAATTAATTTAATAATTATTTTAATTTCATAAACATTAAACAAAGTACGAATAAATATATATATAATTCTGTTTGTTGGGACAACAAATTTTAACTATCATTTGTGAACAGTTATGACAATTTTTTAAATACGTGCTTTTTTAATACATATTACTATAATCGATAATAAAACATTTATAATCATTCCAAAATCGTTCTAAAAAGTGTACAGATCAGTGTGTGATATAAATGTTCCTCATGGTTTAAAAATTTTTTTAATTTTAATTCTAAAAACAACCATTTGGCCAGTGTCCAATTACTGGTTGGTAAAAAATGTAAATTTCTGTTATTGGACATATGTCCAATATCATACTCTATTTGTATCCCGGACATTAACCAGCCAATTCTTATGTAAAATTGTCCCCTGAATCCGAAAAGACAGTCAAAAATTTTCAAAGTTAAGCAGTTTTTGAGATATACTCAATTCCATATTATATGTAAAATTGAATATCTTTATAATATTTCGTAGGAATTGACAGCTAAATGTCCTGGATACAAATTGCTGTTGGCGAGAATTATTAGTGGCTGCTTTTTCGCTATGACTAATTCATTTTTAGAGAGTAAGTAATATATTGATTTCTTCGCCAAAGGACATCTTGCAGAATAACAGTGATTTGAATACAGTGCATGATAGAGAACATTAAAAACTAATGGCAACAAAATGAATAAATTCGGAAAATACTTTTAACATACCACCCGAAAAAATATTAGATATATTAGATATAAATCAGCCTGTTCCGGCCTAAACATTAGAAATGCTTCACAAACTAGAGATACCACACTTAATGATATTTGCAACAAACTATTTCAGAAGTCAGACCAAGGAATTAGTAGTTACCTTCACAATCCAGAAAAGGGATGAGGAATCCGAGAAAGAAATATATAAATTATATGATATTAACAAAAACTAAATAATATTCCTTAAGTGTCCAATAACTATGTGGTTTACCTTACATAAAAATAAATATAAATATAATAAAATCAATGTATTACGTAAATATAACAGTGAAACACAAGAATCTCTTAACAAGGCAATGGTAAACCATAAATAACATGTAAATAAACCAGTATTCAATTTTAAACCGCTGTTCAATACAGAAATTGATAGATCATGACTATTTTACTATACCGTAAAAAGTTCAAACCATATTTGATACACACAGATCCTATATAAGATATAAGTATCAGTTGCTAAGTGATTTATTGCGATTGACTAATTTAAATATGTAAAAAGATAGCTATCAAAATAATTAAAAATTTAAATTAGGAAAATTTGTATTTGTATTTTCTACGTACAGGAAATATATTATACGATGTGTTTTCTTATTATGGATAAGCGATATTTAGTTTGAGTAAAATGTTAAGACAGAAGTCAAAAGGTGTTTTATGAAATCCCAAGTAACACTATAGAGCTAATGCTCTTATTGCAATCTTTATGGTCACTTTAAAACTAAACAATAAAACTTTGAATAAAACCAAATGATCTTCAAGACTAAATTTTAAAACTATATTAAAAGCATTAAGGGGAAAGTAGACAGTTATCGGACATTTTATAGTTATTGGACAATTAACATTAATACTGTAAAAACAAGAGTTCTATAAATAGTTACCTTAAAGTCAAATCATTAGATGATGCTGTATACAATTATAACTATCTCAGTCGGTAATAATATAAAACTACTTTATTTTGGGTCCAATATAGGACAAAAAAGTTCGCAAGTTACTTTGATGGTAAAATTTTTGTTTTTTTGTTAAGAGCAGGGCTGTGTTTAAATTGCAATAAAAAATATATCTAAAAAGTGTACAGATCAGTGTGTGGTATAAATGTGTTCCTCATGGTTTAAACAGTCACTATAAGGCGTTTTAATTTTAGTTCTGAAAACAAACAGTAAAATGGTCAGTGTCCAATTACTGGTTGGTAAAAAATGTAAATTTCTATTATTGGACATATGTCCAATATCATACTCTATTTGTATCCCGGCCTTACCAGCCAATTCTTATGTAAAATTGTCCCCTGAATACGAAAAGACCGTCACTATAAAAGTTAAACAGTTTTTGAAATATAGTCAATTCCATATTATATGTAAAATTGATTATATTTCAAAAACTGTTATAGGTAATTTTATAACTTTTGACGACATTTTCGGATTCAGCGAATAATATTTCATAGGAATTGACTGCTAAATGTCCTGGATACAAATTGCTGTTGACTAGAATTATTAGTGGCTGCTTTTTCAATATGACATTTTTGACTAATTCATTTTAGAGAGTAAGTAATATAGTGATTTCTTCGTCACAGGACATCTTGCAGAATAACAGTGATTCAAATACAGTGCATGATAGAGAGCAAAAAATTAATGGCAACAAAATTAATAAATTTGGAAAATACTAACATACCACCCAAAAAAATATTAGATATATATATATATATATAAACCGGCCTAAACATTATAAATGCTTCACAAACTAAAGATACCGCACTTAATGATATTTGCAACTAACTATTTCAGAAGTCAGACCAAGGAATTAGTAGTTACCTTCAAAATCCAGAAAAGGGGTGAGGAATCCGAGAAAGAAATATTTGAATTATATGATATTTACAAAAACGAAATAAAAAAAATTACCTAAAACATCAATTTATCTTTAAAAAATATTTAACAATTTATGTTATTTGATATAAAAATTGTATGTCGAATTACTATATAAAATGTCCAATTACTATACTTTTTTGCATGTTTTTTATAAAACTAGTATTAAAAATTCAAATATTCTTATTTTTAAGTAAACGTAAATAAAGTTTAAACAAACAAACTATCCTTTTTATATATTTATAAGAAAAAAACTAAAATCTTTAAAACAACGGCATATATGGGTCATTTTCAAGAAACACCCGCTTTCAGGAAAATGAAGATAAAATTTTTTTTTGCTTAAATTGACTTTTGGTTGGATTTTTATAAATGTTTAGAGTTTTGTTTACTTACATTTAAGACAGGCAGTGCACTTTTTTATTTTTTTTTACGTTTTTTTCAGAAAAATTTGTTTATAAAGCTATAGCTTTAGCTTTATATGTCTCCACTGTGTTACCAATTTGAAATCCAAAATTTAATTCAATAAAAAAAGTTGTTATAAAAATAATTTGAAATAAAATGTACTTAGTTCACAAACTTTTGACTCCAATTTTATTTTTTATTAAAAATTGTATGCCTTTTTAAATATTTATGTTGGTTAAGTTAATTTTTAAAAGACACCATTCCGATTCTTTGTTAAAAAAACAATACCATTAATATTCTCTTTTAGTCACTGTATTAGTAAGTTAAACTCTAATTTATAAACAGGTATTACCAAGTGATAGTAAAATCCTTTTAAGGATTTTTTTTTAACAAAAACTAAAAAAAGTAACGAAATAGTTATTGGTATCACAACGGACTGGGGTACACAAAGGACTTAATCAGATAACGTAAAAAAGAAACTATAGTTTCTTTTATACGATTTTAGAGTAATGCATAAACAAAATCGCTTGTAGTGGTGCTCACTTGCAGAATAACAACTTAGATTTCTAAATTATTTGACTATAAGCTGGTGTCTTTTAGTACTTGTATATTTCGTGGAGTTTTGTGAAACCATATTTAAAAAATAATAATAAAACATTACAGTCATTAATTACTCTCAATGAGCTTTAGTGCCCTAAAATAAACATAGACATGAAAAATAGTATTTTTTCTTACCTTATTTTTATTATTTTTTTTTAGTAACTTAGCGGACAAACAATTATTATATTCGCGTTACCCGCCCCTGTTTCAACCGATATCTTCTTCCTGATTGAATAAATAAATTCAGCTGGGTAATGTGTACGTCCGTACAGCATTTGTTAATCACGTGAGTGCCAAAAAAGTTGCCATATATATGTTTTTTTTAATATTCTATCGGTAACGCGACGGACGTAATGCAACGGAAAAAATGTCTAGGACATGAGTCAAATTTAAAAAAAGTAGATTAAAATTAATTAATTTATATATAAATTGTTTACTTTATTAACTATATATAGTTATGGATTGCTATAAAGCAACACAAAGTTCTGGTTATTCAATATTTAAAAAAAAAACATATATGTAAGTTTTATAAAACGCTAATGGGACATGCGAAAATGTGTGTTTCACATGTTTCAAAATTAAAAAAAAATTATTCTGAAATAACTAAACAAACATTTTGTGAAAGAGTTTACTAAGGGCTTGTTAGGCTTTCACTTGGTTGTTAAATCAATAAGGTCCGATAATTTTTAACAAAGTTATTGGAATTCAAACTTAAGTAATTACGGACAGCGGAAGGCGGGTGTTTTTTGAAAACGACCCGTATAAATTTGAAATAAATAATATTCCTTAAGTGTCCGATAACTATGTGGTTAACCCTAGTTTTATAAAAAAAATTCAAAATGTAGATGTGACCTATAATATACATTGTCGTATGTATTTCATAAGACAAACACGGAGCATGCAATTTAAGAGTGCAAACTGCAGCCTGCTTGATCGATAATTATCGGCGTAATCGCTGAAATCGCACATGCTGCGTCTTATACTCGTATTAAAACCCGTCCGATATAGTCGGCCATGGCAGAGCATCTTCAGAAGCAGCTGATTCCGCGCACCTTGTCTTTTCTGTTTCTGCATACGGACACCTGTCTCGTCATCTCGCCTTTGCTCACTTCGATCCTTCTTCCTCCTTGCGCAGGGTTTCTTATGCAGGCATAAGATGTGATGCCTAAATGCCAACAGGTGGATTTTTGACTTTAGTTGTCGCCTGGTCTATTTTGAAAGAATTACAAAATAAATATAACAAACAAAGTACATTCACAGGCAAAATAATCGATCCACACAAATTTTCGATGAATTTCAATCGCAAATAACTTTTTTATTTGTTTTCGGATTTAAACAAATATTAAAGAATATTGTAGATACATTAATGGAGAATCGCTCACATTTTAAAAATTACTAAAAAATACACGTACGTTTATAATATACAGGTTTAAACAAAAAGATGTTTTTTACCATAAGTTTAAGACACTCTGTAGAGTGGCAAAACCGTATATTGTTCTAAATTAAGTTTTAATTATTAAGTCACATCTATTTTTAACAGTTTTGTTTTTGGTTCACTTTGATATAATTTAATTTGTGGAAAATATGGATTTTTTTAAAAAAACATTGCAATTTCCAATATTTTTCCTGTATGAAGAACTAAGGTTGCAATGGTCCATCCAAAGCCTATAGAGGATGACAGTGACAGTTTTGTTGAATCATCCCATACTTGGACATGCCATATACAGCTTTCAAAAGCTATCAAATTGTTTTTTGTAAATTAATGTGTTAATTTTGAGGTGTCTTCTTACTTTTAAAAATGTCTCCGACTGATGTTGCCCTTTGTACTTTACTTCTTGTGACGTTTAAAATAGTTGCCACGTAATACTGTGACCGTCCATCCTGGATTAAATTAATGGCTCTGGCAACATCATTTGGAGACATATCCATTTTTTAAGTAAGAAGACTCCTCAAAATTTAAACATTAATTTGAAAAAAACAATTTGATAGCTTTTGAAAGCCGTGTATGACATGTCCAATTATGGGATGATCCAACAAAACTGTCACTGTCATTCTCCATAGCCTATGGATGGACCATAGCACCTTAGTTCTTCATACAGAAAAATATTGAAAATTGCAATGTTTTTTTAAAAAATCCATATTTTTCACAAAAATAAATATATCGAGGTGAACCAAAAACAAAACTGTTAAGAATAGATGTGACTTAATAAATAAAACTTAATTTAGAACAATATACGGTTTTGCCACTCTACGGAGTGTCTTAAACTTATGGTAAAAAACATCTTTTTGTTTAAACCCTTATATTATAAACGTACGACTATTTTTTAGTAATTTTTTAAAATGTGAGCGATTGTCCATTAATGTATCTACACTATTCTTTAATATTTGTTTAAATCTGAAAAATAAAAAAGTTATTTGCGATTGAAATTCATCGAAAATTTGTGTGGATCGATTATTTTGCCTGTGAGTGTAGTTTGTCTTAATAAAGTAAAGATCCTTATTCGTCCAACAATTGCTTTTGTTACGACAAAAAGATCATTTTTATAAAAATTATTTATCTACAAACGCTGCTTTCAGTACCTAATAGCATTTACAGATGCAGAAACGCATTGATAAATAATAGATATTATTATTTGTCCAAAAAAACAGTTCTATACCGTTTACAAAAACGTTATTGAAACCCTAATTGTATTATTCATAGAAATTTTGTAAATTTTACAAATCCCTTTTCGTTTAAAATAAAACTTTTTTATAATATTAATAAAATTTATGTAAATTTAACAACAAATTAATTGTTAATTCAATAAACTATTTTCATTGTAACAATGGTCACATTTTCAACCTACTGTTAGGTGTTGGGTAGTTTTTTTTTAAATAATTGCAAGGCATTAAAACAAATTATTTATTATAACAAAAAATTTAACTCATGTTATATGATGTACAAAATAAAAAAAATATTAACTTACTTTTTAAACAACAATTCTGCTTCGTTTATAGAATAGACCTTAAATAATTCTTTTGGAAAACGTCGAAATTTTAATTTTCTTAGTGATCTTTTTGATATTTTTATCATGCTAGATTTTACCACACGTCACTCGCACAAGTGAAATTAATAAGATTAAAACACAGACTGTGTATTATAAAGTTATGTTCACCAAGGAGAGCGCTGGCCCTTTCCCCCTCTTTTTAAGGGAAATAACAAAATTTTTGTTATCATTGCAAAACAATAGTAAATATTAAAAAAGTATTTTTATAGCAATAAAATGTTTTTGTTATTGTTCTTAACGTAAGCTATTAACAAAGATTTTCTAACTGAAATAAAATTAATTTGAATTAAAACGATAGTAATTTAAAAAGACAAATATGCCATAGTAAAATTTTACTATAACTGCGCATTACTTTATGTAAGCGCAATTCACACACAACTATAGATTTAACAAAAACATTTTAAGTTCGACAAAGATTTAATATAAACATAAAGTATTTCTTATTGCCATGACAATATGATAACAACTATTACTTTGTTGGATGAACATTTTTTTTATAAAAGCTTAACATTGCTGCTTCATTATAGTAAATGAGTATTTTTTTAACAGTAAAAAAAGTTTATTCTGTAAATAAAAATAATCTCGTTACTTTGGCAAATCGTATGTTTTTGTCCCAATAAGACACTGAAAATTTAATAAAAAAGGTACCTTAGGTGGTACATTTTTTTATAGCCATTACAATTTAATGGGTTGATTTTTTTGTTTATGAAATTGATTAATAAACGGCCATTCCAAGCCCATGGACAGGACACATCAGAAACATGTCTAAATATATTCTTGTTACTTCCTTAAATTTACTTATTTTTTCTACGAGTATTTATGAGAAGTATTAGCCAAATTTGGCTAATACTTCTCATAAATACTCGTAGAAAAAATAAGTAAACTTAAGGAAGTAACAAGAATATATTTAGACATGTTTCTGATGTGTCCTGTCCATGGGCTTGGAATGGCCGTAAAGCAACATTCCTTATCAAAACTTTTTTCATTTATTTTTCAAATTTCCAACAAATACCTTAGTTACTGGGTCTACAAAAGGTTTGTAAAAATAAGGTCCTTTTTTTTACTGTGTATGATAAATTTTATTTTAATCATCAAATGTTGTATTTCCTAAATTTCGACATAATCACTTTTTAAAAAGTCTTAATAAATAGGCACTTATACTTTTAGTGGCAGCAGGTGAATGGTGGTAAAATATTAAGTACTTCCTTTTTCGAATGGGGCCCTTTTGTTTTCAACGGTAAAAGGAAATGCTTTCATTAATGCCGAAATTTTAAAACGCAACCAAAAACTTTTAATTTTGAATAAAGTGAAACTAATTTATACTTCTTTTATTGTAATTTTTTCATTCAGTTTCCATAATTTAATTAAATAAACTGTAATATCGTCGCTCTTAAGAAAGAGTTCCACAAATTCAAATTAAACATTTTCTTCAAATACAGAGTTTCTTGGTAAAAACTACTTGTAATTCTTGTGTTTATGCCAAAGTTATAATTGTTAAGATTTTATATCGACCTCACAAGAATTGTATGCTCTAATTCCATCTCATTGTGTAAATTTTTAAAAACTACACGGTGGATTACAACATTTACAGCTTAAAATTTAACAATAAACAGGTAATTCGCGTGAAATTCAGCACTTTAAATCAGGTACTAGAAGTTTTGCTTCCCTACTAATAAACGAGGTGTGTTCAGAAAATAACGGGAATTGTTAAATTTCGCGGGTTCGGAGGGTCCGGTTGTCATAAAATTTTCTTTATTATGTTGGTATACATGCCCCCGAAGTATGATAAAAACTTTAGCTGTTTTCATTGTATACTTTGTCTGTGGCAGCCGCTAAGGTTAGACGTGTTTTTTGAGCTCAGCGATTTTTCGTTCGTTAAAAGAAATGGATTTTGTTTAAAAAATGAAATAAATTCTGTGAAATGTTAACACAGGCCTATAGTGAGTCTGCTATAAGTAAAACAGGAGTTTACAAGTGGTATAAGAGTTTCCAAGATGGCCGTGAAGACGTTGAAGATGACGAACGCCCCGAACGCACAAGCACATTAACAACCGATAAAAACATGGAAAAAGTGGAAGAAATGGTTATAAACCAGCAGCAAAATTTGTTCTAAAATTGTTAAATTTTGAACAAAATTTTTGGCCAAAAACAATGCTGTAATGATGTTCCAGCCTCCATATTCGCCAGACATGCCTCTGTCTGACTTTTTCCTATTCCCAAAAATAAAGAGAACCTTAAAGGGCCGTCGTTTTGCAAGCATAGATGACATTAAAAGCGCATCGCTGAAAGAACTAAAGGCTATCACAAAGATCGAGTTTTAGAAGTGTTTCGAGTATTGGAAGAAGAGCTGGCACATGTGCATGGGGACTATTTTGAAGGCGACAACATTAATGTAGACGAATATATAAATATTTGTTTCAAAAAACGAAAATTCCCGATATTTTCTGAACACACCTCGTATATAATATATACTGCAATGATGTTTTCAAACCTTCAGACACGTTGATTTTGTTTGCGAGACGGACATTTTTTGGCTATATTGGCCTGTTTTACCAAAAAGAAAATTTTATAACAACCGGACCCTCTGAACCCGAGAAATTTAACAATTCCCGTTAGTTTCTGAACACACCTCGTATATAGGTAGATAGGTATTTGAAACATTGTAAAAAAGTTATGTAATAAAGACAATATAAAGACAATAAAAGACCAATATAATTTTTGTCAGGTTAAGTTAAGCAATAATTGTTTTAAATATTGTCTATTCTATTTTTAACTTTTGCTCGACTTTAAAGGTTAGGATATATTGACTATGTCTATTTTAAAAGGTAGACTGGATTATCCTATCAGTCTTAGAAAAAAAGAGATAGCATAATCAACTCTTTACCTTTTGAAATAAACATGGTCATTATATCCTAACCTTTATTAAAAGTCGAGCAAAAGTTAAAAAAAATAGACAAGATACCTTATATTTAATCCAAAAGTAAATATTGTATCGCCAAGAATTATATCATTTCTATAAAAAAATACCTATTCTTAAATTAAGCATAGTGTATATTTTATTTGAGGGTGCTTGCATTTAAAATAATATGATAGTTTTTCTTGAAATAAAAATAAGTTTACCCTTGCACCTAACATTGAAATTATATCCAAATAAGTATAGGTTAGTTCTTGCATTCAAATTCCTATATCCTTCAAATAAATATTAATTAAATTACAAATAAGACTAAATCAATCCTTAAATAAAAAGTATCTATACTTGGGAAATGGTGAGATGAACATATACTTGGACTGAGATGATTATTCTTTAATATAGAAGAGCTTTTTTCCGTGCAGGTATATATAAAATTAGCAGTTTTTATTACGCAACAAGTCGTACTAATAGGTAAATTCTGCGCAAATCTGTAAGCATCTACATATAAGCAAATCTGTAACTTTCTATAAGCTTATAGACAATTTGCAATTTTGCGCTTCCTGTAGCTTACAGAAAATCTTATAGAATCGTAAATATTTACGATCGGGTGTTTCCCAATCGTTGCTAGTTACAGTTTGTTTTTGTTAGGTTATGTAAAGCTATTTTAAAGATTAAAAACATGAATATTTTTAATAATGTCAATATGGATATGATAATGGTAATTATATGATATAAAAATATAGGTTATGTTTGATCGTAAGTAAATAGGCGTGAAGTTGCAGAAGTTCGTTAAACTCTTAGATCATACAAGATTAAACTTTATACTACTTTAAATTAGACATTTACAGATAACATCCCAGAATTGCCACTTTTACTATTCTATAAGCATTATAGTTACAGATCATCGTAAGCTATAGATTTACGAATTTACAGAAATTTTACGAGAGAAACCAGAATTGACCTATTAAATTACGGTAAGGTTTTTAAAATGTAGTCTTAAAATTAATAATTGAAATTATGTTATTACAAGAAAATGAGCAACTTTGAAAAATTGTTTAACAGCGACTAAACTAAAATTTTTAAGAGCCTATATTTGTTAAGTTACTTGACTACTTGCACATCTAATTACTTTTCTTGTCACCTGTCCCGCTAAATAAAAGCGACACCTCAATTTCGCTGAACCAAGATGCGGGCAAAGCCGCCTCGGTTTATTCGAAGAAACGGGCAGCTGTGACATGTCCATGGTAACCGAACGCGTCTCGTAAACTTCACGTTCATGCACTTGTGCAATAATGGCATATCCCCTATTCGGTTATTAATTATTGGAAGCTATACAGCGGCGACAGGTCAGGTGGTGTGCGTCTAGAAGCTCGAACTGTGATTAAAATACTGGGCAGAACAACCCATATATTTTTAAATTTTTAAATGATTATTTCCCTCATTATAATATGAACCAATCAAAAGCCTTGAATTTTCGTATAAATTTCGTTTAAATAAGCGATTAAATAACTAGAACTATTTAACAGCGATTAAATTTTAGCCTCCATATTGGATTTTTGTTTACGATTTTATGGTGTTATTTACAAGTTTTAACAAACATTTTTTAAAAAAACAATAAAAAATAAGTTATCTAGTTTACGAAATATCAATTATTACTTATTACATACCTTAAATTAATGGAATTTTCTTTAAAAAATATTTATAAATTTTGACACATACGTCAGATTTTATGAATTTTCAAATAGTTTCCTTTAATTCGAGAAATAATCTAGACGTATATCACTCAACCTATAAATTTAATCTGTCAAACTATGCTCAGTAAGTTTTTTATTTGATTTTTCTTTTTGGAAAATAGTTTCATGCAAAATAATTAAAAATAAAACCCCTCGACCGCAACGCGGTCTCGTGATTTTATTAAATTATTTTGCGTTCAACAGTTTCCAACAAAAACCAAAAAAAAAAGTACTGAGCCTAGTTTAACCGATTAAATTCATAGTTCTCGTGATATAATATGACTAAACCATGTCCTATACCTAAAGTAAATAGTTTTCGAGTTATTAACTTTTTTCGTTAAAAATTGACAAATACGCGTCAATCAAAAATAGCCTATACCGGGTGTATCTGAGAATAGGCGCACCCCTGTAACTTTTTTATTTATAAAGATAGACACATTTTGCATGGTTAATTAGGATATAAAATGCCACTTATAAGAGTACAAGAATTTTTGAACTTCCGGTTTTGCCGGAAATAATACCAAATTTCGATTTTTAAATGGAATGCCCTATACATTTTTACATATTTGGAATCCTGAGGAAATTCTGAGTCAGACAACATCTGACCTTTTGACGTTTCGTCATCAGAAAATGTATCATCATAAAGATCAATCTAGAGTGCTTTGAACTATCTTATTTTCTTCTAATGGATTCACACAATGCCTAAAAAATGGAACTTGCCTTAGAAAGTTGTTATTCAGCTATTCCCAGCAGTCTAAACTTGTCAAAATTCGTTTTTCTCAATCTCACAATTTCTGCCCTTGTAGTGTAATATACCATTTTTATATTTTATCATAGATTCGAATAATAGTAATTTTTAAAAAATTTATAATCTTTATAATCACTTTTACCCGTCAAAATTCAAAATTCCTGCGAAATATTGAAGTTTAAACGTCAAGTCCTCGTTTTAACTCAAGTGTTGGTAAAAAAGCCCGCCCTTTGCACGACAGTCATCTTGAAAACAATGCAAGCGGCGAAGTTGTGGTGAATGCACGTATAGTTCCAGTCAAAATTTCGGTACTGTGGTGAGTAGTTATTTTCTTACGTATATATATTTCATTGTAATTTATATAAGGGTATACTTAATTCCGAATTATAATCTCAAATTTGTATCCCATTCATCAGTACCGTGTCGTCAGTTCCATGTTCGATGGTTCGGTTATCTTTTTTTCGCAAACTTTTATTTAAATTCTGCTTGCGAACTTGTTTATTTAATGTCATTATAAACTCATAAAAATTTGGTGTGGGTCCCATATCTAATAATTGAGATATCGGTATACCCAAAATCCAGCCGCCACTGATGTGTGGTATTATTTGATTTTAAGATATTTAATGTATAATATGCTAAAAGTTGCAATAAATCTTAGATTTTCCAATAAATTATGTATTTAATTAGTACCCTGGTATACTCGTTACTTCCCTTGCATTCAAATTTAGAAAACACAGATATTTCAGAAACTGTTTGAAAAAGTGACTGGCCAGGTCTGGAACAGTACATTTATTATATTATCTATGTTCTCATAACAAAATACTGTTTAATTTTCTCCGAAAACTATATAAACAAAGTGAGGACAAAAGTTGCCCAACTTTTGTAGAATCACCCATAAAATATTCAGATGGATATTTTTCGAAAAACCTAAAATTGTATAAAACACGACTTAAAGCCGTTTTTTGAAAATATTTTTTAGGTTAGCATGAAATTTAAATAAAAAAATTACTATAGTAATTATAATTAATTTAATTACTTAATTAATTGCTCCCACGCAGCTAACAAACATAACACCGATTGGGCAATCGAATCCAATTTAATCCACTATATATACCTATATAGGAAGTTGTAAATAGTCCCAGACTAAAACCGGATAGGTTAAATTTTTTATAAACGATTTTCAACGAAATTGATTACCTTAATATCCGATGGTGTTGAAGTGGATATCGAGTTGCGATTTAAAACGAGGATTGTGTGTATCCTGTTAGTTTGTTGGCGAAGTAAGTAAATCGGGGACCCGTGAGAACAGTTTCGTAATTCGTATCTAGTTACTGTGGGACAGGTACCGTGACTTCTCTTACACATTGCTTGCCTATTTGTATCTACAAAACGTGTGATTTTTTCGATTTTGGTTGATATTATTGTGTTTCAAAACCGATTTTCAAAATTAAAATGTCCAACAGGTACACGGAGAGAAATGTATAGTAAATTTTAGATAGTAAAAAAATATAGTAAAATTTACTTTAACAAATTTTTAGGGTAACAATATTATATATTTGTCAATAAAATATTAAGATTGTAATACAAAATACTATTTTTTATTATACAATTTTAGTAAAGATTACAACACCAATATTACTAAATCATAAATGTATAATATATATTTTAATTTTTAATATTAATTAATATTTTTATAGTAAATTGATTTTACTATCTACAAATAGTAATATTTACTATATGATTTAATCAAATGTGAGGTGTACATCTAATATTATAATATATTACAAATTAATAAAAAATAAAGTAAAAATAAAGATACTTTTATGTTTAAGGTAATTAAACAATATATTTAAATATAATATACAATATAGTAACTCATGACATTTTAAACATTCAATTTTCTTAGTTTCTTCAATAAACTTTCTTGACCCATTAATGGTAATACTTATAAGAAAGAATTGAACCTACTTTGTTGCATAGTAGGTACCGATTGCGGCAAAGGCCACGTCGCGACGCGTCGTTAGACGGTGTGGATCACGTGATGTTCTTACATCTCGCCTCTGTTGGCTTACCAACCATGTTATATAAGCTCAGGTATTTCTTTGTTTTGGGTGTGTTCCACCATTACAAGTTGCTCGACAGTGTCCTGTCGACACTATGATACCCAATATAGGTCTAAATACCTGTCTGTCGGTATTTGAAGTTGATGGAACGCACTCAAAACAAAAAACTTTGGCGAGGTGTAGGTTCAGTTCTTTCTCATAACATTTTTGCATATTAAAAAGTACAATAAATATGTTACAATTTTTAGTTGTTAACATATAAAAATATTCGATTTTAAAATATTTTATTTTTAAAATGGCAAAATAATATTTAAAAATTTACTATGCTTATTAGTAATGGAAAAAATCTAATTATAATAAGAATTAAAAACAAAATTGGTTGAGAATAATAATATTTTACCTTAAGGTTTAACATACATGGATATATAAAAATTACTAAATATGCATAGTATCTGGTAATATAAATTATAGTAAAGGGTATTATAATTATGGTAATCAGCATTATACTTTTTTCTCCGTGTAGACAAATTAGTAAATTTAATTAATAATAATAATAATTTATTAATCACAGAATTACAACAGAAAATGGTAAATATGACAGGTCGAAAAGATCTACTTTAAAAAACAATAGAGACAATCTTTTCATTAAATTCTTCTATGGTGTAACAGCATGCAGACTGCAAAAAAGATTTCATAATTTTTTTAAATTCTTAAAGGATCATTTGGCAAATTACACTAGTTTACAAAATCGAAAAAAAGAATTCTGCCCACCATATCCCATTATAATTTTCCCATGTATCTTGACCAGAGCTGGCACGAGTACTAAAAAAAGTATCCGTAAAATTTTAAGTACGAGTACTTAAAATATTTACTCTTAAGTACATTTGTAAAGAGAGGTTACGGTTACGAGTAGTAATCGTGAAAACACGAGTAAAGAGTACGAGTACTTTTGAAAAAAAAAGTTAATTAATTTAATTGATTATTCCTTACTCTATAAAAATGGGTTGGTCAAAAATGACTAATTGTCAGAGCGAAAAAGCAGCCACTAATAATTCTCGTCAATAGCAATTTGCATTTTTAACATTTAGAAGTCAATTTCCATGTAAAACTGTTCCCTGAATCCGAAAATGTCGTCAAAAGTTAGATAAGTAGAGATATAGTCCATTTTCCATATAATTTTTGACGGTATTTTCACTAATTTCCACTAATAACTGTGGTAATTAGTCATTTTTGACTAATTCATTTTTGAGAGTGTACATTATACATACTTTGGTCCTAAGCTATAAAAATACAAATACAAATTTATAAAATTATTTATTTTAAATATTATGTACATTAAATAATAACAATTCTTAAATAGTTTATAATGTTACCTATTTACTTGTTATAAAACCTAAAGGCTAATAATAATAATAAATACTCGTATCTTTTACTCGTGAATTCCACGAGTATTTTTTACGAGTACATTGAATTTGGTTTTTAAGTACGAGTAATAAGTATTTCAAATAAATAATACTTATGAGTAAAAAAGTACTCGTAATTGTACGTAATTGAAATACGGGTAAAAGTACTCAGTACTTGGCCAGCTCTGATCTTGACCCACTAAACACTAAAATCACACTCAATTTTTTTTATGGAAGCGTTTTTGATATCTGAATTTTCAATTGTTTTTTTTTTTCAATTTTCCGAGGTGTTTTACGTTTTTGAGTATATATAGCTATATCTTGAAATCTAATTGATCGATTTGGTTAAACAAACCCTTAAATTGAAGATGTTTCTTTTAAAAACGTCGAAATTTAAATTTTTTTAGTGATCTTTTTGATATTTTTATCATGCTAAATTTTACCACACTTCACTCGCACAAGTGAAATTAACAAGAATATAACTATAAAGTTATGTTCACCAAGGAGAGCGCTGGCCCTTTCCCCTCTTTTTAAGGGAAATAACAAAAATTTTGTTACCATTGCAAAACTAGTAAATATTAAAAAAGTCTTTTTGTAGCAATAAAATATTTTTGTTATTGTTCTTAACGTATCTATTAACAACTGAAATAAAATTAATTTGAATTACAACGATAGTAATTTAAAATAGACAAATATGCCATAGTAAAATGAACAAATTTTACTATAACAACTGCGCTTTACTTTATGTAAGCGCAATTCACACACAACTAGAGATTTAACAGAAACATTTTAAGTTCGACAAAGATTTACAATACATTTTTTTTATAAAAGCTCAACATTGCTGCTTCATTATATATATATATAGTTAATGAAAATTTTATTAGCAGTAAAAAAAGTTTATTCTGTAATAGTTATTTACGTGTCAAGCTTTGTAAATGAATCTTTACGGGCGAGCTGGGAGTTTGTGGGGTGAGCGATGCAGGAGCGAACCCCATAATTCAGTGAGCCTAGTAAAGATTAATTGCAAAGCGTGACACGTACAAACTTTTATTTTCACCTTAACACAACGATTTTCAAATTTAAAATTTCTATTAATGTGTCAAATGTGTCATTTCATTTCATAAATTGCTTTTCTACAGGCCTGTAAAACTTGACAGGTCTTTTATACAAGCCCGTAAAATATTACAGGTCTGTTCCCATTATGTATCGTTTACTTGGATACAAAAACAACAAAATTAACCTATAAAATGTCATTTACTAAGAAGGTGGAAATAAATAAAAATAATCTCATTACTTTGACAAATCGTAGGTTTTTGTCCCAATAAGATATTCAAAATTTAATTAAAAAGGTACCTTGGGTGATACATTTTTTATATAGCAATTACAATTTTAAAAGATGCTTGTACATTTTTCTGGGTGTACTTTTGTTGTGTGAATTATTTAGGCATTTATACAAAAAGTTTTTTCGCAATATCACAAGAATTGTAATTTTTCTAATCCTATTTTAAACAAGTTTTCAAAATCTTCTTTCCCATCGATGCAATAATATGCAAAGATTAAGCAACCATTAGCTCCATTAGCATCTAAAATATCATGTTCAGCAGTGGAAATATCAGCACAACTATAAATTACACCGTGCCTACATACCCATAACTAGCAGGCCAAATTAATAAATGTTGCCAATTGCGAACGAATTTGCATATTGATTATTTGCCTGTGTGTCCGATTGCATGCCATGGGATGTTCCCATAATGCCACGGATTGGCACGGTGCGGCCGCGGCGTGATTAATAAACTTGTCGTGATAACCGACGAGCATAATCACGTATTAGATCACTCATGAAGGCACATCAACCAGCCTCAGCGCTAGCCTGGCCAATTTAAATTGATTCTGTAACTACGACTCTCTCTCCAACCACATTGTCGTGCTGTTTATTATTATAAAAGAGGAAGATGCGTTTCTACACTGCTCACTTATTAAACTGGATAATTATAATTATCCCGAAATTTTAATGTTTTAAGTCGATCCCACTCTGTATGTTGTGTATGGAAACATCAGCATTAAAAATTGTTTGCATTTTTTTGTTTAATTTTGTTGTTGTTACTTTTTTAACACCTTTTTGTGAGCATAAGTTCTCGTATACGGTATACCGCCTTCATTAATTGTTATTAGCAATCAGTTCATTCATTGTTTTTGAGGAATCAATATTCTGTTTGTATACCTACGTGTAGGGGTCGAATCCCAATAAACAATTTGTACTACTTATGGTAACGATAAATTATATAAAGGTTTGTCAAATTATATAAGGTTTTATAAAATCACCATTTATTTTACTTGTTTTATAATGGTCATATAAGGTTACTGTAAACTCTAGGTAGGTATATAATTAGGTTATAAAATTGTTTCTACTAATATTTCATATAACCTTTAGTAACCGTTAACAGTAGGTTTATAAGGAAGTTTTATAAAGTTTGCGGTTACCTGTTATTTTTTAAATAAAAATTGTGAGTTAATAATAATTTATGTGCTTAATAAACCAAAAATGTTTAACAATTGAAACATAAATTAAGCATAGTATTAGCTTTCGACGCAATGCTTTTTCATAATTGCACTCTCTAAAAATGAATTAGTCAACATTGACTAATTTAATAGTTATTAGTGGCTGTTTTTTCACTTGTACCATGGTTAACCTTGGAATACAATGGTATCCCAAAATTTAACAGCCAATGCTTATGTAAAATTGTCCCATGAATCCGAAAATGTCGTCAAAAGTTAAAAAAGTTTAATAGTTTTTTAGATATAGTCAATTTTCCCTTTAATATGGAATTGACTTTATCTCAAAAACTGCTCCACTTTCATAATTTTTTACAGTATTTTCGGATTCAGGGGACAATTTTACAAGTAATTGGCTGTTAAATTTTGGGATACCATGGTACAAGTGATAAAGCAGCCACTAATAACTATTAAATTAGTCATTTTCATTTTTGGAGAGCATCTTTTACTTAGATTACATTTCTTTAAATTTAATAAATGTATTTTTTTACTTCAGAAAAGTATTATTCAATGTACTTGAAATTTTTTATTTTAAATATTTACGCTAGCAATTTTAAAATTCTTCTAATATCCAATTATTTGTATCTTTATTTAATTTTTTTTCTTGTATACAGGGTGTCACCAATTAAGTTGTCATCCTTTAAGGGAATGATGGTACACGCCAAAATGAGAATAGGAATGAGAATTAAATTTTTTATAAGTAAAATATGCTTGCACAGTGGGCAATATTCTACATTTATTAAAAATTTTCATTTGTGTAATCATTGATTACTTTGTTGATTATTGTTTTTTGTTTTAAATACTCAGCTATTTTTAGGTATTTTGAATAAAACAATACCTACTTTTTATTGTATCTCGAGGTTTCCGTGGTTTTCCTGTCGAATTAAAATTTCACCTTTCACTTTTTACGTCGATTGATGCTCATGTAACTATTTTTTTAATGTTCCACAAAATCATAATAAATGTTTAACTATCCCGCCGTTATTATCTACACAAAGTGGACAGCGGCGTAGATCTTGCTATCATATCCGGACGATTTAGGATTTCATCTGCCGCTGCAGTGACAAGTTCGCGGAGTTCGCGGAGTGCCAACTTCGCTCTATAGTACACTAAACTGTTGATGTAGCTTCAGAGAAACTACAATTACAACCGAACTGTCACTAATCAATAATAACAAAGTACCTACATATCTACTAACCGATTTTAAATAAGTTTAAAAGTTTGCCACCCAAAAAATTTTATAATTTTTTCTTGTACATCCTGTATATTGGATTTTTTAATATATCAATTTTATTATTATGAAATATAAAAAGTGCTAATTATTTTTTTGTTATATTTTTAATAGGATCTTTATTTTTTTAATAATTTTATGAAAAATGAACACCCTGTACTTTATTTTTTAAATATTATTTTAGATTATTCGATTATTCGTTTGGACAACTGACCATGATGATATTAGAAAGTGAGGTTAGATCGTCTGACAGATGTCAAATTTTATGGTAGTATACAAGGGGCGAGTATAATGATTTTAAATTTTGTAATTCTTTATCAAAATTTAAAAAAATAGTGTTTACCTTTTGGTAAGTATTGTTAATAAACCCCTTGTATTTCTCAAATTATTAAAGGTTCCTTTTAGACCGCCCTGTATATCTTATTTGTTTAATAGTAAAAATACTAAAAGTTTCGATGTTTCTCTGATTGCAAAATTTGGTCCAATTCGAATAACGATCAATTTTTACGACTCGAAATTAAATTTGAACGCCTGTAAAATTCATTTTTCAAGCAAATCGTCCGTAAATTATACTTAAAAATATAACAGGAAGTAAACATATTTATGCTGTAACATGTGCTTCAAATTGATACATGGCCATATTAATTGTTACTTTTATTAATAGGTTTAAATTAGAATGCTACAATGTTGACCTACAATTTAAATAACTTTGTATTTTTAATGTTTAATTTATCTAATTATATCTAACTATAGAATTTGACTTTTGTACAAAAATCTTCACATTTTAACAAAAGATTCTTTATTTAATACTAATGTAAAAAATAACATTGCGGTTTGACCACCCAAATAAGACATCACCAAATAAATGGACTGTCACTTTTTCTATATAACAAGAATTTTATCTTTAAAGAGTCATGCTATGAATTTCTGTAAATAAACTGACAATAAGCGTATAAAACCACAGTTGCTATCTAAATGTGGAACATCTTCCTTTAGACCACACATATAAGAACCATAATGTTATGTAGAGTAAAAATAAGTAAAGACATCATGCTGAAAGTTGACATTCGTGTTAACTAAAAAACAGTGGGGTTCTATTACAAGAAAAGGATATGTCTTTGTGGGAAACGTTAGGCATTAACCCAAAATATTTTGTTAAACATTAACAAAATAATTTTTAACCTTTGAAATTAACAAAATGCTTACAAAATTGCATATTACCTTTCGATAAAATATTTTACAAAAAAAAATTAACAAAATACAGAGAAAAATCCGTTTAAAAAAGAGTTGGAATCTGCTGTTAAAAATATTTCCAAAATAAATGTTACTCTTTTGTACAATTTTTAAAATTTTTCGTATATATAAGGGTCGTTTTTCGTATATATAAGGGTCGTTTTCAAAAAACACCCGCCTTCCGCTGTCCCTAAGTTTGAATTCCAATAATCCTGTTATTGGGCCCTGGGCCTGTTGGATACGAATAAATAAATAAATAAATAAATAAACTTTGTTAAAAATTATCGGATCTTATTATTTTAACAACCAAGTGAAAGCCTAACAAGCCCTTAGTAAACTCTTTCAGAAAATGTTTGTTTAGTTATTTCAGAATATTTTTTTTTTAATTTTGAAACTTGTGAAACACACATTTTCGCATGTCCCATTAGCGTTTTATAAAACTTACATACATGTTTTTTTTTTATATTGAATAACCAGAACTTTGTGTTGCTTTATAGCAATCCATAACATCCTTAGTTAATACAGTAAACAATTTATATATAAAATAATTAATTTTAATCTACTTTTTTTAAATTTGACTAATTAATGTCCCAGACATTTTTTTTGTCGCGTTACCGATAGAATATTAAAAAAACATATACATGGCAACTTTTTTGGCACTCACGTGATCAACAAATGATGTTCGGACGTACACATTACCCAGCTGAATTTATTTATTCAATCAGGAAGAATATATCGGTTGAAACAGGTGCGGGTAACGCGAATGTAATAATTGTTTGTCCGCTAAGTTACTCAAAACAATAATTAAAATAAGGTAAGAAAAAATACTATTTTTCATGTTTATGTTTATTTTAGGGCACTAAAGCTCATTGAGAGTAATTAATGACTAAAAGTTCTTATTATTATTTTTTAAATATGGTTTTACAAAACTTTGTCCACTGCGTTACCGAGTCCATTACGTTACCTTATGGTAACGCAATGGAATTTAGGGTAACGCAATAGAATTTTTCGACAACAAAGTGGATATTTACCGTCGCTTTTATTAAAAGTAGTTTATGATTAACCAATTTAAAATTATTTGTGATTACAACTCATGATATAGATTACATCCAAGGGAAAATTCCACGCAATATACAAGTACTAAAAGACTCCAGCTTATAGTCAAAGAAAAAGGGTGTCTATAATTTAGAAAATCTAAGTTGTTATTCTGCAAGTGAGCACCACTACAAGGGATTTTGTTTATGCATTACTCTAAAATCGTACCACCCTATATAGGGTATAGGTATAGTTTCTTTTTTACGTTATCTGATTAAGTCCGTTGTGATACCAATGTCTATTTCGTTACTTTTTTAGTTTTTGTTAAAAAAATACTTAAAATGATTTTTATATATACACTATCACTACGTGTTTATAAATTAGAGTTTAATTCACTAATACAGTGACTAAAAGAAAATATTAATGGTATTGTTTTTTTAACAAAAAATGGAATGGTTTCTTTTAAAAAGTAACTTAACGAACATACATATTTAAAAAAAAGCATACAATTTTTAATAAAAAATATAATAAAAAATTGGAGTCAAAAGTTTGTGAACTAAGTTCATTTTATTTCAAATTATTTTTATAACAACTTTTTTTATTGAATTAAATTTTGGATTTCAAATTGGTAACACAGTGGAGATATATAAAGCTAGCTAAACACATTTTTCTGAAAAAAACGTAAAAAAAATTAAAAAGTGCACTGCCTGTCTTAAATGTAAGTAAACAAAACTCTAAACATTTATAAAAATCCAACCAAAAGTCAATTTAAGCAAAAAAAGTTTTGATCTTCATTTTCCTGAAAGCGGGTGTTTCTTGAAAATGACCCAGGTATCTAAATTAATAGTTTAGTTTCATTTTCCTTTTTACCACCCTCTGGTGCAAACTAATATTAACAAACCTGATGTACGATGATTACGCACGTGGCCGTGGCTTAACTGTTTAATTAGAATTCCACGAGAATACAATCGAACAAGTTTTATTACCGAACAATGAGATTAAAGTAAAATTCCGTCCACAACAGTTGCCAAGGAAAGACGAAAAGTGCCACGTGCCAGAGTACAATTATTGTATCCGCCTTCGAACAGGCCATATGTGTCGGTCTTTTTACATCCAACCAACCAACCAATGTACGTTAATACGACCGCAAACAACTTCCAAGCTTACGTGCTTTTTTTACTAAAAAAAACACACGTCGCGACCTACGCGAAGCATAAAGTTTTTACATTTTATTGTTTTTTATCGACAAAACAATTAAGATGTGTCGTCAGGTTTATTTCATTATGAACAATGTGACTTTTAAAATATAAAAAAAACTCGGTATTTATAGGATTAACCTTTAGGTTAAAATCTTAACTTGGGTGGTTAAATTTTAGGTGAACATTCGTAAATTAAAAAAAATCGAAAAAATGTGCAAAAATTGTTTTAAATTAGATATATGGGTCTATTTGAAAATGATTAGACTGGAAACATTCTTAATAAACTTTACAAGTCTGTAAATTTTTAATGGCTTGAGGTTTAAGGTTTAACATGTTTTAAAAAGAAATTGAATTTAATTTTATTAATTAGGTTTTGGTATTATCTTCCCAATAAACATTTTTGTTTTATAGTGGTTTCCATAAATGTTATATCGTCCAAATTATAAAACCTAAATAGTTGTGCTAAAAAATTTCTTTTTTAAAAAGTAATTTAAAAAATATTTATTTTTGGGTTCTAGTTTATTAAATTCTTTTTAAAATGATATAGGTATCACAACCTACATTTTTCTTAAAAAACAACAAAATATACCATAAAACAAAATCCATGTAGTAGCTTCTAGACTTCTACAAAATTGTCATTTTTAGCCATATTTCGTTAATTTTCGACAAAAATATACAAACAAAAGGATTTTTAATTTTTTTAAATGATAGCTAAAATAAATAATCTAAAGAATGTTTTGCTGTACATGCACTTTATATTTTTTCTGTTATGAGATTTTTTAGTAACAATAACATTACAATTATTGTTAGTTATTAACTGTTAAATTTTTTTTTTCAAAATATAAATATAATATCATTAAACTTTGGCCTACTTTTTTAGCCATATCTATCGGCGCTTTTTTTTAAATAAAATTAAAAGTGTGGTGAAATTTCTACTTGTAGATATATACAAAAGTAGTAATTTTACCTCACTTTTCATTTTATTAAAAAAACTCGTCGAGCGATTTGGCTAAAAAACTAGTAAATATAACCTATTTGTACAAAAGAAATGATATTTATTTATATTTTTGTTAAAAAGAATTACTTATTTTTTTCTTATTTTTTTAGTATAGTGTAGAGTTGTTTTTATTTAATTAAATAAATTCATTTGCATACTTTTTTCTCCTAAAATTCTCCAAAAAACCTCCTAAATTCCTAAATAAAATTTGTAATTTAACCGTGGGAGCCCTGTTTTTGTAATACAATTCGATTTACATTTATTTTATGTAAAAAACAATCATGGCGGAAAGAATGTATCAACCTTGAGCCCTCTTATATTGCTCATGGTAATTTTATATAACCTAAGGTACTAGTTCAGTTTTATAGGACTATCTAAGTTACTTAAAGTGTTATTATATAATTTTAAAACTCTTATATACATTGACTACTGTCGTTACTACAAGTGATGTTATATAACTTTTGATAGGCAACCATCTAACCGCTCAGGTTAGTGTTGTCAGGTTCGCCATTTTTGCCTGCAGTAATAATGGTTTTAACGCAATGGAATCAATTTATTTCACAACACACAATAGTTTTATAAAACAGGTAACCGCAAACTTTATAAAACTCCTTTATAAACCTACTGGTAACGGTTACTAAAGGTTATATAAAATGTTTGTAGAAACAATTATATAACCTAAGTATATACCTAGAGTTACAGTAACATTATATGACCATTATAAAACTAGTAGACTAAATAGCGATTTTATAAAACCTTTTAACTAAAAATCGTAAAACTCAAGCCAACAACCTGACGCGCTTAAAAGACTAAAAGACTAATAGTTCCACTATCATTATTTCTGAATAAAATGAATGATTAACCCACATACATAATTAAGTGGACTTTAATTGCCTCACTTTCTACATGAGGGTAAGAAAGAATTATTAATTAAGGGTTGAGCAGATGTGCGCAGTGAACAAAGGTAAGCGAGAAAGTCGAATTTATCGGATATACGAAAATATCGAAACCAGGTGATAAGAATGGAAAAATCGCGAGACAATAAAGAGATGCATTGAGAGGGGAATACCATTATGTTATGGTATAGGGGTGAGGTACCTTTGTCCAGGTGAGATTTTAGAGCAACAATTGCATTGAATTATTTCTGAAATTGAGAATAATAACAGATTTGAAAGGGTTGAATTTTCGGACAAAGGTGCTGGAAATACAAAATTTTGTAATTTTTGAGGACTCATATGTTTACATATGGTCATTCTACGTCACAATAATGACTCGCTAAAGAATTGTGAAATTTTTTTTTAATGTTTTATAGTAGTATATTATTATACGAGAAATAATGCGCATCATCTCAAATGTTATACTATACTTTATCTACTCCAATAGGTAAATAGTTAAATAATTTTCAAATATTAATAAATAAAATCTGACATATATTTTTACATTTTTAAATTTAACATAAAATTTTGAGTAAAACTAAGTACTATAACAGTAAAACTAAGTAGTACTATAACAGTTATTTTTTTCGTTAAAATTTGACAAAATTTGTCAAATTTTGCATTTAATGCAAATAAAATTAACAAATCTGTACGATGTCAACTAGACAAAGCACTTGCTCATTGGAGACAATAAAATATAAAATTTAGTTTATGAAATATTTTAATAACAATAAAATGCGTAATCGTCACAATTATAATTATAATAATAATTATTTATATATATTAACTATATTTTAATTAAATATTTTTATTACTAATTTATTACTATTTTTTATTGTACTCCATTTACATTCAAGCGTTTTTTAATTCTTACTTCTATATTAGACGTTGCTCTTCTGACTATAGTCAATATACGAGGTGTGTTCAGAAAATATCGGGAATTTTAATTTTTTGAAACAAATATTTATTTATTCGTCTACATTAATGTTGTCGCCTTCAAAATAGTCCCCATTGGATATTATGCACATGTGCCAGCTCTTCTTCCAATACTCATCTATGCTTGCAAAACGACGGCCCTTTAAGGTTCTCTTTATTTTTGGGAATAGGAAAAAGTCAGACTGAGGCATGTCTGGCGAATATGGAGGCTGGGGCATCATTACAGTATTGTTTTTGGCCAAAAATTTTGTTCAAAATTTAACAATTTTGGAACAAATTTTGCTGCCACGCGTTTCATACCCAAAACATTTGAAAAAATTTCATGGGATGAGCCAATCGATATACCAACATCATCAGCGACTTCTCTGATGCTTTATAACAATTTCTTCCACTTTTTCCATGTTTTTATCGGTTGTTAATGTGCTTGTGCGTTCGGGACGTTCGTCATCTTCAACGTCTTCACGGCCATCTTGGAAACTCTTATACCACTTGTAAACTCTTGTTTTACTTATAGCAGACTCACTATAGGCCTTTGTTAACATTTCACAGAATTTGTTTTATTTTTTAAGCAAAATTGGATACAAATTCTTTGATCCATTTCTTTTAACGAACGAAAAATCGACGAGCTCTTAAAACACGTCTAACCTTAGCGGCTGCAACAAACAAAGTAAACAATGAAAACAGCTAAAGTTTTTATCATACTTCGGGGGCATGTATACCAACATAATAAAGAAGTGTATATTTTATTTGAGGATGCTTGCATGTAAAATAATATGATAGTTTTTCTTGAAATAAGAATAAGTTTACCCTTGCACCTAACATTAAAATTATAACCAAATAAGTATAGGTTAGTTCTTGCATTCAACTCCCTATATCCATCAAATAAGTATTAATTTAAATTACAAATAAGAATAAATCAATCCTAAATTAGGATTCCTAATATAAAAAAGTATCTATACTTTTTTTCCGTGTACCTTATAAATATTAAGTCTAAGCATGTTTTACGATTAAAAAACAAGAGAAAGTCGAGGGTATAGATTTTTCTTTATAAATTTCATTTATCTAACGACTTTCACCATAACGATCATCAGCCATTCAATGCTTTTTAAATTCACAGTAATTTGATAGGTACTTAATTTTTTCGACGCATCAGCGTTTTAAACGTAAAGAGAGATTTTCTTTCCGGAACTTGGTTCCCACCCTATTTGATCAGCTTCCGCTCCGACAACGGGGCGCATCTGTTGCATCTCCCCTCAGCCCCTCTGGATTTTATTATTATTATGATTCTTTTCTATTTCTGTTTACCTGCGATTTCCCCAGATCTGTTTTAGGATACATAGGCGTTTAAAAAAAAGATTATTGTGTTTGTATGGTAATATAAATGATGCAAATTTTCATACGTCATAAGACACGTGTGCGGTAACATTACAGTACATATGCTTGTATCAATTTTCACAAGATAATGTCAGGTTTTCTAGAACTTAGGCTTGCACTTTTTGCAACACATTGACACCTTTTACACGGAGAGAAAAGTATAATGCTGATTACCATAATTATAATATCCTTTACTATAATTTATATTACTTTTTGGACAACTATCTTGTATATTGCCAGATACTATGCATATTTAGTAATTTTTAAATATCCATGTATGTTAAACCTTAAGGTAAAATATTATTATTCTAAACCAATTTTGTTTTTAATTCTTATTATAATTAGATTTTTTCCATTACTAATAAGTATGGTAAATTTTAAAATATTATGTTGCCATTTTAAATATAAAATATTTTAAAATCGAATATTTTTATATGTTAACAATTAAAATTGTAACATATTTATTGTACTTTTAATATACAAAAATGTTATGAGAAAGAATTGAACCTAAACCTCGCCAAAGTTTTTTGTTTTGAGTGCGTTCCATCAACTTCAAATACCGACAGACAGGTGTTTTGACCTATATTGGGTATCACGACACTGTCGAGCAACTTGAAGTATACTTCCATTATAATGGAACAAAACCAACAGAGGCGAGATGTAAGAACATCACGTGATCCACACCGTCTAACAACGCGTCGCGACGTGGCCTTTGCCGCAATCAGTATATACTATGCAACCAAGTAGGTTCAATTCTTTCTTATAAGTATTACCAGTAATGGGTCAAGAAAGTTTATTAAAAAAACTGAATGTTTAAAATGTCATGAGTTACTATATTGTATATTATATTTAAATATATTGTTTATTTACCTTAAACATAAAAGTATCTTTATTTTTACTATATTTTTTATTAATGTGTAATATATTATAATATTAGATGTACACCTTACATTTGATTAAATCATATAGTAAATATTACTATTTGTAGATAGTAAAATCAATTTACTATACGAACATATTAAAAATTAAAATATATATTATACATTTATGATTTAGTAATATTGGTGTTGTAATCTTTACTAGAATTGTATAATAAAAAATAGTATTTTGTATTACAAAATCATAATATTGTATTGACGAATATATAATATTGTTACCCTAAATATTACTATATTTTTTTTACTATCTAAAATTTACTATACATTTCTCTCCGTGTACCAAGCATATTAATCTTAAATCTGTGCTCTGATGTTCTTAAGAAATCGTTTAATTCTACCTGTATCCACTCATAGATTTCAGAGTTTCTGCGTGTTGCAATCCACGGACAGATTTAGTATCTGGTAGGTGCGTGCAGCAAAAATAAAAACTTTACGTCTCTCGATCTTAAAATAAATGATTGCAACGTACGATGAACTCCATTAAAAATAAAGCCACTTCACTATGAAAAGAGCTTTGTTTGACCATGATGAAATGATACTATTTTGAGCCTCCTAAATGGTCTTTCGATATACAGGGTGTATATATGAAGTACGTGATGGATTCGGAAAACGCTGAGCGTAGATATTAACAGCATCATCAAGATTTCTGCCTGCTTCTCCATAAATCAAAATCATTTCTATTTTTTCTTCCACTGTTAAAAAATCCATTACGAATAACTGCTTAACGAAAGGAGGTCTTTTTGTTTGCAAATTAATCTTCTAAACTAAATTGATTAAATAATGCTAAACTATGTATAAATAGTTTCTGGCAGGTAAAAAGTGACCATGTTGCGCAATTGATAATTATCACCGAATGAAATAATGTATAAAACTTAAACCAAAGGAAACTTAAATATTAGTTAAAAAATCGTGGGTACTTAAAAAAATCAGATTTAATTTAATAAGATAATTATTACCAAAAAAAGTGATATTTATATAGGAAAACTATTGCAGAATCGTATAAGAAGATAATCGAATAAAATTGATTTTTTTTCATTACAGCGCCATCTATTACAAATATGAAAAAATGTTTTAGACAAAATCTACCTATTTTTAGTCGAATGCTTCGAATCTGCAATAAAAAATAGGGTGTTCCATTGGAAATCAATTAATTGATATCTTAAAGAGATGGTTGTAAGGGAAAATCCAATGGGACATTTTTTTTCTGATAAAGTAATACATAATACTTTGATATCTTTAAAACATTTACTATTTTTTCTTTATTTCGTTTGAAATTGATTTAAAATACTTTTAAAATTACCTTATTTTTGGAATAAAACAAATTAATAAAATTAATTAATGGCACTTCCTTTTGTTAAAATGGACAGCAAACAATATGGCGATTTTAGGATGCTTTTACTTATTGGTTATTTAACCAATATAATTAAATGTGAGGGGACTGTTTTAAGATTTGTAGATAAATAATGATTTACAATTTTGTTAACTCTTCTATAGTTAGTTAAAGAGAGAATATTTTTTGAAATTATTTCTTTTAGGCCCCATTATTACACAAAACTATGTATATATATAAACAATCTATAGGTTTCTATGGGGCATTCCACGCCAAATCGGATGGTTTAAAAAAAATTTTTTTTTGATTCCTCCAATTTTTTTATATTTTTTAGTACTCCTTGAAAGAGCTTTCTCAGTAAATTTTGAGATTTTTGCGATCACGGGTTCAAAAGATATTAAATTTTCCAAAAAACTGCTTTTTTTGTTTTTTGCTCATAACTTCTTAAAAAATGGTCCAAATCAAAATATTCAATCCACATAAAATTTTCGTTTTTAAATGTACTTTTCGAAAAAAAATATTGAAAAGATTTGAAGCGTTTGAAGTCAAGATTTGAAGTCAAGATTTTTGAGTTTTAAAGTTTAAATCGTGTTTTTAAAAATGTGTGTCTGATTTTCGCGAAATTTTTTTATTTTTAACTTCTATCTATTCAACAACTATTCAGCCTGGTCCGGTAGTGGGCCTTCCATAATTACTTTTTTTTTCGATTTTTCAAAATTAAAAACAAAAAAATTTCTCTAAAAATTATTTTATAAGTTTCGAAAAAAATAGTAATTATGGAAGGCCCACTACCGGACCAGGCTGAATAGTTGTTGAATAGATAGAAGTTGATAATAAAAAAATTTCGCGAAAATCTAAGAAGACACACATTTTTAAAAACACGATTTAAACTTTAAAACTCAAAAATCTTTACTTAAAACGCTTCAAATATTTTCAATATTTTTTTTTCGAAAAGTACATTTAAAAACGAAAATTTTATATAAAATGAACATTTTGATTTGGACCATTTTTTAAGAAGTTATAAGCGAAAAACAAAAAAGTTTTTTTGAAAATTTGATATCTTTTGAACCCGTGATCAAATTAATCTCAAAATTTACTGAGAAAGCTCTTTTAAGGAGTACTAAAAAATTGGAGAAATAAAAAAAAAATTTGAAACCATTTGATTTGGCGTGGAATATTGAGACTAATTTTTGTATGCAGGTAACAATGAATACTGCAAAACCATCAGTTTTTTAACCAGTTTATTAATTAACAATAATTTACCAGCGAGTTAAAATATATTTGGTAAAATTTAACTTGTTGGTTAAAAAAATATACTCAAATTAACCAAAGCTGTGGTTAATTTACCAAAAAGTAATATCAAAAGTTAAACTATGTCTAAAAAAATAACTATGTTAAAATTAGTTAATATAACGTTAGGTAACCTAAAATAACCTAATTTTTAACTTTTATTTTATTAACTATTTTAATATTTGGTTTATTTATAGTCAATTTAAACTCTTAATTTACATTTTTTTCTCTATGTTTTTTCTCCATACAAGTATGAGTATTATCAGGTCCCATTAGGAAACCTCGTGGTACACCTGGTATTTATTTTATTTTAAAACTGTCGATAGAATTTTGCTGTCACATACATAAAGTATTGGAAAAGAAAACAATCAAATTAAAGGAAGTTAAACCTCTCTATAAATATCTCCCTAAATCAGGAAAGATACTCTTTCTATATTCGATTGAAATTTGATATTTATAGCTTGGTAATTCGATCTACCGGGGCTGAAACTATAACATTTATTTCCTTATTTAGAACCAAAATAAAGGTAAAATATTCTATTTTTGCACGCATCTGGCTGTACTCATACAGGGAGGGCTCAAAGATGACATAAATTACCGAATTCTAAACTCCAGCAATTTGGGGAAATTTATTCATACAGAGTGCCATCTAAATTTAAAGTAGTGCCAATACGCCACACTAAAATAGATTGTGATGGAAATAGAACTTAATTTGTCTAAAGTAACAAAACCATTAAATGTTTTGGGTGGTTAATATCTTGGTTAAGCACCTTAAACTGTATAAAAAGAGATGAATGTGATTATGATTACATTGTGCAACATTTTCGGAAAAAATTAAGATGATGGGGTTCTGAAAGTATTTTCGGTTTCTACAATCAAAATCATGAATTATAGCGTTTACATAATGTTTAGATTGATTCCTGGTTTTTTTAATATCAATTAAAAGTTTTAGTAATTCTGGATCCCGAAATATCGTAAAATAATAAATAATTAGTACATAAAAGATAAATATTGGTTTTTTATATTGTTTTATAAAGTAATAACAATCAAATAAAGAAAAAAATAATTAAAAAAAATTAATTATTAATTATTAATTCACCTATTATTTTTTACCACTCAAAACAAAACAACAACAAAAACGAAGATTTATATCTTAAATATTTTTTATAACAAAAAATACTGGAAGTTTGTCTATGAAATAATTACAACTTGCAAATTTTGTAAAACAATAATTAAGGTGGTTATGAAAAAAAATTGTTATACGTTATAACGCAAGTGACATTTTGCTTTAGTTGTTTATTTAATGTAAAGTTAAAAATACTATTTTAAAATGAAAATTAAACCGAAATTCAAGTTAAGCCATGAAGAAAATCGAAAAAAGGTATGTGCTGGCTGTGGAGACAAAATTGTTTTTGGTAATCGAAAAATTCAGAGTTTAAGGTTTCTGAGAAAATATAAAAATTACTGCAGACTTTTTCAAACGAACACTTCAACTTAAGTGATTCAAAATTACCTACTTCAATATGGTAAAAACGGTATTTTGCATAGTCACAATTGCCAAATTTTCAAAATTTAGAAATTGATAGAGAATTTCGCGGCAGCCAAGAATGTATGTGCTTTATCTGCAAAATGGCAAGATATAAAGGGCATACAAAATTATTAAGGGAAGAGGACGGACGAACGAACTAAAGTTTTGATATGCTCTTCCTTTCTAGGGGATATCGCTAGATGTAAGAAGCATGTTTGTACAGAGACTGAAGAATTAAAAAATACTGTTTCCATGTTAAAAACAACTCCATGTAAAACCCAAGAAAAAGTTTTACTGAAAATTTAAGGCAAGCAGTAATCGATTTTGCTTTAAAGAATCTTTAATTATTTATTAGTTTTGTATTAGGTACCTTAAAACAATAAATAAGATATTGCAAACTGTATTTTACATTATATTGTATTACTAATGTAGTTTATCCATATTTCAGTCATGTATCTGCCAAATTTTTAAAAACATTTGATAATGGTACTAGAGTATTTTATCGAAATGGTATAAACAATTTTAAAATACTAAGAAATATGCAAAACTTTACTAAAGGATCAGCTGGGATTTTGATAAATACATTTTTGTGTTACCAAAAGAGTCTATAATCAGATTGTGCTATCAGTTTTGGTTGGCATTTTTGTTCGTCCTATACCTATACCACCGTGTGCAGTCCGTGACTAAAGCGCCATAAAGCCACAACTTGTCAATGTATATTTAAGAGAAGTAGAAAAAGTTATTAATAACAATAATTTATGGGTCATTTTTCTGTGTCACCGATGTGCATTCAATTCCTCCAGACGAAATTCAAAATGTTGCATTTGCATTAAGTTTAATAAATCATCTGCGTTCACGCATGTACGCATTGAAATCGCATCTGCTCCCCTTATTATAAGCTATATAATATTGACCCCAAAATATCTGCACACTGCACATGTCTCCCTTGTCCATGCTTTTGCAATGAAATGCAGCCAACGTGAAAGGGGGAGAAAACAATTGCACCAATAATAGGTGAACACAATGTCATACGTCACGTGCGATACGTGTAATACACATGCACATTTAATATGTGTTCGATCCATTCCATAGCATTGGAATTTATAAAGGGGTGATTTAAAAGTGTTAAATTATTAGGTAAAAAATATTTGTTAATTTTAACCAAATTTTATGTTAATATCCAGGTCCACATAACTTTAAGTATGTTAAGTTTACAACCAACTGTAATCTGTTAATAAGTAGCTTGTAATTATAACAAACATTTTGTAGATTTAATAACAAAATTCTATGTCAATAGACTAACTAAACTATTTGTTAGAAATTGGGAACTTAAATAAAAAGAATTTTGATAAAAAATGTTGCATTAATAATCAATTTAACAAAATTAACACATACACTGTTAAAAATTTCTATTGTAATTTTACTAAACATGTTAAGAAAGTTTTTACGCACCACAACATAGTAGGTAATAATAAAACTCAGTTTTGTAAATGTTGAAATTCACTAAGCATTTATTAAAAATTTGTTCAGTTACATTACTATACAGGTATTGTAATTTTGCTAAAAAAAACTACTAAATATGTTTAGTAATTTTAAAATGGTGTATTGTAATTATACTATACAATTCATTTCAACTCTGTTTAAGAAAATTACAAAATATATTTTACAATTTTACTGAACTGAAGAAAATTCGTTTCGCAATATTACAATACAAATATTGTTATTTGTACAACAAATTACACCAAAAATATTTAGTAATTTACGAATGACGGTATTGTAGTTATACTACGAAAAAAAACCAGCAATATTCCTGGTTTCTTCAGGAAACTTTCTTGAGCCATTACTGTAAAGATTAAAAAAAAAAATTGAACCTTCCCCTCGCCAGAGTTTTTGTTTTAAGTGCGTTCCACCAACTTCAAATACCGACAGACAGCTAGTCCTATTTTGGGTCTTATCAATGTCGGGCAATTTGGTGTATTGTAACACACCAAAAACGAAAGACACCTGAGCTTATATACTGTCCACCTAAGACTACCGAGGCGAGATGTAAGTACATCACGTGATTGCCGCAATCGGTACACACCATGCATTTTACATAACATTATAGCAAATCAAATTATAAACAACGTTTGTAAATCTGATATGCTTTTTATTAGAAACTGTCAAACTGTTTAGTAAAATTACAATGCGTGTAGGATTTATACAAATAGATTGAAAAATTACAACTTATCTTAGTTTTGGAATTTTGTATTGGTATACACTGATTTGTAATTTTACTTATCCTTTGTTGTGCAAAACAATTGTAATTTTCAAAAAAATGTTAACAGTGTACATGATAAAAATGATATATAGTAAAAATGCAAACAGAGGTTGTATAAAATAAATAATGATTTGTATATTTCCAAACACTTATTGTAATTCAAATAGCAAATTTTGGGTAGTAATTTTATTGATTATCTTTGTAAAATTAAATTCCGAATATGTATAGAAATTTTACAAAATTTCAAATTAAATTCTACATACAGAATTGTAAAATTATAAATAACTGACAAACACAAAAACATTGTAAAATTGGAACCTGTTTAGTACTTTTGCTATAACAAAATGTAATTTTACTATGCAACTGCTTAGTAAAAATGTAGTAATTTTACATGCATACACACAATTAAATAACACCGTTCTGAAATCATCAAATTATAAAGAAATTTGGTACAATATAATTATCAGTACTTCTACAACCCTTACTGATGTATTTTGTAATCCACTTCACTGTATTCCCTAATTTCAGTTTGAAAACCAGTGATGGCAACATACCTTTCCAGAACTGTTAAAATAATTACAAAAAATTATGTTAAAATTTTACAAAATAAAATTAACAAACAAATCTGATTTTTGTAACAGTGTAAAATGTAACATTTTAAGACCCTTGATGTTTTTTCATACACATTTATATGACCTGTTGATGGTCGAAAACATTATTTCAATTGCTACTTCACGTTCGAATGATCAAGCAAACCGGGCATGGCTTACTGTGCAAAGCCCCTGGGGGTCAGTTGATCCCATTATAATAGCGTTCGCCTTGCTTCGTAGCCTACGCTTCTGTATTACACCTGGTAGATCCCAACAGGCGCTAAGCCGTCTGGCAATTTTATGCAGTGTTTTAATTGTACTGTAATGTTACTCATCATAATTGGGAATTGAGTGCATTATACAGGGTGTAGGTTTTTGAGGTTATATTATTGTTAATAATACACTCACAGGCAAAATAATCGATCCACACAAATTTTCGATGAATTTCAATCGCAAATATCTTTTTATTTGATTTCGGATTTAACAAATATTAAAGAATATTGTAGATACATTAATGAAGAATCGCTCACATTTTAAAAATTACTAAAAAATAGACGGACGTTTATAATATACACGTTTAAACAAAACAATGTTATTTACCCTAAGTTTATGACACTCTGTAGAGTGGCAAAACCGTATATTGTTCTAAATTAAGTTTTAATTATCAAGTCACATCTATTTTTAACAGTTTTGTTTTTGGTTCACCTTGATATATTTATTTTTGTGGAAAAAATGGATTTCTTTAAAAAAACATTGCAATTTCCAATATTTTTCCTGTATAACTAAGGTTGCTATGGTCCATCCATAGCCTATGGAGGATGAAAGTGACAGTTTTGTTGAATCATTCCATACTTGGACATGTCATATACAGCTTTCAAAAGCTATCAAATTGTTTTTTGTAAATTAATGTGTTAATTTTGAGGTGTCTTCTTACTTTTAAAAATGTCTCCGACTGATGTTGCCCTTTGTACTTTACTTCTTGTGATGTTTAAAACACTTGCCACGTAATACTGTGACCGTCCATCCTGGATTAAATTAATGGCTCTGGCAAGGCAACATCAGTCGGATACATATCCATTTTTTAAAGTAAGAAGTCACCTCAAAATTTAAACATTAATTTGCAAAAAACAATTTGATAGCTTTTGAAAGCCGTGTATGACATGTCCAAGTATGGGATGATTCAACAGAACTGTCACTGTCATCCTCCTTATGGTAACAAACATCTTTTTGTTTAAACCTGTATATTATAAACGTACATCTATTTTTTAGTAATTTTTTAAAATGTGAGCGATTGGACATTAATTTATCTACAATATTCTTTAATATTCGTTTAAATCCGATATCAAATAAAAAAGTTATTTGCGATTGAAATTAATCGAAAATTTGTGTGGATCGATTATTTTGCCTGTGAGTGTACCAAACAAACTGCGTTTTCAACTTTTCAAATGATAGAGGAAAAACTTTCTTGTTTTGGCGTGTACTATCAACCCCCCAAGAATAACAATTTATTAGATGACACCCTGTATTTATGACTATATTTTTATTATTTATGCAACAATAAAGATAAAAATAACACTATGATAGTTCGAATTACTAACATTGAGTACGCCCACCTATATTACCTAATTTTGGGCTGCTGATTTCAAAAATGCCACTCGTTTTGCTCCAGGACGTCTAGGATTCGAAATAATTGCGTAATAAAATGCTCTGCCCAATTATCTCAAAAAGTTTTTCGTTAATATTTTTATTATTTATTAAATTATTTTGCCTTAAATCTATTTTGGATGTTTAGTATATTTTGAGACGTTTTTTGTCAAAAATATACAGGGACTCCTTACAAAGTCATCGGTAGATAAATGTCAAATAGAAATTTTTTTGTTCCATTGTAGCCGTAGGTATACTATGGTAGTATTATTTAAGGGATATTTAATAAAGCACTTTTCTGCAGAGAAGTGCTTTATTTAATACCAAAACTAAAATTATAATATTTTTTTGGTAAAAAGTATCATTTTTTGACATTTTTGAGTCGTTTTTTAAATTACTAATTAAATTGAAAAGGCAACAAAGTAAACGGGTTTCGGTATAAACATTACTTTTCGACTATTATTTGATATTTTTTTATTCACATCATGCCTAAAGTACCCAAAAATTCAATCTCCAATCTTATTTATCAAAATTTAATACCTATCGAATTGAAGTATAAAGGTGCCGTTATCTACTTTATCCTTCAAGCACATTAAGTGCATCTATTAATTTTTGACATTTAAAATTTAAACTTTAAATTGTATTTTTAATTTAATTTAAGTGATTTTAGGAACCAAAAATGAAAAAAGTGCAGAAAATGGAAGTGGTAATGGAAGTGGCAGAGGAAAAAAAAGGAGATAAACCTTTATGTCGTCTTTGTAAATTTGTTTTGTTTATGTTGCGGTCTCTTTACGCAACCAAAAAAAACCAACGCAATATTTCTTTACAAAATTGTATGATATATATCTATAGATATAGTAGTATACTACTTTAATTTTGCTGGAATATTAAATTCAAATTGCTCTCAAAGTTGACGAGCTTGTCGCATATGGCAGTGTTAAAGCTGTCATTGAAAATATTCTTGGTTCATATCGGGCCTAAAATTGGCGCCAATTCATTGAAAAAATGCTCTCCGCTTTTTAAAGAATTAGCGTTAATATGTCATTTTCATCCTGATAAATTAGCCGAACTGATGAACATGGAGAACGATTTCAACCAGTAACTAACTGCAAATCTAGAGCATTGGTAGATATCTATGGGTATAGCGGAAAGAAGTTGGATTCTTTACTAGGAGACATTTGCTGGAATTTGCAGCTAAAGATGTACGACGATGATGAGGATTAAGCACAATATTATGGTATTATTCAATGCGATATTTGATACGATTTAATAAATTTAAGGTATAAAAAGCAAAATTATGCAATGCATTAAATTTTGTGGGCTTAATTTGAATAAAAAATACCAAAACTTGTTTACTTTGTTGCCCTTTCAATTCAATAATTAAATTAAACGACAAAAAATATCAAATAATGGTTGTTTTTTTTTTCATAAAATACATTAAAATTTTAGTTTTAGTATTTAAAATGTCATATTGTTAAGTTAAATATGATCTATTTAAGGTATACCAATTACTTCAGTACATTCAAGATAAATTTAAGCCAAAATAATTTAATAAATAATTAAAATACTATTGTATAACAAAAAACTTACATTTTGAGGTCATTGAGCAGAGCATTTCATTACGAAATTATGTTAAATCCTAGACGTCCTAGAGAAAAACAAATTAAATTTTTAAAATCAGCGGCCCAAAATTAGTTAAACTAAGGTGGAGTACTAAATGTTAGGAAAAAAAAGTTTCTAAAACTCATAGTGTAATTAAAAGATAAGAGCCTTATTACATTTTCGATTGCCTTAAGCTACTTAATCAACGTTTCGTATTTTGCTTTAATAATGGAAAATTCTGCACCACTTTAATTAAAAGCAGTTGGCATGCCATTGCAATGGCGATAATAATGCGATTTTGGCATATGTTCTTATGCCTACTAGATATGCACCATATGGTGCACAGAAAATATCAAATTCTATTAAAGTAGCTTGGCTGTTTGAACACTAGTCAAATTAGCGTAAAGTTTAACAATAAAAAATTAAGAGTGGGTATTGAGGTGTCCGTTATTTAACAGGTTGGCTTTTTTCACTTGGGTAGGTATCACCCAATTGTTTTGTTAACAGTCTAAAAACAATAATGCAAAGAAATACAATTCTCCAGTGAAAAAATCAAACCTAAATAAAAAATTCATAAGATGGTTTTACGAAAAAAAACGTTTCAACTTAAAATTTTTCAAAAAAATTTAGTATGGGGTGGTGAATCCAGTGCCGTGCATAGATTTTTTTTAAATCGCTAATCTTAAAAATTTTAAAACTAAAACATTTCCTTAAATGGGTGAATATATTGAGATGTCTCCCAAGTGAAAATGATCATTTTTTATTTTTTTATTTCACTGTTAGTCTAGAATGGGGTTTTTGGGAAGCCACCAGGTCTAGTAATAACATAACATAAGTGGTTCTGCACTAATGCAAGAATTTTAAGAAATCATACATTTTGAATATTAAAGCTTCACGGATGTTAGGATTTCGTATGTTTTTTTTTAACATCCCTTTGTATATTTGAAATAAGTTATTGTATCTTTTGACACCTTAATATTTTTTAAAAATACAATAGAGCATACATAAAATATTTATAAAAAAAATCTACTTACTGAGATATTACACTTCACGGTGGATAGGTTTTTAAATAGCAAATTAATGAACTTAAACTTTTTGAATTATAAAACAGCAACACTCTCATCTGCATATAAATTCTAACTAACCTTCAGGAATCAAATTCATCTATAATGTCGTAAACACAGGTTTTTGTTTATTTAAAATGATTAAAGCGCCATCCGTTGCATAAAATTTAAAGCAAAAACAGATTCACGGAGGATAGAATCCATTTTTGTAACACCTACATAAATGGTTATAAAAATTATTTCTTTTAATTTTTAATAATATTTTATATTTGATTCGATTGCTTTGGATGTGTTTAATTTACTTAGTGAACTGATCTTTTTAGTATGCTTCTACTACCTCAGATATTTGAAAACATATAGGTTAACCTAGAAAGAGTAACAGTCACGGAGGATAGGTTTTAGACTTTTAAAACATTGTAAAAAATAATTAATTGCGGTTAAAAATCTGAAACCTGAGCTGTAATATCTACTTAATTATGAAAGATCAAAAGACAATAAAAGTGTAGGTCAAACTCATTTAGTTTTATTAAATATCACGGGGTAACACCATCGGGGGACATTTCGTGAGATTCACCCAAATAGGACTTTAATGTATTTTTTTCTGAAAGGCAAACTTGTATAAAAACGAAAAATTAAAAAAAATTTCAGTCAGCATTTTTTTTTAATTTTCGGTTGAGTACAAAAATTCATTAAATTCACAATTCGTACAGTTCATTTTTTTTTATCTGGACTTATGCCAGTTTGACTTAATATTTTTAGTATTTAAAAATGGTACTTCTGCTAAAGAATTTAATTAAATATTTTGACATTGTCAAATTGACAATAAAATTTATTATTGATAATTTACTTGTCAATTTTAAATAAAAAGATAATTATGCCAAAAATAATAGCAACGAATTCGAATGTAAAAGCCCTTTTGAGGGCAAAACTTCATTTTGATGAAATTATGCCAAATGCAACAATGGAAGAAAAAGTACATCGCCCTATGGACATTTTTGGAGTAAAAAAGTAACGAATTTGGTTTTATAAATATTACATCGCACATTATTTACACATTATTCACCATTGGACAACATTTACGTTCACAAAAAATTATTATCCGCTAGGAATACTTTCTCTTCTGGGCCGTAAAGCAACCTATATTTAACTACTTTTTTTATTTGATTTTACTCATCCAAGCACCACCAAAGCCATATTAATCGCATTTTTAACTACGAATTTCGACAACTCAACTTGACAACTGCTCAATGTAACCTACAATAATTTATACATAACCACAATTAGATTTATAACTAGCTTAGTGTGTTTTAATCAATGCGACCAACTTAACAACTGTATTACCAACCAAAATCCTAAATTTGCAACGTTGCCGCAGTCCAGTTAAAAAAAATGAACTTTAGGTTTATATTTATTTTTCTCGGTCGCCCAATGAACACTGAGAACTTCTGGAAAACTTGATGTTTAGAAACAGCCGGGCTAGACTATGAGATCGGGGTAGTTTGTGGTTGATTTCTGATATTTGGCAGCTGATACGCGGTTAAATAAAGAGAAAGTAACATCCACGTGCGACGTGTGTTACAATTTAACGTTCATAATGAATGCGGCCATCTGCAAGACCCGAAACTTGTGTGGGGGGACCCCTTTCCCGGATCTTGCCAAAACACCCCGAAATTAAAAGAATTGTCATCCACTTCATGGTTTAAATAAATATACAATAAGTCTTCTCTTTTCTCTCGCTCTGTCTCGATACTGTCTGTAGGTTTGAACGGAAGTTGGTGCCTACTTGGGAAGCGGAGTCGGATCATATTACGGCCCTCAACACGCGTCCTTTTAACAGGGGCGGATTTTGAATTAAGAATTTTAATTTCCGAAGAAACATTTTTGTTTTTATGCAATTTTTAAGATAAATTTAAATATTTTTAAGTTTTCTTCAATATTTAAGAATTTTTGTATACAATATATGTACACAGATAAAAATTTATAAAATTTGTGTTAATGCGTGTTAAATAAAAAATGTAAAAATTTATATAAACTTCCTGGTGTTTATAACATAAATGATATTTGTTACTTAATACAAAAATTATAATAATTAAAATCTTAAAATTTCAAAAGATTTAACAAATATTAATGTGTTAAAAGAATGTTAAATAATATTTTTTTGTACATTGTAGTAAAATAATATAGTTAATGTTACGAGAAAATTATGTTAATTTCAATATAATACATTAGTTTAAATAACTCCTAAACAAGTGTTAATCTAACTCAAAAATATTTGTTAAATATTTGAGTACAGAAAATGTTTAATCATATAATCATATAATATATAATATTATTATATCACGAGAACTATGAATTTAATCGGTTTAACTAGGCTTAGTAGTTTTTTGTTTGGTTTTTGTTGGAAAATGTTGAATGCAAAATAATTTAATAAAAACACGAGACCGCGTAGCGGTCGTGGGGTTTTATTTTTAATTATTTTGCATGAAACTATTTTCCAAAAAGAAAAATCAAATAAAAAACTTACTGAGCATAGTTTGGCAGATTAAATTTATACGTTGAGTGATATACGTCTAGATTATTTCTCGAATTAAAGGAAACTATTTGACAATTCATAAAATCTGACGTGTGTCAAAATTTATAAATATTTTTTTAAAGAAAATTCCATTAATTTAAGGTATGTAATAAGTAATAATTGATATTTCGTAAACTAGATAACTTATTTTTTATTGTTTTTTAAAAAATGTTTGTTAAAACTTGTAAATAACACCATAAAATCGTAAACAAAAATCCAATATGGAGGCTAAAATTTAATCGCTGTTAAAAAGGTCTAGTGATTTAATCGCTTATTTAAACGAAATTTATTCGAAAATTCAAGGCTTTTGATTGGTTCATATTATAATGAGGGAAATAATTTAATTATAATATAGTATTTTCTTTATTCAATTAAACTTAAATATAAATGTTATTCTTCTAATTCGCTAATTTTCGCATTCTTTCGATTAAAAGCGTTACCCTGCAAGGACCTTTGTCTTCTAACCACGTTTAGTCGGTTGATAGTTAATTAGATTATAGGTTCCTAATTGAAAGGTGGTAGCGTTTATTTAACAAAATTTAAAGGTAACTTTGCTATGATAATGTTTTTTTTACTAACATAACGTTTGTATCCCCAGAAATGTTTGATTTATTTTGGAACACAAAAAAGGACTGGGCTGAATTCCAATGCTGGCCTTTTTAAAATTATGTTTTAGTTTAATAATAGTATATTAAAGAACTAATGTCATAAGACGTCATTTTGTCGCACGCGGACAATTTATAAAACGAGCGACGAAGGAGCGAGTTTTATAATGGACAAGTGCGACAAAAGGTCTTATGACATGAGTTCTTTATGCTATTTTATCTATTTTGCAAAAATTTCATAAAACAAATTAATTTTATACCTTATATTTAATTTGGTGGAATTTTACTTTACATAGTTGGTATCACAGTATGAAGTTTGAAAGGTCATTAACCTTTCAAACATTATCACATTCTTTCGCTATGGCGTCGTTAATTTACAATAAGTATTTACAATAAGTATTTACAATAAGCGGCTGTTAAAGAAGAAAAAAGGATTTTCTTTGATGTTAAACAAAATTTATTGCACGAAAAGTCTCGTAAGTACTAGGAAACAAATCATAAAAATATTATAACCTATAGGTATTCAAAATTGTATTTTACCAGTAGCCAACCTATAAAATCAAAATTTTGGGTGGAATAAAGTACCTCATTAAAGAACCAAAAGCGGTGTTATAATGAAGTCATTATGAAACCAAAATAGATAAATTACACTGTGCAACACAAAAAATGAACTGCTCTTGACGCTTGAAGTGTAAGCATATGCTCATCGATCTCTCTTAAGCAGCGTATACGATACAAATGTAGTAACGTGATAACTGGTTAACGCCGTAAAATAATAAAAAATCAATCGATTCTAAACGTGATAACTGTCCCAAGTGCAAAAAAAAGTGCAAATTGTGTGTGGTACCTCCCCCATTGATTAAATCCTCAAGTGTTGGACCTGGTTAAAAGGTGTGAGAGAGACGACACTTCCACGAAATTTACTGGACTACCACACGTGCGAGCGGCATGGTCAAGCTAAGTTATTTTTTCCAATTGCATGTCTTACCGTATATTCGCTAAATGTTTATAAAAGCATTTCACAATGTTTATGTAAGCATTTCACAATGTTGCAAAAAGAAAATACTAAGAATTCTTTTATTGTCTCAAAAACTAAATTAAAAAAGAATAAGAACATTTCCTTAAGTTTAAACAAACAACCTCACTTTCTCATAGCAGACAAATCATAAACAACCATCGAAAAAGGCGTAAGATAAATAAATAAACTAAATATGCAAGAAGACAAAATAACATAAACAAGTTGAGTGTGAATAGCAGTATTGCCAGATGTAAAAGTTGAAATTAACGAATTGGGTAAATAAAATTATCGAATTTTCGAATTAAGTTACAATAATTGTAATAATTATGTAACAATAATTATTATAATTTAATCATAAAAAAAAGTAAAAGAGAAAGAAGCGAACTTTTAGAACCTAAAATTTGTAAAAGTAAAAAAAAATACCCCCACTGGGAACTGCCTTATCGCAGCGATTGCGGCCTTACGCTCGGCACGAGTGATGGGCTCCTCCGCGGGGGGGTGCAGCCTCCCGTGGCCTATACGGGGGATGGTCTACACGGCGGTAGTCGTAGCACGATTGCCGTTGTGTGGATTGTCTTCCGGGGGGGCCGCGGGGGGTAGTATTTCTTTGCGGGGGAGTTTATCATGTGTGCCGATTATCGTACCAACGGGAAAAACCATTACCAAAAGGGTAAGAGTAGCCCAATTAAACACTGGGTCCACGTCACTCGTAGACAACGCAACAACATACTACAAGCCACCCTTAAACTAGATCTTAAAGACAAAAAAAATCGGTAGACCATGCTTCACATTTCATGACACGTAGCACAATACATGCACTTCTCACAAAGTAACAAGACCAGTTGGGAGCAACTAAACAACAATAAAAATAAAATAAAAAAAAAAAAAAAAACAACCGACACACTTTACCAAGTTCAGGAACTATCCGACACGGATAATGACAATAATGAACAAGACGAAGACCTCGACTAGGAAACTACACCCCTGCAGCGTAATAACAACTCCCCAACTCCAAATAGTAATCCCAAATGTTTGGAGTAATACTAACCGACTGGTCTAGGGGGATTCCGCGTCGTACTTAGTTTTAAGTCGGCGTAATTGTCCCCCAAAAACCAACTCCCTCCCGTCCCTCATCCATACCTCACTGAGCGTATAGCATAGGCCCGGCGAACCCGGGAACGGCTATTATAACTATTCGCCTCTCGCTCTCGAGCCCCAAATAGGGGACAGTACAGAACGCAATGGACATTCGCACCCAGCAAACACGGGTGAAGCCGTGCAGTTGCTGGGGAAGAACAAAAATCGGCGTAAGTAAACATAGGCCTGTACGGGGTTTAAGAGTCAAGAGGAAATGGGGCTGGTTATACGTCTCTTATACTCATACTCATACTCAACACAAAAAATGAACTGGGATCAAATCTGAAAAAATCGAATCTAGGCAACCCCCAAAACAAATCCTTTAAGGGGTTTTACCAGTTTAGCTCGAATAATGGAGATATACAGGGTGTTTCTTTTAACTTAACAATAGACAGCTCAATATCTCAATATCTCGAGAAATACGCATTTCACGGAAAAATGTCTTAAATAAAAGGTTAATGTGACTAAAGGGGACATTATTTGGTGCTACCGCTAGCCACCCCCTACCCCTCCTTAAGGGTGAAACGGGGGGTAACTTTGGAAAGTCAAATGTGTTGAAATGGAAGGACGACATTTCGAACATTTGTTATAAATTGTTTTCAGAGCCGACTATTGTTGATTTAATGTTAATTTTTGTTTTTCAAACGTTTCAAATAATACATTTTACAAGGAAACCCCTTTTTCTTAAATTTTGAATTACAGCGCCATCTGTTGATAAATTGAAAAAAACGTTCAAATAAAAGTTATTCATTTTTTTATGTACTACCAAACTCTGTGAAAAAAATCGGGTCATTCCATTTGACTTTCCAAAGTTACCCCCCGTTTCACCCTTAAGGAGGGGTAGGGGGTGGCTAGCGGTAGCACCAAATAATGTCCCCTTTGGTCACATTAACCTTTTATTTAAGACATTTTTCCGTGAAATGCGTATTTCTCGAGATATTGAGCTGTCTCAAGTTAAAAGAAACACCCTGTATATCTCCATTATTCGAGCTAAACTAGCAAAACCCCTTTAAATATTAGTTTTGGGGGTTGCATAGATTCGATTTTTCCACATTTCATCCCAGTTCAATTTGTAAGGTCAAAATTTGTCGCACAGTGTTAATATTATTACATACTTACATGTTTTATTTTTTGCCCAAAACCCAATATTCTTATATTAATTTAAATATTTTATTAAAATAAATAGAAATAAACAATTAATAATGTAAAAATTAATTAAAAAATATTGTTAAAATAACAAATTAAAATAATTAAATGAAGACATACTATTTGTATAAAATCAATAGAAAGTTATTTGTTAAAGTAACATTATTGTGTAAAATAAATAAAATATAAATAAATTATTTAATCAGCATGGTGAGTACAGTAGGAGTCAATGTGGTGTCATCCTCCATAGGCTATGGATGAACCATAACAACCTTAGTCCTTCGTACAAAAATATTTGAAAAAGCAATGTTTTTTAAAAATCCATATTTTCCACAAAAATAAATAATATCGAGGTGAACCAAAAACAAAACTGTTAAGAATAGACGTGACTTGATAATTAAAACTTAATTTAGAATAATATACGGTTTTGCCACTCTACAGAGAGTCTTAAACTTATGGTAAAAAACATCTTTTTATTTAAACCTGTATATTATTAAAGTGCGTCTATTTTTTAGTAATTTTTTAAAATGTAAGCGATTCTCCATTAATTTATCTACAATATTCTTCAATTTTCGTTTAAATCCGAAATCAAATAAAAAAGTTATTTGCGATGGAAATTCATCGAAAATTTCTGTGGATCGATTATTTTGCCTGTGAGTGTATAATTTTATTTTTTTATTTTAAAGATTCTTATAATACATATTTATTCTTATAATATTTTGAACAAAACCAAATTGCAATAGGTACTGTCAAAAATTCCCATGCGTGCATTTTTGCCTTAATTCGGGCCTGGCAATAAAAGTGATTACGGTCCTCGGGGGGGTTGGTCTCGTCTCGTCGTCGGCAAACTCGACTCACCTTGTGCACGTGCCAGCTGCACGCGAAGCGCTGGCCTGCCACGCGTCAGACTTTACGCATTTCCACCCAATACCTTCGCTCTCTTCGCTCAACCACCGTCCCGTTATGTCCTCTCGCAACGTCTAAACGGACAAACCACCCGCCATACGCACACAAACGCACATGAGCATATGTGCACATGCACATGCACGTTTATAGGCTCTGCAGTCTAGACCTAGACATGCCCAAACATCCGTGGGGTCGAAAGCCAAGGGCCAACCCCCAAGTGGATCATCGAACACCTTTTAGCAAAATAATGTTACTTCAGTACCCAATTAAAAAAATTATAGTGTATTTTATTTAAGAATTGCCATGGCTTCTAAAACATACATACAAACAAACTGACATAATAATATTATATATATTATACAAGGTGTCCCTAAACTTATTGGCATAAATTTAGGAAAAGATTGAGCAAGTCAAAATAAAATAAGCAGACTTGAAACGAATGCAATTTAGAGAGAATGTCTGTTTCCGACATATACAGCATTTCCAGAAATACAGAATGATATAAACAAAGAAAACCTGATAATAACACAATGCGGTTTCTAAGTTTAGAAACGAGTTTTACTCGAATTAAATCTTCTTGGTTTTCAAAGAAATGGGTCATGTTTTAACCACTCTTCTTTATGTGTTAGTTAAAATATCATTAAAATCACAAAAACAGTTTAAAACACATTTTTATAAAATTGAAGGTGGCCAAAGTTTGACCAAATGTTCCTTGTTTAATTACGAAAATATATTTTATTTCCAAAGTTAATAGGTCTGTTAAAAATTTCAATTTATTTTTGTTGCTTAGTATACATGGTGGCCCAAGTATCCTTCTATACAAAAAAGCCATATATATAGCTTTTTTATTTAAAAAAATGCAAGGTACCTACGTAGATTTTTTTCCAATTATTAATGCCATTTTAAAAAACTTAATTACGCAACTTTTTTCTTATTTAACCAACCTTGTAGATCTTCAAAAACAAGTATACTTGATCATCATTAAGCATAATGAAAAAACTTTAGCAATATTTTTATGATTTTGATTTGCAGATGTAACCGCACAACAGAGCAGTCTGGGGCACCTTGTAGGCGCATTATTATTTTTATTATTATTATTAATAATAATTCCTTGATCCGAAACCTTATTAGATAAAGCAATTAGTCGGCGTAGTGTGATTCCGTTGCGGCGATTAACCGCCAACTCAACATCCTTTACACCGGAAACAGTGGCAGCGGGCCCACGGAACAAAATATTTACTAATTTATAAAAAAAATATTATTAAAAAAAATTGCACTTGCTTTTAAGATACGAGCTGAAGTTAGCTTTAATATAAATTAAATTCTTCTTTGTGTTCGTCACTCGTTTTTTAAACTTCTCTAGACACTCGTTTTTAACATTCACTTGTAAGCTTCGCTCGTGCCTAATAAAATGGCGTTTATAAAACTTGATACATAATATACTATTAAGCGCATAATATAGAAAAAATAGACAGTATTTTTTGTAAATATATATAAAAAATTAATCCAGAAAGTAAACATACCTATAAAAAATATAATTATAGAATACCATTTTTTAAAAACACGATTTAAACTTTAAAACTCAGAAATCTTGACTTAAAACGCTTTAAATATTTTCAATATATTTTTTTTTCGAAAAATACATTTAAAAACGAAAATTTTATATATATATCAAAATGTTCATTCTATAGAATGAACATTTTGATGTGGACCATTTTTTAAGAAGTTATGAGCGAAAAACAAAAAAAATCTCAAAATTTACCGAGAAAGCTCTTTCAAGGAGTATACTAAAAAATAAAAAAAAATTGGAGGAATTAAAAAAAAAAAATTTTGAATCCATCTGATTTGTCGTGGAATGCCCCATATACAAATACAATACAAATTTTGAAACGTATGTCAAAGGATGCTGTCAATTTATTTTCACGCAGACCTGTCACTTTTCACACAGAAATGTCACTTTACATTAGTGTTTTGCCTTGCCAATGAAAAGATTCATTTTCTAAGCAACGATGTCATTACGAAATGTGACTTTTACATAGTGGTCGTAGAAAATAGTTATTTATGTCATTAGGTTAAGAAGTAAGGCTTTTTGTGCTAAGCTCAAAGTTTGAAGGCCGACGCGTAGCGGAGGCCTACAATTGAGCGAAGCACAAAAAGACACTTCTTGGCCGAATGGCATACAACATTTTATCTTCAAAGCACTTTATATAGGTCAATTTAATTCAACATCAAAGGGCCTAACCTCACATTTTTAAAATCTCATTTATTTATTAGCTAAAGATTACATTAAATGTACAATAATTATTATTCCTTTTAGAAGCAGTAGTTTGACAATACCTAGCTACATGATTTAAGTAGAAATGGATTTTTGTAAGAAAATGGTTTACTTACCCTCTTGCTATTACATTGAATTCAATTAATTGTTTAATAAATAGGTATCTAATTTCAATTTGTTTGTATTTTTATTAAAAAAATAGGTAGTTTGGAATGTTTACGCTGTGTTTAACATTTAATTTCACTGAAAACTTAAAGCAAATTAAAACTTAAAGATAATTTAAATCGTAGAAAAAGAAAACACAACTGTGAAATCCACAGAAACGTCAAATTGCAATGTCCTAACCTCACTTTTTGTTTTATTATTCATATTTAATTTTACAATAATTTAATGAAAAATAATAAACATTAACAGTAAAACAAACAAATTAGTGCTTATTATAAATAAATTAAACCAGTTTAGTACGTTAATTTCTTAGAAAAGGATTAATTTGTCAAAAAATACCCCTAGCGAGAAAAAATCGAACTAATTACTTGCCTCATAAAAATTTTTATCGGCCTAGGCCATAACAAGTTATTTCTTTATCGAATGTTGACAACAATAAAGTTTAAATTATAGACCGCGTGGAGATAAAATATTTTTATCTATTTTGCGTTCATAATGACTTCATTATAACACTGCTTTCGGTGCTTTAATGAGATACTTTATCCCACCCAAAATTTTGATTTTATAGGTTGGCTATACTTTAAACAGCATAATATTTTGCATATTGGTTATAATATTTTTATGATTTTTCTAGTACTAGTATCCCACCCAAAATTTTGATTTTATAGGTGGGCTATACTTTAAACAGCATAATATTTTGCATATTGGTTATAATATTTTTATGATTTTTCTAGTACTTACGAGACTTTTCTGGCAATAAATTTTGTTTAACACCAAAGAAAATCCTTTTTTTCTTCTTTAACATTAACAGCCGCTTATTGTAAATACGATTTTGACATTGTCAATACCAACTATCTAAAGTATAATTCGACAAAATTAAATTTAAGGTATAAAATTTTTTTGTATAGAATTTTTGCAAAATAGATAAAATAGCATAAAGAACTCATGTCATAAGACCTTTTGTCGCACTCGTCCATTACAATTGTCCGCGTGCGACAAAATGACGTCTTATGACATTAGTTCTTTAATATGCTATTTTAAAACTTTTGGTTCAAATTGTTTTTATTATTTGTTATAGGTATTTATTTGACAAATAATTAAAAATATGCTCTGCAAAAAATATTTTTATTTTCAAAATAAAATACACAGGGTAAAAAATCTGGGCTAGAACTGCAATTGCAACTGTTAACAGTTAAACTTTAAAAGTTACTTTATTAAAGTAACAGTTTTTAAAATTTGTATACCTATATTTTTCAATAAAAATTATTTAAAAAACAATGTACATAGTTAAGTTAAATTTTTCGGTTTAGTTTTTAAGCAAAAAGCATTGGCTCCGCCACTGTCCGGAAGCGGCTTCATTTACATAGAACCCAAAGAGCAGAAAAAAAATACAACATCAAGAGAAGAACAATATAATAATAATCGAGATGGTAGGCAAAAGGAAAGACAAAAAAAGCGCCGGAGCGTGATTATTTCGTAAGGAATTTAATGAATGGACTGACTGACGGGAACCGTGAATGGACGCGTAAAATGGAGAAGAACCATGAAAAGTAAAACGGGGCGAGTCTCCCTGACTAACCGGAAGTCACTTTACGGATGCCGATCGGCCACTCGGCTTCCTCGCTAATTGCTAGTTCATAAACATTAAAAAAGTATAAAAGTGTTACAATCTCTTAAATTAATCAAAATTGGGACCTATTATTTAAGTAGGCTGTGTCCTGTCCCTTAGTTACATTCAAACAAAATAATTCACTAATGGCCACTTGCACCGTAAGTTTAACAGTGGTTTTATTTTTAAAACAGGTTTATTTTTTATAAGTGGCTTGCACCGTAAATTAATCCTTGTTTAAATACCTCTAAACTACTGTTAAAATAAACCCCCAATTTCGGTGGTTTAATAGTACATTATGTATCAAGTTTGATAAACGCCATTTTATACACGAATTTAATTTAGGCACGAGCGAGCTTGCGAGCGAGTGCTTAGATTAATGATTGTATACACAAGTTTATAAACGAGGTGCATACTACACTTTTTCTACGACAAATACTTATTATTATCTTAAAATGATTTAAATCAAAATTTTGTATAGAGCGCCATCTATGAAACAATAGGAGAATCTGTGTGTCACCGTCAAATGTCAAATTTTTACATTTTATAAACACAATTATAAAGGTTATAAATCGAAATGTATTTCTTGAAAATTGAAAGGTTTTATGAGCACTTTACAGTGGAGTCCGTGACCGAATTTAAGTTATAGTTTACTGCCGGCGAAATTAAAAGGTCAGTACAATGTTCATATAAACTTTTCAAATATTCACTCAGAAAATTTTTTAATAAATATAACAAAAAAAGTAGTTTGTCTTAATAAAGTAAAGATCCCTATTCGTCCAACAATTGCTTTTGTTACGGCAAAAAGATCATTTTTATAAAAATTATTTATCTACAAACATGTTTCGCATGCTCGTCCTAGACGTACACCTGAAGCAATCGCTGCTGTGGCCGAAAATGTACGCATGAACGCGTCAACATCAACTCAGCGCAGATGTCAACAACTCGGCCTTTCCCGTACCACTCTGAGGATGATTCTGCACAAAGACCTCGGTATGTTTGCGTACAAAGTCCAGCTTGTTCAGGAGTTAAAGCAAGTTGACCATCCACAACGTGTTCTCTTTGCTGTGTGGGCTTTAAATCAGTTGAACGATAACCCTAATTTTGCAAGAAAAATCATCTTTTCGGATGAGGTGCATTTTTACCTCGGAGGTTATGTCAACAAGCAAAACTGTAGGATTTGGGTTACGGAAAATCTACACGTCGCCGTAACAAAGCCTATTCATCATTTAAAACAAAACATTCAAGCTCAAATTGCCTAAATAGAGCAGCAAACTTTTGACAAAATTGGTGTTCCAGGATGGGCTACTGCCGAGCCAGCTGAGGTGGCCACTTAAATAAAATCATTTTCCATACTTAATCGGAAGAAACATTGTATCAAATAAAGCAAAATTCGTTGAAAAAAAATAAGTTTTTCTTGTTCTCATTGCTATTTTATAATTCAACATAAACATGGCCCACCCTTTATAAACATAAAGAATTTCTTATTGCCATGACAATATGATAACAACTATTACTTTGTTGGATGAACATTTTTTTTGTAGAAGCTCAACATTGCTGCTTCATATAGTAAATAAGAATTTTATTAACAGTAAAAAAAGTTTATTCTGTAAATAAAAATAATCTTATTACTTTGACAAATCGTAGGTTTTTGTCCCAATAAGACACTGAAAATTTAATAAAAATGGTACCTTAGGTGGTACATTTTTTTATAGCCATTACAATTTTAAATTTAAGTTAAATAATATTATTTTATTAATCGCTTACAAAATTAGTTTTATTATCAGTGCATGTACATTTTTTTGAGTGTTGGCGTTGAGAAACTATTTAATACTTTTGTATTTTTGTATTGAGATAATAAAATAATTTTCACATTTAGTATTATTTTACAAGAAAGGCAATTTATTTTAACGATTGTATGACATTTGACAACTGTCAACTAACTTAAAACTTCAGCCCGTGACTAAAGCGCCATAAAGCCACAACACAATGTGCATTTAAAAGGTCACTTAGTGTCATGGAAACATGTACGATAAAGGGCGTTTTAAAGGGAGTAGAAAAATTACTTTAATCCATCGTTAACGATTTATAACCTCAAAAGTACTTGTCACCGGTATTCAAGATCTTTTTTTCCAAAGATATTATTTATTGAGATCTTTAGCAAATCCAATAACTATAGTTATAGGTATAGAGGTCAGCAACTCTATAATGAGTCACTACTAAGAACCAGAAATATAATAGAAAGAGTATTTGGAATTTGGAAAACAAGGTTTCCAGTGTTGGATATGGCTTAAGATTAAAATTTTAGTTTTTAGATAACTGGTTAAAATAAAACATGTTATAATAAAGGGGTTTATTTAGAATATTTTTTGGTTTTTGCTTATTATTGGTTTTTGCTTATTTTTAACAACTTCTCAGAACTTGAATATTTTCTATGAGAAAGAGGTACAAAATTATGATATGTTCTTGTTTTTTTAATTGCAATTAAATTCATGAGTCTCGAACACTCCGTCATTTATTACACTTGCAAACTTGCAAACTTTTTGAAATCACAATTTAAATACGCACAAATAATATTTATGAAATATTTTTGACAGTTCTGACATTTCTCTACAAAAAAAAACAATATCGCTTCTTAAATATATTATATCTTTTACATGGATAAAAATAACAAAACAAGACTATCTAGACTAAAAAGATGAAGGTGGGGACTACATTTCCTGAAAGTTTCAGATTTTTATTTTTTCCTCAACATAATGATTTCTGAGGGCAAAATTGGCTAATTTTGAAAATTATCAAGTTTCAATAATTTTTTTAATAAAGAAAATGATAGTCTAGAAACTTAAAATAATAGTTACGTTTTCTATTGTTTAAGTACTTGATACCTGAAAAAAATCAACTTTCTAGATTATGCAGAATAGGCACAGGAGCCAGACAAAAATCACAAAAATTGGCAAATTATTACAAATCTTTAGTGTTTTACCATTCTTTTATGAGATGAACTAATTGGATAATAATAATTAATATTGAAAACTTACTAGGCAGTAAAATAAAATTACAATCATTTCAATAATTGCCACAGAAAAAAAGTAGGGATAGAACGATATCACTTTTTTTTGCCGATACGATATATCGGCCGATACCGATATTTACGTGCCGATATACCGATATACCGATATATCGTATCGGCAAACATAATGCCATCTATTTATACACGACCGAAGCAAAAATCGGGGAAGTCCCGTTTTAATTCCGTTGCGAGGAAACGTTTGTGATTGATAGAGAGTGACATTTCGGATTTCTGGGAAGCCCCTTATACAGTGTGTATTAAAACGAATAGATACACTTAAATAAAACAAGTGCCAAACCCTGCCCACTGTGGTAGGGATTGAGAATTTATAGGTTTTATTTTTATCGAATTCGTTTGTTTTGTTTTAATGCATTTCTGCAAATAAAAACTAAGTATTGTTTAAAATCCATTAAATTCCAGTTAATGGCGAAAATGTATTTCTTAAAAGCTATACACATTTCCCTACGACAGTATTTCATTTATGCACTGAAGAGTGAAAAGCGCAAATTTTTTTTTGCCGATATATCGGCAATTATCTTGCCGATACGATACGATACCGATAATCGGAAACAATTGCCGATATGCCGATATACCGATATCAATATCGGTATCGTTCTATCCCTAAAAAAAAGTTTTAGCCTCTTATAAGAGAGTAAGAAAATGACACGATTTCAGGTTTCTAAAGGGTGCCGATTAAAAATAAAGCAACTAAAAATTAAAACGGCAAAGGTTTTTCATATATGATACCTAAAAGATCATCCTCAAGTTTTTTCATTAAAATAAAAAATCATGCAGCGCACTTTTAAATTCATTTTTGGTGTTTTCATTTGGATTGACTCCCCTATCTGTCTCTTTGTTTTCAATGATACCCTTGTATCCACAAGATTAATTAAATGATTTTTTTCATTTTCTGAAAAATTTGAGGAGCGCCCCCTTTTTTTAGGATCTGTATCCATATTATTATTTATACCATCAACTGAATCGGTCATACATGAAATAGAATCGAACCACAGATTATAAAGAATCGAACTCTTAACGTCACAAATAAGTGTGAAGTTAGTTATTAGCACCAATATTTTTCATTTTTTAGTCAAATTCCCTAGATCACTAGTTAAATTTTAAACCGTAGCACTGTGGGCCCTATGCCCAAACTAGGTTGCAATAAGTCATTATTGAAAATGTATAATTTGCAACTATTGTTTTATTAAAAACATATTCAAACTTGTAAAAACATAATTGCTTTTTGAAAATACTCTACGAAGACTTTTTTATAAATGCCCAATGTCAGATCTTTAAAAGAAAGTATATTTTTAATGCAATCGTTTTAATTAAAACTATGATTTTTGCGAATTTTTTTATAGCTTAGAGGGCCGTGAAAAGCAAAAGTCGCCTTAAACATTTCATAACTGACATTAGACCTGTCAATTAGTTGTGTTGGGTACATAAAATTATAGAAAATTCGTGTTTTTTTTTTGTTTTTGGCAGGAACTGATAAGGTAATTACCATGAATATTTAATTTTTTAAGTTTTGCAGAGTAAAAAAATAGGAAGGCCAACGAATGCCAAGCCAAAATATATATTTTTTATTAGACAAAGATGTAGACTACTAAAAACTGTTAACCAAAAAAATCGCAAAAAATCGCGAAACTTATCCCAGTCAAAAATGTAAACCTCTGAGAAAAGAAAATATTAACAATTAATATGCATCTTAAGTTGTTTATCGCACGTATTGCTTGGGCAATGAGCAAATTATATACATGGCGTTTAATATTTGTTAAAAGTGTTTACGCCTACTTATTCTTTTTATCCGTTTTTAATATTACATCAAGGTGGCCTAGATGCATTGTTAAAAATTGCTCAAAAGGCATTAAAAATCACATTTAAGTCCAAAATTATGTTAAGAATCCAAAAATGTAAATATATAGGGGTTTCTATTTAATTTTTTGAACAAGGACCCATTTCCGGTGAAACCGGAAGTGACCGAAAAAATATGCGAAAACCCTCCTCTTTATACACCATTTGACTATTACCAACACTCTGTAGGTATTTCACTTTTTATCTGCTAAACGAAGCAAAAAATGAATCTCTAGATTTATAATGTTCAATAATTTTCGGGATAAAATATAAAACTATCGCTATATATCGATAGTAGGTAGGTATGCAGACATTACAAAATATTTTTTTTGGGCTACACCGCTCATCCAACTTTTACAAGAGACAAAAAAGTTTTTTGGTAACCATTACAACAGTAAAAAAAATACAAGCGAAAATTAATACCTAACCTTGCTTTTCTGATTATTCTAATTTTTAAACATAACTGAGTGTAGCACCAAACGACGTTAATTGGCAGTTAAAACTTATTTTCCAAAAATATTCAAAATTCATTAATACGTTTTTAATTATCTTAAGATATTTAAAAAAATAGTTAAAACTTTAAAGGCCTCTAACGACTAAACGAAGCAACTTAGTATATAGGTAATTTGGGTTAAATCGACTTATTTTGATCCGTAGATAACGTTGGCATGGTTTCTTACACTATTTGAAGATAATCCTGTATTTTATAAATTAATTTCCAAAAATACTAACGTGGCAACATTGGAAAATGAAAAAATAAATTATATAATTAATTACCAGCATTGGTTAGTCTCAAAGTTTAATTATTTTTAAAGTTTTAAGTAAATAGAAAAAAAATTGAATTAATGCAACCTAGTTTGGACATTGGGCCCACAGTGCGTAGTAAAAAAATCACGGTGCAAGATTTTGGACACTAATCTCCTGTTACCTTTTAACTTGTCAGTTTATTTAACTGATCATTTAGAGAAAACGAGCAAGTGGACATAAAACGATAAAAAACGTCGCCAAATAAATGCCCTGTATAACTTTTATTGGGCGAATTAAATAAACTCGGGGTCTAGAGGTTGATACGTCTTGATGCAGAGACCTTTGAACCGTCTGTCTGCCACATTTTAAATTAAATAATGGACGTAGTCATTCATAATAAAAATTGTTTTATTATTTGCCCTGTCAAAACCAGTGTCAGACTATTATAAAATAAACTGCCGGAACTTCGGGTTCAAAGAAGTCAAAGGTTTTAATAAATAAATTAGATTAAACGATCAAGATATGAGCAATGCATCCTTTTTAGCTTCTAGCAGGCCCGTTCCTGGCGAGCGTGCAGTGCGTGCACGCACGCAGGCGCAACATTTCGGGGGCGCAAAATCAAAGAGTCAATCAGTACTTATTACGATAAACTTTCTTGCATATGATACTTAAACATACATTGGATAATTTTCTGCCTTTTTTTGCGTCAGCCGCTCTTTTTTTCGGTCGCTATAAAACGCCTTTCGCAGCTTTGATATTGGCTGCATATTTTGTTTTGATATGAGGATCAAAATAAAAGGAGAGAAATGGTCATATTATCTTTAGTATTTGTTTGATAGTTGCAGTTGACGGTAGCAAAGTTTAACAGTAGTAACTCTCTAAAATAGAATTAGTCAAAAATGACTAATTCAATTAGTCTAATTGCAATAGCTAAAAAGCAGCGACTAATAATTATTTTCAATAGCAATTTGTATCCCGGATATTTAGCAGTCAATCCTATGTAAAATTGTCCGCTGAATCCGAAAATTTCGTCAAAAGTTATAAAAGTTGAACGTTTTTGAGATTTAGTAAATTTTCCATATAATATGGTATTGACTATATCTTAAAAACTGCTTTACTTTTATAATTTTTGACGGAATTTTCGGATTCAGGGGACAATTTTACATAATAATAAGCTGTTAAATGCCCAGGATACAAATTGCTGTGGACTAAATTTATTATTGACTGCTTTTTTACTTTGAAAACTAGTCATTTTTAGAGAGTATGTCACTAAAAACCAGTTGTAGTTATTATATTGTTTAGATTGATTTTTTTTGTTTTCTTTAGAGTATTTTTATGACTGACTATTTCCCTCGTCTTAATTTCCACCAATCACAAAGCTCAATTTTGAACTACAAAATAATGGTTTCTATAGAAACCATTATTTTGTAGCACCTATAGGTGGAAAAAATGTATGACAGCACCTGTCAGCAGTTTTTTCGAGTTTACCAGCGGCAAAACTTGACAGCTGTTGTCCAAAAATTGCAATTTATATTTTAATTGTTAACTACTCATGAAATAGTCTTGTCAAATACCATTCGGGCGTCTAACTTTTCCTGTGAAAAAAATCGTTAAAACACAATGCTAAGTAATATTTTTTAACAAAATGCATTCGTGCAGGTGCATAAATCCTCGTGTTCGATTTGGATTTTTGTTGCACTCATGCTTCTTGTTAAAATATTACTTAGCGATTTATTTCGGAAAAAATAGATGCCCTTATGATATTACTTGTTTGTTTGGTAATTTAATAAATATTTTTTATACTTAATTTAAGCGTTTTTTTACATTTTCAATATCATTTTGCCAGTTTGTCGCAAAATATTTATTTTTTAAATTTTACGGCCTAAAATTCAAATATTTAATGTATTATATTTAAATATAAAAAGGGCGCACCAACGAATGCTGCACGCAGGCGCCAGACACCCCAGGAACGGGCCTGGCTTCTAGGTCTTATCAAATGTGCCTTGGAATTTAAATGAAATGTCATTATTTAGGTTTGCCATCATCACGTGATTTTTTTTAGATCATAGTCTGTAAAAAAACGTTAAGACCAATAAAAAAATTCGATACCTGAAGCTATCTAACCTCACTTTATACTTTAAATAATTGTTATAATTGTATGTATAGTTTAAAAAATAAAACTGCCTGTGTCTTGCTCACCTTTTGAGCTCAGCACAAAAAGACTATTTAAATGTTTATGAGATTTTTATAAATTGATTAGAATAACTAAGAATAATCAGGTGATTTATAAATAAGAAACTTACAATGGATAACGGTATACCAAAAAACTGCCTAAAATATGTTATATTATTAAAATTTATAAGGTCTAGATAAAAACCATTGTTATTCATAAAAGGTTTCTTTAAAAAAAGCATTTTTATCGAAGAATTACGTAAATTTATCAAAAAAGTGTTCTAAAAATAAACTGTTTTCTTATAAAATTCGATCAAATATATTTAAACTATACGCTAGTAGCGCCACCACTCGGCTGTTATCATCGTAACAAAAGTAAAACTTTTGATAATCAGCTATCAAACGCGTTTGTTACAAATGAGTGTTATTAAGAATAAAGCCGGAAAATGTTAAAAAATATCAAAATAAAAATATGGCACGATTTGTTGTGTTGTTGGGTGTATTTCGAGAGAAAATTCTGGGTTGAGTTTTTACCGGTTTTCCAATAAACAGTGTTAATCTGAATGAAGAAATAAATTGCATATAGTCTCTGTAAATATAAATTGTACCTATTAGATACAATAAATACACATTTTAGTAGTGATTAACGTGAAAAGTGTAAACATTTCAATTCAGTAAAAATCGTCAAACAAAGAAGTCGTCTAAATTTAAACAGCATTTAGCATTATTAAAAGCGTTGATTAAGAAAGTCTCCACTCAACGGTAAAATAGGTACCATTATATTATGTATTATATATAATATTATGTTGCCATGAATTCGTAGGTATATTTTGTTGTTTAAAATGTGGTTGTCGGCGTTTTTTAGGGAACTCAAATATAAAAATGGTTGATTTTAAGGTTATGTTTGTGCAAAAATTATTTTTTACTAATTTCTTAAAAATGTCCAAACTTAAATATAAATTATATTAGGTAAAGTTATTATTAGTAAATTCTGCACCAACAAATGTACTTACCGAATTGGATCCTTTGGCAAAACATGAAAATGCAACGATTTAGTTCTTGAATTATATTTACAATTAAAAACACAATAATTCACCATGATCCCTTAGATAAAATACACACACTAACGTAATTAAGCATTTAAGCGTTGAGTTTCTTAATCAATGATATAAAGAATAACCAATCGAAATCGAGTACTAAAAAAGTTTTTTAATTTTTTCCTTGCAACATAAAACACAAATAACGTGCGCGATTTAGCTGTGCAATTGAACAAAATTTGTCGAGTAAGACTTCTACCTACCTTTCTTTTATGAAAAACCTACCTATTTATTTAAAAATGATGTATAATCTGTGCTTTAAATGTATTGTTGACAATTCTTAAATTCACGCAATGCTTTTAAAGTCCACCAGATGGCGCGCGCGTTGCGAAAACCCGGTACTTCTTTAGCGTATACGCGCGGTTGATTTTTGTGCCATTTTAATTTAATTGAAATTTGAACTTATAAAGTTTATAAATTGCATTAAAATCGGACAAAAATTGTTTGTGATACAGCACTTTAAATTTTGTCTAAAAATAACTATCACATTTTTTTGAAAAATATGATACCTAATTTAATTAAATTAGATTATGCCCTAATTTGGGTCCCATAGATACTTTACCAATCCTTGATAAAAGTATTTTCTTCCAAATTTCGTCAAAAATAATTTTAAACATGTAAACATAACTTAATTAAAACTCTTTGTACCTACCTACTGACACCCATTTACAAATGTATATTTATAAAACACAAACGGCTAGGTATCAACATTCACCTTTAACCTTTACTTAACAATTAATTGAATAAATATCAAGAAACAAAGTTTGATAAAATTATATTAATGGTTTAAAAAAATATAACCTACAATATTAAATTTTGCGATTTCAAGTACATAAACTACATGCAAATTTTAACGATACTCACTTGGTATTCCGCTTGTTGTTTGTCCCATTTTAAAATTTGTTGTTAACCGTTAAAATTTATAAACATTAAGCGAATAAATAAAAAAATTCTTATAAGATAAAATTGTCATTGTCACATCACATAAAGCGCACAATTAAAATAACACACAGTAAACTGGACATAACATACACAAAAATTATAGGAAAACACGTTTTTAAAATTGTTTTATGTTGATTTTGTAAAAAGTTGTTTGACATTTCGACAACGAAACATGCATGAAGTTGGCTACATAACCACAAATGTCAATGGGATTTTTTAAAAAATCTTTTTTATTTGGTTTTAAAGTTTACTAATATTAAAAACTATTAAGTTTTGTTGTATTAATATACCAAAAAAGGCTTTCATTGTGTATTTTACCAATAGATTAATAATATAATTGGATTGTGTTGCCAACGTACTATCAAGAAATTAAATATCCCAATCAGTGTTGTTACAATTGGTACAATTGTACCAAATTCGGTACATTTAATAATTATCTGGTACAATGGTACCACAATGGCAAATTTGGTATAATTTTTAAAAAATGTTTTTTTTATTTTTGTTTTTTCAATTTATTTTTCATTTTTGTGCCAGTGCCATCTCTTTAGTCTTATTGACACTTAAAGTGTATTTAATGTATGATACATGTGTTTGTTATTAACCTCATTGTTGCAATTTGCAAACTTGGCAGCAAATTTTATAAATAATAATCATATTGGACAGGTAAGTTGATGAAAAATGGGATTAGCACTCATGTTTTTTCTTTTTTAAAAAGGTTTCTCTTTAAAATACCAAAACCTCAACAATCTGGTTTTATAACATATATTATATACGTTTTATTTATATATTTTTAAATAAATATGCATTTTTTTAATAAATTTTAAAATTTGTATTTCCCGCCATTTTGAACAATTTTTAATGCTGGTACAATGTGGTACAATAATTCCCTAAAAACTGGTACAAATATTTTTTTACTTGTAACAACACTGATCCCAATGTCAAACATACTTAACCTTAAAATGTATGTTTTGTTTTTTGTAAATTATATAGGAAAATAGGGTTTATTGTAAAATAAAACACAGGTATTTACGATAAATTTATGTATTTTATACACAAGTTGGATATAAATTACAATATTATTAGGCATAAATTAATGAAATTTCTTTTAAAAAATTTGGTTTATTTATATTTTTATTATCCGTTTTTTGCGATTCGTAAGGGAAAATGGAAATTTAATTACAATAGGTGAGTCTAACCTTAAAACTAAATATATAATATACAATCTTTAAAATTTATTCTTACACTCAATAAAATTTTTGTATGGAAATAAATTACTTAATAATAAGAAATGTACTTATTATAATAATAATAAAATTCTGAGCAGAGCGCAAGAAATCAGTGTCCATAAATTATATGCAAGGCAATAGAATGTAAAAAACTTGGTAACAATAAAAAGTTTGACGAAAACGCAGGCTGACAGGGTGGCCAACAACTTTTTGGGGTTTTTTGGGCTAAATCAAAAAATTACAATGATTTTGAAATTAGATTTTTATTTTTCGGCAATTTTTGTGCAACTTTCATAAAATTTACAAAATTTGTTGCTTTATCCACGTACTTTATTGTATTGTTTTGAAAATGTGTATAATTATTATTTTTTCGATAATTAGGACCCAAGTTATTGGCCCCCTGTATTTTACAAGATCGTAAAACAAACCTATAAAATTTGGGAAAAAAACATTGTAAATTAGAGGCTTTTGGATTCTTTTGCTTTGCATAGTTATATACATTTATAAAAAGTGCAAAAACCAAATAATAATTTGGTTTTTGCATTCTAATCTAATTGACCACCTTGGTTACAAAATAAAAGCTTACCTATTACTTATTATGAAATTCAGTACAAAAGTGATAAAGTCTGTTCAAAAAACAAAAAATATTTTGTTTTGGAACAAACTTCATTCTTTTAAATGATAAAATGGCAAGATGATGAATAAAAAAGGTGGTCCGATGCTAAACTTAAAAACTGTTGTTTTATGTTTTATGATATAGGTATTATATAAATTAAATATTTCGTTATGTAAACGTACAAATATATGTATGTGTTGTACACAAAAATCTATACTAGATTAACTTTGTAAGTCGAATGCAATGCCGCTATTCACAATTCTAACATGTTTATTATTTATTTATGTAGTTATATATTAATTAATATATAAATAGTCAGTTCCGAGTTATTTGTCATTACTTTTAATAGTTTCATGATACGTTTGTTTGCTCCATTGTAGTGGTGGTAAAATTATTTGATTCAAGCTGTTTTAAATCAGTAAGTAATTAAATAATACTGTTATTTACTTAGTATTCATATGAGACATGATATAGTTTATTACCTAAAACATGCACAATATTTGAAATTTGAAATATATAAATATTTTTTTGTATAAATATGGTTTTAATCAAGCGTATTAAATATTACATTATTGGACAAATATTTGTATATGTATGTATAATAAAATTTTCTTTAATTTTGGGAATTTGAAAAAAAATGTATATTGCATTTTTTGATTTTATATATAGAATCGCGTTAAAAACGCTTAATATTATGCCAAAACAAAAATTAATAAAAAAATAGGTAATTTTTTTTATTAAATCTTCTGCATCCCTTGTAGCCATTTTTTAAATACCTCAAAACAAACTTTCTGTTTAAAATTACCCGTTTTTTTCCTAAAAACTAAACCATTGGTAATAGGTTAAAAAGTTATACAGCAATTTTATAGTCCATTTAATAACCTACAAAATTGTTTCCTACAATTTTATCGCATCATTAATATTTAAAAAGTTACATACCTACTTGTCCTATTTATAAGATTCTTTAATTATCGTAGGTAAATTAATGCGCATATAACTTTTTAACTATTAAATATATAAAAAAATTCCTTGGAACAAATTTGTAGGAAATTTAATGATCTACGAATTTGTTTTCAAACTTTTTTACCTATCATCAATAGTTTAGTTACTATACCTAAAAACGCGTAACTATAAAAAAAGAATTTTACCAAGCGAAATAATAGCGATAGTAAATAGAATTTTTTGCAGAGAATTTATTGCTCCATGGAAGCATAAAATACTCTACAAAAATTCTTATCACTTATGTTTCCATTGGTAATATTTCACTTAGTTAAATACCTTGATAAAAATTGTCTTGGTTAAATTATGCATTTTTTTGGTCTAGAAACTAAACCATTGGCAATAGGTCAAAAAGTTATATAGCAATTTTATACTACATTTAATTACCTACAAAATTGTTCCCCACAATTTTAACGCATCATTAATATTTAAAAAATTATATACATGTCTTATTTTTATGATTTATTAATTATCATAGTTAAACTAATGCGACTTTTTAACTAATAAAGATATAAAAAAAATTTTTGGGAAAAATTGGTAGGAAATTTAATTTACTACTACCTATCATGACCAATATTAAAATTCTACTTCTGTCGGACAGTTTTAACCTAACTTTCTCTAAATTCTGAAAATATTACAACTTGAAGATAAAATGTTGTATGCCATTTGGACAGTTAGTTTTAATTTCATTCTTGATAAAAGTTTTTGCTTGATTTTAAACCCCCAAAATATGCAATACATCATTTTTATTGTCTAAGGTTATTTTGCAATTTTGATTTTTCTTAAAATTTAGGAATAAAAATTGTTTGATAAAAATCATTTTTGGTCATTTTTCGTTTATTTGCCATTTCTCAAAAGTAATTGTTTCTATAGACATGTTCAAAAGACATTTTCAGAAAAATCAAAATTGCAAAATAACCATAGACAATAAAAATGCTGTGTCGCATTTTTTGAGGGTTAGAAATCGAAAAAAAAACTGTAAAAAATGTAAAATAGTTTTTTTTTCCTTTTTGTAAACCCATATATGTAATGTATATGTTTATGTATACTTGGGTGTTAAAAATTTACATATCGACATAGGAATTTTTTTTATGTAACCCATTTTGATAGGGAATTTAATGCTCTACAAAAATGTTTTATAGGCAAACTAATGCGGCTATAACTTTTTAACTATTAAAGATATAAAAAAATTGTTTAGGAACAATTTTTGACCTATCATCAATAGTTTAGTTTCTATACCTAAAAATGCGAAATTAAAAAAAGGCAATTTTATACATTTAATTGCCTACAAAATTGTTCCCCACAATTTTAACGCATCATTAATATTTAAAAAATTATATACATACTTGTCTTATTTTTAAGATTTTTTTATTACCATAAGTATAACTTTTTAAAAATTAAAGATATAAAAAAATTGTTTGGAAAAAAATTGTAGGAAATTTAATAAACTACGAATTTGTTCTCAAACTTTTTTACCTATTAATATTTTAGTTTCTATACTTAAAAAAGCGTAATTTAATTTTTCTGTTTTAGAAACAAATTTTGTTATTGCATCCACAGTATCCAAAAAATTGCTTTCTATTCTTTGTAGATCGTTGATTTTGACCCTGTATATAAAAAAAGTTATTATACCAACCTTATAATCATATTTGTCCAATAATGTGTGAAATAAATTGTAAGATAAGCAAATAATTCCAATATAGCTTAACTATACAAATTCATAACTATTATTTCCCCATTTCCAACAAATCTGAAATCAGACGCGCATAATTCGGCTCGCTTAAGTTACCAACTTAAAGAAACCAAATCCGCCAACTTCAGACTACCACATCTGCATTTGTTCGCACTGCGCGTGTATGCTGTGCTGTATCCAGTATTTAACCAGATAAACAAAAGCTGTTACGGTAACCAGGTACAACAACGCCGATAAAATGCAGTAGTTGTCGTGGGGGGCGTGGATTTTCTTGAAGTACACGCCCACGTTGCTGCCGTAGAAGTCGAAAGGTTTTTCCGCGGGTTTTTCCGTCATGCGCAGGCTCTTGGCCTGGGGGGTTTTGTTTTCCGTGAGGAAGGTGAGTTGGTAGGCCTTGCTGGGCGGCTCCGCGGTGGTTTTCAGGCGGTAGGCTGACGCCTGTGGGGGGGATTCTTCGAAGTAGTCGAGGTCGGTCAGGGGAACGTTTGTTTGTTGTTGAATTGTCACAGGCTCGATGTTTTGGTGTTGTTGCGAGGGCTGTGTGTTAGAATTGTGAGCAGCGGCTTGTTCCAGTCAGTAGCATTTCTTCGTGCACGCGCACTTGCGCACGATGTCTATGTCTTTGGTGTAGCGGGTGCCGTCGGGGCACATCAAGCGGACCTGAAAAAGAAATGCAATTGTTTTTTTACACGTCTTAATAAGTCTATGTTTTGATACATTTTATGTATTTTTAATAACATAAAATGTGTAAGATTCTTAATAAATTTAATTTTGACATTATAAAATTTGCATTATAAAATTTGTCATATATTATATCACGAGAACTATGAATTTAATCGGTTAAACTAGGCTGTTGAATGCAAAATAATTTTATTTTTAATTATTTTGCATGAAACTATTTTCCAAAAAGAAAAATCAAATAAAAAACTTACTGAGCATAGTTTGACAGATTAAATTTATAGGTTGAGTGATATACGTCTAGATTATTTCTCAAATTAAAGGAAACTATTTGACAATTCATAAAATCTGACGTATGTGCCAAAATTTATAAATATTTTTTTAAAGAAAATTCCCTTAATTTAAGGTATGTAATAAGTAATAATTGATATTTCGTAAACTAGATAACTGTAAATAACACCATAAAATCGTAAACAAAAATCCAATATGGAGGCTAAAATTTAATCGCTGTTAAATAGTTCTAGTGATTTAATCGCTTATTTAAACGAAATTTATTCGAAAATTCAAAGCTTTTGATTGGTTCATATTATAATGAGGAAAATAATCTTAATTATATTTATAAAATATTAAAGTAACTTTAAGTAAACTTTTGGTGAAAATTAAGATTTGCATACCAACGCATATAAAAAAATTATGCGCGTTCAGTTTACAAATTTTCTTTATTGACTTAAAGATGGCAGAAAAATCGTTAACTACTAGACAGGGCCAAAAAAATCGACAAAAAAAAATTATGGTAAAAGTTTGAGTCCATAATATTAATATTAAGAATTTTTTTTCCTCAGCAAGTATTGTCTCAGAACTCCCAAACCATTGAGTTTAACAAAATTGACTTAAGAGTATTTTTTGAAGAAAATTGAATGCTGTACAAAAAAGGTTAAATTGGAATTTCTCGTCAGATGAACCGTTTTCTTACAATCATGCCTTAAAAATTGGTAGTTTTACAATTTGATCTTTTAACTTTGGAATTTTGTAATTCATGTAAAACTCATTACCCGGAAAAAACCTATAGATATTGTTATGGGACATCAAATGCTCTACAAAAAAAGTCTTTTAACATTTTTAATTTGAAGTTTTAACGAAATTCTTGTTTTTTCCGCTCCAGATTTTTTTTTGGGTCAGTTAAAAACTTGGATTCTTAATATCGATAATAATCTTTATGTTACTGAAATTAAAAAAAAAAATTCTGAAAATTAAAAAAAAAAATAACACATTAGAATTTTTTTGCTTTAAGAAGCTATAGAAAATATTATTTTCACTGTTACCTATTTAATCGTTTAAATAATAACAATCATGTTGTTTTTTTATTGGAAATTGTTAATTATAAAGAAAAAAATCAAATTATCATCCATAAAAAATAAATCTATTGAGGAGAAAACAAGAATTTCGTTTTGACTTTTGACTTTAACCTTGAATAACTTTTGATTGAGTGAATTAAGCCAAAAATGTTAAGAGGCTTTTTTTGTAAAGCATTTGGTTTCCCATAAGAATATTTATCGGTTTTTTTATGGGTACTGATTTTTACATGAATTACAAAATTCCAAAGTTAAAAGAACAAAATGTAAAACTATACCAATTTTTAAGGCATGATTTTAAGGAAACGGTTGTTCTGACGGAAAATTTTACTTTAAACTTTTTTGTAGAGCATTTAATCTTCTTAAACAAATATCAATCAATAGTCAATTTTGTTAAACTCAATGGTTTGGGAATTCTGAGACAAAACTTGCTGAGGAAAAAAATTTAAAATTGCGATGATAGACCTCTTAATATTATGGACTCAAACTTTCACAATAATTTTTTTTGTCACCCAAACCATATTTTCGGCATACTTTAAAAAAAATAGTTGATTTTTTGGCCCAGTGACACTTTTAAATCGGATAAGAAATATTAAGTTAAATATTAATAATTAGAATTATACATATCAAAAAAGTTATTCTTTTTGTAAATATGTTAATATAAGAGGCTGAATTATTTATTTAGTTTAATTTTTCTGTGCAATATTTTTGTGACACAATAATAATCAGTGACGGATTTACAAATTTTGAAGGTATAGGCTGAATAGTTTTTGCCGCCCTTGCCTCAACAATTATTGTCATATCATCCATTATTTTTACAATGCAACAATTTTTTTTGAATTCCAATCGAATTTTCTGAAGCTACTAGTGCATGTGAAACACATAATAGTCGATACATAAAATTGAAATCGGTAAAATTATTCACTAAATTATTCATTATATTCGAATAAAAATCGAAAAATTATATACAAACCATCCAGTTCGTAGCCTCCAACCAGTAGTAAGACTGGCATGTATGGGTTGTTAGTGGGAAGGGGGGCATATTTTTACAATTTCGCTCTTTTCACTCATAAGAAGTGTGGGCAAAGGGCGCAGAGGCGAGAGGCCGATTACTGGTTGAGGGGCGGCGAACTAGCTGTTTTACTCTAGAATATTGAAGTTTGCTACTCTCGGAATGTGCAATGACAAGTGAGAGAGAAAAGTCATCGACAAAATTTGTTGCAGACTTCTATCTGTAAGACATCAGAAAACCGTCATAGAAAAATCTTTTTGATTTCTATGAGGTAAAAAAAAATCGTTCCCCAAATTTGCCGCCCCCAAAATCTGCCGCCCTAGGCTCGAGCCTACTCAGCCTGCTGGTAAATCCGCCACTGATAATAATAATAATAACTTAATATTTCTTATTCAAATAAAAAGTAAAACGGCGTGCCATAATTAATTTTATGTGTACACATAAATTAATGCACTGATTTTTATTTTGTAATTAAAATTATGACTATATAATAAAAATATTATAATTAATTTTATGTATACAGATAAAATTATAAAATGAATTTTGTCTACTCATAAAATTAATTTGGCGCTGCGAAAGTGCGGCCGAAAGTGGCAACTGCAGTAGTTTAAATGGTAGGTATGTTTAATTTATCTATGTCATATAATTATATCACAAAACTAGAACCTTCTAGTATTGTGAGTTATATACATAGAAATAGTTTCTATAATTATATATATATATAGAAATTAATTTTTTGTGTAAACATAAAATTAATTATATAATTTTATGTGTCCAGATACAATTAATTCTATAATTTTTATTATGTAAAGCCATAATTTTAATTGTAACATAAAATTTGTTGTGTCATTTTTTATTACATAAAATTAATTGTAAAATAAAAATGATTTTCGTGTTATAAATAAGAAATAGCAACTTAAAATATAATAGAATAAAATAAAATAGTTTAAACAATGTCTCACAAAATTACAAAATAACCTACAAAACAAAAATGGACCAAATTTTAATTTATTAATTCAACTAACAAATAATATGTAAAATGTTTAAAAATATTCGTCGGGTAATACATTATTTTCATCTATTCCACCTATAATGCAAACCATAAAAATTGTGTGACAAAATATTATGGATTATATCAAGTTTAGATCATGTACATAGGCAACCAACATTGCAAATATTACATTTAACGTTAGTGGCTTAGAATGGATCATTAATTTATTTTTCTACGACAAATACTTATTATTATCTTAAAATGATTTAAATCAAAAATTTGTATAGAGCGCCATTTATGAAACAACAGGGGAAACTGTCAAATGTCACATTTTTACATTTTATAAACACAATTATAAAGGTTATAAATCGAAATGTATCTTGAAAATTGACAGTTTTTCACAGTGAAAGTAAAGGAAATGTTTTATGAGGACTTTACAGTAGAGTCTGTGCCCGAATTTAAGTTATAGTTTACTGCCGGCGAAATTAAAAGGTCAGTACAATGTTCATAAAAACTTTTCAAATATTGGCGTTAAGAAACTATTTAATATTTTTGTATTGAGATAATAAAATAATTTTCACATTTAGTATTATTTTACAAGAAAGGCACTTTATTTTAACGATTGTATGACATTTGACAACTGTCAACTAACTTAAAACTAACTTCAGCACGTGACTAAAAACCAACTTGTCAATGTGTATTTAAAATGTCACTTAGTGTCATGGAAACATGTACGATAAAGGGCGTTTTAAAGGTGGGAGTAGAAAAAAACATTTATTATAATAAAATCATATCTAAAGTTTAACTCAAGTTAAAGGAAAAATTGTATGAAACAGGGATAAAAACTGATGTGTTTAAAATTAATTATCAATAAAATTATTTAGTTTTATAATTTTGTATTTTTATGATATATTACCTTCCTCCTTTTGCTCTTTCTAGCTTGACAGCAACTACCGCAACCCCCAACACACTTGGCCATCTTCAATGGTTTCCTCGACTTACATCCATTCTCAGAGAAATACTCTCTTACCTGCTCTTTTCTGCAAGTGGGAGCTAAAAAGAAAAATAACCCTTGAAATATGACATCAGTATTTTTTTATTATTTGACAACTCCTTGAAGTTAGGCGTTAATTAATTAAAAAGCCAAGCTTACACAGCAAACGGAAAATTATAGAAGTGTATAGGATGACGCCACGTTTGAATATAGTTTTCTAAATCTCCCCACGGTATAGATTTGTATTCGTCAGTCGAGCGTTTCAATACTCTCCACAGTATTAGAGGTCGTAATTTCACTTTTGAACTAGTATTAAAATGAAAACTATTTTATGCTTCAAAAAAAACTATATACGACATGATTTTTTTCATTTTATTAATTAATTAAACTGTGTTGAAAATTTTTCCTAAAGGAATAATTGAAGGGGTTAGAATAAAAAGGGTATAAGTAACATTTTCATTTTTTGGAGATATTTGAAGTTAAAGTTATGTTACCATAAAAAAGTGAAGAATTTTGTTTAGTAATGTTTTTCTACTGGATAATAGAGAATAGAGGTCCCTAGAAGTATGAAAATTACTTAAATCCTTTTCATTTCGATACGTCGGAACCTTATCTTTCACAAAACGAACTTATCTCCTAAAATAAAGAAATTGCACTGTAACGTTAAAAATTGACTTTTTTTTAGTAAATAATTAAATTTATTAATTATCATATTTAAAACTAAACTAAAATGGTATTGTGGGTTGCCTATAGTCAATCCTTAGAAATAAATAAAATAATTCGCACTGGGTTTTTCGTATTCCACTTTTGTTTTTACTGAATTTTTTGTACAACATCGCGAAGCACTGAAATATTCGATATGCACAGTATTTTTAATTTTACCAGCGAGCTAGACACTACTTTCTTCGTTAAACATTTAAATATATATTGTAGTAGTAAGTTTGAATATATATTATTGCGTAATTTACGGATTTGTAACTTAGAAGTTAAATATTAATAGTTATTAGAGTAAATGATTATTATACTCGATTTAATCGGATTTTTGTGTCAAAAGTTCCATTTGCAGTCTCTCGCTTAAAAGAGACAAAAAAAATTGGGTACCATATTAGTACCAGTTGGTGGATATTACATTTGTACGATAACTGGAGGAATAGAAAAACATAGACGATTCTTGACTATGATTTGTGCCTAGATGATATTTTCTACTACTAAGGTTTGACGATAGAGCATCCAGTATTGAGACTTCGTATCGAGTTATTTTAATCATCAGTCCTAAGGTCAGAGATCTAGTAATTTTCTATTTAGTTAATTTTATAGATAAATGTTATGATTCAACGTATATGAAAATCTATTCATAGAATTTTTAATATTCCGTGTAATATTTATTTTCTCGCCAAATTATTGGTATTGTAATATTTAGAATAAAGTTTAGTAATTCTTTTAAAAGATTACTTGGCGCCTAAATAGCTCAAACTCTACGAGTTTGACTATTACATAAGGATATTCTGTTTGAGCAAATTAAGATCTTAACTATTGTAGTTAATTAATTATTTATGTACTTTCCATTTAAACCTTAATATACGAAACCATTTTCAAATCAAAATTACTGTTTTTCTTATGAAAAAAAAACCTACTAAATTCCACTGTAGCTAGTCCGGAAAGCATTCAGAGGTTTACCTCACAATTTTTGGCGCCCAACGTAGTATTTTGAGATAAATTTTTAGTAATTTTGAAAATTTTGGAAATGGTTTCATTTAGTGTAAAATTTTGATAAAATATTTTCGTATTTATACCAAGTCAACATTTGTATCAGTTGAATTCCTTTACTATTTTTTTTGGTGCTTATTTTATTTTGCCGATAAACTTTTTTTATAATTTTTTTACGATGTCGGTCATTGACGTTAATTATTTGCTTAAAGAGGAACTACTATATGAATTGTTTGTAAGAAGCATTTCGGAAGAAAATGCAACGGTAGATTCAATGCGCAAATCTTTAAGGGAAGTTTTACGTTTAGAAAAATCCGGGAAAATATTTGTGTCTAATTTACAACCACCAAAATTTGAGGATGAAATTAAAATTTGTGAAGAGAATTTGGACGATATTAAAGTACGTTTAAGTGATTTCAAGGGCGAAAATAAATCATCAAAAAAACTTGAAACTAAAATTTGTCATTATATTTGTAGAATTGAGCGGTTAAATCCTAAGGAAACAGAAAAGGTTCAAAAACGCTCTGTTTTATTAGTAAAGGCTCTAGGTTTATCGTCCGATTTTTCAGAGAAAGTTGAGAATTTTAAAAATAAAATTTTGCCTACTGATCCGTCTTTAATTGCGTCCTTAAGTTTAAATAATATGCATACCTCTACACCGAATAGGCCTACGACTAGTAATGATAGTAATAAGGAGGAAAAATTTATTTCAGAACCTTCTATAAATTTAAGCTTTGTGCCCGTAAATAAATGGAATCTTAAATTTAATGGGGAAACTTTTAAAATTAGTCTTAGTTCATTTTTAGAGCAAGTGGATGAGTTATGCTTGTCTAGAAATGTTAGTAAAGAGCAACTTTTCAGGTCTGCTTCTGATCTTTTTGAGGGTAAAGCGTTAATTTGGTTTAGGGCAATTAAAAAATGTGTTAGTAATTGGGATCAACTGGTTAAAGAATTAAGGGATGAATTTCAACCACATGATTATAATGATCGGTTATGGGAAGAAATTAAATCACGTACACAAGGTTCTAATGAAACGATAGGTATTTATTTAGCGGTTATGTCAAACTTATTTTCGCGATTGTCTTTTGATGTACCAGAAGTTACTAGGGTTAAAATATTACGTAAAAACATATCACCATTTTTACAAACTCAATTAATGTTACAGGAAATAAGTACGGAAAGTGAATTATTAAGTTTATGTAGAAAAATAGAGCAAAATAAAAACGGTATCGATAATTTTCAAGCTCCGTCTAAAAATAAAACTTTTTTAGAACCGGATTTGTCTTATACAGAATTTAAAAATCGTAATTTAACTATGGTTTGTGATAATGTCGGTAATTCTCAGAATACAACAGTAAATCCTAATTTAACTTGTTGGAATTGTGGGTTAAAAGGTCATATTGCGTCTGTCTGTCGTGAGAGTATTAAAAAACATTGCTTTCGTTGTGGTAAATTAGGATACACAAAATTTACTTGTCCGATATGTAATCCGCGATCAGGGAATATGGAAAATTCTAGGAACTCGGGAAACGGGTCCAGGGTTCAAAATTAGGGGGTCGCGATTTGAACTCGATTAATAATGTGGCCAATAGTAAGGAAAATATTGTGGAAAATTCTTATGAATTTTTAAAAACTAAATTAGTGTTAGATTATATATTATCGCAGGCTGAAAATGACGAATGTCCTTATATGAAAGTTGAAATATATGGTAAAAGTCTTTATGGGTTATTGGATTCTGGTGCAAATAAAATTTTTATTGGTGGAAACGGTTGGGAAATTTTGAAAAATTTTAATTTAAAGTTAGAAGTTGGTAATAGTGTAAACAGTGTTACAGTTGCTAATAATACTACCAGTATTTGTTTAGGGACAGTTACGTTACCTATTGCGTTAAAGGATAAAGTATTAACTTTTACTTGTTATGTTGTTCCGGAAATAAAACATTCGTTAGTTTTAGGCACTGAATTTTGGTATAAAATGGGGGTAGTACCTGATTTACGTAGGGGGGAGTGGTACTTTAGTCGTGAAGAAATAGAAAATAGTATTTTAAATAGTGTCTCTGTAAAGTCCGATTTAAGTCCTGAACAAAATTTAAAACTTAAAACACTAGTCGACAAATATTTTAATTTGATGGGCAATAAATTGGGGTGTTGTAAATTAGTCAAGCATAAAATTAAAGTAAGTGCTTCTGATCCGGTTAAACAGAGATATTATCCAGTATCACCGGCTGTACAAAAATGCATAGATGAGGAATTAGATCGTATGTTAGAGCAAGACGTCATAGAAAAATCTGATAGTGGGTGGAGTTCGCCAATAATAATGGTACCTAAGAAGGATAAAACTTATCGTTTTTGTGTCGATTTTAGGCGGCTTAATGCGGTAACCGAAAAGGATGCGTATCCCTTGCCTTTTATTTCTTTTATTTTAAACTGTTTGAGTGAGGCAAATTATATTTCTTCGTTAGACATTTTGAGTGCATATTGGCAAATTTTATTAGACGAAGACAGTAAAAAGTATACTAGTTTTACAGTTCCGGGGAGGGGGTTGTTCCATTTTAAAAGATTAGCTTTTGGACTTTGTAACGCGCCTGCAACCTTTCAAAGACTTGTAGACACTGTAATAGGGCCTGAATTAGCTAAATGTGTATTTCCTTATCTTGACGATATAATTATCATATCGCCTACTTTTGAAAAACATTTAGAGATATTAGAAATGGTACTTAAACGCTTATATGACGCCGGTTTAACACTAAATAGAGAAAAATCTAAGTTTTGTATGCCACAGCTGAAATATCTTGGTTACGTAGTCTCTAAGGATGGTCTAATGGTTGATCCGGAAAAGGTTAAGGCTGTTGTTGATATTCCTACGCCAAAAACAGTTTCGGAAGTCCGTCGTATAATTGGTATGTCAGCGTGGTATAAAAAGTTTATTCCAGATTATTCTTCAAAAATTGCACCTATGACTAATTTACTGCGGAAAAATAAATCGTTTGTGTGGGACGAAAATTGCGATAAGTCTTTAGAATCTATTAAAAACTGTTTAATTTCTGCGCCTATTTTAAAATGTCCAAATTTTGAGTTACCGTTTACATTACAGTGTGATGCGTCTGCTTATGCAATTGGGGGAGTATTGACACAAAATTTTGAGGACGGGGAACACGTTATATGTTATTTAAGTCGAGGGTTAACTATGAACGAACGTCGGTTCAGTACTACAGAACGCGAGCTTTTAAGTGTGCTTTGGTGTGTCGAAAAATTACGCTGTTATCTTGAAGGTCAAAGCTTTTGTGTGATAACAGACCATTATAGTTTAAAATGGCTTGATAGTATGAAAGACAATATCGGTCGATTAGGGCGTTGGGCATTAAAAATGCAACAATACAATTTCAAGGTCATTCACCGAAAAGGTTCAGAACATTGTGTACCAGATACTCTTTCGCGGAATATCAAACTAGATTCAGTTAATTTAGATGAAATTAAGGATAAGTGGTATTTAAATATGTTAACGAGGGTTGCAAATAATCCTAAAAAGTTTTCTGAGTGGCGTATCAAAAATAATACTTTATTTAAGTACGTAGCGCATCGATATCCCGAGCTCTGCGATGACGCGCTGTGTTGGAGGCAAGTCATACCCAAGGAACGTCGCGCGGAGACGATTAAACATTGTCACGATATACCTACTGCGGGGCATACTGGTGTATTCAAAACGTTAAATAGGGTGGCTCAAAAATTTTATTGGCCAAAAATGCGTGCTGATATTTATAGGTATGTTAGAAATTGTAACGTTTGTGCGTGTTCTAAGCCAGAACAAAAACGTGCTGCTGGTACTATGGATGGTACTGGGGATAAAGTTTCAAAATGTTGGGATGTCCTTGCAACGGATTTGATTGGTCCTCTACCTTCTTCGGGTGGGTTTACTTATATTTTGGTAGTTTATGATTTCTTCAGTAAATTTGTTCTTACATTTCCTTTACGCTCGTCAAAAACTCCTTCGATTTTAAAACATTTAGAAGAATCCGTTTTTCTTGTATTCGGCGCGCCATCTTTGTTAATTTGTGATAATGGGGTACAATTTAAAAGCGACGCTTTTCAAAACTTAATGAAAGAATATAATATTAGGGTACGTTATACAGGTCATTATTCGCCACATGCTAATCCTTGTGAAAGAGCTAATAGAAATATTAAAACTATGCTTAGGTGTTATGTACAAGAAAACCATAAAACGTGGTCTAAATTTATTCAAAAGGTTTCTTGCGCAATAAGAACCTCTACTAATCAAGTTACAGGTCATACGCCTTATTTTATAAACTTCGGTAGAGAAATGCAATTATTTGGTGATAAAAATTATTTGGGAAAAGATTTAAAGTTGGATCACCCTAATAGTTACAAAAAAAAGTTAGAAGGTTTTAATCGTTTATTCGACGAGGTTCAGGTTAAAATCAATAAAGCGTTTAATATTAATAAACACAATTACAATTTGCGTAGAAGAACTGTTCAATATAGTGTGGGTCAAAAGGTATATCGCCGAAATTTTAAGTTATCAAATGCTAGTAAAGATTATATGGCAGGATTAGGAGCGAAGTTTTGCGGTCCATTCACTATTAAAAAGAAAATAGGTTATAATATTTATGGTTTGGTTGATAGTGACAATAAATTTTTGGGAAATTTTCATGTTAAGGATTTAAAGCCTATTGGCTCTGAGAGTAGTGAAGCGGAAACTGATACTGATAGGGATGTTGACAATGGTTAGTTTAATTAGACTTATTATTATTTTTTTGTATATATTTTTTTGTAATTATTTAGATAAGTATTATATTGTATTAATTTTTCTTACTTTTTGAAAAGAAAAATTTTGTTCCAAAATTTTTCTTTTGGAAGTTAGAGAGGAAATTGTAACGTTAAAAATTGACTTTTTTTTAGTAAATAATTAAATTTATTAATTATCATATTTAAAACTAAACTAAAATGGTATTGTGGGTTGCCTATAGTCAATCCTTAGAAATAAATAAAATAATTCGCACTGGGTTTTTCGTATTCCACTTTTGTTTTTACTGAATTTTTTGTACAACATCGCGAAGCACTGAAATATTCGATATGCACAGTATTTTTAATTTTACCAGCGAGCTAGACACTACTTTCTTCGTTAAACATTTAAATATATATTGTAGTAGTAAGTTTGAATATATATTATTGCGTAATTTACGGATTTGTAACTTAGAAGTTAAATATTAATAGTTATTAGAGTAAATGATTATTATACTCGATTTAATCGGATTTTTGTGTCAAAAGTTCCATTTGCAGTCTCTCGCTTAAAAGAGACAAAAAAAATTGGGTACCATATTAGTACCAGTTGGTGGATATTACATTTGTACGATAACTGGAGGAATAGAAAAACATAGACGATTCTTGACTATGATTTGTGCCTAGATGATATTTTCTACTACTAAGGTTTGACGATAGAGCATCCAGTATTGAGACTTCGTATCGAGTTATTTTAATCATCAGTCCTAAGGTCAGAGATCTAGTAATTTTCTATTTAGTTAATTTTATAGATAAATGTTATGATTCAACGTATATGAAAATCTATTCATAGAATTTTTAATATTCCGTGTAATATTTATTTTCTCGCCAAATTATTGGTATTGTAATATTTAGAATAAAGTTTAGTAATTCTTTTAAAAGATTACTTGGCGCCTAAATAGCTCAAACTCTACGAGTTTGACTATTACATAAGGATATTCTGTTTGAGCAAATTAAGATCTTAACTATTGTAGTTAATTAATTATTTATGTACTTTCCATTTAAACCTTAATATACGAAACCATTTTCAAATCAAAATTACTGTTTTTCTTATGAAAAAAAAACCTACTAAATTCCACTGTAGCTAGTCCGGAAAGCATTCAGAGGTTTACCTCACAGCACTTATACCCTTTCTATTCTAACCCCTTCAATTGCCAATGGGCCATTAATTCATTTGTACTATTAAAATGAAAACTATTTTATGCTTCAAAAAACTATATACGACATGATTTTTTTCATTTTATTAATTAATTAAACTGTGTTGAAAATTTTTCCTAAAGGAATAATTGCCAATGAGCCATTAATTCATTTGTACGTAGATGCTACAATAACCTGCACTGGTGTATACTTTTTGATCAACCAGATTTAAATATTGCTGAACTAACATAAAACTTCCAGTGGAGATGTGCAGGATCTACCAACAGACCTCATTACTAAATTATTAAAGTTTAATAGCATATCGATCATTTTTTCAACATAACCTCTGAAATTTTTTATACTTTATATAATACATAAATATACTTTACATCATATCCTCTGTGCTTTACATACCTGAGTTGTAACGGTAAATAAAAATCAGACAAAGGAACCAAAGAAAGGAATTATTTTCAACAAAATCATATGCAGAAATGAGAATAATCAAACTACTTGCATCCCTCAAAAGATTAAAACTTCTTGCAATATTACACCCTCTTTTTATACTCTCAGAAATATTGACTAGAATAGTATTAGAGAGTCTCCAGTTTCTATAACTTGGTAGAGTAAAGAGAAGTCGAAACCGTTGCGATATTGCATTGCGCTGTTTTTGTATAATTCTCGGGGACATTAACGAAAATCATTGCCAGTAAAATTCGAAAAGCTTGAGTTTCTATGTCTCTGAAGAGAATAGGAATCCGAAGTTGCTGCACCATTGGACTGAACCCTTTTTTAATAATTTCTAGAGACATAAATGACTGCACCATTCGACAGGGTCGAGTTTCTACCTCTCTGTTGAATATAGAAAATCAAAACAATGTATCTTGTGAGACACCATTGAGTTCGACTTTAAATATAGTCGTGCATAGGTATAGAGCCGAAAAATATAAAAACAAAGCACGATTCAATGCAGTTGTGATAAAACTTTAAGATTTAGTATTTAAACGCGGAGTCATCCTATACAGTTCTATATTTTTCCGTTTGCTGTGTAAAACAAATTAGTAGACCACCTCCATCGTCATACTTACATTCCTCCTCACCTTGCTCGCAGTATTTGCCCTTGAAGCCCGCCTTGCACTTGCACGCGTAGCCGAAGTCGCCTTGGCGCGCAGGCACGCACTTCGCGTCGTGCTTGCACTGGTTGCGCAGGCACGGATCGGGCGGACTAGCCGGCTCGCCGATCATCATGCCGTCCATCTCGTCCTCCTGCTGCCGCTCCTCCTCCTCCTTGTCCTGCTCGACGACGCCGCAGCCAGGTTGGACCTTTTGCTGCGTCTGCGCGTTGCCGAAGTCCACCTGCTTGTGGTTGATCCACACCTCTTTCATGCAGCCTGCGGGAAGCGAGATTGTAATCGAAAGATGCGACGACAAGTTGGCGAATTTCAAAAGAATAAGTTTATTCTGCCTTTGTTAATAAAATATACTATTTTTTGTTTATATAATTTTATTTTAATTGAAATTACAATAAATAAAAATAGTTATGCCAGGAGAGTGATTTGCATTTCAGAAGAATGAATAATGCATTAAATTTTCTAGCTGAAGATGTTACTATAAATAGTTTATTTTTGTTTTAAATATAAAAAAAGTTTTACCGACATTTTTGTTTGTGTTTATTTGTTACCTAAATGTAAGGGTATACACTAACTATAGTTATGTAGTTACTATGAATAGCTTTGTTTTCTTTTAAATATGACCACGGCATTATTTATATTTTATTTGATGTTCAGGGTGTCCCTGAATAACTTTTAATTGAAAAGTTCAGACGTATCCGATTTTTTTTCATATTTTGATAAAAAATCACTTACAAGACAATTTTTCTTTCAGGATAAACTCAATTCGCTTGACACTTTTTTACAAAAATCAATTTTTATAAAAACATTAATGATTTTTAATAAATTTTTTGAGATTTTTAATTAGTGAACTCCAAATAATGACTTTTAGCTTTTAATGTATTTGTTACATAAAATGTGCAATTCATTAGACTAGTGAACTATTGACATATGTCACTTGTCACATGTCGAAATCATGATTGAAAATACCGTTGCGATATTTTACCGTTTTTTTTTTCAATTTGTCGCAGATTTATTTTTAAATTAGATATAAATAATTATATTTGCATTGATTATAGTATATAGTGCAACTCACTCGGATAATCGCGAGAGAATTTGTTTGTTTTGTCTTAAAAAAAAAATCTAAAATATGTGGAAAGATTCAGAAAAAAAGCGTGTGTTATTCTTTTTTAATGAGTTTATTTTTAGCACTTTTTATAAAATTATACCCAATTATTTCCAATTAGAAAAATCAGGCAAATTTAACGTGTTTCTATAAATTTCTTGTTTAGCTGCTTTATAATAAAATTTCATAACCTTTGCATACAACTTTTGATAATTGTTCATCTTCTACATCATATACTAATAGGCTTTGAACTTTTTCCAGAATCTTTCCACATATTTTAGATATTTTTTCTTTTTTTTTAAGACAAAACAAACAAATTCTCTCGCGATTATCAGAGTGAGTCCAAGCATGGTTTTTTATTAGCTTCATTGCACTATACTGGTCGTATCTGCAATATTTTGTAGTAAAGGACAGAAGAAAATTTTAATTTTTAAAAACAATAAAGAATAAAGTTTTTTCTTTATTACCACAAACTGCCGTACGAAGACAAAACTTCATATCTGCAATATTTAGTAGTTAAGCAAAAAAGCCATTTTTTATCGTTTTTTAAAATAGACCTATTCCATAAAACGGACTTTTGGATAGCGCGTGCGTGAAAAGGCACCTCGTCCTTTTTTTAATTATAAAAGAGAAAGAGATACCACTCTTCTTCATGCACGCGCTATCCAAAAGTCTGTTTTATGGGATAGGTCTATTAAAATTTTCTTCTGTCCTTTACTACAAAATATTGCAGATACGACCTTTAAGCTTAACACGGCAGTATATACTATAATCAATGCTAATATAATTATTTATATATAATTTAGAAATAAATCTGCAACAAATTGAAAAAAAACGGTAAAATATCGCAAAGATATTTTGTAGGTATGTATGTGACATGTGACAAGTGACATATGTCAATAGTTCACTAGTCTAATGAATTGCCCATTTTATGTAACAAATACCTTCAAAGCTGTTAGTCATTATTTCGAGTTCACTAATTAAAAATTGATTAAAAATGATGAATGTTTTTATAAAAATTGATTTTTCTAAAAAGTGCCAAGCGAATTAAGTTTATCCTGAAAAAAAATTGTCTTGTAAGTGATTTTTTATTAAAATATGAAAAAAAATCGGGTACGTCTTAACCTTTCAATTAAGTTATTCAGGGACACCGTGTGTTACCTACCTTAAAGTGTCTAAAAAAACGACTATTTTTTTTCAAAGAACACTGAAAACAAATAACAAATAAACACAAACAAAAATGTCGGTAAAACTTTTTTATATTTAAAACAAAAATACTATACACTATAGTAACATCTTCAGCTAGAAATGCATTAATCATTCTTCTGGAATGCAAATCATTTTCCTGGCATAACTATTTTTATTTATTGTAATTTATTGGTTATTTATGCATAAACATTATGGAAAGTGGTCCAAAATCACCATGGTTAGAGTCTCTAACTTAGAGAGTAGGTATTTCAACTTGTTACAATCAAAAAATATTCTGGTTTAGAAGTTAAAAATTGATGCATCTATCATATATGATCTATAGATCTCTATGTTCATATGCTTTATTAACATATAAATTTTTATCAAAATTTTGCAAAAAAATATTTAAAATCAATTTAAAACTTCGAAAATTAATTAAGTAAATAAATATTACTTTAATAGTAAAGAAATTTTAGATTACATGAAATAATAAATAATAATTTAAACATTTTTCCATTTTATATCAGACCACGTGTTTTGGTCTGTGACTAAACTACGAAAAAGTAAATTATGGTAATCTACAATAAAAGTTCATGAGATTTAATTATTTGAACTTTTTCTATCTAGATGGCGCTGCCGTCTATGATCACGCCGCTACTAAAGTAAAGTATGTATATATAAAGGAGCTACGATTTGGTTACAATTGTCTTCAGTAGGGTCTTAACTGATCCACTGTGGCGAGTGATGTTATTGGGATATTATTTCGTGATTATATTTCGCTTGTCGTTTGTTGATCGCAACCAATTCTCGACAATTATCTGACGCCAACTGAAGACCGCATTTAAATAAAGTCAAATTAAATTTAAAAACTCTCTCTAACAGAGACGTTTCTTAAATTACTCAATATCATTTGGAAAACTAGAATCTAGCGGTGACAAAAATATTTAAAAGGAAAGTTTTTAAAGCCTGAAATGAAATTAACTATTTTTTATATTGTGTTGAAATTATACTATTTAAAAATACTTTTTATGTACCTATTTTTAATAATGAGTGTTTCATTTAAAACGAAAAATTCTTTTTTCTTGCTGACACATGAAAATTTTGTTTTCTAGGTTGAAAAAAAAATTCCCTGAAAATTTTTGCCCTTAAATTTGATTCTAAGTACTTCCTTTTTAATTTTGTAGTTTTTCCATATAAAAAGCATGTATTTTTAATCATTTTTACTTTAAATTTCTATATTTTGGCCGGGTTTTGAATTATAATTTTTATCACCATAATTTCCTGCATAGTATTCACGGTTTTTGAAAGGCCCTGCATCAATTTTGTTTTTGATTTATTTACGTTGATTGTAGTAGCTCCAAAAGTCGTTTTTTTCACTTTTTCTCACATATTTTTGAGAAAATCGAGCGAATGACTTGTTTTACCGAAAAAGTTCAAATGAAAAAGTTGTAGGAAATTTAATTTTTGACAAAAAAAGTTCTCACGTTCATATCACTAAAGTGCTTTGTTTAAGAGATATAAGGTATAAATGTATGTATATTGTATTATACATAAATTTCAATAAAACCTATTTTTTCTTTGTTTTTGGTTATTGAATTGCTTATATCTCTTAAACAAAGCACTTTAGTGATATGAACGTGAGAACCTTTTTTGTCAAAAATTAAATTTCCTACAACTTTTTCATTTGAACTTTTTCGGTAAAACCAGTCATTCGCTCGATTTTCTCAAAAATATGTGAGAAAAAGTGTAAAAACGACCTACAATCAACGTAAATAAATCAAAAACAAAATTGATGCAGGGCCTTTTAAAAACCATGAATACTATGCAGGAAATTATGGTGATAAAAATTATAATTCAAAACCCGGCCAAAATATAGAAATTTAAAGTAAAAATGATTAAAAATACATGCTTTTTATATGGAAAAACTACAAAATTAAAAAGGAATCAAATTTAAGGGCTAAAATTTTCAGGGAATTTTTTTTTCAACCTAAAAAACAAAATTTTCATGTGTCAGCAAGAAAAAAGAATTTTTCGTTTTAAATGAAACACCCTAATATATATGATTGCTTCGTATTTTTTTTATTATTTTTGTTGCAATATTAAATACATATTTATTTTGTTTCTAATGTATATTTATAGCCAGTTAAGCTGGCATTTCATGGTTAAATGTAAGAATGAATGGTAAAAGTAAATGTCACAAGTCAAATTTCGCCATTTGAGATTGTAGGTATACCTATAATATATAGGTCCTATATATATATTTATTTTCTCAATAAAGACGTTTAAATGAATATTTCTTACCGTGGAAGCTGGTGAGGTTCCTCAGATGCCATTGGGAAAACGCCTGTTGCCCAGGTTCAGCCGGGATACCTCCAAGGTACATTGGAGTACCCAATCTGAGGAAATCTTTGCTACCATCGTTGATAATGGAGCGCGCCAAACCTCTATCAACTCTAAGAGTGAAGTTCTTTTTGATAGCAATCAACTCTGCTATGTGGTACTGACCGTCAGCCACCATCTCAAAGCTAAAGAATAAGAAATAATTTTGTAATTAAGTCATTCTCAAATCAATCGTTTTTTAATTGAAGGTAAATGTTTACTACATACAAAACAAAATACTGATAAAAAATTAAGTGAATTCACTATTTTTTTAATTGTTTTTTCTAAAAATGGCAAATCAAAATTAAGGTAAAAATTTTGACATTGTTAGATTTTTCTTGGGTTGAAGTTAATAATATAAACAACCAATAATTATGCTTGATTGTTTTAGTTATTTATTTTTCTCTAAACGTAATTATATGAAATTATACTGATAAACAATTGAAAATCATTATTCATAAAAAGTTTGGTAAGAAAATCCTAAAAAAATTCATAAAATGTCGATGTACACGTTTATATCTCAACAAATATCAATCTTAGCGATTCAACTGATAAAACCTTTTTTAAAGAAAATTAAATTATCTACATTTTATTGATGAACCCAGTCCCTTTTAAAACATCTTCAAGAATATGAGAATTTTTCACTTAAATCAGATTTACTGACCCTTACCATTCTACATGTGCAGATTACAGCTATGGCACATAAAGCATTTTTGTAGAACTTTGAATTACGAGTAAATCCCTTTTTGGAACAATCCAATAGCATCAAATGCGGCTAAAATATAGATATTTAAACAAAAAAATCAAAGTTTACGTGTATTTTAAATGGGAAATCTTTATACGCTTTGGAAGAGTTGATAATTTTCAGGGAATTTTTTTAAACATTTTCAACAAGATTTTGAGTGGGAGAATTTTATTTTGAATCGAAATACACTCACAGGCAAAATAATCGATCCACATAAATTTTCAAAGAATTTCAATCGCAAATAACTTTTTTATTTGATTTCGGATTTAAACAAATATTAAAGAATATTGTAGATACATTAATGGAGAATCGCTCACATTTTAAAAATTACTAAAAAATACACGTACGTTTATAATATACAGGTTTAAACAAAAAGATGTTTTTTACCATAAGTTTAAGACACTCTGTAGAGTGGCAAAACCGTATATTGTTCTAAATTAAGTTTTAATTATCAAGTCACATCTATTTTTAACAGTTTTGTTTTTGGTTCACCTGGATATATTTATTTTTGTGGAAAATATGGATTTTTAAAAAAAAACATTGCAAGTTACAATATTTTCCTGTATGAAGAATTAAGGTTGCTATGGTCCATCCATAGCCTATGTAGGATGACAGTGACAGTTTTGTTGAATCATCCCATACTTGGACATGTCATATACATCTTTCAAAAGCTATCAAATTGTTTTTTTGTAAATTAATGTGTTAATTTTGAGGTGTCTTCTTACTTTTAAAAATGTCTCCGACTGATGTTGCCCTTTGTACTTTACTTCTTGTGACGTTTAAAACACTTGCCACGTAATACTGTGACCGTCCATCCTGGATTAAATTAATGGCTCTGGCAACATTAATTTGCAAAAAACAATTTGATAGCTTTTGAAAGCCGTGTATGACATGTCCAAGTATGGGATGATTCAACAAAACTATCAGTGATAGTCTATCACTGTCATTCTCCATAGCCTATGGATGGACCATAGCAACCTTATAAGGTTGGATAAGGAACTATAGTTCTTCATACAGAAAAATATTGGAAATTGCAATGTTTTTTTTAAAAATCCATATTTTCCACAAAAATAAATATATCGAGGTGAACCAAAAACGAAACTGTTAAGAATAGATGTGACTTGATAAATAAATTAATATAATTTAGAACAATATACGGTTTTGTCACTCTACAGAGTGTCTTAAACTTATGGTAAAAAACATCTTTTTGTTTAAACCTGTATATTATAAACGTACGTCTATTTTTTAGTATTTTTTTAAAATGTGAACGATTGTCCATTAATTTATCTACTATATTCTTTAATTTTCGTTTAAATCCGACATCAAATAAAAAAGTTATTTGCGATTGAAATTCATCGAAAATTTGTGTGGATCGATTATTTTGCCTGTGAGTGTATGTATGCATAGGGTGTTTCATTAAAAAATAAAAAGTTAAACCATTTCCGGTAAAACCGGAAGTGACAAAAGTATGTTAAATATGTAAAAAGTTCTACACTTTATAAAGGCCACCGCATTTTTAAGACACTGGATAAAATACCAAATTTTTGCAATGAACCACGAATTTATCAGAAAATGGCATTTTGATTAAAAAAATAATAATTCCACAACGATGAGTTTAGCCAACTCGGGACTTTTGCTGAAAGTTGTTTATATTATTGACTTCAAACGAAAAAATATAATGTAAAAAAATTGTTTTGTCTTTTTAGAAAAAAAATTAAAAAATGTAACGATCGAAACATTTTTGTTTCTGTCCATTTTAGAGAAGCTGTAAAAAACTATAAGGTAAAATTCTTACCTATACATTGTAGAAACAGGATAATTCCCGACGTCATAGCTGACCCTGATCCTTCCGTTAAAAAGCTCGACTGCCAAGTGCTCCTGATGGCCATCGTACATCAAAACACCGTTTTCTTGCGTGGTAGCGAAAACGATGGTAACGTTGGCCTCCGGCTTGGTCCTCAGAGGTTCCAGCTCCACGTAGGAGGTGTTGTGGACGAAACTCAGACTCGTCAAGTATTCGCAACGCTTTCCCGAATATCCGGGGGCGCATTTGCACAGGTAGTCGTTGGATCCCGAAGGTTGGAAGCAGACGCCGTGCACGCAGTCGTGGTGTTGGCATGGGGACGTTTGGGGGTACATCATGGCCACGATGGGCGTGATTTCGCAGAATTTTCCTATGAAGTCGCCAGCGCATTTGCAGACGTAGTCGTTGACGCCGTCCACGCAAGAAGCGCCGTTCTGATGGGAAAAGATGTGTGAGATTTTTTGTAATTTCAAAAAGTATAAAAATAATTATGGAAATATCTTAAAGAGTTTAGGAAAAGCGTATAAAATGGCGGCAATTCTAAAAAATTAAAACTAACATATTATGTATCAAGTTTGATAAACGCCATTTTAGTCACGAATTTAATTTAGGCACATGTGCCTTAAACTGGGCCAAAAAAATCAGCTATTTTTGTTTTTGAAAAGTATATTGAAAATATGGTTTGGGGTGACAAAAAAAATTATTGTGAAAGTTTGAGTCCATAATATTAATATTAAGAGGTCTATCATCGCAATTTTAATTTTTTTTTCCTCAGCAAGTTTTAGGCTCAGAACTCCCAAACCATTAAGTTTAACAAAATTGACTTGAAAATATTTTTTTAAGAAAATTAAATGATCTACAAAAAAGGTTAAAGTGAAATTTTCCGTCAGATGAACCGTTTCCTTAAAATCATGCCTTAAAAATTGGTATAGTTTTACATTTTGATCTTTTAAATTGGAATTTTGTAATTCATGTAAAAATCAGTACCCATATAAAACCGATAAATATTCTTATGGGAAATCAAATGCTTTACAAAAAAAGCCTCTTAACATTTTTGGCTAAATTCACTCAATCAAAAATTAGGTTAAAATTTCGTTTTGACTTCAAATTTAACCTTGAATAGTGAATTTAGCCAAAAATGATAAAAGACTTTTTTTGTAGAGCATTTGATTTCCCATAAGAAAATTTATCGTTTTTTTTAGGGTACTGATTTTTACTTGAATTACAAAATTCCAAAGTTAAAAGATCAAATTGTAAAACTATACCGATTTTTAAGGCATGATTGTAAGAAAACGGTTCATCTAACGGGAAATTCAAATAAAACCTTTTTTGTAGAGCATTCAATTTTCTTCAAAAAATATTCTTAAGTCAATTTTGTTAAACTCAATGATTTGGGAGTTCTGAGACAAAAACTCGCTCAGGAAAAAAAAACTTTCACCATAATTTTTTTTGTCACCCCAAACAATATTTTCGATATACTAAAATAGTCGATTTTTTTGGCCCAGTCTATTGTGCCTAGAAAAGTTAATAAACGAGTTGCATACTAAACTTTTTCTACGACAAATACTTAATATTATCTAAAAAGGATTTAAATTAGATATTTGTATAAAGCGACATCTTTACGAAAATAAAGTAACCATCCCAATAATCCCAATCCTTTGATTTTTTTTTATTACTATAATTACAAAATATTACAAAGAATTAAAAATTCTTACACGGAAAATGTTAAAGGTGCAAAAAGTGACAGTTGTATTTATTGGAATTTCCCTGTTTTATAGGCACTGTACGCAAAATTGTTAATGCTTTATCAGTTAAATCTAGTTAACTGCACTACTACGGCGAAATCAAAAGGTCTTGGCGTCAAGAAAATATTTAATACTTTTGTATTTTTGTATTGATATAATAATTTTCACATTTAGTATTATTTTACAAGAAAGGCACTTTATTTTAACGATTTTATGACATTTGACACATGTCAACTAACTTAAAACTAACTTCTGCCCCTGACTAAAAACCTGTTGCTAACTTCAGCCCGTGACTAAAGCGCAATAAGTTGTCAATGTCATGGAAACATGTACGATAATGGGCGTTTTAAAGGAGGGAGAAGAAAAAATAATTAAATATTATAAACAAGTTTTGTATAACTGTTGGTACAAATGAACAAACCAAAAAATATGTCCAATTTTTTAAATACACATTAAAAAAAACTCAAAAATTTTAATTTGTAAAAATACAACAAAAATTGAAATAAAAATAAATTCACAAAACTAAAGAAGAAAAAAATACCAATTGCCTAATAACAAATCTATTAAAATGGTAAGTATTTAAATTTGGAAAAAAAAATAAAAAGTTACAACGATTTTTTGTTTTGGTTTAGTTTAGAAAAAATCAAATTGAAAAATATCAAGAAATTCAGAAAACTGTTAAAAACAAGAATTTTTTTTAGAAAAACAGCAAATTCAAGTATTAAAAATTAAAAAGAAAAAACATAAAATTTAATTTGTCTAAAACAAAAAAAATAACGTAAATCTAAAAACTAAAACCGAAATCAAGAAAAAACAGAAAAATCATAAAATTAAAAGGAAAAAACCTTAAAAATCGTCAAAAACATTAGTATACCGGGTGTCTAAATTTATTTGCTCACCATTGCTAACTTCGTTATTATTGGAGCTACAAAGTCTGAATTAAATGGTGAAAACAAAAAACAATTGAACGTCGCGTTTCCAAAATATTCAAAAAAATAAAAAAAATTAAATGACACACCTTTATAAAAACAAGAAATTGAAAAAATGAAAAATGTCAAGAAAAGAAAACTTAAAAATCAAGAAAATTTTAGAAAAACAGCAAATCCATATAAATCTTAAAATCATAAAGAATAATAAGAATTAATGGGAAAACAAAATAAAAAAAACAGATAACATAATCTAAAAAGAATAGAAAACCAAGAACATTAAAAGTGGGTAACAATCATAAAATTAGAAGAAAAAAATATAAAAAGCTTAAAAATCGTCAGAATGTTTAAAGTTAAAAAATACCGGAAAACCCACACAAAATATATAGAATTTTAAAAATCAGTAGTAAAAACCACAAAATTATTAGTACAATAAAAAAATCACAAAAAATAATAACATCTCTTGAAATTAAAAAAAAATAGTTAAAAAAATTAAATCTTACCTGGCACATATTATTTTCGCAATCGTCAATGTTTATAGAACAATTTTCTCCCTTAAAACCTTGCAAACATTCACAAGTATAATAAGTGTCATGGTCCACACAGGTGGCATCGTTTTTGCACGGGTTGTAGTGTTCAGTGCAAAAAGGGATTTTCTTTTCACAGTATTCACCTGAAAATATCAAATGTTTAGTTTAATTTTTGTAGAGAAAATGTGTTTTAAATTTTAAAATATAGATGGCGCAGGAAGAATATATTTACCCATGTAACCAGCAGGGCATTTGCATTGATATGAGTTCACTAAATCTACGCAGGTGGCGTTGTTTTGGCATTTGTTTTTGAGGCAATCGTCGATGTTATTCTCGCATCTTAGACCGTCATATCCAGGTTGACATTGACAACTAAAATTTAAAAGAATGTTGTGTAATAAAAAAAAAATTTGAAGAATTTATTTATTTACCTGAATCTTCCTTCTTCCAGGACTTTGCAGGCGCCCTGATTCCTGCAAGGATTTCCATAGCACGCGTCGATCATGAACTCGCAATTTTTTCCGTGATATCCTGGAGCGCATTTACACTCGTAGTCCCTTTCTGGCTGCGTAACGCATTTTCCCTCGTTCTTACAAGGGAAGGTAAAACAGGCATCGCACTTTGCCAAAATTTCATTGCTCACTTTTTCTAAACAAAAAGTATATCATGAGTCATGACGTACTTATAAACCAAAGTTTTTTTCTTATAAATATATAAAAGGGATAATTTGTTTGTTTGAACTTTATTTACGTTTACTTAAAAATAAGAATATTTGAATTTTTAATATTAGTTTTATAAAAACATGCAAAAAAGTATAGTAATTAGACATTTTATATAGTAATTCGACATACAATTTTTATATAAACATAACAACTTTCCATCAAATAACATAAATTGTTAAATATTTTTTAAAGGTAATTTTTTTTATTTAATTTTTTTAAATATCATATAATTCATATATTTCTTTCTCGGATTCCTCATCCCATTTCTGGATTCTGAAGGTAACTACTAATTCCTTGGTCTGACTTCTGAAATAGTTTGTTGCAAATATCATTAAGTGTGGTATCTCTAGTTTGTAAAGCATTTATAACGTTTAGGCCGGAACAGGATGATTTATATTTATCTAATATTTTTTCGGGTGGTATATTAAAAGTATTTTCCGAATTTATTAATTTTGTGGCCATTAGTTTTTTATGTTCTCTACTGTATTTAAATCACTGTTATTCTGCAAGATGTCCTGTGACGAAGAAATCACTATATTACTTACTCTCTAAAAATGAATTAGTCAAAAATGTCATAGCGAAAAAGCGGCCACTAATAATTCTCGTCGACACTAATTTGTATCCAGGACATTTAGCAGTCAATTCCTATGAAATTTTATTCGCTGAATCCGAAAATGTCGTCAAAATTTATAAAAGTAGAACATACAAACTAAAATGGATGAAGGAAAATGTGTAACTGCTCTTATATTAGACTTTAAAAAGGCGTTTGACACAGTAGAACCGTCAATATTAATAAAAAAATTAAAACAAATGGGAGTGGCAGGGAAAGCGTTTGAACTGTTCAGATCTTATATAACAAATAGAAAGCAGTACACAAAAGTTGGAAGCGAAGTCAGTGAATGGGAAAATATAAATTTTGGGGTACCCCAAGGATCCATTTTGGGTCCTTACCTATACTTATTATATATAAATGACCTGGATCTGTACAATTTTTCTGGTAAGATAATGATATATGCGGATGATACTGCGTTTTTCTATGTAAATATGACATTAACAAACTACTTAAATGGACAAACACAAACAAGTTAACGATAAACAGCAAAAAATGTTATCTGATACATTTTGAAAACAAAATTAAAAACCATAACCTAAATATAAAAATCGGAAATGATGCTATTAGCGAAGAAACAAAAATTAAATACTTACGTTTTATTCTTGACAAAAATTTAAAGTGGACATCACACATAAGAGCTCAAAACAAAAAAATGGCATATTATAATGGACTAGCGCATAAGGTAGCTGATGTACTGCAGGAAAAGGAAAGGAAACTGATATATAAAGCCTATATTAAAAGCAAGCTGACTTACCTAATATCATTCTGGGCAACAGGAAACAAAAAAGAATTAGACAAATTGCAAAGAAGCCAAAATAAACTATTAAAAGCTTTGCACAGACTACCAAGGCATACTGCAACAACTGAAGTATACCGTAAAACAAAAACCTTAAGAATAGAAGAACTTAGAAAGCTGGAGACCATAAAATTGGTAAGGAAAATGTTAAACAAACAAATCCAAGACGAAGATATAGAAATAACAACAAGAGCCGTCGTACATCAATACAGCACCAGAGGAAATCAAGAACTAAATTTTGTGACACATAAAACCAAAATAGGCGAAAAACGAATACTTAGAGAAGGCATCAAAATATACAAAAAATTACCAAACGAGATCAAACAGCAAAATGAAATAGAGTTTGTTAAGAGTGTCAAGCAATATTTAGTGGACCAAAGACAACAAAACTAGTGTACATAGGTAGATACTTGTTAATTAATTATTTATAAAGATTTAATTTATTCGACCAAGGACAAGGATTAGTGTACATAGCCAACTTCAAATAATTTATAAATGACCCATGTATAATTTAATTATTTATTGCTAAATGTTAATTTTAAATTTATTTGTAAATTACATATCTGTCAAAGCCCATTTCGGCTATTTGGATATTACTTTTCAATAAAAAAAAAGTTTTTGAAATATAATCAATTTTACATATAATATGGAATTTTGACGGTCTTTTCGTATTCAGGGGACAATTTTACACAAGAATTGGCTGGTAAATGTCCGGGACATATGTCCAATAATAGAAATTTACATTTTTTACCAACCAGTAATTGGACACCGGCCATTTTACTGTTTGTTTTCAGAATTAAAATTAAAACGCATTAAAGTGACAATGTTTAAACCATGAGGAACATATAAATTTATACCACACAGTGTGTGGCACACACTTATCTGTACACTTTTTAGAAATATTTTTTATTGTAATTTAAACCCAGCCCTACTCTTAACAAAAGAACAAAAATCTTACTACCAAAGTAACGTGCGAACTTTGTTGTCCTATTGAACCCAACATAAAGTAGTTTTATATTATTACCGACTGAGATAGTTATAATTGTATACAGCGTCATCTAATGATTTGATTTTAAGGTATTTTATTTTAACTATTTAACCCTTGTTTTTACAGTATTAATGTTAATTGTCCAATAACTATAAAGTGTCTGATAACTGTTTATAAGTAGTAGTAGTAGTATAACTTACCTCTGCATTGAAAAGCGTTAGATGGCGTCGACAAAATCGATTTATCTTTCATATTAGCAGGCTCTGCACAGTGAGCAATACCCGGTTCAACATAGTCGACTTTGACCCAATCAGAGAGCCACCTTAGCGAACAATCGCAGTACAAAGGATTCGCACCTAAAGCACTAAAAAATCAAAAATTAATTAAAAATTTTACTTGCAAAAAAATCATTAAAGCTTACATATGACTGATCGATTTTAAGTTGGCAAATGTCCCTTCAGGAATCATTGAAATTTGATTGCCGTGTAAAGACCTAAAAATAAAAAATGTTAAAAAATATTTTTATTATATTTTTATACACTTACAATATTCTAAGAGCATTTAATCCCGTCAAAGAGTTAACTTGCACACATTGCAGCCTATTGTAACTTATAATCAAAGTACTGAGTTTGGACAAATTTGCAAACGCGCTATTGGACAGCATACCAATATTATTATTACTCAAATCCCTACAAAAAATAATTAATATTATAATACAACATATTAGTAATAGACCAGTGCAGAAGCCTTTAAAAATGGTAAAAAGAGAAAAAAAATAACAGTAGAATGAAACCCATTGGAAAGGGGAATATAATAAAAATTAAAGGAAAAATAAATTACGGGCGATCTGAGTTCGGGAAGTGGGAGGGGGGGGTTTAAGGGTAAAAAATGGTTTATCTCGATTTCCGGCAAAACTGCAAGTCCTATGGAAAAAAGTTAAATGTCAAAGTTGTAGGTAATAAAAAGATCTACAACTTTTGTATTTACAATTTTTTCACATAACCTCAAAATTTATGTGAAAAATTCAAAAAACCAAGTTTTTGGTTTTTTATTTTTCTTTTTAAAAAAAAAATTTTTTTCCACGAAATTTGATGAAAACTTACCTTTTTATGTCCCAAATACACTGTAATTTATTTGATTTGAAATATTTATTATTTCGCCTTATTTTGACTTAATATCAAAAAAGCACCCTAATTTTCAATCGAAAATATCAGCTTTTTTCAAAAAGTCGGTGTGCTTTTTGTTCGATGAACTCTCTACTTTCTGATGGTGTAAAAAAAAACATTACTATGGTAAATGTTCTCAGAAAATACAAAAAATATTATAATGAATAACGTAATCAGAATGAAGTATCCAAATTCAATATTATGATTTACATGTATTTTTATATTTTATGAGATTTTCTGACATAAATGTTATAAGAATTTAATAAATAAACTTTTTAACTAAAAAAAATTGCAACAATCACATTTTTTTGATGAAATTGTACATAATGAATAAAATAAATTTTCGAATCCGAGTTTTTTTCGTTATTCATTATAATATTTTTTGCATTTTCTGAGAACATTTACCATAGTAATGTATATTTTTTTACACCATCAGAAAGTAGAGATTTCAACGAACAAAAAGCACACCGACTTTTTGAAAAAAGCTGATATTTTGACGCGAGAATTTTCGATTGAAAATTAGGGTGCTTTTTTGATATTAAGTCAAAATAAGGCGAAATAATAAATATTTCAAATCAAATAAATTACAGTGTATTTGGGACATAAAAAGGTAAGTTTTCACCAAATTTCGTGGAAATTTTTTTTTTTGAAAAAGATAAAAATAAAAAACCAAAAACTTGGTTTTTTGAATTTTTCACATAAATTTTGAGGTTATGTAAAAAAATTGTAATTACAAAAGTTGTAGATCATTTTATTACCTACAACTTTGCCATTTAACTTTTTTCTATAGGACTTGTAGTTTTGCCGAAAATCGAGATAAACCATTTTTTACCCTTAAAACCCCCCCTCCCACTTCCCGAAGTCAGATCACCCGTAATTTATTTTTCCTTTCATTTTTATTATATTCTTCTCCTTTTCCAATGGGTTTCATCCTACTGTTATTTTTTTTGGTTTCAAAAATTATCGACCCTGGTCTATAAATAAAACTTACAGTCTCGTCAGTGATTTTAAGTGACTGATTCTGTCAGCTTGTATCCTAAAAATACTGTTAAAATCCAAGTACAACTCCGACGTTTCCGGGGGAATTCCCCGCGGTATTTCGGTCAAGTTGGCGCGCGAACATCTGACAACAGTGCCGGTGCATGCGCACATCGGCGGACAGTAGTTTTCACCCAAGCAACCTTGATCGTTATCACCTAAAATGGTGATGTTATTTTTTTACCTTAAATGTTATATTTTTCAACTTACTCAAACATTTGAACTCGTTTTTCGGCAGTTCCCTTATCAACACGTCTTTTACTCTTGCAGGGCCTGAACATCTGGGGGAAGAACCGCTTAGTCCTTTGTTTTTAAGCCAATCAGAGAACCAGGCCAAGTGACAGTTGCAGACAAACGGATTGTGTATGAGATTTCTAAAAAAAAATTGTAAATTTTGACCACGAAAAAAATTATTTAAATTGTGGACTTACAGAGTGGAAAGAGACGTTAAATGATCGAAGGATCCAGGCATTATACATGTAATTCCATTATTATTCAAGGATAAAGATTTCAAATTATGTAGCCCCAAAAACATTTTGTTGTGAATTTCGTAAAGTTTGTTTTCAGAAAGATTGCTAAAAAATAAATTAATATTAGTAAATAAAATGTATTATTTAATATGATTTAAAATCATAGAGTTCTATAATTTGTGTGGCATTAAAAAATGTTACTTAATAAAGTGTGACTATAAAAGTGTTTATTTACAAATTTTACTTAAATGTGACAATTAAAAAATTGTGACTAAATGCGACTAAATAGTGTGACTATAAAAGTGTATTCAACATTTTTTACTTAAAAATGTGACAATTAAAAAATGTGACTGTAAAAAATGTAACAATTTATAATAAAAGTAACTGTGTCTATAAAAATTAAGAAAAAAAATTATTACAAAATGTGAGTACTAAAAACTGTGACTATTGAAATAAAATATGGGGACTATTAAAATTTTACTTATAAATATTGTTTTTATGAACTAAATGTGACTGACAAAAAGTTAACTTAATAAAGTGAGACCATAAAAAAGTCTATTTAAAAATGTGACAATTAAAAAAGTGGGACTAAATGTGACTAAAAAGTGTGACTATTGGACAATAATAAAAAGTTTGACTGTTCTAAATTAAACATTTTTTCATAAAAATGTGACAATTAAAAAGTGTAAACGTAAAAAATGTGACTATAAAAATAAAGAAATTAAAAAATGTGAATACTAAAAATATGGTGACACTCTTAAAAAATAGTGACTGTTTAAAAATGTTACATATAAAAATTGTTTTTATGAACTAAATGTGACTGACAAAAATTTAATTTAATAAAGTGTGACTATAAAAAAGTGTCTATTTAAAAATGTTACTTGAAAATGTGACAAATAAAAAAGTAGGACTAAATGTGACTGAAAAGTTTAACTTAATGTGACTATTAAAAATTAAAGTGCGACAGGCATAACATTAAAAATAATGAAAAAAACATTAATACAAAATGTGACTTTGGATTAAAAAGTATGACTATTAAACAAGAATAAAAAGATTGACTGTTCTTAAAAGTGTGACTAAAAAGTGTATACAACATTTTTACTTCAAAATGTGACAATTTAGAAATAATAAAATAAAATTAACTGACATATAATGTGACAAAAATAAAAATAAAAAGTGTGACTATTGAAATATAATATGGTGATTATTAAAAATTTTACATATAAAAATTGTAATTATGAACTAAATGAACTGACAAAAATTTAACTTAATAAATTGTAACTATAAAAAGTGTATATTTAAAAATGTTACATAAAAATGTAACAATGAAAAAAGTGGGACTAAATGAGACTGAAAATTGTAACCAAATGTTACTATTAAAATTAAAAGTGCGACAGACATAATATGTGACTTAAAAATAAAGAAAAAAATATTATTACAAGATGTGACTTTGGATTATAAAATGTGAATGTAAAAAATGTGACTATAAAAATGAAGAAAAAAATCTTACAGTTCTATAATTTGTGTGGCACCTTCAAAGGAATTTTCTTCAATACCAGTTATTTGATTTCTTCTCAAGTCCAGTTTTATCAAATTTGGTAATCTCCCAAATAATCCATCGGACTTTATACGACCCAATTCGTTGTCATGTAACAATCTAGCAAAAAGTAAATAATTAATTAGAAAAACAATTTAAAAATAAAGGAATAAAACCTTCCAGGTTTGATTTACTTACAGTTCTGTGGTGTATAGTGGAATATCCCTTGGTATTTCTTTTAGACTTCTTCCAGAACAGTCCACAATGGTACCATCACATGAACAACCCACTGGGCATGCATTATCAATAAGACATTCGCCAGCATACCTTGTTCTAAATTCTTCTTGGCCTAAAATAATGGATAACCATGGATTTTACACAAAATTAAATATTAAAAAAGAAATTAATATAATATATTATGTTGAAATAAGTGAAATGTGATTTTAATAAAATGATAATGAAATTATATGAAAATAATGACTTTTTAACAATGCAAAATGTATGTTATATGAACACCATTACCACTGATGATTAAATCAAGTGGAAGGTGCTTACCCTTACATTTGAACTTTTCATCTTTCAAAGCTTCCAATCTTCTTTTCTGCATGCGTTTCGGGGTGTCACATCTTGCCCCTGATGTTTCTATAGGATTTTTGTGCAAATATTCTGCGAGCCATTTCAGGTTGCAATCGCAGATGAATGGGTTTCTTGCCAGGTGACTGAAAGAGAAATGTGACTGTTAAAAAGTGTTACTTTTAAAAAGTGTGATTATAAACTAAATGTGACTGACAAAAATATGACTTAATAAAGTGTGACTATAAAAAAGTGTTTATTTAAATATTTTACTTAAAAATAAGACAATTAAAAATGTGTGACTAAATGTGACAATTAAAAAGTGTGACTGTAAAAAATGTGACTATTTATAATAAAGTAACTGCCATAAAATGTGATTATAAACATAAAGAAAAAAATTATTACAAAATGCGACTACTAAAAAGTGTGACTATTAAAATAAAAAAGTGCGACTGTTAAAAAATGTTACTTTTAAACAGTGTGATTATAAACTATATGTGACTGATAAAAATTTTACTTAATAAAGTGTGACTATAAAAAAGTGTTTATTTAAAAATTTAACTTAAAAATGTGACAGTTAAAAAGTGTGACTATTCTAAAAAGTGTGAATATAAAAGTGGATTAAACATTTTTACTTAAAATATGGCAATTAAAAAGTGCGACTGTAAAAAATGTGACTATTTTAAATTTAAGTAACTAACATAAAATGTGACAGTAAAAATGAAGACAAAAATTATTACAAAAGTGTGACTATTGAAATAAAATAAAGTGACTATTAAAAAAAATGACTGTATAAAAATGTTTCTTGGTGTAAGGTGTAATCATGAACTAAATGTGACTGAAAACAATTTAACTTAATAAATTGATACTTAAAAATGTGACAATTAAAAAAGTGGGACCAAATGTGACTGAAAAGTGTAACTAAGTGTGACTATTAAAAATAAAAGTGCGACAGACATAATACGTGACTTAAAAATAAAGAAAAAAATATTATTTCAAAATGTGACTTTGGATTAAAAAGTGTGACTATTAGACAAAAAAAGTGTATCTTAAAAAATGTGATAAATAAAAAGTAACTGGCATAAAAATGGACTATCAAAATGAAGACAAACATTCTTATAACAAAATGTGACTATTCAAAAGCGACTATTAAAATAAAATAAAGTGGGCATTAAAAAAGTGTGACTGTAAAAATGTGACTGACATAAAATGTGACTGCAAAATAAAAGAAATTTTTTTATTACCAAATGTGACTATTGAAATAAAATAAAGTGACTTTTAAAAAAGTGTGACTGTTGTGACTTTTAAAAAGTGTGTTTATAAACTAAATATGACTGACACGAAATTTGACTTAATAAAGTGTGACTATAAAGAATGTCTTTTAAAAAAATAATACTTTAAAATGTGACAATTAAAATTAAAGAAAAAAATTCACATAAAATGTGACTATAAAAGTTTTTAAAAAATGAGACAATTAAAATGTCAACTTTTTATAAGTGTCACTATAAAGAAAATGCGACATATGACTATTAATTAATAAAAACATTATTACAAAATGTGACTTAAAATTTTCACAAATAAAAAATTGTTTTACTTACAGAGTTTGAATGCTTTGCAGAGAGTCAAAACTGCCATTTGCCAAGGATTGGATATTATTATCGTACAAAGACCTAAAAACAAATAAAATTAGAAATTGTTTGTTTTCAAAGTAAAACATATTTTTTCCAGGCACAAAAAAGTCCTGAAAAAACATAGTTTTATAGGATTTTATGAAATAATTACAGAAGGGATAGATTTGCGAGGTCCTTAAATGTGTCCTTTCGTATGCAGGATATATCGTTGGCATTTAATAATCTAAAAAAACAAAATCATTAAAAATGTTTCAAATTTAGTTTTACAATGAACTTACAAGAGTTGTAGAGAGCTGAGTTCATGGAATATTCCAGCAGGTAGATCTTTGATTTTATTTCCATATAAAACTCTACAAATTATAAAGAAAATCAGAATTATGTAACTTAAACTGATTTAAAAAATACTTACAGGGAAGTAAGAGCCTTGAGTCCTAAAAAGGCATCGGACGAAATTTTCGAAATCTTATTGTTGCTTAAGTCACTAAAATAAAATAAAAAATTATCAAAAAAAGGTTAAGAATCAAGAACTTACATTCGTCGTAATCGTTTGTTATTGGCAAAGGCTTTGGATGGAATCTCTGTAATTTCGTTTTGTTCTAGACGTCTAAAAAAAATTATAATTTCATTGAAATTTCGATATTAACACAAAAATTAGTACGTACAGTTCCACAGTTCCTTCAGGTAACTGCTCCGGTACTTTTGTTAGACCTTTTTCTCGACAGTCTACCAACCCATCTGCGCATTTGCACTGACTTGGGCAAGGTGGCTCTGTCACGCATTCTCCACGAATAGAGTGCTCTGCCAGACCTAAAATAACAATATTTTTATAAAAATATATATATATTTTTTTCAATACAAAAGTCAAGATGAGTTGTCAAAATTCGTAGTTCAAAATGCAATTAATTTGGCTTTGGTGGTGCGTAGATGAGTAAAATCATAAAAAAGTAGTAAAATATAGGTGACTACGGCCTAGGAGAGACAAAGTATTCCTACCTAGCGGATAATAATCTTCGCTTTGAAAAGAATATATGTATATAAAAGAAATTAAAATTTTATGTGAACACAAGTGAATGTTGTCTAATCATTGGACTCCAATGGTGAATGGGTATTTTGTTAAAGCCACTGGACGTTAAAACTTGTAGTGGCTTAATAATAATTATAATGATTTGTAACTTGCAAATTAAAAGAAGAAAAAGTTTCTTCATTATTGCTTATTTTTTTCAAACCAAATGAATGCCATTTTCAAAGACAGAAAAATTAACTATAGTCACGGCCAAATCTATATGGGTGCACGTCATCAATGAGATATAATGACGTCAGCATTACCAACTGAATTGTAAAGTTACTGCCGTTAAATTTGCTTTTTTAAGGCGTAATTCTGATGTGTTATTAAAAAGAAATCATTCATTTGCGTATTGTTTACCAAGAACTGTAACAATTTCCTTGTTTTAAAACGTTTTTTTCACGAAATTATCAAAATAAAACCATTCACTTAGTAATTTTTGTGTGTGCCAGTTGGTAATAGCTTAAGGCTGGCGCGCACCGTTCAATATTATTGATGGGTCGCTGTCATTTTATATTTGACGTATTTTTGTAATTGTGACATTTCGTCCGGAAGCATCGTTTGTTGCAAATTATTATAAATAATATTATACATTATGTTTATAAGATTCAATCCCTGGATTGTGCAAACGATGATATAAGGCTTGTTGGCAACTAGCCGTTATTAGATTTCGAAGACATAGCGCCCTTAATAATAAATTTGGGGAAATAATCAGACTTCAATTCTGACCTGGTTTGCTCTGATGACAAGGACGACTGATAATTTATTATTTTTGTGTTTCTGATAATTTAGTATTTTTTTGTTATGTGCATATGTAATAAAAATGTAAAAAACTCCGTTTGTTTTCTCTTTAAACACATTTAATAAAAATTTGCCTGTAACAAACTCCTAATTAGTTAGTGCAGAAGATTATAACAAGGACGTTATAATTCCATCTTAATAACAGCCCCCACCGCTATAAACAGTCAACAATGCACGAGCGTTAGATTGTGTCTGGGCACGTATGAATAGACCTTAACGCTGACGTCATATGCCGTTGATGACGTGCACCCATACAGATTTGGCCGCGACTATACTAGATTTTTACAATTAAATACTATATTTGTAAAACCAAAAACGTTACTTTTTTACTCCAAAAATGTCCATAAGGCGATGTACTCTTTTTGCCATTAAGGCATTTAGCATAACTTCATCTAAATGAAGTTTTGCCCTTAAAAGTTCTTTTAATTTGGAATCTGATATTATTTTTGTTATCTTTTTATATTGATATTATATAATAAATAAATATTATTGTTTTTTTTGACAGTGTCTGAGTATTTAATCAAACTGGCATAAGCTACCAACTTAATAAAAAAAACACGAGTCCAAAAAAATGAACTGTAGGTATGTACGAGGTGTGTTCAGAAAATAACGGGAATTGTTAAATTTCGCGGGTTTGGAGGGTCCGGTTGTCATAAAATTTTCTTTATTATGTTGGTATACATGCCCCCGAAGTATGATAAAAACTTTAGCTGTTTTCATTGTTTACTTTGTCTGTGGCAGCCGCTAAAGTTAGACGTGTTTTATGAGCTCGGCGATTTTTCGTTCGTTAAAAGAAATCGATCAAAAAAAAATTGTATCCAATTTTGCTTAAAAAATGAAATAAATTCTGTGAAATGTTAACAAAGCCCTATAGTGAGTTTGCTATAAGTAAAACAAGAGTTTACAAGTGGTATAAGAGTTTCCAAGATGGCCGTGAAGACGTTGAAGATGACGAACGCCCCGAACGCACAAGCACATTAACAACCGATAAAAACATGGAAAAAGTGGAAGAAATGGTTGTAAACCATCAGAGAAGTCGCTGATGGTGTTGGTATATCGATTAGCTCATCCCATGAATTTTTTTCAAATGTTTTGGGTATGAAACGCTTGGCAGCAAAATTTGTTCTAAAATTGTCAAATTTTGAACAAAATTTTCGGCCAAAAAAAATACTGTAATGATGCCCCAGCCTCCATATTCGCCAGACATGCCTCTGTCTGACTTTTTCCTATTCCCAAAAATAAAGAGAACCTTAAAGGGCCGTCGTTTTGCAAGCATAGATGACATTAAAAGCGCATCGCTGAAAGAACTAAAGGCTATCCCAAACATCGAGTTTTAGAAGTGTTTCGAGTATTGGAAGAAGAGCTGGCACATGTGCATAATACCCAATGGGGACTATTTTGAAGGCGACAACATTAATGTAGACGAATAAATAAATATTTGTTTCAAAAAACGAAAATTCCCGATATTTTCTGAACACACCTCGTATATGATAGAAACTTTGGCGCCATCTAGTTTAATAAATTAGAGGTAACGTTTGATGTATACTGGGTTGCATAAGGTTGCATGAGGAAATTAATATAAACTTAACTTAAAAAACTAAAATAAAAATTAACAATATTAGTTTTTGCATAGAATTAAAAAATATATCTAGTTTAGTTTAAAACTTTCTAAATTTACCAGAACTGCATATATCTACATGAATTTAAGTGATCATTTAAAGTTATACAGTTTAAATTCCCAGACATGTGTAGTTTGCACAATAAAGTTTTAACAATATATTTAGTTTTAACTAATCTATAAAAGAATCTATTATCCTTATTTGTGCATTTTTAAACCCATTAAAATATCCAAGATTGTTTAAAAGTTACCTAAAAACTTATTTAAAATAGTATTGGCACAGTCTAGGTTAGTTAGGTTAAATTATTCCTAAATTAAGGGCCCCTTCTTCGACTTTTGCTTTGGGCCCCTAAAAATGTAAAACCGGCTGATTTAGACTTATATTTACCTGAACATTTGAAGTCTTGGTCGATCAGATCCACGATGTTTTGCCCTTTCAAGTTTGCAGGAGTGGAGCACCTGGAAAATTGCCCCAACCTGGGATTGGCCTTCACGTACCTGGCCAACCAGGACAATTGACAGTCGCAGTGGAAAGGATTCTCGTTTAATCGCAGATTCCTTAGGCGGAACATGTTGCTGAACATGTCCTTGCTGAGCCATGTCAAGTTGTTGTTGTTAAGTGTCCTAAAAATATGAATTTAGGTATTATTACACTTCTTTTTTTAATTTTGGAATGTTAAATATGTGCAGAATTATTTTTGTTTTTAAAGTTTAAATAAAAGTTAGGGGTAGGAAAGAACTACGTAGTAAGGATTGCAGAGATAAATTTTAATTTCAACGTGTTGACACATGATCAACAAACTGAAATAAATTCTAAACACATATCGGCATAGACAGCTAGTTTTGAGTTATAGCGCCTAGATAAGCTTAATTGTGTTTGCTATCCGCAAAATGCATTATCGCACAGTGATAACAGATTGCAATTTTAACTGGACAAGAGTAAGTACATTTTTTTTATTTATGAAGATACCTATGTATTGAGCACTTTTGATTTGGCTGACATTTTTATATGTTATACTAACTACCCCACTAAAAACGTTTTCGTGAATTTTTTCCATTTTTTTAACCAACCGAAAAAGTCTTGAATTAAAAAAAAATTGATTTTTTAAAATGTTTATTGTTACTTGTTCAAAAAGTGAGTTTTTTTGTTTTCTTTACCTTTTTGAATAAAATTTGCATATACATTATTTAAATTTATTTTTTCTATTTTGCGTTTATAATGTCTTCATTATAATACCGCTTTCGGTGCTGTAATGAGATACTTTATCCCACCCAAAATTTTGATTTTATAGGTTGGCTATACTTTAAACAGCATAATATTTTGCATATTGGTTATAATATTTTTATGATTTTTCTAGTACTTACGAGACTTTTCTGGCAATAAATTTTGTTTTACACCAAAGAAAATCATTTTTATCTTTAACATTAACAGCCGCTTATTGTAAATAAGTCAATTAAGGACGACATGCCGAATCGATTTTGACATTAACTGTCAAACCAATGACTGTGATACCAACTATCTAAAGTAAAATTCGACCAAATTAAATTTAAGGTATAAAATAAATTTTTTTTATAGAATTTTAAAAAAATAGATAAAATAGCATAAAGAAATCATGTCATAAGACCTTTTGTCGCACTCGTCCATTACAAAACTCGTCGCTCGTTTTATAAATTGTCCGCGTGCGACAAAATGACGTCTTATGACATTAGTTCTTTAATATAGGTACTATTATTATATAAAAAAAGTAAGATTGCAAAAAATTATTTTTTTTAAAGAAAACTAAAAAATATCGAACTTTAAAGAACTGAAAAATGTCATAAAATAAAACTGAAAATGTTGTTAGTATTTTTTTAAAGGAAGTTAAAAACAAATGAAATTATAAAAAAATTAAAAACAATTAAAAATGAATGAATGCTTTTGAAAACCCTGTATAAAAAATCACAATTTTTTGTGTCAAAATTTTGGGTTTTTCTCAAAAAAAAAAAAAAATATTATTGGAGCTACGAATTCGGTTAAATTAGCAAATTGGTGTCATTTTTTCTTCTGAATTAAATGTTGAAAACAAAAAAAAACAATTGAACGTCGGGTTTCCAAAATATTCACAATTTTGTTATAAATGAGACACCCTGTATATTTTTACATATTTTAAGAGACAATTTAATTTGAAACACAAAAATATTATTAGTAGATATACTACACCGGTTCGGCACCGCTACTTCCGTTTTTCGCCAACAGGTGGCGCCAGCAATTGCTGTCCGCCATCTTCACCGATATAGTAGAAATCTATTTCTTTTCGGCCGCCATTTTAAAATAGAAAAAATAGTAACCTGTAATCTAATGTGTGTAATTCATTTTTTTACCACCAGGTGAATCGCAGCCAGCGCCCCCTGAGAATAAATAGGTCAAGCAGTGTTGTATGTTAACTAGAAATCTACTTTATCCGCAATAGGTACTATGCTCCACACCTCAAAGTCCCACCACGTGACCACGTACGGAACGCAGTCTTTTGAAAATTTGGCATTTAAGGCTTTTCAGGTTATGTATATGTCAAAGTATAGTCAACGAAAGAAATAATATTATGTTTAGGCGTTAAAAATGTATAAATCTTTATAACATTACAATAACAATGGATGGTTTAAGAATTTAAGAATATAAATACTGCATTTAATGAAATTCTAAAGTTTATGGTGCCAAATAAGTAATATTTTTGTGCATTTGGTCCAAATATCTGGTTTTCTTCATAAAATAATTTTAACTAAACAGCATTTATTAAAAAAAATCTAGCTTCTCTATTATGGAATAAAAATATCTGTATTAAAGGTAGGTTAATATATTATAACAAAAATATCATCTAATTTTGCTAATTTTAAGGTTAGAAAAATTTATTTTGACCAAAATAAATAAGTATTTTGGATTATTTAAAAGACTGTATAATATGGTATTTAAAAATGTGGTAGTTTTTCTTACCCAGCTTAAAGTGTACCTACATAAAGTTTTGTCAATACAAATAGTTAAAAAGCTTCGACTGAATTTGATCTACATCAAATAATCATTATAACTTTAAAAATTTTAATAAATCACATGTCATGGGAGTATTAAATATTTTCACATTGCAAGTTTCTCTAAAACTTGTTTGTTTTCTTATAATCTAACTTAAAGTAAGTATGCCGAGAGGTATGCACAAGTTTTGTCGTTAAAAGTATAAAAGCTTCAATTTAATTTGAACTATATTCAAAAATTATTTAGTATACTTATATTTATTTATGACCATATTAACACACTCTTTCAAATAATCCACTTATTTATTTTGGTCAAAATAGATTTTTCTAACCTTAAAATACAAAATTAGATGATATTTTTTGTTTTAATACATTAACCTACCTTTGATACAAATATTCTTATTTCATAATAAAGAAGTTAGATTTTTTTTTAATAAATGCTGTTTAGTTAAAACTATTTTATGGAGAAATGTAGACCCAATGCACAAAAATATCACTAATATTGCACCTTACACTTTGGAATTTCATTAAATTTTTTAAATTTCATTAAATTAAACCAACCATTGTTATTGTGATACTATAAAGATTTAATAACTTTTAACGCTTAAACATAAGCGGTAACACTATAAATATTATTTCTTTCATTGACTATACTTTGACAGATACATAACCTGAAAAGCCTTAAATGCCAAATTTTCAAAAGACTGCGTTCCGTACGTGGTCACGTGGTGGGACTTTGAGGTGTGGAGCATAGTACAATCTGGCGGCCGAAAATAAATATATTTCTACTTTATCCTTCAAGGTAGCGGACAGCAACTGATGGCGCCATCTGTTGGCGGAAAACTGAAGTTGTGGAGCCGAACCGGTGTAGTATATCTACCATTATTGCATAACTGTCTTATACTAACCAACAACAATCAGATGTGCCTAATGTTTTACTTTTAAGTTAGGGTAGTTATGAATTTATAATTTTTTGTTTCAAATTAAATTGTTTATCAAAATATGTAATGTAATGCACACCCTGTACAGTAATTTGATTAAAATTCTCTAAAAAGCTATGCCACCGTTGTCTGTTAGACTTGCAAATTAAATCACTGTATATCGCTATTGATTGTTTGAAAACTATTTGTTGTATCTGTTTTGACACACAGTCCCCAGTCTTTCTGTCCAGTTTGGACGCAGTTGCGGTGGTTTATGGTTAATTATTGGAAACAACGAATTAATGTCATAGTTGACTATTAATACAGAAATTGTATTATTTCAGTCCCAGTTGGTTTACATGCCCTATTCAGTCGATGCGATCACAATACGAATACGCTTTTGAGTTTGGGTGTTAGCAGCAAGTTTGTCTATGGATTTTCGGAAACAATGGCAACATTGTAAATAGATAAGTACTCACAATATTTCTATATCCTTTAAACCTCTCAGAGCTTGATCATCGATACATGTAATCTGGTTATTGTCCAATTGCCTAAAATAAAAATAAAAATATTTAGATTTATTAACACCCTATGAAAATTTTTTTGGTACTTACAAGTTTTTTATAGACTGCAACCCACGAAAACTTTTCTTTCCGATCACAGAAATTTGGTTCCTACTTAGATCTCTGAAAAAGAAACAACAAAATTAAACATATTTTTATAAAAAACCCACTTAACATTGAGAAGAATATTTTAATTAATCTAACAGGTAGAAAGAATGCAAGAATGATGAAGTAAGAGAAGCCATTTATTAGAAAGCAGTAATAAATCTGTTACAACACGGGGGGATACATAAAAGTCGACCATATCTAACATAAAAAGGGCATATTGATAAGTCCTTAGAATGTATACATTCTCATATATGAAAATTCAATATTTTGGGCCTATTTTTTTTAAAATAATCTCCTTCTAGCTCAATACAATTATTCCAACGATACCTAAAGGACTGATAAAGGATTTTTTATTATTCGACAGTTTTTCTACACATTTTTTTCCAAGGATCAATCAATATGCCGTCGTATATACAATTTGTTAATTGATAACAACAATTAAAAATTTTTGCCTGTACCGAATTTTATCACATAAAACTGTGTTAACGCTGTATTCATATGTATACCTATTCTAAAACTGTACAAAAATATCAGTCTCAAAACTGAATGCCATTTTAGTCACGAATTTTAATTAGACACAAGCGAGTGTCTAATTAAACGAGTGCCTAGAGAAGTTTATAAAACGAGTTGCATATATTATACTATAATTTATCTACAAAGAACAGAAATAAGAATTTAATTTAGTGAAAAACTGCTTCTATATCGATTGTTAGTCTATTTTCAAGGGATACATTTTGATATACACAGAATAATTTGAGATTTTAACGGTAGATTACCAAGTTAGAAATTCTAACGGGAATTCCAATAAATACAACTGTCACTTTTTGTACCTTTAACATTTCCCGTGTAAGAATTTTTAATACTTTGCGATAATATTTTGCAATTAAAGTAACAATAATTGTTAAGTTAAATTAAAATTATTAACGGGCAATGTTAACGGTGATAATTACGTCAAAAATGTTTATTGGGATGGTTACTTTATTTTCATATAGATGTCGCTTTAAACAAATATTTAATTTAAATCATTTTAGATAATAATTTGTCGTAGAAAAAGTATAGTACGCAACTGGTTTATAAACTTTTCTAGACATTTATTAATTCAAGCACTCACTCGCAAGTCTAAATTAAACTTGATACATAATATATTGTTAAAATGTCTTCTAGAAATGTATTAAATGTCCTAAGATGTTTTAAAACTAATTAAAACTGTTGTAAAGATATTATAAAAATGTTTTTGTTTGTTATTTAAAGCTTAAAATACGTGTTTTACATAACTTAAAAGTTAATTAATTGGATTATATATATTTAAGAATTAAGGATCAATTGATAATCGCCTTATAAATTTAAATAAAAATGTTACAACTTTTAATTAGTAGGATTATAATTTTTATAATTGGTAATTATTTGTATATATAACGCGATGCATTTTTAATGATATTGACATTTTGAAGAAGTAAAAATAGTTTAATTTGTTAACACAATATGAAAAGGGTTAGTTACATTTATAATGAATACATATATTTGTACAAATGATTGTAAAAAACAAAATCTACACTCAGGGACATAGCGAAGGTTCCGATTATGGGGGGGGGGGTGATTTTCATTAAAAAGCCGACATTTTCAAAGATTTGGCCTGAAGATCAATGGCGTAGCTAAAGCATGTTTCGCCCGGGGCAAAGAATAATTAGAAAATAATCATAATTAAAATAATTATAAAAATTCCGTCAAATAACAAAATTTTGCAAAATCATCAATATTTAAGTTCGACACTCGAATCATTGAAAATATTGGAATATACGCTACGTCCCTTTTAAAAGAGTATACAATAAAAAATGTTAATTTATAAAATTTTAGACTTAAAACCTTTTGTTAACGTAAGCTCTTATAAAGACTGATTTATAGATTGCCTTTCTTCCTTCCTTCCGTAAAATATGAACAATACGAAAACCGTAGTGCCGTTTATAGATTCCCGTACGGGATTGTATTGTTTATCTTCTACGGGAGGAAGTAAGGAAGGAAGGAAGGAAGGAAGGAAGGAAGGAAGGAAGGAAGGAAGGCAATCTATAAATCAGGCTTAAGTGCGAGTGATTTTGCCGTAAGCACAGATACGACTATGAAACACCAAACACCAATTGTATTATTTTTTTTATCTTGTACTTACAAACGAAACAAACCCGGCATGGAATAAAACAGATTATCTGGTATGTGCCGTATATTATTTCCATTGAGGCGTCTACAAAAAATAACCTATAAATACCTAAATACGACATTTTTTTAAGCTGTTCTTTGGCTTCATTTCATATAAAAGGACAATTTCAGATTTTTCGTAAGACATTTTCTTTATAGGGTAAACCACATAGTTATTGACAGGAAAATTATTTATTTAAAATTTATATAATGCCGTTGTTTTAAAGATTTTAGTTTTTTTCCTATAAATATATAAAAATGATGGTTTGTTTGTTTAAACTTTATTTAGGTACGTTTACTTAAAAAATAAGAATATTTGAATTTTTTAAAGATAAATTGCTGTTTTAGGTAATTTTTTTATATTGTTTTTATAAATATCATATAATTCATATATTTCTTTCTCGGATTCCTCATCCCTTTTCTGGATTCTGAAGGTAACTACTAATTCCTTGGTCTGACTTCTGAAATAGTTTGTTGCAAATATCATTAAGTGTGGTATCTCTAGTTTGTGAAGCATTTATAATGTTTAGGCCGGAACAGGATGATTTATATATATCTAATATTTTTTCGGGTGGTATGTAATAAGTATTTTCCAAATTTAATAATTCAGTTGCCATTAGTTTTTTATGTTCTCTATCATGCACTGTTATTCTGGAAGATGTCCTGTGACGAAGAAATCACTATACTACTTATAATTACCTAATTAGTCAAAAATGTCATAGCGAAAAAGCAGCCACTAATAATTCTTGTCAACAGCAATTTGTATCCAGGACATTTAGCAGTCAATTTCTATGAAATATTATTCGCTGAATCCGAAAATGTCGTCAAGTTATAAAAGTAGAACAGTTTTTTAAATATAATAAATTTTACATATAATATGGAATTGACTATATCTCAAAAACTGCTTAACTTTTATAGTTTTTGACGATCTTTTCGGATTCAGGGGACAATTTTACTTAAGAATTGGCTGGTAAATGTCTGGGATACAAATAGGGTATGATATTGGACATATGTCCAATAATAGACATTTACATTTTTTACCAACCAGTAATTGGACACTGGCCATTTTACTGTTTGTTTTCAGAATTAAAATTAAAACGCATTAAAGTGACAATGTTTAAACCATGAGGAACACATTTATACCACACACTGATCTGTACACTTTTTAGAAATATTTTTTATCGTAATTTAAACACAGCCCTGCTCTTAACAAAAAAAAACAAAAATCTTACCACCAAAGTAACGTGCGAACTTTTTTGTCCTTATTGGACCCAAAATAAAGTAGTTCTTTATTATAACCGACTGAGATATTTATAATTGTATACATCGTCATCTAATGATTTGACTTTAAGGTAACTATTTATAAAACTCTTTTTTTTACAGTATTAGTGTTAATTGTCCAATAACTGTCTACTCTACAGACATTCTGACCATGCCTTAGGAAAACGACTGTAAATACTTTTTAGCTTGTTTTTTTAGCCATTTCTCTGAAATCGCCCCATTACGTGAAATTTACCCTTTTGTAATAAAACTACTTACATTCTTTCTAATTTTACTAGATCTCGAAAAGACTCCCTTTCTATGATCTGTATATGATTATCTGTCAACTGCCTAGAATAATTCAACACATGCATTAAAATTAGCACAAAACTATATGGTAGCGTGCACAAGAGTACGCAACGCACTCTTGAAGCACTTTACCATATTGCGTGCCTATTGAAAATATATATTGTACTTACAGTATTCTCAACTTTGACAGATTTTGAAAGTCGAACTCATTGATGGTTGTTATGTTGTTTTTCTGTAGGTCTCTGAAAAAAATAAAAATATAATCAGGCAGGTTTTCTTACGAAAAATAGAATAAACAATTTTTTCATTATTCCGAATTTTCAGAAAAAATTACTCTCGTAAATTAAATTAATTAAATTTAGAGACTTAATATAATATTTTATGGTGAAATTGCACAAATTGTGGCACATAATAACACAACATTGTTTAATATTAATTTTTCCAATTTATTTAAAAATTTTAATAATTTTAGGGATGCGAGGTTGGTAAAAGAAAATGAAACTAAATTATTAATTTAGATACCTATGTATTCAGCAACCTATAAAAAATATGGAAATTAGAATACCTAAACTTAATATAAACTGACACTGAAAACATAAAATAAACATGACAAAACATAAACTACAAACTAAAAAATAAAATTCGTATCCGTTTACGTTTTTTTCAGAAAATTGTGTTTAGCTAGCTTAATATGTATAGGTATCTCAAGTGTGTTACCAATTTGAAATCCAAAATTTAATTCAATAAAAAAAGTAGTTATAAAAATAATTTGAAATAAAATGTACTTAGTTCACAAACTTTTGACTCCAATTTTTTATTTTATTTTTTATTAAAAATTGTATGCTTTTTTAAATATTTATGGTCGTTAAGTTACTTTTTAAAAGAAACCATTCCGATTCTTTGTTAAAAAATCAATACCATTTATATTTTCTTTTAGTCACTGTATTAGTGAGTTAAAGTCTAATTTATAAACACGTAACGAAATGACATTGGTATCACAACCGACTGGGGTACACAAAGGACTTAATTAGATAACGTAAAAAAGAAACTATATAGGATGGTACGATTTTGAAGGAATGCATGAACAAAATCCCTTGTAGTGGTGCTCACTTGCACAATAACAACTAAAAACTCTAAATTGTAGACACCCTTTTTCTTTGACTATAAGCTGGTCTTGCGTCCCTTTTAGTACTTGTATATTGCGTGGAATTTTCCCTTGGATGTAATCTATATCATGAGTTTAATCACAAATAATTTTAAATTGGTTTATCATAAACTACTTTTAATAAAAGTGACGGTAAATATCCACTTTGTTGTCGAAAAATTCTATTGCGTTACCCTAAATTCCATTGCGTTACCATAAGGTAACATAATAGACTCGGTAAAGCAGTGGAAAGTTTTGTGAAACCATATTTAAAAAATAATAATAAAACATAACAGTCATTAATTACTCTCAATTAGCTTTAGTGTCCTAAAATAAACATAAACATGAAAAATAGTATTTTTTCTTACGTTATTTTTATTATTTTTTTGAGTAACTTAGCGGACAAACAATTATTACATTCGCGTTACCCGCACCTGTTTCAACCAATATCTTCTTCCTGATTGAATAAATAAATTCAGCTGGGTAATGCGTACATTCGAACATCATTTGTTGATCACGTGAGTGCCAAAAAAGTTGCCATTTATATGTTTTTTTTAATATTCTATCGGTAACGCAACGGACGTAACGCAGCGGAAAAAATGTCTGGGACATGAGTCAAATTTAAAAAAAGTATATTAAAATTAATTAATTTATATATAAATTGTTTACTGTATTAACTAAGGATGTTAACATAATTATGGATTGCTATAAAGCAACACAAAGTTCTGGTTTTTCAATATTAAAAAAAAACATGTATTAAGTTTTATAAAACGGTAATGGGACATGCGAAAATGTGTATTTCACAAGTTTCAAAATTAAAAAAAAAATTATTCTGAAATAACTAAACAAACATTTTGAAAGAGTTTACTAAGGGCTTGTTAGGCTTTCACTTAGTTTTTAAATCAATAAGATTGGAGTTCAAACTTACGGACAGCGGAAAACAACCCATATACACCCACGAGCCGCCACTGGCTTTACTTATCTTTATTGATTAGTGAAAGCTTTTAAAAGGTGTTTAAAGTTTACGATTATAAGGCTTCTTGCTTTAATGATGTAAGTAATATTAATAAAAATAAAATAAACTTTCCAATAGTACATAAGAAACACATTTAAGTATTTAATAAGTCATTGTGGTTGCTTAAAACCTAAACCAAATTTAATTTAGGGTATGTTAAGCGAATCTCTGACAGAGATTCCTCGTTTAAAGCCCTTTAAGTCCCACTTGGGGTCAACTAAACCAACAAACAAATAATCGAACATTTCCTTTCTTGCAACTTCCAAAGGATTTACTTGTTTACCAAGAACTGAACCCTATTTGATTTAACTTAACCATTTTTGAACCTTTTTTTACCATAATTAATTTTAATTGTTTTTTTATGAAAAACAATAGAATAATAAATTAAAATGTCGTTACCAGCAATTGAAATTAATTGTACAATTTGTTTTGGGCGCACCTTCTAAAGCAAATAAAATTCAATACGAATGTATGGGACCATTACCGCACCCTTAAGGCCAATTTCTTCATTCCAATTAAGAATAAATATAGAAATTATCCTTTATTTTGTTGCATGTTTATAAACTAGGTAGTTTAGGTGGGTAGAATGTTGGCTTGGTTTTTTTTATTAGTTTGTTTAATTTTCTATAATTTGTTGGGAAAAGTAAGATTTTATACAGGGTGTTATGTAATTAATGTTATATATTAAAATACTGAATACCTTTTAACATAAGGAATAAAGGAAAAATATTTAAAAAAACATTTTTCCAAAGATAAAGAAAAAATATGCATTAGAAGTTTTTTATATTTTTTGTGATACGCCACTGGTTACACACTTGGTTTATCTCTGCACACTTGTATTTTGTGAGTACATAGATACCAACCAACAAAGTAGCTATGCGTTGCCTGATGTAAAAAATTGTTACTAAAAATTTTTCTTTCAAAAAATAAATAAAAACTCAATAAATACAAAAGTTTTATGCCCTTAAAGCTCTAATACCCTTCTGTATTTATTTACTGATCCAGCTATTAGCTTAAGCAATGATTAGAAGATTTAGTACCTTTGAAATTTGAAATCCGTAACCACAAAATTAATTTTTTCATCAGTTTTTTTCTCTGTTTACTCAGATGAAATTGGGACCAGTTCACAGGTTAAACTTTAAACATTTAATTTGTGTAAATAAATCCAAAAGCACTTCCCTTAGTTAAGATATTTACAATTTGAAAACATAACCTAAAATTTAAAAGAAATGCACTAGATTCTGTCATAAAAGTTGGCAGATTTTGTTTGAATTTACCTTCAGTACAAAAATGAAATAACCAACAATTAATAAAAACGCCAAATTGACAATTTGCATTGTTAATTGTGTCATTTTTGTAATTAAGCTAAATTTAAACAATGTTTGTCAACTTTTTAGAGAGATTTTGTAAACACTGTTGTTACCAACCATAACATAATAAATCCACCAGATTAACCTAAAGTTCCTAGTCGATCAGTGGCGTACTTATTGGTAGGATAAAGGTTATTATAAATTATTTTTAGACTTTGGAATTTAGAAAAAAAAAGTTTCAGGTGCTTCTTTATGGACCCTAAGGAACTACCCATTTTAATATATAACATTAATTACATAACACCCTGTATAGTATAACTTTGAGTTAGAATATATATTTTACAATATTGGACAATGTTTTCGGGTGTAAAGCATCACACCACCTAAGATAACCAATGAAATGATTTCCTGCTTGAAATAAGACGCCGGCCGGTCGCTTAACTGCAATCTGCACTGCAGATTCTGCAGTTTCCAGTACTAAGTTAAGATATTTACAATTTGAGCACATTTAAATTTAAATTAAGCCAATTTAAACAAAATTTGGCAACTTTTTTGACAGAATCTGTAAACGCTGGTTGTTACCAACCATAACATAATAAATTAAATTAGGCAACCAGATTAGCCTAAAGTTCCTAGTCGATCAGTGGCGTAGTTATTATAAATTATTTTTAGTCTTTGGAATTAAGAAAAAAAGTTTCAGGTGCCTCTTTATGGACCCCACGGAACTACCCATTTTAGTATATTACATAACACCCTGTAGAAACCAATTTTATTACAAAAAAAAAGATAAAAAAATAAAACAATTCACATTTAATATTATTAATAATAATTAAATATAAAATAGTGGAACTTTATACGCAGTTTATCTAAAGTGTCTGCAAACAAGTAACTGTGACATTATGAATGCTTAAGTGATACTTGACGTAACGAGATTGTAACGCAAACATGCAATAAATTTGCAGAATGTTACCATAATGTTCAATTTTCCGTAATCATATTCATATTGTTTGAATAAAGATTCTCAAGAAGTATACTTGAAATACAGGGTTGTCATTTAACTAGAAACTTTGAAATATTTCAGTTAGTAATACTAGTAATACTCAGTTAGTAATACTAGTAGGTAATACTAGGGGGAACAGGGGGTAACTTTAAAATTTCCAATGGAACACCCTATTTTTTATTGTAGATTCGGATCATTCGACTAAAAATAGGTATAGATTTTGTCTAAAACATTTTTTCATATTTGTAATAGATGGCGCTGTAATAAAAAAATCAATTTTGTTCGATTTTTCTTCTGTATAGGTACGATTCTGAAATAATTTTTCTATAAAAATGGTAATAATTATCTTATTAAATTAAATCTGATTTTTTTAAGTATCCACGATTTTTTAACTAATATTTAAGTTTTCTTTGGTTTATGTTTTATACATTATTTCATTCGGTGATAATTATTAATTGCGCACCATGGTCACTTTTTACCTGCCGGCATTAAATCCTTTAATTTAAAGGATTATTGTACTATTTTGAATAAAAATACCTTATTTAAGGTAAAAAAGCATTATTTTGTCAATTAATTAATTTAATCCTAATTGAGGTATAAAAAAATGGTATTTAGTTATAAATAATAATTATTATTGAGGTATAAAGAAACTATTTATAGTTAAGCATTATTTAATAAATTTAGTTCGAAGATTAATTTGCAAACAAAAAGACCTCCTTTCGTTAAGCATTCATAATGGATTTTTTAACAGTGGAAGAAAAAATAGAAATGATTTTGATTTATGGAGAAGCAGGCAAAAATCTTGATGATACTGTTAATATCTACATTCAGCGTTTTCCGGAAAAAATTCGATCACGTACTTCATTTCACCGTACAGTCAAGCAGTTTACTACAAACGGGAGTGTTCAACCGAAAAAAAGAGTTCGTCGAGCAACAGTCACAGGTGGAAATAATGAAATTAATGTATTAGCAGCAACGGCTGCTAATCCTCATGCAAGCACACGAGAATTATCTAGAGATTTGGGAATATCCCAGAGCAGTGTTAGTAGAATATTAAAACGAAATGCGAATTAATAGATGTATTGAAGTCGAAGGCCACCATTTTGAGCACCTACTTAAAATTTAAAAAATAAATAAATAAATTAAAAAAATAAAACCAAGTATTTTATTCAAAAATTATTGGAGAATCGTATACAGAAAAAAAATCGAACTAAATTGATTTTTTTTCATTACAGCGCCATCTATTTCAAATATGAAAAAATGTTTTAGACAAAATCTATATGAGGACCAATTTTAGTACTGATTGATTTCCCCCTCGAATCATTTAATTTTTTATTTTAAACAGTTTTTCGTAAAATGCATACTAACTGAGATATTTCAAAGTTTCAAGTTAAATGACTCACCCTGTATATACTTTATATATAAACCTTGATTTAATTATGCATATAGTTTCTTGTCGGCCTTGAATCAAAATAAATTTAACTTTGGACAAGTTCATAGAAGGGTTGATGCCCTTTTCTTTGACTTTGATATACATACTTTTTTCAGCTTAAACTTTCCCTTTGACGAGCACAAACTATTTGCAAGCATTAAACATTGACTATATATTCCGTGCAAATCTAAAAACTAACATTAACTGAATTACAAAGATTTCACTCAATTATCCCAACTAGTTATATTGGGTTAGCTGTAGCGGTAATGTTAAATTAATTCCGATTGATTTGAAGGCAATTTCAAAGTAGCATAAACTTCGAAAAGTTTCCTACAAAGCTCGACCCCGTCTGTACTCTTCAAAATGAACTTGTTGATTGCGTATAGAAATTCTCGAAAGTCGATTTCAACCCCTCCCCATCCCTGTAAAGTAATGATATCAAAGAACGATATCCATTGGGAATATTAAGAAGTTTGGTTTACTAAACAAAAAATATTACTTTATTCAACACCAGCAAGGAATATGTAATTTTGTGGCCCTGCTGAGTTAGTTATGATATTCTGACCCTTGGTTAATAGTATTAACTTAATACACACAAAAAAACTTCATAGTTGTATGAATTTTTTCAACAAAAAGGTGATAGCAAATAAATGTAGTATATTAAAAACTTACATAATTTATTTGACATTTGAACATGTCTTAATCTAATCGGCTCATATAATTTGTGTGAGTAAATAAATAATAATAATAATTTAAGAGACTTTTTTAATATAATATTTTGTGTTGAAATTGCACAAATTGTGGCAAATAATAACACAACATTGTTATAATAATTTCTCTACTTTATTTAAATTTTTTAATAATTTTTGGGATGTGAGGGTGTTAAAAAGGAATATGAAACTAAATTATTAATTTAGATACCTTTGTATTCACCGACTTACGAGGTGTGTTCAGAAAATATCGGGAATTTTCGTTTTTTGAAACAAATATTTATTTATTCGTCTACATTAATGTAGTCGCCTTCAAAATAGTCCCCATTGGATATTATGCACATGTGCCAGCTCTTCTTCCAATACTCGAAACACTTCTAAAACTCGATCTTTGGGATAGCCTTTAGTTCTTTCAGCGATGCGCTTTTAATGTCATCTATGCTTGCAAAACGACGGCCCTCTAAGGTTCTCTTTATTTTTGGGAATAGGAAGAAGTGAGACAGAGGCATGTCTGCCGAATATGGAGGCTAAGGCATCATTATAGTATTGTTTTTGGCCAAAAATTTTGTTCAAAATTTAACAAATTTTGCTGCCACGCGTTTCATACCCAAAACATTCGAAAAAATTTCATGGGATGAGCCAATCGATATACCAACATTATCAGCGACTTCTCTGATGGTTTATAACCATTTCTTTCACTTTTTTCATGTTTTTATCGGTTGTTAATGTGCTTGTGCGTTCGGGGCGTTCGTCATCTTCAACGTATTCACGGCCATCTTGGAAACTCTTATACCACTTGTAAACTCTTATAGCAGACTTACTATAGGTCTTTGTTAACATTGATTTCACAGAATTTATTTAATTTTTTATGCAAAATTGGATCCAAATTCTTTGATCCATTTCTTTTAACGAACGAAAAATCGCCGAGCTCATAAAACACGTCTAACCTTAGCGGCTGCCACAGACAAAGTAAACAATGAAAACAGCTAAAGTTTTTGTCATACTTCGGGGGCATGTATACCAACACAATAAAGAAAATTTTATGACAACCGGACCCTCCGAACCCGCGAAATTTAACAATTCCCGTTATTTTTTGAACACACCTCGTATAACGACATTAAATTTGAAATATATGTTAGTTTATGAAACACTTTTAACTATGCTACCACGGCCACGTGGGTGTTATAGGCCCACGTGGGAGTTTCGCACAATATCCAAATTGACCACCAAAAGATTAAATCTAGAATTTAGAGCTGTATCTTCGAAAATTTGCTATTGTGTTTCGTAGCAACGTGTGGGTGTTGCGCCAACATAACTCACTCGTCCCGAATGGTACCATAATTTTGCGTGTAAACCCGGCATTATCGACTCGTTCGCAATGCATTTCAATGGTCCAAATTATTATGCCGGATCAGGTTTAGGTACTTCATAAACCGAACCGAGTCAAAGTATACGATTATTTGAAAAATACGTGCACTTTTATATTTAAATCGATAAGAAATATTCAATGTTGCCGGTGTAATGATTGAGTTATTATGTCTTGAGGTTACATTGTATGAAATTTAAATTTTATATTGTATTGAAATGTAATATAATAATGGTAGACATTAAATTCTTTTATACACAGTAAAAAATTTCGTACTACAGTGCATGTCAATTTCTTTGTTTGTTTTGATGTTACTAAGAGCTCTTTTTTCTTTACACTACTAGTGCACATTGTATCACAATTAAAGTTAAATTACACCAATAGTGGCAAAATAGACTGAAAAAACTGGTAATAACTGAAATGCGTTTTAAAATGTTTGGTTGGGATACCGCGTTGTGGAAGTGTGGCATTTTTGTTCAGTTAGATTTTAATTACGGTGAATCCATAAGAGGACATTCTTATTTTTTGTTAAGTATTATACTTCCTTTTTCTTTAAGCCTTAATACTCAATAAATACCAATATGAAAAGGATGTCCATACCCGACCTATATTATATATCAATAATTTACGGCAGTAGGTCGGGTTCTTGTAACATTATTAATATAAATACACAGACACTTGATTTACTTTTTTTTTTAAGCGTAATGGTTGTTATATATATATACCTACATTTTTATTAATATTATGGAAAATTTGTACACGTGTGGTAAATCCCCGACATACAGCCGCCTGACGCCTCTCTACCAATGGGATCACCCATTTTTTATAACAGAAAAATGAATTACTGATGAATTCTCAAGATAATTCATTGATTACAAGTTGACAGCCAGTAAAACTTTTACGTTTTAAGAAACCATTTTGCTTAAGCCAGCCATACGACTCAAATATAAAATTATATTTTAAAAGGCACCGATTTTGTCATAGATTTTTGTTCCAAATAAATGTTTCTCTTTATTTACCTTTTCGTTTTATTCACTACCACCAATAGGTTTTACTGAAATAATAGTGTTAATTTACACTGAACTAAAGTGGGATTTTACCCAGGAAGTGTAGAAGTACACAATTTTAGGTAAATTAACACTTTTTTTTTTTATCCTCAGTGCTATAGTATTAAATTATAATTGCTTACTTGGGGAAAATTACACTACAAATTAACTCTAATTGTAGTGTTATAAAATAACACTATTAGTGTGGACCTGTGTGAACTCTAATTAGTGTTGCTTAGAGTTGATTTTTTTTACTGTGTGTGTTGTCTTTCTCAATAAAAACGCCAAAATTGTTGTTGAGACACCTTGTATAATACTAAATCTGCACTTTCCACCTAAGCAAAAATTCCAAACACACAATCTAGGGGCGACGCTCATTTTTATTCGGGTCCCGTGGTCTCACGTCGAACAAAATTAAAAAATCAATTCCGGTCGCAACTAGGGGACCATTCAATTAAACAAATTTGACGGATTAATTGAATTAAGTGGTCGCCGTGGCGTGTAAATGGGCCTTAATTGCCCCTCGCTTGCTACGTTTTTTTTCTTCTTACAAGTGTGTTACGTCTAGCGTTTTAAAGCGTCCAAAAGAACTGTTTTTTGTAACAATTTTGTCTTTTTTGGAAAATTATTATTGATTTCCCTCATTATAAAATCAACCAATCAAAAGCCATCTTCTACAGTTAATTTTTTTTATTTAGTTGGTAGCTTATGCCAGTTTGAATCAGTATTTTTAGTATTTAAAAACTGGTACTTCTGCTGAAGACTTTAATTAAATACTCTGACACTGTCAAATTGGCAGTAATATTTATTATTGAGAATTTCCCTGTTAATTATTATATAATATCGATAAAAAAAAGATAACTATGCCTAAAATAATATCAGATTCTAAAATAAAAGAACTCTTAAGGGCAAAACTTCATTTCGATTAAGTTATGCCAAATGCCTCAATGACAAAAACCTACGATGTGTCAAAGTAATGAGATTATTTTTGTTTACAGAATAAACATTTTCTACTGTTAATAAAATTTCATTTACTATAATGAAGCAGCAATGTTGAGCTTTCATTAAAAAAAATTTCATCCAACAAAGTAAAGTTGTTATCATATTGTCATGGCAATAAGAAATGTTTATATTAAATCTTTGTCGAACTTAAAATATTTTTGTTAAATCTATAGTTGTGTATGAATTGCGCTTACATAAAGTAATGCGCAGTTGTTATAGTACAATTTGTTTATTTTACTATACCATATTTGCCTTTTTTAAATTACTATCGTTGTAATTCAAATTAATTTTATTTCAGTTAGAAAATCTTTGTTAAAAGCTTACGTTAAGAATAAAAAAAATATTTTATTGCTATAAAAAGACTTTTTTAATATTTACTATTGTTTTGCAATGGTAACAAAATTTTTGTTATTTCCCTTAAAAAGAGGGGGAAAGGGCCAGGGCTCTCCTTGGTGAACATAACTTTATATTCCACAGTCTGTGTTATAATCTTATTGATTTCACTTGTGCGAGTGAAGTGTGGTAAAATATAACGTGATAAAAATATCAAAAAGATCACTAAGAAAATTAAAATTTCGACGTTTTCTAAAAGAAATATTTAAGGTCTATTCTATAAACGAAGCAGACTTGTTGTTTAAAAAGTGAGTTCATATTTTTTTATTTTGTACATCATATAACATGAGTTAATTTTTTTGTTATAATAAATAATTTGTTTTGATGCCTTGCAATTATTAAAAAAAACTATCCAACACCCAACAGTAGGTTGAAAATGTGGCCATTGTTACAATTAAAATAGTTTATTGAATTAACAATTAATTTGTTGTTAAATTTACATAAATTTAATTAATATTATAAAAAAAGTTTTATTTTAAACGAAAAGGGATTTGTAAAATTTACAAAATTTCTGTGAATAATACCATTAGGGTTTCAATAAAACTACAAAACGTTTTTGTAAACAGTTTTTTTGGACAAATAATAATAACTATATTTATCAATGCGTTTCTGCATCTGGAAGAGTGTTATTTTTAAAAACATAACGTAAATTTACTTTATAATTAATGCAAATGCTATTTATTGAAAGCAGCGTTTGTAGACAAATCATTTTTATAAAAATCATCTTTTTGCCGTAACAAAAGCAATTGTTGGACGAATAGGGATCTTTACTTTATTAAGACAAACTACTCTTTTTGTTATATTTATTAAAATATTTTTCAGTGTATTTACCAACCAAACCCCTGACGAGCAGCCACTGAGCAAAGCTAATATCAAACATGAAGCATTAAGAAAGATCAATAAAACCAAGAAAACATATTACATTATGATTAACACTCGCAAAGTAACAATAATTAATTCTTGGTAAACATTAAAACAAGCATTAACATCTTATTCCGTGTTTTTCGCTCATTAAGCTTGCACAGGTTGTCCTGGGAATACACAAATACATTTATAAACTTTTTCTCCACACTTTAATGTCTCTGGGTACCGCAAATGTGCACAGCAACATCTCAAAAGAATAATTGAAACGGAGGCAGAGGAGACCCATTGAATAACGCTAACTGTATTAAAAGCTGATTGAATTGCAAAACGCAGAAGTCACAGGTACTAAATGCTGTTTTTTGAGTTTTGTATCTGAATGTTAAATCTGTGCGGACGCTTAAGGAATGTGGTAGTTGGGAGTTTATATTTTTAAAGATTGTTTTATACTGATTTAAGGGTTTTTGTAAGTGTTGTCTTGTGTGTAAAGGAGTATCTTGTATTAATTATGATATTTTTTAATGCGTATACAATTATAAATATCTCAGTCGGTAATAATATAGAACTACTGTTCGTATGTAAAATTGTCCCCTAAATCCGAAAATACCGTCAAAAACTATAAAAGTTAAGCAGTTTTTGAGATAAATTCAATTCCATATTATATGTAAAATTGATTATATTTCAAAAACTGTTCTACTTTTATAACTTTTGACGACATTTTCGGATTCAGCAAATAATATTTCATAGGCATTGACTGCTAAATGTCCTGGATACAAATTGCTGTTTTTGAGAATTATTAGTGGCTGCTTTTTCCCTATGATATATTTGGCTAATTCATTTTTAGAAAGTAAGTAATATAGTAATTTCTTCGTCACAGGACATCTTGCAGAATATCAGTGATTTAAATACAGTGCATGATAGAGAACATAAAAAAGTAATGGCAATAAAATTAATAAATTCGGAAAATACTTTTCCTGAAAAATATATTATCATCCTGTTCCGGCCTAAACATTATAAATGCTTCACAAACTAGAGATACCACACTTAATGATATTTGCAACAAACTATTTTAGAAGTCAGACCAAGGAATTAGTAGTTACCTTCAGAATCCAGAAAAGGGATGAAGAATCCGAGAAATAAATATATGAATTATATGATATTTACAAAAACGAAATAAAAAAATTACCTAAAACAGCAATTTATATTTAAAAAATGTTTAACAATTTATGTTATTTGAAGTGTCCAAAAACCATGTGGTTTACCCTATGTAATAAAAATATTTTATAATAATAATAAAAAAAATTATTTTCTATTTTAATTGAACATAAACTTTTTAGTTTTATAGTAATACCTACTCATAATTTTTAATTTTAACGATTTTTGTTTTGTTTTAAAATTCTTGATTTTTTCATATTTTTCAGGTTTTCATACTTTTCAATTTTCAGGTTTTTCATACTTTTTCAATATGATATTAAATTTTTAAACCCTTGTGTATTTCTTATAAATATTTTTTACGTTTTTTGTGATTTATAAATTTTTAAGAATTGATATAATTTTCTACAAACAATGCTTTCATGATAAATACGGTTTTCTAAAAAAAATACAAATTCTGTTAATTTAATGAATTTTTTATGTAATTCGTAAATTTTCGACCTTTTTTGTTTTTTTTAATAAGGTTTTCTGGATATGGATTACGAAAATTGACAAATTTAACATTTTTTATAATTTATTTATTATTAGGTAGGTACTTCGCTTTAATTTTTTATAAATTTTTAGAATTTTTTGCAATCATTTTTGTAACAAAAATTTTATTTTTTATTTGATTTTATAATTTTAAATTCTGTTCGTTTTTTCCGTTTTTTTTTCTATAAATTTTCATAATCCGTATATTTTTTGTTTTTTTATATTTTTTATGGGTGTTTAATATTTTCGACGATTTTGCAATTTTCAAAATTACAAAGATTTTAGGGGCAACATTTTTAATGATTTTTCTATTACTTTTTTGAACTTTTTTGATTTCTATTTTTTTTTAATTTTAAAATGTATCGGATTTTTTTTATTTTTAATTTGTTTTTATAATCATATAGGTAATTTCTTTTCGTAATTGTTTCTATATTTATGTATTTGATAAATTATGAAAATATTTATAATTTTTGTTATAATTTATTTTTGTGTAACTTGTAAATATGATTAAAAACACAAAAACCTTTTATCCACCTTTTTCCAGAAAAAGTATATAAATCTTGGAACAGTTCCAAGGCATTTTTAGATCATCCGGCACGTTACCATAAAACTCAAAAGCACCGCATTAAGCAGTCAACTTATGAACATTGGCATGTAAAAATCCAGAAAAAAAAACACCCGTTCCCTGATATATCGGGCTCTCCTTTCCCAGGTAAGATTACTGTCAGCCCGATAAAATAAAAGCGCATTGATTCACTACTGGCGGAGTATCGAGAGAAGAAGGGTGTATGTATGTGGGTACAAAATGATTACATACAATTTTTATGCGAGCAATCCTTTCAGAAATAATTGGATGAACCCGCTCCGGCACCATATCGGCTATCGCTAAATTCGATCAGTCGACTTCGCCTCACTTTACGTGTTCTTATATATTATTCTTGTTACCGGAGCAAACGCCTCTGCTTTGCTTTAGCCTTAGAGCATACAAGACCCGAAGTATTGCGCAAAAATTTCAAACTCAAATGTCTAGGATCAAAAATGAAAAATATCCTGCACGGAGAGAAATGTATAGTAAATTTTAGATAGTAAATAGTAATTTTTAATATGTTCGTTTAGTAAATTGATATTACTATCTACAAACAGTAATATTTACTATATGATTTAATCAAACGTAAGGTGTACATCTAATATTATAATATATTACACATTAATAAAAAATATAGTAAAAATAAAGATAGTTTTATGTTAAAGGCAAATAAACAATACATTAAAATATAATATACAATATAGTAACTCATGACATTTTAAACATTCAATTTTCTTAGTTTCTTTAATAAACTTTCTTGACCCATTACTGGCAATACTTATAAGAAAGAATTGAACCTACTTGGTTGCATAGTATGTACAGATTGCGGCAAAGTTCAGGTCGCGACGCGTCGCTAGGCGGTGTGGATCACGTGATGTTCTTACATCTCGCCTCTGTTGGCTTACCAACCATGTTATATAAGCTCAGGTATTTCTTTGTTTTGGGTGTGTTCCACTACTACAAGTTGCTCGACAGTGTCGTGTCCACAATGATGATACCCAATATAGGTCAAAACACCTGTCTGTCGGTATTTGAAGTTGATGGAACGCACTCAAAACAAAAAACTTTGGCGAGGTGTAGGTTCAATTCTTTCTCATAACATTTTTGTATATTAAAAATACAATAAATATGTTACAATTTTTAGTTCTTAACATATAAAAATATTCTATTTTAAAATATTTTATATTTAAAATGGCAACATAATATTTTAAAATTTACTATACTTATTAGTAATGGAAAAAATCTAATTATAATAAGAATTAAAAACAAAATTGGTTGAGAATAATAATATTATTCCTTAAGGTTTAACATACATGGATATTTAAAAATTACTAAATATGCATAGTATCTGGCAATATACAAGATATATCTATAGTTGTCCCAAATAGTAATATAAATTATACTAAAGGGTATTATAATTATGGTAATAAGCATTATACTTTTCTCTCCGTTTGGGTAGTTAAGCTTACACTTACATTGAGAGAAATGAGTTTGTTAAATCAAAAGTTTTAGAAATGCTATGCCTTTTCATATTAAAACAATAAACATTTTGTTGAAATAAACTTAAATTTTACTTTCAATTAATATTTTGAGAATGTCAAATTAAAAATGTTATTTCAATAGTCCATTTTATTTCAAACAGTACATCAACACTAAACGTTTATTTAATTGTAATATTATTTTACCATGAAATAAACTTTATTGTAGCATAAGATATCGATGAGGAAAAGCTTTTAAATATAAACGCATACATTTTAATGGACTTAATTCCAAAAGCAAGATATTTTTAAAGAAATAAGAGGAACACAAAAAAACTATTATGGTTAAGTAGTGTATCCATATTTAAGTATTGTATGCGTATTTAAGTAGTAAATTTTTGTTTGTTGTTAAAACCAGGGTTTAAAAAAGCATGATGTTTTTAAAAAAAAAAAAAATCGGATTTTAATTAAATTTTGGATACAAAAAATCAAAAAAAACTAAAAAAAATTGATTGTGTTCAAACAAATTTTATTTTATTATTATTTTGTAATTACATTTTTTTGAATCAATATTTTATTTATTTGATTTAAACAACAATTTATTTTTTTAGATTATACAAAATGTCTAATGTCATTTTTGTTACTATTTACCTAATATTAGTTTTTACTCCACGTACTGTATGCTCTAAGGATTTGGCTGAGCTACGCCTTGTCTTGAGAAAACTTATGGACTTGATTAATTTCAAAACAATGTCTCGTTAAGACTTAATTCACTTTAATTTATTAGGTGAATTAAGGAACGCATTGTGGCCTGTTTATTAAATGTAATTTAATAATAAAATGGTTGTTTGAAATATTAAAATAGAAGAAATGCCCGGGAAGGAACCAATTAAAGTTTTAAAATGTTTGTCCTGTTTTTGTTATATTTAAATTTGTGTCTTGTTTTAGTGCAATTTTATTTATTTATTTATTTTTTACAAAACTTAATACTTAAATTTGTGGATTGTTTTTATATACTTCCCCATTGATGAGCTGTCACTTTATGGCGTTTTAGTGGCGCCATCTGGTGGCGCTTTAACAAAAAATAATAGTTGTACAAACATAACCCTAAAATCCAACATTTTTACCATCTTTTAGTTCTCATAAGTATCTCGGAATGTTGTCGCCGGGCAGGGCCATACGCCCGATTTAGGCTGGTGGAATGCGGGACAATGAGGGAAAATATTTTGGTTTTTGAAGGACATAAGGCTATGGACTATGACCCAACCCAACCCATCCTTTCTGGGTTCGTAGTACTTCCTGTTTATCTGTGTCGAAGTCTGCTATTAAACAAAGCGTTTTTACTTGATAATTATATATAAAAGTAAGAGCAAATATTTTCAAAAATAGTAAACCTTATAGACGAAGTCTTATGGAGAAATTAAGACCACCTAGAAAATTTCGTCGGCTATAATTATAGCATTTAAACCGATAGAAAATGCACATATTTAGAACCCCCATGACACCATTCAAATAAATCAAACGGACTATACACACAGCCATAAATTCTTAATTCGAAAAATATCCGTTCGATTGCGAAGGGAAATAAATGCAGCAGACATTGGAGATGTGTAAATCATGCGGAATTATTAATATTCCGCATAAGTACAGTGTGGTACACGCATTTTGCGCCAGACCATAATGAATATTAAATGGCTATTACTTGGGAAATGGATACATGTGCTGCCTCGGGCAACGGGATTATTCGAATGCGGAATTGCTGCCGTCGGGTCTTTATTTTAAATTTTCACAGATTCATTCGCAATTTGAAAAGCGATGCGAATTCGATGCCATGTCGTCTAAGAAATTATTTAGGGTTGCGTTAATATTTATATATACCTATAGGTGGTTGGGCTTGATTTTATGCCAGGGTGTGTGAAATATGACGGTTTAATAAAATTTTAATTGATTAAAGATGTGGACTTAAAGGTTAAGGTATAAATGAAACAAAGAAGGAAATCAGACAAATATTTGAATTTATCAAAAATTGTTACAGATCTTCAATAGAATGAGGCTGAGTTTTGTAGACCACATTTTTTAGTGATCCCATAAGAAAAAGTCTAATGGTGTTAGATCTGGAGATCTAGGAGGCCATTCTAGTGGTCCCCTTCTACCAATCCACTGTTCTAGATAATTCTGATCCTACACAATGAGGTGCCCCATCTTGTTGAAAATGTAATAAATTTTTATCCAAAGCTAGTTGATCACCCTTCCTCTTTGATTTTCTAGTTAATTTATTATTAGTGGCTGTATTGTTTCATGGGTGAATATATTGAGATGTCAAGTGAAAATAATTATTTTTTATTTTTGGTTGTTTCACTGCGCCATAAAGCCACAACTTGTCAATGTGTATTTAAAATGTCACTTAGTGTCATGGAAACATGTACGATAATGGGCGTTTTAAAGGTGGGAGTAGAAAAAAATACTATTTTAGATGCAAAATACTTAAAAAAAAAGTAAAAAATTAGAGTTATATATGTATTTATTTTATACTAATTTATTAATATAATTTATTATATGTAAAAACTAAATAAAGATATTATGTTGTGTAAAGTAACTGTTTTTTATTTATATTCTTAAAGGGAACACTTTAATACGGATGTTTTGTTTCTAAAATTTCTGTTTATTTTTAATTTATATTGTAAAAGTTGTTGTTGTTTTTTATTAGGTATACTTAAATCTAAAAGTATAAAATTCTTTTGCCAACTGATCATACCTTGTCTTAATACCATGAGCAGTAAGTTTTTATAAATCTAATACAAAAAATCCACCAAAAACATACACATGCCATTGAGGATTTAAGTTGTCAATATTGCCAATATATTTCGCGACCAAAATTTTTTTTGTTCATTATTTGTTTTTTAGAATTATTTTGTGTTTTTTTTACTAATGTTTTTACGAAAACAAAATTTAATTTTATATTTGTATCAAGAAATTGTAATAATTTTAAAATTTATTCTGTGGGAGTTGCTATTTAAAAAAAATGAATACAACACACAACAACACACTTTATTAAAAATGTATTAAATTTTAAAGTGGTTTAACACGTTAACTGCACCCTAAAAGGTTTAATATTAAATTTTTAAAATCCCCCACCGACATTTCGGTAGCGGCATTTAATATCTCCGCGCAATGTAGTCGTTTTCAACTTCTTTATTACTCCCCCCGTGTTAATGAACTTTTTATTGACAGTTTCAAATAAGAATTTTCCTTCTTACGCACGTTAGGAGAGGCGCTTTTTAATAAGATGTCGTCGTCACAATTTAAGTTAAATGAAGGTTCCTCACTTAATAAAGCTCCACTTTTTAGTCACCGTGAAAGGAAAAAATGAATGGAGTTAAACGTTTCAGGGTAAATAATGGAATGTAAATATTTTATGGGTGCTTACAAATTATTTTGTTTTTTTATTAAAATATCAAGAAGTTTTCCTTTTGTGCACGATTTTTAAGTCCGGGGTAAATATAACAAAATTAATAACATTTTGTTTTTCGGTAAATGTCATACTTGTAAAAGGCTTACACAAAGAAAAATCCGTTTAAAAAAACATTGCACAAAGTTGTGCAACATGCCATTGGAGCATAATTTTCTATAAATTTGCTACGTTATCCAAGATAATAGGATTGGTTTTTCTAATTAGTTTGTTTAAGTCAATTTTCTAAAATTTGCTGGAAACAGTAAGATTTTATACTTAACCATTTGCGCAATATTGTCAAGAAAAGAGTTAAAATTTGTTGTTAAAAAAATCCAAAATAAAATGTTCCAGATACCCACTTTATTGTATTTTGTTATTAAAAACTGTGCAGTTGAAACTAATTAAACAATAACAATTGAACCGAAAAACGCGTTTTCATAAAAAAACAATTATTTAAATCGCTTTATTTTTTCAGTGTTTCGAGCAAATATGCATTCCAACATTCGAATTAATTTCAATTATTGAAATACCGGTAAAAAATTATCAAAGCTGGCAATTTTGGACAACCGAATCTGTTTTGAATGCGATTTTAGTGACATTATTGAATAAAATCCACCATGTTGTATGTCATGTCGGTGTAATTGATCCGTTTACCAAATCGGGTCCAAAATTATTGTCAGTTACCTACGTGTTTAATAAAATTTTACAGATGTATACATACGAGGTGTGTTCAGAAAATAACGGGAATTGTTCAATATCGCGGGTTCGGAGGGTCCGGTTTTCATAAAATTTTCTTTATTATGTTGATATACATGCCCCCGAAGTATGATAAAAACTTTAGCTGTTTTCATTGTTTACTTTGTCTGTGGCAGCCGCTAAGGTTAGACGTGTTTTATGAGCTCGGCGATTTTTCGTTCGTTAAAAGAAATGGATCAAAGAATTTGTATCCAATTTTGCTTAAAAAATTAAATAAATTCTGAGAAATGTTAACAAAGGCCTATAGTGAGTCTGCTATAAGTAAAACAAGAGTTTACAAGTGGTTTAAGAGTTTCCAAGATGGCCGTGAAGGCGTTGAAGATGACGAACGCCCCGAACGCAGAAGCACATTAACAACCGATAAAAACATGGAAAAAGTGGAAGAAGTAGTTATAAACCATCAGAGAAGTCGATGATGATGTTTGTATACAAACATCATCAGCGACTTCTCTATAATATATATCGATTGGCTCATCTCATGAAATTTTTTCGAATGTTTTGGGTATGAAACGCGTGGCAGCAAAATTTGTTCTAAAATTGTTAAATTTTGAACAAAATTTTTGGCCAAAAACAATACTGTAATGATGCCCCAGCCTCCATATTCGCCAGACATGCCTCTGTCTGACTTTTTCCTATTCCCAAAAATAAAGAGAACCTTAAAGGGCCGTCGTTTTGCAAGCATAGATGACATTAAAAGCGCATCGCTGAAAGAACTAAAGGCTATCCCAAAGTTTGAGTTTTAGAAGTGTTTGGAGTATTGGAAGAAGAGCCGGCACATGTGCATAATATCCAATGGGACTATTTTGAAGGCGACAACATTAATGTAGACAAATAAATAAATATTTGTTTCAAAAAACGAAAATTCCCGATATTTTCTGAACACACCTCATATATGTAAGTAGTGCCTACATATTTAATATTTTTTTCTATAAACTCTTAAATAAAATATTATATATATAATTATATTTTAATCAAAAGTAAACTAATGAATAAAAATGCTGGTTGATGTAAGGAAAATGGTTGTTTTGTCATTTTGATTATTCATTTGATACTAGAATTGAAATAAGCCATTTGTCATATTCAGTTTTTAACGCCTTTAGCTTAATATTAATTAATTTAGACAATTATATGGGCATGATTTATAGTGATGTAATTAATTTGACAATATCGTATTTACCACTTTGTGTGCTAATAATTAGACCACTGTTTCAAGTGCTGTGGTGAGGCATGAGGTCACACGTTGCCACATCACACACATACAAATCATTGAATAATATTTCGACGGTTAAAATAAAAACATATCTCGATTTTTGGCCAAATTTTGTTGATCATTTTTTATATAAAGGTGTGGTCCTTTTCAATCAAACTATTTTTTTTAGAAAAAGGAACATTTTTTGACGAATTTCTGACAAAAATTAAATGATACTTTTTATTTACGAAAATTATTATGTTCTGCAAACTATAATCAACAAACTAAAATTTAAAATTATAGGACAATATTTTAAGTAAAAGAATAATTATTGGCAACCATGTAAAGGGGATGATAAATGGTCAAATAGGGAGACAAGTGTTCAGTGAAAGGGGTGGTGAAGTCAATCCCATCTCTCAGTCAATTATAATTATTACTAACAGAACTTAATTCTCGAATAACTGGCACATCGTGTTACACGAAACCCGAGAGTAATATTGTCAACTAAATTACCCAAGTAGCACAACTGGTTAAATAACTAGCATTCTAAGTAAATTAACCAAAATATAAGTAAAGTATCGTTTTTTTAACTTGTGTTTTAGCTAATTAGTTGTATTCAACCATTAATATTTTTTTAAGGTTAGGTACTTTGAACTAAAAAATATCCCTTTACATAAACAAACCGGATTCTATAACCTCAAGGTAAATTCAAAGGTTATTTTTTGGTATAATTTAACTATTAAAAGGAACCTATTACTTATAAGTTAAAAAGTAATAATTTCAACCTTTCAAAAAGGTTAAGACTAACTTTTTTATAACTTTTTGTTAAATTTACCACAGCTTTGCCTAATTTGGAAATATTTTTTAACCAACAACTTGTTGGCAACAAGTAATATTTTACCAAATATACTTCAACTCGCTGGTAAATTAACGTTAATTAAAAAAGTGATGGCAGTTTTCCTTGTTACCTGCACAGAAAAATTAGTCTCAATACAGCTTTATATACCTATAGTTTTTTGTGAAAATGGAGCCTAAAAAAAATAATTTAAAAAATATAGACTTTCTTTAACTTACTATAGAAGAGTTAAAAAAGTTGTAAATAATGTATTTAAATACAAATGTTAAAACAGTCCCCCCTCATTTAATTAATTTGGTAACCATTTATAGGTTTTATCACAGAACAGATGCGTTTTATAATAATAAAAATAAAGCACAAATAAGTGACTAAAATCAGACCGTTAGGTTAGATATTTTAAAAATAACAAGTTAGTCTAGTTTAACCAATTTTAGTAATTATTAACCATAATTAACCGAATTTAAACCAAAACCAAAGAGTTATAAATTTCCGAAAGGTAAATAAAGTAGTTAAATTAAACTCAATAAAATAACCAAATGGTTTAAATAAACTTGCAGGTTAATTTATATTGGTTATATAACCAATAAGTAAAAGCATCCTTAAATCGTCATATTGTTTGCTGTCCATTCTAAAAACAGAAAATACCATTAATTTTAATAATTTGTTTTATTCCAAAAATAAGGTAATTTTGCTACTTGGGTAGGAAATTAATCAAGAAAAGATTTATTATAATATTATATAATTTAAAAAAGAATTAGATTAAAATAATAAAATTTCAGTGAAAAAAGTTTTATGCTGCTTTTTAAGGAAATTAAGGAAATGAATAGGTTGTCAAGAAATTAAGACTTTTTCGGCAAATTATTTCGTGCGTTTGGATCATTTGTGTCGTTGTAATGTTTATGTAAATCCCTTCGGACTGTTATATTTTAAAGCACGCAAACTAATTATTAAACCCGTATTTAATTGCCAGTACGTGTCGTGTTCCCATAGGATTTGTACTGAAAGGCGTTTTAGAATAATTGATTTCAGCGATATTTCTAATATTGTAATAAAATTGAATTTTTACTATACTGTGTAACAAATTTGATAAACGCCATTTTAGTCCAGAATTTTAATTAGTTCATTTTTTTATCTGGCAAATTTAGGGATTTGGTTGGTAAATACGGAACCAAAATTGGTTGCATTGATTAAAACAAACTAAACTAGTTATAAATGTAATTACACTGTTTAAAATATCTGTGGTGTAAAGAGTACCAAATCTTAAAATGGTGTCAAAAACCAGATAGTTATTTTATTTTTTTTAAATTGCTTAAATTAACCCAGAAAACTTTAGTGAAACCAACCCGCTGTATGGTTCAGTTTACTAAATATGTTGTTTGTAAAATAAGAGTTACTTCAACCTAAAGCACTCTGTTAAAACGATTAAAACAATTTGCCGTGCATTCCTGGTTGCATAGTGTGTACCGATTGCGGCAAAGGCGGCGTGGATCACGTGATGTTCTTAAATCTCGCCTCTGTTGACTTTACATGAAGAGTATATAAGCTCAGGTAGTCCTTTGCTTTGGTGTGACACTACAAGTTGTTCGATACTAAAGAGACCTTAAATAGGTGGAAACAGCTGTCAATTCTTGAAGTATTTTAAGTTGGTGGAACGCACCAAAAACATTATCTCTAGCGAGTTGAAGGTTTAATTTTCTGAAATAATACCACTGGTAATATACTAGTAATGCATCAAGGAACTTCCTGTTTTCATTTTTTTCCTTTTTTTTCTGTGTAGCATGATTTAATTTGACCACAAACGCATAATATTTAACACTAAAAAGGAGTTCAATTTACACCAGGTAAAATTTATTTTAATACTGTGTGAAAGTTAAATTTACACTATTTTAGTATTTGAATTTACACCGGACCAACGAACCATATTAAACACTATTTTGGTTTGTATCGATATAGACCATGTATGGTGTTAATTTGGTGTTAAAATGGTCATGAAATTTTGAACAGTCCCAGATAACATTCGTGAGTTCACCGTGAATGCACGGTGAAAAATATTGCTTCACGCGTGAATTCACGGTTGCTAAAAGATGCGTCCGCCCCTGGAATTCACCGTGAATGCACACGTGAAGACATATCCGCCCATTGAATTCACCGTGAATGCACACGTGAAGATGCGTCCGCCCCTTAAATGCACACCTGAATTCACCGTGAATGCACACGTGAAGATGCGTCCGTCCCTTAAATTCACCGTAAATGCATGCGTGTTCTAAATTCGCGCGAAAAAAATGAAATAAGGGTGCATGTTCAGAAAACATATTTTCCCCTATAGAATAAAATAAGTTTTCTGAACAAAAATGTGCATTCACCATAATTTCAATTTTTTCGCACGAATTTTAGCATGCATGCGCACTCACTTCGAGCTTCACTTGTGCATTTACGGTGAATTCAAGGGGAGGACGCATCTTCGCGTGCGTATTTAAGGTGAATTTCGTGCGTATACTCAATTTTTTTTGCACTTAATTTTAAATTGGAACACAAAATAAAACGTGTTATTTATAAAATAACAGAATTTGTTATATTTGTAAATAAAGTCAAATGAAAAATGTTAAATAAAGATGTGATTTATGTCCAATTGGAGAATATTTTTTTAGACAATTATGCCATCCACGCCGACGGTGGTCTAGTGGTTAGTGCTGCTGACTACAAGCCGGAGGTCGTGGGTTCGAATCCCACCAGGGGTATGGCTGTTTATTTGTGTTTGTCCTATTGTGTATTAGTCTTTCGAAGGGGACTTTAAACCCGCGGTCCGTTCCTACCCCTAACCGGCACAAGCCATTGAGTTGGTTTATGGGACTTCTTAAGAAGTAAGGGTGGAACTAAAAGAGCACTTTTGTATAAACTTTGTATAATTAAACTTGAGGTACAATAGTATACTGAAATAAAACACAAAGTGTTATGTTGTAAAGTTTATTCCGAATCAACCTCAGAGGATTTAATGTCCTCTTTAACCTTAAAAAAAATATGAATTATAACATCAATAATACTAATTAATGCATACACATGACATGAGTATAATACTGTATAATATTTTATTATAATATACAGTGTGTCCCAAATTGGTGATACCACTATGGGTAACTTTGTTATTATAGGAGATACAGAGTCGGTTAAATTAGAAAAGTTTTGCTCAATTCTATGACTATTTCAGATCATTAAACAGATTTTGATTTTTTTGTTTAGTTTTTGAGATAATAAATAAAAACCAAAATGGTGCGTTATCTATTTTTAGCAATAATTTGTTTATTATTTATTCTACACTTTTAAAACTTTCACATTATCGAGAGTGGTTGATACACTTGATAATATCAATAGAAATACGCTTACGAGAGTAACCAACAGTGTCAGAAGTCGATGTGAAAAATGTATCCAGCAAAACGGGGCCCACATCGAAGAATTCAATTACTTTGTAACAGTTTTATTATCAATTTATTAGTCAGCGATGTTTCTGGTTTTCGTTTATGTGAAATAAATCACTTCTTGTAGCATTTTAAATTTATTTTTGATAAAAAAATGTTTTTCAAGTGAGTGTTATTGTTTTGCATTTACAATGCCCAATTTTGATAAAATTGATTTTGGTGTCAAACTTCAAAAATTTAGCAGAAAAAATCAAAATTTAAGAAAAAATCATATCTTTTTTAGGTCGTGATACATCGTTAAAAAGATAATAAAAAATGCTACTCAACAATGCCAAACAGAAAATTTGGGTCCTAGGAAAAAAAAAGTTTATAGTCGTATCTTGCGAATAAAAAAAATAAAAAAAATCCATTAAACACACTAGAAGCCCCTTGAAAAATAGCTTTGATAATGTGGAAGTTTTGAAAGTGTAGAATGAATAATAAACAAATTATTGCTAAAAATAGATAACGCACCTTTTTGGTTTTTATTTATTATCTCAAAAACTGAACAAAAAAATCAAAATCTGTTTAATGATCTGAAATAGTCATTGAATTGAGCAAAACTTTTCTGTTTTAACCGACTCTGTATCTCCTATAATAACAAAGTTACCCATAGTGGTATCACTAATTTTGGACACACTGTATATTATGTATCACATATATGAAATTACATCTACAGATAAGTATACTTACTGATTCATCACTGGACACATCATCAAATGAGTCAAATAACTTATCATTTTTTCCCCTTATTTTAATTTCTTTTTGGTCCTTAAAAAATATATAAATTATAACATTATTAATGGATTAAAGCATTTATTTACAAGACTCATTTTATAAAATTTAATAAATATTATTTAAAAAACGCTTAGAACAAAAAAAAATATTTGTTTTTGTGTATAAAGAAAAGTCTTGCGATAGCTAATAAAAATATTCTGTATTAATTAATTAATTCATTTATTTTATTGATTAAAAAATTGTAAAATATTTGTCGACTGTATATTTATTTACTAATAAAAATATTAAAATGGATGTCATATTTTGAATTCAAATAAAAACAAATTCAGCCGAGCGCGGCTTCGACTCATGAGGTGCGGAGCCTTGCAGTAAAAAATTAATAATGTTTAAAGAAATGCCGGGCAGTGAAATTTTTTTTCAGGATATGAAACCTTTATATCCAGTACATGTAACCATGAAAAAAACTTGATTATTTGATAGAGACTTTATCAAAAATTTGAATTGTATATTTTAATGATCAAAAAAAGTCCTGAAAATTTCACTACGAAACTTTTAACAGTTTTTTCACAATTAATTTTTTAATTAAAAGTGAGAAAAATCTTTGTTACAAAAAAACTGTTAAAATTAAAATAAAAAAAAATTAATTTTAAGGAAATATTGTTACTAATGACTACTAACGATTGATGTATTAAAATTTAAATTCTATTACCAAGTGGAAAATGGGGGGTCCACTTGACGTGATCTGACTCAAAAACAAAAACAATGAATAAAAACTTGTAACAATTATTATCAGTGCACTGATCTACTATAGTATATATACAATAAAATTCGTATCTTAAATTTGATCATGCAAAAATATAAAAATGTCAAACTTACCTTTGGAATTCCTGGCTAGCAACTTGAGTATTTATTGAACTGAATACCTATATATTATAAAACTGAAAAACTGAACCAAGATACATACCTACACCTTGAAACTGAACGTTTATCTCTGAACCATAGGAAAAGGATATGAACTGAACGTTTTACCGGTATACAGGATATCTAGCTAGATGTTTACCAGAGACAAGACCTTGTCTCTGATGTTTACCATATATGGTATTCTATAGAAAACCTCGTGGCTCTTAGCTGCGTACGCACACTAACGCTGCAGTGTTGCCGGATTGCAGCCGGATGATTTTCGTGAAAGTTCCCGACCAAAAATTACAAAATACTAGAAATTACCCACACGAGTAAAAATTTCTAGTACATTTGCTCAATTTGGAAAAGTGAATTAAATTTTGAATAAATTAAGAGAAAAATAAAAGGATAGAATTAAAGAATTATGTTTAGTTAGTAGTTATACAATATTATTTACTGAAAAGTTCTTTGAAAAGTAAAATTTATAAAATACCTGCTTCAATATTGTACTTGCAAGCATGATGAAATACGCGATTTTCGGGTCAAATACCTGCAAGCGGCAACCCTGCATTTAGTTGAAATGTGACGGCCATAGGCGCATGCGCGTATTTGGTTTTGCAATTATTATATATAATTATAATTAATAATTATTATTACCTATAGGTATATTAAATATTAATAACTGATATTAATTAAAAAATGTACTTTTTTATTTTCCGTTTAATATTTAATAAAAATCTTTAATTAATATTCCTTTAATGTTATGTTTTCTTTTTCTTATTTCGAATTCGGTCTTCAAATTTATTTTGATAGTGTAGGTATACCTTCCCTATCAAACAGAGGTAGGTATAGCTAACCTATCAAAATAAATTTGAAGATCTTTAATTAAACGTGCTAACAGATCTGTATAAAATCTTGGAGATTCACGGCGTGCGTCCGGGTGAATTAAATTTGCATAAGAAATGGGGGGGAGGGGGTCGAGCCAAACCCCACCCAATTTCACGTGGGGGGAGGGTGGTCTCGGCAAATATCACGTAATCTTTTCTTTTCAAATGAAACAGTGTAAAATGGCGAGAAAACTGGGTTAAATTAAGTAAACAATTAATTGTTTTTTTTAAATAAATTTAATGGAATCAATCACAGATTAACTTATTTACATTAAAACATTGCATTTTAAAACATCTCACGTGAGATTAAGGGGGGACGGGGTCGGGCAAAATCTCACCAAGGGGAGGGGGGAGTCGAAAAATCGCCAAAATTGCCTCACGTAATTAATGGATGACCCCTTATCTGTGAACTTACGGTGAATTCACGATGCACTTTATTTTAAAGATTCATGGCGTGCGCCCGGTGTGAATTTAATGTGCATTACGAATGTAATTTAGAAACTCACAGTGGATTCACGATAAATTAATTTTTAAAGATTCACGGCGTGCGCCCTATGTGAATTAAATGTGCATTACAAATGTTATCTGTGAACTCACGGTGAATTCACGATGCATTCAATTTTGAAGATTCACGGCGTGCGCCCGGTAGGAGTTTAATGTGCATTCAGGAATGTAATTTGGAAACTCACAGTGAATTCACGATGAATTCATTTTTAAAGATTCACGGCGTGCGCTCTATGTGAATTAAATGTGCATTACAAATGTTATCTGTGAACTCACGGTGAATTCACGATGCATTCAATTTTGAAGATTCACGGCGTGCGCCCGGTGTGAGTTTAATGTGCATTCACGAATGTTATCTGGGGTGTAAATAACTATAACAAGTAAATTATTAATAAAAAATAGCTACCAACTTAATAAAAAAACACAAGTCCAAATAAAAAAAAATTAATAAAGATTACATATACCTTTAAATTGAAATTGCTTTGGTATAATTTTTATTCAAGTGTCATTTTGAATCCATTAATTAACTGAGTAGGTACTTTTTTCAATTTGCATATCTTTGGCCAACTCCAGCATAACCAACTCACTCTAAATTCAACTCCTCGGTTTTATTTTTAAGCAAATCTAGCGACTGCTTTCTTCTGTTGTCTTTCCAAGGCAACGCTGATGGAAAGTGCATTGTTTCGATACGTCGAACGGCGGAATGTTGCGCTTCATTTGCCGAACGCTTTGTCTTTCCGCGCTCGACGTACGAACGGAACGATACGTGAAAATCATTCAAATTTCAATCCCCCGCTTTCATTTTCAGCGATTGCACTCGCCAGACTAATTTTATTTCGCGCGCTGATTTCATTTTCTATTCCCGTAAGCAACAGATTCGCTGTTGTTGTTTTTGCGCGCTCGAGTTGCCTTTTTCACGCGCCTTTTGAACCCTAATTACGGTGCGATTGTATCAGATGAAAAAAGTTATTCCGTTTGATTCTTCGTTTTTATTTATTTGCGAAGCAAATATCGCTAAATGATAATTTTTAGAATTTTTACCACTACACTGTAATTTTCTAAGGGGGGCCCAAACACGCCAGTGGCATATGCATTGCATACGTTTTGACATTTTTTATATTTTCCCATTTAATTTTAATTTCGATAATATAAATTAAAATTAAAAAAAAAAATAATGAAAATTTTAAAAGTTTATCTTAATTGCCAATCTGCTACATTAAATAGCGTTCCATAACAAATTAAAGCATTTATACCGTCAATACTGGATTTACTATGCAAGCGAAATTATTAATAATTTAGTTAGTTAAGTACCTAGTACTTAGGATTCTTGTGATTGTAACTTAGTTTTGTTGGTAAGAAAGATTTTGTGGATAGTTTTAGTGCTTTTTACAATGAAGTGCCAGTACGATGACAGTGTAAACTGTCTGGAAAAACTTATTAACAGTACACAGAGAAAAATTTGTTGGATTTGGTTTAATAATTGGGTCATTTTCAAGAAACACCCGCTTTCAGGAAAATGAAGATTTGCTTAAATTGACTTTTGGTTGGATTTTTATAAATGTTTAGAGTTTTGTTTACTTACATTTAAGACAGGACAGGACGTTTTTTTCAGAAAAATGTGTTTAGCTAGCTTTATATATCTCCACTGTGATACCAATTTGAAATCCAAAATTTAATTCAATAAAAAAAGTTGTTATAAAAATACTTAGTTCACAAACTTTTGACTCCAATTTTTTATTTTATTTTTTATTAAAAATTGTATGCTTTTTTTTAAATATGTATGTTCGTTAAGTTACTTTTTAAAAGAAACCATTCCGATTCTTTGTTAAAAAAACAATACCAGTAATATTTTCTTTTAGTCACTGTATTAGTGAATTAAAATCTAATTTATAAACACGTTTTACCATGTGATAGTGTATAAAAATAATTTTAAGTATTTTTTTTAACAAAAACTAAAAAAAGTAACGAAATAGACATTGGTATCACAACGGACAGGGGTACAAAAAGACTTAATCAGATAACGTAAAAAAGAAACTATATAGGGTGGTACGATTTAAGAGTAATGCATAAACAAAATCCCTTGTAGTGGTGCTCACTTGGAGAGTAACAACTTAGATTTCTAAATTGTAGACACCCTTTTTCTTTGACTATAAGCTGGTGAAGGTCCCTTTTAGTACTTTTATATTGCGTGGAATTTTTCCTTGGATGTAATCTATATCATGAGTTGTTATTACAAATAATTTTAAATTGGTTAATCATAAACCACTTTTAATAAAAGCGACTGTAAATATCCACTTTGTTGTCGAAAATTTCTATTGCGTTACCCTAAATTGCGTTACCATAAGGTAACATAGTGGACTCGGTAACGCAGTTTTGTAAAACCATAGTTAAAAAATAATAATAAGACATTATAGTCAATAATTACTCTCAATGAGCTTTAGTGCCCTAAAATAAACATAAACATGAAAAATAGTATTTTTTCTTACCCTATTTTTTTGAGTAACTTAGCGGATAAACAATTATTACATTCGCGTTACCCGCACCTGTTTCAACCGATATCTTCTTTCTGATTGAATAAATAAATTCAACTGGGTAATGTTTACGTCCGAACATTATTTTTTGATAACGTGAGTACCAAAAAAGTTGCCATATATATGTTTTTTTTAATATTCTATCGGTAACGCGACGGACGTAACGCAACGGAAAAAATGTCTGGGACATGAGTCAAATTTAAAAAAAGTAGATTAAAATTAATTATTTTATATATAAATTGTTTACCGTATTAACTAAGGATGTTACAGATTGCTATAAAGCAACACAAAGTTCTGGTTAAGTATTCAATATTTAAAAAAAAAACATGTATGTAAGTTTTATAAAACGCTAATGGGACATGCGAAAATGTGTGTTTCACAAGTTTCAAAATTAAAAAAAAATTATTTTGAAATAACTAAACAAAAATTTTCTGAAAGAGTTTACTAAGGGCTTTCACTTGGTTTTTAAATCAATAAGATCCGATAATTTTTAACAAAGTTATTGGAATTCAAACTTACGGACAGCGGAAGGCGGGTGTTTTTTAAAAACGTCCTAAATATCTAATAATATTATTAAAAAATATTTGTACAGGGTGTCCCATAACTAATGGACAATACAGCGACTGAAGAAGTAGGAGATCAAAATAGGAAAATGTTAATAATAACCGATTTACAGATGATAAATTGAAATTTTTTTATCAATGAAGATGCAAAATTTAAAAATTAAAAATTTCTAGTTAATAGTGTACCCAATCATTTTTGAAAACGAGAAATTTGTGACACAGGTCGAATTATAATTATAAGGTAAAAAAAAGTAAGTATTAATATATTGATTTAAACATACCTTCTTTAATTTTTTCGTTCGCTCAATGAACACTGAGAAGTTCATTTTGTTTTTGGCTCGAGTGAAGTTTTTGTTTGGTAATTTTTTACATAAAAATGAGGTACATAATATTTGTGTCGTTTTAATTCTAATGGAAAACTCATGTGATTCGTTTTTCCAACCGCGTTAAACCTCTTTATTTTATCAAATTAAGTCATGAAGCATTCGAGTAAGATAACATGGTTTTTCTGGTTGTTTGTTTTGATTCTCATGCTATGAAAACATTTGTAACTTTTCGCGTTTCCTTGGCACTTACACGTTTTAGTACTTTTCTCGAACAACACGCACAAAAATGATTTATTATTCGCCACTTATGGCCTTTAAGGGCCTTGGTGACAGAAAAAAATAGATTTGAGTGTCACAACAGCCCTTATTAGCGAAGCTATTGAAATGGAAAAATAAAATGTTTGCGTTTTGTCTAAATCCAAATGTTTTGCTCTTTTCATTGAAGGTGTGCGTTTTTAAAATATGAAACCATTTAATGCGGGTTTGGTTTTTAAATTGTGAATTCGGTTTTGGTATTTTTAACAACACAAATATTTGTTCGGACCCGGCCTGTTTAAACCGCTAAAATTAACGACGATTTAAGCGGGGCATTTTTGCGGCAATAAAAAACATGCGTGTGCGTATTTATACGTATTATTTTGCAGAGACAGCGGTGTCTGCAATTTAAATTGCGGTCTGTGTTGACGCATCATTAACTTTGTCAGTGATTTTGAGCGCGCTGTCACATTAAAAGCGCCTGTTTTGAACAAATAGTGGGCACATAAAATTGCACAGTGCAACTGTACACTGTTAAAAATTTATAAAATTTGTGTTAAAAATAATGCGTGTTAAGTAGTGTTTATAACTTTTAAAAATGATTTATGTTACTTGATACAAAAATTATATGAGTATGAGTATAAGAGACGTATAACCAGCCCCATTGCCTCGCCTCCCGGACCCGTACAGGCCTATGTTTACTTACGCCGATTTTTGTTCTTCCCCAGCAACTGCACGGCTTCACCCGTGTTTGCTGGGTGCGAATGTCCATTGCGTTCCGTACTGTCCCCTATTTGGGGCTCGAGAGCGACATGCGAATAGTTTTAATAGCCATTCTCGGGTTCGCCGAGCCGATGCTATACGCCCAGTAGGGTATAGAGGAGGAGGGACGGGAGGGATAGACGTTTGTTGGTTTTTGGGGGATAATTAAGCCGACTTAAAACTAAGTACGACGCAGAATCCCCCTAGACCAGTCGATTAGTATTACTCCAAACACTTGGGATTACTATTTGGAGTTGGGGAGTTGTTATTTCGCTGCAGGGGTGTAGTTTCCTAGTCGAGGTCTTCGTCTTGTTCGTTATTGTCATTGCCCGTGTCCTCAGTCTTGATGCCGAAAACCATCAATAGATAGATAGTTCAGTAGCTGGATTTGTAACTTGTAGCTTTTGGTGTTTTTTTTTTAAATTGTTTATTGCCGCAGTAGTGCGAAATTTCTAACAATTTTTTTTTTAGTTATTTTGTTGCCCAAGCACGTTTTGTGGTAGAGTTTTGTCTTTTTTTCTTAAATTCCAAAATTAAGTATGGCATTTATTTATTAGTTAAACAAATGAAAAGCGCAATTATTTTGTTATCTAATGTTTACAAATCCAGTAGAGTTTGGTTATTATGCTTTTTTTACTATGTTAGGGTTATAATGATTAATGTGTTAGTTTATTCTGTGTGTCTAGTGTTTATTATTGGTCTCGTTTGGGTTTGCCTTACGCATTTGTTGTTGACAGATTTATTGTCCTACGCAGTGTGCCTTTCTTAGGGTTTAAAGATATCTGTCGTATTTAATTTGCAGATTATGTGTTAGGTCATGCATATGCTTAAAGTTACTTATCCTTTTTTTGCGGATGGCCACCTCCCCTCTTGTTTGACCTCCTTTGTTTGTCCAGTGAAAAGCGTCCAATGACAGGTGGCACTTAACTAATTCATCACTTTACACTTCACTCCTCATTGACCGTTGCACGATTTTAGTTTGCACTCTATGAAAATTGTTTGTTTCACTATAATTGGCTTGCACATTTTAAAAATTATTGTTGGTTTTAATCTTTAAACTTTTACGTTTTAAGAGCTCTCGCTCACGCGTGGTGCCTTCTCAAGTGCTGGAACCTGACTATTGCAACTCAAAGTTATACTATATTTATACGAAATTTACAAAAGAGACATTTATGTTTGAAATATAACAGATTTTAATACTTTCCTTGACAATATTGTGCAAGTGTACTTTTTCAACGAAATAATTTGTTAAATAATAACAAAATAATCTGTACCCTTGAAATTAATAAATTGCATTATACCTTTACAAAACTTTCGGTAAAATATTTTCCTTTCTTAAAATAATTACAAATTTGTGTTAACACTGGTTTTCTACAAAAAATTGTGTTAAAATATTACAAAATAAAATAAACAAACTACGAACAGTGAAGTTGTATAAAATATTGTTAAAAAACAATACAATAAACGAACAAAAAAATAACAACAATGCAGCAACTACATTGTCCATCGTTGTCGCCAAAGTATGGAAAATGGAAAAGCTTTTTATTCGAGTTATGCAAATATGGCGCCGCACAACAGCGGCATACGCATAGCGACAAAACATATTTCCACCGTAGGATTCATTGTTGAATATTTGCGAAATACGAGTGCTTGGAAAGCTCGGACGAGAAAATAAGTTAACATCTGACACAAGCCGGTCGAGTCGAAATGACCGACCGGGTTTAATTAAAATTTAATAATTGAATAGTCGACCGTGGCGGCCAAAGTGCCACGGGATTAATGGCAGGCCATTCACTTCTGATGGTAATTCATAAAGACGTCAGTAATTGGTTCAAAGGCTGTTTGCTCTGAGGGCATAGAGCGTCGCATTGGAAATTCTGCGTTGATATTTTACCGTATCAAACAAGAAATGAATAGGTTATTAGACACTTAAGGAATATTATTTACCATAGTTATTGGACATACAATTTTTATATAAAAATAACAACCTTACATCAAATAACATACATATAAGATAAATTGCTGTTTTAGGTAATTTTTTTATTTCGTTTTTGTAAATATCATATAATTCATATATTTCTTTCCCGGATTCCTCATCCCTTTTCTGGATTCTGAAGGTAACTACTAATTCCTTGGTCCCACTTCTGAAATAGTTTGTTGCAAATAACATTAAGTGTAGTATCTCTAGTTTGTGAAGCATTTACAATGTTTAGGCCGGAACAGGATGATTATATATATTTAATATTTTTTCGGGTGGTACCTATGTTAAAAGTATTTTCCGAATTTATTAATTTTGTTGCCATTACCCTTTTTTATGTTCTCTATCAGTCAGGTTCCAGCACTTGAGAAGCTCTTAAAACGTAAAAGTTTAAAGATTAAAACCAACAATAATTTTTAAAATGTGCAAACCAATTATAGTGAAACAAACAATTTTCATAGAGTGCAAACTAAAATGGTGCAACAGTCAATGAGGAGTGAAGTGTTAAGTGATGAATGAGTTAAGTCATTGGACGCTTTTCACTGGACAAACAAAGGAGGTCAAACAAGAGGGGAGGTGACCATCCGCAAAAAATTGATAAGTAACCATAAGCATATGCATGACCTAACACATAATCTGCAAATTAAACACGACAGATATCTTTAAAACCCTAAGAAAGGCACACTGCGTAGGACAATAAATCTGTCAACAACAAATGCGTAAGGCAAACCCAAACGAGACCAATAATAAACACTAGATACACAGAATAAACTAACACATTAATCATTATAACCCTAACATAGTAAAAAAATCATAATAACCAAACTCTACTGGATTTATAAACATTAGATAACAGAATAATTTTGGAATTTAAGAAAAAAAGACATAACTCTACTACAAAACGTGCTTGGGCAACACAATAACTAAAAAAAAATTGTTAGAAATTTCGCACTACTGCGGCAATAAACAATTAAAAAAAAAATACCAAAAGCTACAAGTTACATATCCATCTACTGAACTATCAACTGATGGTTTTCGGCATCAAGACTGAGGATACGGGCAAAGACAATAACGAACAAGACGAAGACCTCGACTAGGAAACTACACCCCTGCAGCGAAATAACAACTCCCAAACTCCAAATAGTAATCGTCGGCGTAATTGTCCCCCAAAAACCAACAAACGTCTATCTCTCCCGTCCCTCCTCCTCTATACCCTACTGGGCGTATAGCATCGGCTCGGCGAACCCGAGAATGGCTATTAAAACTAATCGCATGTCGCTCTACCACCCTCGCGACCCAATTTTTTTTTATATTTTTAAATAAATTGGAGAAATTATTATAACAATGTTGTGTTATTGTGGCACATTTGTGCAATTTCACCACAAAATATTATATTAAAAAAGTCTCTAAAATACTTATACTGAATTAACATAAAATCTGGTTAATATTTGGTTAAAATTAACATATAATTTTTTACCTTGTTTATAACAATATTATTCATTGAAAAGAAAAAAAATATTGAATAAATAAAAAAGCTTAGGTTTAGAAGAAAAGCGTTCTTTATACAAAGGTCCCGTCTTAAGACGGAATTGGAACTATTAAATTTAAAATGTTTCCCATTAAAGTGGCGTATAGCACACGTCGGGGGCGGTAATTAGACGGAAAGAGTGTTGTGTGCACAAACAAAAGCGAGGAGCGGCAGGGCGAAAACATCCGCCGCCGCCTCCGACGCGTCGGCCGCAGACGGACGGTGCACCGGCGGATCGCACGTCCCATTTCCTGCTAAGTAATTGCTCATTTGCGGCTCGATCCCCGGTTATCTCTGCACGCCCGCCAAAACCCCACGCCGTCACCTATGCCGGCGGCGCACGGTGGGCTGGCCTGGCCAAAAGTCCAAAAAGTCAACTTTATCCGATCGAAAAAATTTATACTCCAATGTAAAGAAAAAACCTTAATTTGTGAGATTCCGAAAGAAAAAATTAAAAAACATTTTATTTAAAAAAGATACAGCTGTTTAAAGTAAAGTAATACAGTTTTATAAAAACGTGCAAAAAAGGATAGTAATTGGACATTTTATATAGTAATTGGACACATGGACCCTAGTCATTGGCCATAAAATTTTTATATAAACATAAACATAACGTGCGGCGCACGGTGGGCTGGGCCTGGCCAAAAGTCCAAAAAGTCAACTTTATCCGATCGAAAAAATTAATACACCAATGTAAAGAAAAAACCTTAATTTGTGAGATTCCGAAAGAAAAAATTAAAAAACATTTTATTTAAAAAAGATACAGCTGTTTAAAGTAAAGTAATACAGTTTTATAAAAACATGCAAAAAAGGATAGTAATTGGACATTTTATATAGTAATTGTACACATGGACCATAGTCATTGGACATACAATTTTTATATAAATATAAACATAAACATAACGTGCGGCGCACGGTGGGCTGGGCCTGGCCAAAAGTCCAAAAAGTCAACTTTATCCGATCGAAAAAGTTAATACACCAATGTAAAGAAAAAACCTTAATTTGTGAGATTCCGAAAAAAAAAATTAAAAAACATTTTATTTAAAAAAGATACAGCTGTTTAAAGTAAAGTAATACAGTTTTATAAAAACATGCAAAAAAGTATAGTAATTGGACAATTTATATAGTAATTGGACACATGGACCATACTCATTGGACATTCAATTTTTATATAAACATAACAACTTTATCAAATAACATAAATTGTTAAATATTTTTTAAAGATAAATTGCTGCTTTAAGTAACTTTTTTATTTCGTTTTTGTAAATATCATATAATTCATATATTTCTTTCTCGGATTCCTCATCCCTTTTCTGGATTCTGAAATAGTTTGTTGCAAATATCATTAAGTGTGGTATCTCTAGTTTGTGAAGCATTTATTATGTTTAGGCCGGAACAGGATGATTTATTTATATCTAATATTTTTTCGGGTGGTATGTTAAAAGTATTTTCCAAAATTATTAATTTTGTTGCCATTAGTTTTTTATGTTCTCTATCATCCAATGTTATTCCTGCAAGATGTCCTGTGACGAAGAAATCACTATATTGCTTACTCTCTAAAAATTAATTCGTCAAAAATTTCGTAGCGAAAAAGCAGCCACTAATAATTCTCGTCAACAGCAATTTGAATCCAGGACATTTAGCAGTCAATTCCTATGAAATATTATTCGCTGAATTCGAAAATGTCGTCAAAAGTTATAAAAGTAGTCTACTAGAACAGTTTTTGAAATATAATTAATTTTACATACAATAATATTATGGAATTGACTATATCTCAAAAACTGCTTAACTTTTATAGTTTTTGACGGTCTTTTCGGATTCAGGGGACAATTTTACAAAAGAATTGGCTGGTAAATGTCCGGGATACAAATAAAGTATGATATTGGACATATGTCCAATAAAAGTAATTATATTTTTTTACCAACCAGTAATTGGACACTGGCCATTTCACTATTTGTTTTCAGAATTAAAATTAAAACGCATTAAAGTGACAATGTTTCAACCACGAGGAACACATTTATAACACACACTGATCGGTAAACTTTTTAGAAATATTTTTTATAGTAAATTAAACACAGCCCTGCTCTTAAAAAAGAAACAAAAATCTTACCACCAAAGTAACGTGCGAACTTTTTTGTCCTATATTGGACCAAAAATAAAGTAGTTCTATATTATTACCGAGATAGTTATAATTGTATACATCATCATCTAATGATTTGACTTTAAGGTTACTATTTATATAATGTTATTTGGCCATTTTTATTATTAAAATATTTTATTCCGTCGAAAGTGTTGCCTGATTTTTTTTCATACTTTCAATATAAGTTTATTTTGAATATTATTTTAATGTTTTTTTATTCAAATTATTAAAGTTTCCTGTTGGACCACCCTGTATATGCTTGAAAAATAACCATATGTGGTATTATTTTTGTAAATATTTTATCAAAAAGTTATTGGCAACGTTTTTCTTAATTTTTACAGTTCTTGTTTATACACATAAAAGAGAAGTTACTAATAAACTTTGCAATGTAATATTCTCTGAAATTACCATTTTTAATTAGTTTTTTAATTAAACAGGTGGATGCCAAACAAAACTGTTAAATTTTCCGTGCACAAAAATGTTGTTTGCATTGCATTGAACGCCGCGGCGCGCCAGTGTTGTCGTTCATATTAGCATTTTTTAACGAGAATTTCATAACGTGTCTATGTTTACTTGATAATTAAAAACGGCCTGATTTTATATTCATATGATTTTTTAGCGTGAACAAATTTTGTTTTGGTCTGGAAGTGTCTTTAATTTTTAAAATGCTTATACAATAAAAAATATATATATATATGTATATAGCAAAACGAACTTTTTTGTAAAGATTTGCAACAAACTTAATTTTCTCAAAGCCCATCCAAGAAGACTTTTTATTGATACAGACATTCCTAAAGATCCTTCACTGTAGCACAGGAATTGACGGTGACAGTCCCCATCCCGCTTTGGGCGGTAAAAAGCCTCACTCCAAAGGGGGGAAAGTCTTTGCAAGGCCACTTTGAAACCAATTATTGCCCCAGGAAACAACCGAACAAGAAGAGACGCTCTGCCCCCTTGAAACTTTATTACGCACCACCAAAATTACCAATTGTCTAAGTTTCCAAATCATTCAGGGGGGTATTTAAATGTCAAGAAGTTCCAACAACCTGGTCCGGAGATAATATTGATTTTGGGACAGTTTAATTTCAAGTTTAATCGTTTGTCAATCAGAAACAGAAAGTTTTTAAAGAGCTAAAATAAGATATTACACTTGTCGACACATAAGCTAACAACTTTTTTTACAAAAATGACCTTATTTTGCTCAATTGTTTTCGAGATATTAATAATAATAATAATATTAACCATAATAATTTATTCACAAAGCGTAAAATAGGAAGAAAAATATTGTACAAAATATGAAAATGGTCAAAAATTCAATATGGCTTAAGACTAACTAAATGCTGTAGAACAAGTTTTTGAAACATATTAAAATTATTTTATTTTTTTTATTACAAGCTTGCTAAAAAACACTACATAAGAATAAAAGCATCCTATTTCAAATATTTTTATTTTATGATTGGGCATATTTAGGTTTAAAGATCTAGTTACAGATGAAGATTTCAATGTGAAAATTTATTTTTGTTTTTGAACATAAATATTATTATATACTATAGTATTAACGATTTTTATGTTGAGAGGGTTAAAAAGAACAAAAATGTTTTTGTTAATGGATTAATATTATTTAATAGACTTCCAAATGATATAACATTAAAATAAACTTTTGACTGTATATGTTAAGGAAAACATTGTATTGTGATATTTTGACTTTGTGATTTTTTATGACATTAAATCTCATTTTTTTAATGTAGCTTATGCTAATAAATGAATATTATTATTATTATTATTATTATCATTATTAACATATACATGTGTCACTATACGAATACCATTGAATCTGAAATAACCTGTATAAAAATCTTTTTTTTTCTTATGAAAACATTCAAATTCCTATACAGTGCTCACTAAAAATGAATTAGTCAAAAATGAATAATTGTCATAGCGAAAAAGCAGCCACTAATAATTCTCGTTAAAAGCAATTTGTATTCCGAAAATTTAGCAGTCAATTTTCGTAAGTATTATCATAAGGGCATATAATTTTTCCGAAAAAAATCGAAAAAACACGTTGCTAAGTAATATTTTAACAAGAAGCATGAGTGCTGGTGGCAACAAAAATCCGAGTCGAAGAGGAGGATTTTTGCACCTGCACGAATGCATTTTGTTCAAAAATATTACTTAGCATTGTGTTTTTTCGATTTTTTTCACAGGAAAAATTGGATGCCAGAATGGTATTTGACAAGACTATTTCATGAGTAACAGTTAAAAATTAAAATATAAATTGCAATTTTTGGTGACAACAGCTGTCAAGTTTTGCCGCGGGTAAACTCGAAAAAATTGCTGACAGGTGCTGTCATACAGTTTTTCCACCTATAGAAACCATTTGTAATTCAAAATTGCGCATTTGTGATTGGTGGAAATTAAGACGAGGGAAATAGTCATATAAAATTGTCCCCTGAATCCGAAAATGTCGTCAAAAGTTAGAAAATTAGTTTTTGAGATATAGTCAATGTTTCATATAACATGGAAGTGACTATATCTCACTTTCATATTTTTTGACGGTGTTTTCGGATTCAGGGGACCATTTTACATAAGAATTGGCTGTTAAATGTTGGGATACCATGGTATCCCATGGTTACCCATGGTATAAGTGAAAAATCACTAATTACTAATAACTAGTAATTAGTCATTTTTGACTAATTCATTTTTAGAGAGTGTGTTTCATATCTGTATTTATTTAAAAATATTCCAGTATTAAAATATTTTGTTTTTAGTTTGTAGTACTTGTAAAGCTCTAATTTAAAAAAAAATGCCATATGTCATTTACATGGCCATCTATGATTGATAGAATGTTTTCAAAAACGTCAAAAATTATTGGAAAATTTTTGAATTTAAACACAAATAGTTTTTTAATTTGACATAGGTACCTAATAGTTATTATTAGTAATAACCCCTAAAACCATAAGCCATATTTAGCCATATTTTTGCCAAAAAAGTGCTTAAAAAATTGACTTTTTTCCAAATTTGACTATCCTTTTAATAAGTTCTTCTATTAATCATAGAAAGCCATGGAAATGACATTTGACAATTTTTAAATTTTTAAAAATCACATTATTTTTAATAATTATACTTTTTTCACAATAGCTCTTCATATATTTAATTTTCTGTGAATAATGTTCTTTAAATTGACCCTGATTGAAATGGCATAAAGAAAAAGAAGTCGAAGTAATTTATTCCCATTAAAAATTGCACACTCGAGCAATTGAAGCAGATAAATCTAATTATTCCAGAGCGAGTCAACAAAAAAAATCACGCCTACCCGCCGAGATACACAAGATGCTAACACGTATTTTGCAGACCACCAACTAATCTCTACAGGGTGGTCTTGTAGCTACTTGACTGCTCAAAAGAAAATTAGATGTTGTCAGATTCAAGAAAAAACGTTTACCATTAAGAATTTTACCAAGATATATTTTACTTTACTTTTTAGAGGGTAACCAGTGAATAAAAATCAAATTTGTTAACATTTTTATGTTTATACGAGGTGTGTTCAGAATAAAACGGGAATTGTTAAATTTCGCGGGTTCGGAGGGTCCGGTTGTCATAAAATTTTCTTTATTATGTTGGTATACATGCCCCCGAAGTACGATAAAAATTTTAGCTGTTTTCATCGTTTACTAAGGTTAGAAGTGTTTTATGAGCTCGGAGATTTTTCGTTCGTTAAACGAAATGGATTAAAGAATTTGTATCCAATTTTGATTAAAAAATTAAATATATTCTGTGAAATGTTAACAAAGACCTATAGTAAGTCTGCTATAAGTAAAACAAGAGTTTAAAAGTGGTATAAGAGTTTCCAAGATGGCCGTGAAGACGTTGAAGATGACGAACGCCCCGAACGCACAAGCACATTAACAACCGATAAAAACGAAAAAAAGTGAAAGAAATGGTTATAAACCATCATAGAAGTCGCTGATGATGTTGGTATATCGATTGGCTCATCCCATGAAATTTTTTCGAATGTTTTGGGTATGAAACGCGTGGCAGCAAAATTTGTTCTAAAATTGTTAAATTTTGAACAAAATTTTTGGCCAAAAACAATACTGTAATGATGCCCCAGCCTCCATATTCGCCAGACATGCCTCTGTCTAACTTTTTCCTATTCCCAAAAATTAAGAGAACCCTAAAGGGCCATCGTTTTGCAAGCATAGATGACATTAAAAGCGCATCGCTGAAAGAACTAAAGCCTATCCCAAAGATCGAGTTTTAGAAGTGTTTCGAGTATTGGAAGAAGAGCTGGCACATGTGCATAATATCCAATAGGGACTATTTTGAAGGCGAAAACATTAATGTAGACAAATAAATAAATATTTGTTTCAAAAACGAAAATTCCCGATATTTTCTGAACACACCTCGTACAGTTTTTCTACTCTCTAAAAATTAATTAGTCAAAAATGACTAATTTAATAGTTATTAGTGGCTGCTTTTTCACTTGTACCATGGTTAACCATGAAATACCACGGTATCCCAAAATTTAACAGCCAATTCTTATGTAAAATTGTCCCCTGAATCCTTCACCTCGTATAATATTATCTTAAAATTTTTATCAAACTCAAGCATCTCATTGATATGTTAATGATTTTAATTAATATATCATTGATAATTTATTTAATTAATCGATTCATTGGAGAGATTTAAGATTTAGATGAGACGCTGCTGACAAGTTTTTGTTCATGCTTAATTTATGCTTTCATTAATACCTTGACGTAAACATGTTTTTTGATCAATCAATAAGCGATTAACCCATTCGTTATAACATAAACATAAGCTTTATTATGGGATGAAATTAATTGAGAATTCATTAAATGATATTACATTTTTTTTTGTTTTAAGGTGGTTCGAGACTAGAAAAACTACAATGGGCTCGAATAATGAAAAAAAAATATTTTTTTTTACAAAAATAGGAATGACCTTTTTGATAAGAATTAATAAAAGTAATCAAAATAGACCATTTATCCATATTCAAAATAAAACAAAATTCAACAAAGATCTCATGAGTTTGTTTTTATTCCCAAGAAATGTGGATTTTCTTTTCGCAGGCTCTGCTCTTTTCTTCTTTGTTTTCAACCGCAATGAATATATGCATGACGGCTTTATATTAGCAGATGCCTTGTCCCGTTCCAGGAGAGAGAGACCTTTTGTGCAAGCAAAGAGGTTACGGATTTTTCGTTTTTTTTGTTGGGAGACGTGGAAACGGTGCTTCGCGATCAAGTGGGTGTATATTTATGGTAATGTATTGGGTTTGAATTATTTAATGAACAATACTGTTTAGAAGTATTTACTTTAAATATAAAAAAAATCCAAAAATCATTGTTTACTATAGTATCCACGGTGTGCCTGAACGAAGTTTAAGTCACATAAAAATGCCGCCAAAAACTAATTGCAGTTTCTTGTTCGGGACCCTTTGGCGACTTAAAAATGATATTTACCAAAATCCTAGCTGCTCCTCTTTTCGACATTTTTTGAAAATTAATGATTTTTTTTTAAATTTTTGTTTATTTCAAAGTCTACCTTTGACAGAGTTCACATTTGTACACCGATTTTTATAAAAATAGAGTATATTATTAAGGAGACTTAAAGAATACTTTTCAATACTGTTCACATCATTTGATATATACAGGGTGAGCCAAAAATCGCTTATTTTTAATAAAGCAAAAGCGTAAATTCATGATTTTGGCATAACCCCTCAAAAAAGATTTATCCCCATTTTTTTTAGATATTTTTACTTTTATCAGGTTACAAAATGGCATTCTTATTATAAAAAAAATGGATTTTTAATAAAATTAAATAAAATAACTCTTAGAGAATATTTAAAATGTTGTTCAATTTAGGCTTTTTAGTAGTTTTCTATTTTGAACGAAAAACTGGTTAAAGTTTTTTGATCGGCACTCTTTGGATATTTAAAAACGATATTTACCAAAATTCTAACTGCAAAAAATCATTTTTTTTAAATTAGTCTACCTTTGCCAGAGTACACATTTGTACACCGATTTTTATTGATTGCAGTTTCTTGTTCGGGACCCTTTGGTAACTTTAAAATCATATTTACCAAAATCCTAGCTGCTCCTCTTTTCGAAATTTTTTGAAAATTCTAATTTTTTTTTTATTTAAATTTTTGTTTATCTTTCCTTTGACAGAGTACACTGTTGTACACCGATTTTTATAATATTGGAGTATATTGTTAACGAGACTTGGAGAATACTGTTTTCATACTAAGCACATCATTAGATTTATACAGGGTTAGCCAAAAATCACTTTTTTATATAGTAAAATGCATAATGTACAAAAAAGATATATCTCCAAAAAATGTTATTTTATTTAATTTTATTCAAAATTAATTTTTCTTATAAAGTCTTAATAAGAATCCCATTTTGTAGCCTGATACACATAAAAATATCTAAAAAATATGGGTGGGTATATATCTTTTTTTCATGTTATGCCAAAAATATGAATTTAAGCTTTTGCTTTATTAAAAGAAGCGATTTTTGGCTAACCCTGTATATATTAAATGATGTGCACAGTATAAAAAAGTATTCTCCAAATCTTCTTAACAATATACTCCAATATTATAAAAATCGGTGTACAAATGTGTACTCTGTCAAAGGTAGACTTAAAAAAAAACAAAAATTAAAAAAAATAATGACTTTTCATAAAAATTCGAAAAGAGGAGCAACTAGGATTTTGGTAAATATCATTTTTAAGTCATCAAAGGGTCCCGAACAAGAAACTGCTAAAATATTAAGTAAAAGAAATAATACAAATTTAAAATACTTAGTATAAAATCTGTTATATTTAAATTTTATAAATAAATTTTGAAAGTTTCTCGGGAGAAAACGATGGAAGATGTTTTCCATTGGCTTATGGCATCTTCCGATCCGTATATTTCTAGCTTCAGAAAAATTGCTCCGAAAAAGAGCAAATCTTTGTCCCGCGAAGCAATAAAACTGCTGCTTTCTTCTGATGGTTTCCCATGCTCTGCTAATGATACAACGAGCGAATCCAATGACGGAGATTGTTTAATATAATATATTATATGTATAAATGTTATTATAATAAACTAAATTAAGCTATTTTATAAAAAGATGTTTTATTACATTTTAAAAAGAACCTCTTACGGGTTTTTAATTAATTTCGACAATATATTTGATAAAAATGTCCGCCATTTGAGGTCCACCATTTTGAATTTTAGAATTCTGATTCCAGAGTCATTATCAGCGACCACAAAAACCCCTGTATGGTGATTTTCAATTAATTCCGTCAATTTTTTGACAAATATGTCCGCCATTTTGGATCTACCATTTTGAATTTTGGAATTCAGATTCGTTATCAGCGACCCTAAAAACCTCTATATACGGATTTTTAGGTGAATCCGACTACTCCTTGATATTTTGCCGAAAATTTCGAGAATTGAAACACTGTGGAACGGTTAGTTTTAAATAGGACATCTAAATTAGCTGACCAAAATTCAAAACCTAAAAGTATCCCTCTAAATGCGCCACGTACGTTAGCAAACCCTTTTGCAGATGCAGATTTCCGCAGTAGCGCGTCGCGTTACGAATAAAATATGCCGCTTAATTTGATTATGCAGCTCTGCCGCGGTCCCGTTGGGCACGAACCTGGAAATTATTTCAACTTTCGTCGTAAATTTCGGACACGTTATGAAATCGTTAAGGTTTAGGGGTCGCAGTTAATCTTAATACAGCAGGTGCACAAGTCGAATTTAAATGTTTCAATGCAGCTAATAAAAAGTTAACGTCTATACAGGGTGTCACCTAATACATTGTCATCCTTTGGGAGAATGATTGTACACGCCAAAACAAGAAAGTTTTTCCTTTATCATTTTTGAATTAGAGCTACTGTTTTTTAATAAAAAAATTATGAAATTGTTTTATGTAAAATCAAGCAAACTATTAATAGTATATTATGTATCAAGTTTGATAAACGCCATTTTATACACGAATTTAATTTAGGCACGAGCGAGCTTGCGAGGGAGTGCTTAAATTAATGAGTGTATAGAAAAGTTTATAAACGAGGTACATACTATACTCTTTCTACGACAAATATTTCTTATTATCTTAAAATGATTTAAATCAAAAATTTGTATACAGCGCCATCTATGAAACAATAGGGGAATCTGTGTGTCACCGTCAAATGTCAAATTTTTACATTTTATAAACACAATTATAAAGGTTATAAATCGAAATGTATTTCTTGAAAATTGACAGTTTCTCACAGTGAAAGTACAGAAAATGTTTTATGAGCACTTTACAGTGGAGTCCGTGCCCGAATTTAAGTTATAGTTTACTGCCGGCGAAATTAAAAGGTCAGTACAATGTTCATATAAACTTTTCAAATATTGGCGTTGAGAAACTATTTAATACTTTTGTATTTTTGTATTGAGATAATCAAATAATTATCACATTTAGTATTATTTTACAAGAAAGGCACTTTATTTTAACGATTGTATGACATTTGACAACTGTCAACTAACTTAAAACTAACTTCAGCCCGTGACTAAACACCTGTTGCTAACTTTAGCCCGTGACTAAAGCACCATAAAGCCACAACTTGTCAATGTGTATTTAAAAGGTCACTTAGAAACATGTACGATAAAGGGAGTTTTAAAGGTGGGAGTAGAAAAACTTATTCAAAATCGGTTAGTAGGTACTTTGTTATCATTGATTACTGAAAGTTCGGTTGTTATTGTAGTTTCTCTGGGGCTACATGAACAGTTTAGTGTACCAAAGCGAAGTTGACACATTAGAACAACTTCGCGAACTTTTCACTGCAGCGGCAGATGAAATCCGAAATCGTCCGGATATGATAGCAAGAGCGACACATCATAATTTTCTACGCCGCTGTCAACTTTGTGTGGGTAATAACGGCGGGATAGTTGAACATTTATTATGATTTTGTGGAACACTTAAAAAAATTGCTACATGCGCATCAATCGATGTAAAAGGTAAAAGATAAAATTTAAAATCGACGGGAAAACAATTATCAACAAAGTTATCAATGATTTTACAAATGTAAAGTTTTAATGAATGTCCACTGTGCAACCATATTTCTACTTTACTTTAGGATTTTTTTATTAAAAAAATGGCACTTATGCAAAAATGTGTACCCTGTATATTTGTACTAAATACTTGTTCTGCCCATTCAAACGGTTCCAATTATGTCAAAAAAGTATCGGATGTTTTTTCGATAAAATAAAAAATACGGCTGTTATCCAAAATACTTTTAAATATAACTATAATTTATTTTTTTAGAAATACGCAAACTAATATAAAAATTATTATAAATATAAAATTAAACCATTTTATTGTCGTAAAAACATTAGTAAAAAAAATGAACAACACAAAATAGTCCAACAAAAGTAAAATAAACTATGAAAGCATAAATAAACAAATTGTTTAAAAATACTCAAAATACAAATAACTTAAATTTTTAGCTTTTTAAATTAAATGCTCAAAATACCTATCATTATTTTGTAAGCAATAGTAGAGAATATTCTCAAATTCCCTTCGAACATTTGTCGTGGAATGCTCTGCATTCTTGAACTATTCGTTGTCGCAGATTTTCAATAGAATGAGTTTTGTAGTTTAAGTGACCCCATAAGAAAAAGTCTAATGGTGTCAGATTTGGAAATCTGGGAGGCCATTCTATCGGTCCTCTTCCCTAACATATAGGTGGTGCCCCATCTTGTTGAAAATTTAATACATTTTCATCCAAATCTAGTTCATCATCCTCTCCTCTTTGATTTTCTAGTTCATTTATTATGGTGGCTGCATTGTTTTATCTACAGTGTTAAAAATGTTGTATTGTATTGCAATTTTAATACGCATTTGTTGTAATATTACATTTTGATATAGCCAAACAAGTTCCAATTTTACAATTCTGTATTGTAGAATTGAATTTGAAATTTTGTAAAATTTCTACGAGCCCTAACCACATAATGTTCGGACACTTCATAATTTATACAGAAATTTTTTTCGTGAATACTATCTCAAAATTATTAGAAGTTATGAAAAATTCAGCTTATTTTGGCATATACCCCTCGAAGCAATTTTTATTTTTAAAAAGTTTACCTTTTATTTTTAGCTTTTAAAAAAAGGCTATCTTTTTAACTTTTTTTTGCATGAGTAAAAAAAGTTATAAATGGGCCCATTAAAAAGATCATAAAATATTATACAAACCCTGAAAATTTGGTAAAAATTGTATAAATAATAAGAAAGTTATAGCGATATATATATCTGCAAAATCTCCCGTTTCCTAAGAAAATTGCAAAAACTCTTTAAAAATAGCATTTTTAAATTACTTATACTTTTTTATAACTTATTTATTTTTTACCAAATTTTCAGGGTTTGTATAATATTTTATGCTCTTTTTAATGGGTCCATTTATAACTTTTTTTACTCATACAAAAAAAAGTTAAAAAGTTAGCCTTTTTTTAAAAGCTAAAAATAAAAGGTAAACTTTTTAAAAATAAAAATCGCTTCGAGGGGTATATGCCAAAATAAGCTGAATTTTTCATAACTTCTAATAATTTTGAGATAGTATTCACGAAAAAAATTTCTGTATAAATTATGAAGTGTCCGAACATTATGTGGTTAGGGCTCGTATACATTAAATTAAATTTTACTAAGATAATCAATAAAATTACTAACCAAAATTTGCTATTTGAATTACAATAAGTGTTTGGAAAGATACAAATCATTATTTATTTTATACAACTTCTGTTTGAATTTTTACAATATATCATTTTAATTATGTACACTGTTAAATTTTTTGTAAAATAACAATTGTTTTGCAAAACAAAGGATGATTAAAATTACAACTTAGTGTATACCAATACAAAATTTTAATACAATTTGAGTAATCTTCCAAGACATCTCGGAAAATCTCCTAAGATAAGTTGTAATTTTACAATCTATATGTATAAATCATACACGCATTGTAATTTTACTAAACAGTTTGACAGTTTCTAATAAAAAGCATGTCAGATTTACAAACGTCGTTTGTAATTTGATTTGCTTTAATGTTATGTAAAATGCATAGCATGTACCGATTGCGGCAATCACGTGATGTTCTTACATCTCGCCTCGGTTGACTTAGGTGGACAGTATATAAGCTCAGGTGTCTTACGTTTTTGGTGTGTGCCAATACACCAAATTGCCCGACATTGATAAGACCCAGAAGAAACCAAGTTTTTTTTGTATTCGTAAATTACTAAATATTTGCTGTACAAAATAAAAATATTTGTATTGTAATATTGTGAAACGAATTTTCTTCAGTTCAGTAAAATTGTAAAATATAATTTGTAATATTCTTAAACTGAGTTGAAATGAATTGTATAGTATAATTACAATACACTATTTTAAAATTACTAAACATATTTAGTATTTTTTTAGCAAAATTACAATACCTGTATAGTATTGTTACTGAACAAATTTTTAATAAATGCTTAGTGAATTTCAACAAACGTTTTGTAATTTTCCCAAATTGAGTTGTAAAGTTTTTGATTGAATATTGTTGAACTATTTGTTTATCTATGTATTTTTAGTTTATTATACTTTCGTTGGAATTATTTTATCTATAAAGTAAAGTAACTTTTATCCCATAGGCAAAGCTTGAAAACTACACATACTTAAACATGCTAAACGTACGGATACCCCCTTAAGCCCATCTTGATGCTCTCCCTACTTTAAAACGAATCGATTTCTATTCAAAGCACGTTCAGTTGATAGCGTGTCAAAAATACCTTTAAAATGGACGTGACGACCCTTTTGACCATCGGTTTGTGACATTTCGACCGTATTTATTATTTATAAATCAATTTAGCCGGTCTTCAAAGTCGCCTTATAGACCAAATCTGAATATTTTAAAGGATTGTTTTTTATAAATCGACGGATAAGTTTTAAATTGTTTCTCGTCCTTTCTATAAAGCTCATATGCGTAAAGAAAAAATGATTTAGTCAAAATTCCACTATTTGAATTGGAGCTTTAAAAGTTGCTAGGAAACGATAGAACATGGTTGTCTTAAAACTTTTAAAAACCTTTTGTCCTGTTTACTCCCCTTTCAAAAAGGAATGTCATACTTTTCAGGTCGCCAATGTTTTAAAGCAAAAATTAAACAACTTGTTATGTAGGGATTCCTAAAAAATGCACGTATTTTGTTTTAACCCTTAATTTTCTCATGCGTGGGTCAAGTTTATTTAAAAAAAAATGATTTTGTTTAAAAAAATTTATTTTTTGAAAATTGTTCAGTATCAAATTTAATTAAAATCGCTTAAGCAGTTTAAAATTAATATTTAAAAAATCGATCCAAACTCCAACTTTGTACTTTTATTACATGAACCTTTCACACTTAAAAATGTTTGTAAAATTACTACATTTTTACTAATTTTGTCAAATTTCTATACATATTCGGAATTAAATTTTACTAAGATAATCAATAAAATTACTAACCAAAATTTACTATTTAAATTACAATAAGTGTTTGGAAATACACAAATCATTATTTATTTTATACAACTTCTGCTTGCATTTTTACTATATCATTTTAATCATGTACAGTTGTATTCATTAAAAAAGCGTACAAGAATTAGAATGAGAGAAAACTGTCAACATTATTGCGTAAAACCGGCTTTCCACTGACTTAAGTCACTATAACTGACAGTAGAAAATAAAAATGCCTCGTCAGTTAAAAAGGCTCAAATAGTATCAAGAATCGAAGAAGAATGGTCAATTCATACTGTGGTATACTAGAAATAAAAAATCTATATTAAAAATTAAGCAACGCTGGGAACAGGAAGATTTATTAAAACAAAAAGTTGGTTCAGGTCGTCCCAAAATGTCCACCCCTGAACAGGATGCTGCTTTTTTGAGATATCTGAGGATTTATGGGAAACTATACAACTATACTATACCTACCATAGAAAAAGGATATACCTACTATACTGCTGGGAAGATATTAATCCAAATATTGTATTAAATTTAATTCAGTTCATCCCAAATAGATTGGCTCAAGTAATAGAAAAACAGGGATGCATGACTAAATATTAAATTTTTTTTAATGTTTGTTTTTTCATTATTAAAAGGTAATAATTTTTGTAATATTATTTAATTAACCTACGACGTCAATGCTCTTTATAACCTATAATAATTATTTTAATGACTTATGTCAGTGATAAGCCGGTTTTAAGCAATAATATTATTTTGACAGTTTTCTCTCATTCTAATTCTTGTACGCTTTTTTATTGAATACAACTGTACACTGTTAAATTTTTTTGTAAAATTACAATTGTTTTGCAAAACTAAGATAAGTTGTAATATTACAATCTATATGTATAAATCCTACACGCATTGTAATTTTACCAAACAGTTTGACAGTTTCTAATAAAAAGCATCTCAGATTTACAAACGTTGTTTGTAATTTGATTTGCTATAATGCATAGTATGTACCGATTGCGGCAATCACGTGATGTTCTTACATCTCGCCTCGGTTGACTTAGGTGGACAGTATATAAGCTCAGGTGTCTTTCGTTTTTGGTGTGTCCCAATACACCAAATTGCCCGACATTGATAAGACCCAAAATAGGTCTATCTGTTTAGCTGTCTGTCGGTATTTGAAGTTGGTGGAACGCACTTAAAACAAAAACTCTGGCGAGGTGAAGGTTCAATTTTTTTAAATCTTTACAGTAATGGGTCAAGAAAGTTTCTTGTATTTGTATTGTAATATTGCGAAACGAATTTTCTTCAGTTCGGTAAAATTGTAAAATATATTAAATGTCTAATTTTAAATCATAACAGAAAACAAATTTTATTAGGATTTCTTCTTACACAAAATAAATGAGAATAACACCCTAGGGACACAATTTCCAATTGTGACATTGATCTGCGTAATGTCGACTTTTGCCCTTTCAAAAAAAATAAACCTCAATCATGTTAATACCTTTTTACTTTTCAATTCAAAAACCAAAGCTTTATATGTAGTTTTAAAACGTTCATTTATTAAGTACTTTTGATTAATAACTTTGAACTCAACTCTTCCGTAAAATAATCGCAAACATACACAAGCAACTTACAGTGGGATAAAAAACATTTAAATAATAAAAAATTTCCAGGGTAAAGTAGACACTTTATAGTTATTGGACAATTTAACATTAATACCGTAGATACAAGAGTTCTTAAATAGTTACCTTAAAGTTAAATCAATAGATGACGCTGTATAAAATTATAACTTTGAGTCCAATATAGGACAAAAAAGTTTGTACGTTACTTTGGTTGTAAGATTTTTGTTTTATTGTTAAGAGCATGACTGTGTTTAAATTACAATAAAAAATATTTCCAAAAAGTGTACAGATCAGTGTGTGGTATAAATGTGTTCCTCATGGTTTAAATATTGTCACTGTAATGCGTTTTAATTTTAATTCTGAAAACAAACAGTAAAATGGCCAGTGTACAATTACTGGTTGGTAAAAAATGTAAATTTCTATTATTGGACATACGTCCAATATCATACTCTATTTGTATCCCGGACATTTACCAGCCAATTCTTATGTAAAATTGTCCCCTGAATCCGAAAAGACCGTCAAAAACTATAAAAGTTAGGCAGTTTTTAAGATATAGTCAATTCCATATTATATGTAAAATTGATTATATTTTAAAAACTGTTCTACTTTCATAACTTTTGCCGACAGTTGTTATGTATATATGTATAAAAATTGTATGTCCAATAACTATGTTCCATGTGTCCAATTACTATACTTTTTTGCATGTTTTTATAAAACTATTATTTTTGAAATTTTCAGTGTTCGTGGGCAACACCTAATAAATTTAAATTTAAATGGGAAAAATTCAAAATGAAAAAGGAAGTACTTTACCCTGTATATATTTTCATAAATATAAAAAATATCTGTGACAAAAGTTTTTTGATTTTTTAAACTAAAATGCCCCAAACAGTCTAAAATCGTCCCACAGTGCACACTCAGTAAACCTCTGCGTTTAAACGAAACAAAAGAAGCACGTTAAAGCTCTGCCAGCGGATTACTCTTCAAATTTGTACCGGGCCGCTTTTTGCGCGTGCAGTCGACCGCACTGTATAATCTCGTGCATTATAATTAGTCGGTCAGGCTGCTTCTTCACTTACGTCAAGTGGCATATCAAAACAGGCCATGAATACGTCGCGGCATGCTCCGATTTACTGTGTCAGGATTTTTAATCGAGTTAAATGCGAAAGCGGGCGTGTATTTAAATTTAAATTCGGACTCTTGACTTTTTAATCGGTTAAAATTTAAACAAGAATGTATTAAGTTGCTTCGTATATTTTTCTTCTTTATATTTGTATATCACAATGTGTTGGGTAAAAATTAATTAATTAATTACTTACGAATCATTTGGACTTGGTACTTACCTAAAACAAACAAAAATAATGTTAAATAATGCACAATATGTTAAAACCATATTTAAAAATATAAAAATGCGTTTTATAATTTCAAAACCATTAAAAACATCAGGTAATTTAGGAATGTCAAATACACAATAATTACACTGGTTTAACTTAAACTAAAAAAATATATTTTAAAAATTTTGTTTCTAACAAAATCGTTTTTTTAGCCCAAAGTTTTTACCGGTTTTCCAATAAACAGAGGAAATCCGAATTAAGAAAAAATTGCATACTGTCCTTGTTAATATAAATTGTACCTATTAAATATAATAAATACACCTTTTAGTATATAATGATTAACGTAAACATTGCAAACATTTCAATTCGGTAAAAATTATAAAACAAATTAGTCGTCTAAATTCAAACAGCGTTATGCATAATTAAAAGTGTTGATTAAGAAAGTCTCCTCTCAATGGTAAAAAAATAAAAACGGGTATTATATTATGTATTTTATATAATATTATGTTGCCATTAATTCGTAGAATATTTTGTCTTTTACTATTAAAATGCAGTTGTCGGCGTTTTTTAGAAGACTCAAATTTATGTATGTAAAGTACAATTATTTTTTTTTGATTTTTTAAAACTGTCCAAACTTAAATATAAATTATATTAATAATTAGGTTAAATATAAGTTATCATAAGTTAATTCCTAATTCTTTGGCAAAACATAAAAATGCAACGATTTAGTTTTAAATTACATTTACAATTAAAAACACAATAATTTACCATGATCTCTTGTATCAAATGCTAGGGTTTTAAAGTGCTAAAAAACGGAAGACCTGTTTTTTCCGTTTTTTTCAGGCTTTGGTAAAATATTCTTACTGAATTAAAATAAAAAAAAAAATAATTATTATTATAATCCTAATATTCAGCGTTGAAAATTCACTTAGTATTGTAAAAAATTTTCTAAAAACAGACATTGCATTAATTTTGCCCTATCGACATTTTAAAACCCAGTACCAATTAAAACATGTCCATATTTTGTTGGACAAGATAAATTTGTGATTAGTGCAATTCCATATCGGAATTTGACGTCAAAAATTTGGGGGTTTAGTTGGCAAATTCCCTAAATTTATAATTGGTCACAATGAGTAGAACAAGTTAAGTGCAGAATATAATTGAGGTTATGTTATATTTATAAGTAAGGCCCCGATTTTTAGGTTATAAAAAAGTGAAAAAAGGTTCCTAAATTAGGTGATAATTATAAAATTAGGTTATTATTTTAGGTGCCTATATTAAGGTGCAAAAAAGTAAAATTTGAGAAAGAAAAATAAAAAAGGTATTTTAAGTCAGATTAAAACGGAAAAATACAAAAAAATATCTTTAAAACTTAAAAAACCAACAAAATGTGTTTTGCCTAAAATCCAGGCCTTAATAATTAATTAATTATTATAAGAATGTTTATAAATGTATTATTTATTGTATTTATAAATTTTATAATTTATAACTTTATAATATTATATTTATAAATTATAAATTATTATAAGAATGTATATAAATTTTGAAATGTCAAATTTAAGTTGTTAACCACAAATACCACAGACAAATACACACGTATGCTAAATGACAAATGTCAAAGTATTTAAAATTATAAGGGCTTGAACAGGAGTATACTATAATTGGTATACCAATTTTAAATATTAAAAGTGGTATATTAGCATACAATACCAACATAATCAAATGTGTCAAATTCAGAATAAAACAAAACTAACTGTAATAAATCCTCAAGTTTGAATTATGAAGCCATGCTGTCTGAGACACTGCAAACGTACAGTACATGTTTGGCCACCTTACAGCCTCGACTGTTGTAATTTCCTTGCGTTAAAGTCACGTATCCAACATTAGTCAGACAGTTGATGGATGCGCCGCTTTATCACAAACTGCAGAGACCGAAAAGTGAAAAAAAAACAAGTGACGACTGCAACGGAAAGGGCAGACAGTGTCGGACACTGGATTAACTTTGTCTAAGCTATGTAATCCTTGGATTATGCCTCGGGATTTTGTCTGTTTTATTAATAATTGCTATTAAAAAAGTTTACACAGGGGCGTAGAAGAAGTCCCGATGATGGGATTTTAAAATGTAAAGGAATATATATATTTTTTTATTTAATAAGATACAGGGTGTTATGTAATTAATGTTATATATTAAAATGGGTTGTTCCTTGGGGCCCATAAAGAAGCACCTGAAACTTTTTTTTTCTAAATTCCAAAGTCTCAAAATAATTTATTATAACCTTTATCCTACCAAAAAGTACGCCACTGATCGGCTAGGAACTTTAGGTTAATCTGGTGGATTTATTATGTTATGGTTGGTAACAACAGTTTCCAAAATCTCTCAAAAAAGTTGACAAACATTGTTTAAATTTAGCTTAATTACAAAAATGACAAAATTAACAATGCAAATTGTCAATTTGGCGATTTTATTAATTGTTGGTTATTTCATTTTTGTACTGAAGGTAAATTCAAACAAAATCTGCCAACTTTTATGACAGAATCTAGTGCATTTCTTTTAAATTTTAGGTTATGTTTTCAAATTGTAAATATCCTAACTAAGGGAAGTGCTTTTGGATTTATTTACACAAATTAAATGTTTAAAGTTTAACCTGTGAACTGGTCCCAATTTCATCTGAGTAAACAGAGAAAAAAACTGATGAAAAAATTAATTTTGTGGTTATGGATTTCAAATTTCAAAGGTACTAAATTTTCTAATCATTGCTTAAGCTAATAGCTGGATCAGTAAATAAATACAGAAGGGTATTAGAGCTTTAAGGGCATAAAACTTTTGTATTTATTGAGTTTTTATTTATTTTTTGCAAGAAACATTTTTAGTCAAAATTTTTTACATCTGGCAACGCATAGCTACTTTGTTGGTTGGTATCTATGTACTTACAAAATACAGGTGTGCAGAGATAAACAAGTGTGTAACCAGTGGCGTATCACAAAAAATATAAAAAACTTCTAATGCATATTTTTTCTTTATCTTTGGAAAAATGCTTTTAAAGATATTTTTCCTTTATTCCTTATGTCAAAAGGTATTCAGTATTTTAATATATAACATTAATTACATAACACCCTGTATATTATATATATATTATATCTTATTAAATAAAAAAAAAATATCGAAACTAATTTATAGTCTTGTTTAATACACCGCCATATTAAACTATTAAACATTATTAACCTGCTAAAGAATGTTCATTAAATTAATACTTAAGAACATAAAGAACATAATTTTCCTCATTCCAAGAACACACATAAAAGTCATCTGAATTTTTATAATAATTTATTACTAAAATACCTTATTTTTCGTTTTACATCTCTTTAAAGATTATGTACCTCCAATGCTTTGTATGAAGGATGAATTAATAAAATACGGCTTACTGTACGGTGTAGTTCTTAATGTCAGGCCTCGTATAATTTATAAAGGCGAACGTTTATAAACTACTTAGCTTTTTATCTTTGATCTCAAAATTGAAAGTAATCCTTTGTCGTTTTAAATATTTTTTATGGTTCATATTTTATATTGCTTGAATTTAGACTATGTAGATAAGTTACTTAAAGTAAGTCTTTTCGTGCTGTGCTCAATGTTTGAATGCCGACGCGTAGCGGAGGGTTACATTTGAGCGAAGTTTTGACAGGCTTACAGTTTTTTTTAAATTATAGTTATTTAAAAGTAATGGTATTTTAAAAATTTTACTTTGGTGGTAAGACTTGTTTTTTTGTTGAGAGCAGCGCTGTGTTTAAATTACAATAAAAAATATTTCTAAAAAGTGTACAGATCAGTGTGTGTTATAAATGTGTTACTCATGGTTTAAACATTGCTACTTTAATGCGTTTTAATTTTAATTCTGAAAACAAACAGTAAAATGGCCAATTACTGGTAGGTAAAAAATGTAAATTTCTATTATTGGACATATGTCCAATATCATACTCTATTTATATACCGGACATTTACCAGCCAATTCTTATGTAAAATTGTTCCCTGAATCCGAGAAGACCGTCAAAAACTAGAAAAGTTAAGCAGTTTTTGACATATAGTCAATTCCATATTACATGTAAAATTGATTTTATTTCAAAAACTGTTCTATTTTTATAACTTTTGACGACATTTTCGGATTCAGCGAATAATATTTCATAGGAATTGACTGCTAAATGTCCTAGATACAAATTGCTGTTGACGAGAATTATTAGTGTCTGCTTTTTCGCTATGACATTTTTGACTAATTCATTTTTAAAGAGTAAGTAATATAGTGATTTCTTCGTTACAGGACATCTTGCAGAATAACAGTGATTTAAATGCAGTGCATGATAGAGAACATAAAAAACTAATGGCAACAAAATTAATAAATTCGGAAAATACTTTTAACATACCATCCGAAAAACTATTAGATATATATAAATCATCCTGTTCGGGCCTAAACATTATAAATGCTTCACAAACTAGAGATACCACACTTAATGATATTTGCAACAAACTATTTCAGAAGTCAGACCAAGTAATTAGTAGTTACCTTCATAATCCAGAAAAGGGATGAGGAATCCGAGAAAGAAATATATGAATTATTTGATATTTAAAAAAACGAAATAAAAAAAATTACCTAAAACAGCAATTTATCTTTAAAAAATATTTAACAATTTATGTTATTTGATGTAAAGTTGTTATTTTTATATAAAAATTGTATGTCCAATAACTATGGTCCATGTGTCCAATTACTATACTTTTTTGCATGTTTTTATAAAACTATTATTAAAAATCCAAATATTCTTATTTTTAAGCAGGATACACACACACTGGTATGCTATTTAGTCGAACCAAAATGAGTTGTTTCTGCGCATTACGTCATCTGGATTATTTCTGTCTTGAAAGTCTGAAAGTATTTGAGGTTAATCGCTTTTATTTTTGTGTTTTTCTATGGTTTATTGTGTTTTCACCACATAATTATGTGATTTTAATATTTGTAAACATTGTAATTGTGTATTTGTGCAGTTAAAATGTCAAACTGTGCCGTGGCAACTTGTAAAAACTTTGTTCGAGTTACTTACAAAAGAAACAGAAATAAAATATTTTCGTTTTCCAAAGGACAGTAATTTGTCAAAACAGTGGATTTTAGCATGCCGACGAGATGACGAAATTAACTTAAAAAATGGTAAATGTCAATTACATACATACATTTTTTAATTATAAAATTAGATTTATTAGATATTATTCAATTAAAAAAATAGATTTTTACCAACCAAGTTCTATGAACCAACCGTAGAAACAATATATAGATGGTAAAAATATATTTTTTTAATTGAATAATATCTAATAAATCTAATTTTATAATTACCTTAAGGTACGTATATTAAATTTAAGGGGTTCTCAGTAATTAAACTATTAGTCGCTGCAATCCAATAATTGAGTCCAAATACAATGCAAAGATTAGTCCCAAAGTAGGTTTATTTATCAATTTTCACTTCTTAAAAATATAAACAAGTATATTTATCAAGTTTCACAAAAATTAGTCCCAAAGTAACAGCAAAAATATAAATAAGTAGGTATATTTATCAGGTTTCACTTCTTAAAAATATAAGCAAGTATATTTATCAAGTTTCACTTCTTAAAAATAACATATATTTGTACATTAAATTTTAAAATTTAAACCCTGCAATCCACCTGACGTCACACAACATGTCATGCGCAAGAGAATACAAGCGCAAGAGCATACCAGTGTGTGTGTATCCTGTTTTTAAGTAAACGTAAAATTAACCCGGCGCATTCGCCATTTTTGAAACTTTTAATATTTTTCGTTATAATTATCTTTCAGTAATTTTTATCTATACTTAGAGATGTAAAAAACGGTTTTTTTTCAGATGTGAAAAAAAAACAAAAAAAACCTAGAAAAAAAAAGGTTTTTTTTTGTTTTTTTCAAATCCGCTACAATAAAGCATATTCTGTCAATAAATAACATCAATCTTAAAAAATGGAGTAATTTTTCAAAATGAAATTTTGGGTAAAATGTATATTAATAATAAAGTGAAATGTAGAATACTCGTATATTGCATTTTTCATTATTGAAAATTTTGACTGAGACTAAAAAATCTGATTTCTTATTATTTGGTAGTTTCCACATAAGAAACCAATAGCAATGTAAAACTTCTACACTAATAGAAAAAATTAAAGAATAAAATTTTGCGATTTTTCGGATAGCTGTATCTTCGTTAAAAATGGTCGTATTGGAGCCCTAAAAAAAGCAATTTGAAGCTTGAAGTTTCTAGTTTTTAGATGAAAAACGTGCAACGCTCAATCCTAACTAACGAATACCGTAATAAAAAATTTCGAAATTTTTTTGGCTTTCTTTTTGGTCCACGGAATGTTCTGAATTATCCACCAATAAATAAATGTTTTACAAAAATTTACTATTGTTTTTTTGAAAAAAAAATTCCATACTCTACATGAATTTGAAAAATCATGAAAAAAGTGCTTTTGGTAGCTTTTTTTAGGACGAAATCAAAACAAGCGCGGCCCCTATTCGGTGGTGGTGGCGCGTGCAAAGCGCGAGACTATTTACATTTACTAAATGTCATTTAGTGGCTAATTTTAGTCCATGAACTGGACTGGAAACATAAAAAATTAGGCAAATGGGACTAATCTTGAAAAAAAATATTTAAAAAATATGAAAAAAACCATTTAAAAAAAAACAATGAAAAAAAACCTGAAAAAAAAAACAAAAAAAACGGACCGTTTTTTTTTTCAAGTCGCATCTCTATCTATACTCTACATTTATTTTAATAAATAAATGTAAAATTCCTTAATGTTTAAAACATAAAACATCCAACATCTACCATAACTGCACACTAACTTGTTACACTCGAGCATTTGAGCATTTCAGTATTTCATTTTACAACCTTGCCACTAAATATATCATCATTTTTTGATGGTCTGAACCGCCAGCGTCGCTGTAACTCTCGACAATAAATTGCCGAGCCGCGTTCCAAGACGCCAAATGCGCTCTGACCCACCGAAAATCCTTTCAAAACTTACGTACAAAGTTATACTTTACTTTTACACTGCCGGGGCACAGAAGAAAGACGCAGATTTATGATGTGTATTACATCTGCATGATTTTGATTTATCGCTCGGAGGCTTTAAACGTTATAAATGGACGAAATTATCGGTATGAAATTGTGTTTATCATAATTTACATTTATTGTGCTCTTTATTGTATTTTTGCTTTTTTAAAACGTTTTTTTCTCCTTCCACCTTTAAAATGCCCATTATCGTACATGTTTCCATGTGTCATGCATGACACTAAGTAACCTTTTAAGTTGGTTAACGGTTCAAATGTCATACAATCGTTAAAATAAAGTGCCTTTCTTGTAAAATAATACCAAATGTAAAAATTATTTTATTATCTCAATACAAAAGCACAAAAATATTAAATAGTTTCTTCTAGCGTTACAAATTTTGCGTACAGTGCCTATAACATTCTCTTTTACTGTAAAAAACTGCTTCTATATCGATTTTTAGTCTATTTTCAAGGAATAAATTTTGATTTACACAAAAAAATTCGAGATTAGAGTTAGAAATTCTAACGGGAATTCCAAAAAATACAACTGTCACTTTCGATACATTTCGATTTAGGGGACATCCAGTAATTACGTGATTCTGATCATTTGAGCCCCCCCTTTGTGAGATTTGGTGAGATTTGGTAGACCCCCAATATCCCTCACGTGAGATGTTAGCCATTAAACTCTTATGTAAAAAAATTTAAATTATAATACATATCACGAAATTATTGGATGTCCCCTTACATATACAAATTTACACGTATAATTTTGACATTTTAATACGGATTCTTAAGTTGATAATTTATTTATATTATATATTTATATATTATATTATAATATTATATATAATGTCGCTCTACACAAATATTTAATTAAAATTGAAATTTATACATGTATATTATTATATACTATTAAATGTATTTTTGACGTTGTAAAATAGGCATGAAACTGAACACCTTAAATGTTCTAAAATGTGTTTCTAGCATTCGTTATGATGTTTTGGACAGTCTTTGGTATTTGAAATTCTACATATAAACATTTTCAATAGTATTAAATGAGCTTGTAACATTATAGAATGTGTTTATCTATTTTGCGTTCATAATGACTTCATTATAACACTGCTGTCGGTGTTGTAATGAGATACTTTATCCCACTCAAAATTTTATAGGTTGGCTATACTTTAAACAGCATAATATTATGCATATTGGTTATAATATTTTTATGATTTTTCTAGTACTTACGAGACTTTTCTGGCAATAAATTTTGTTTAACACCAAATAAAATCCTTTTTTCTTCACATCAACAGCCGCTTATTGTAAATAAGTAAATTAAGGACGGCATGGCGAATCGATTTTGACATTAACTGTCAAACCAATGACTGTGATACCAACTATCTAAAGTAAAATTCGACCAAACTAAATTTAAGGTATAAAATTAATTTTTTTTATAGAATTTTTGCAAAATAAATAAAATAGCATAAAGAACTCATGTCATAAGACCTTTTGTCGCACTCTTCCATTACAAAACTCGCTCCTTCGTCGCTGGTTTTATAAATTGTCCGCGTGCGACAAAATGACGTCTTATGACATTAGTTCTTTAATATACTAGTATAAATTGATCTATGTATACGACAATAAAGTAACCATTCCAACAAACATTTTTGACGTATTAGGGAAATATTAAAGGTACAAAAAATGATGAGGTGTATATATTGGAATTTGCGTAAAATGTCAAATTTTTCTGCGCAAATCAAAATTTATCCTATGAAAATAGACGACATAAAAGCAGTTTTTCATAGTGAAAGTGAAGAGAATGTTTTATGGGCACTGCACGCAAAATTTTTAATGCTTCGTAGTAAAAAAAAGAAATAATTTGTTTCAATAAAAAATAATAAAATAAAATTCAAAATGGAAACTGTTCATTCATTACCCAAGGCTTCTCGATTATTAACACTGTTAAATGCGAAGTATTAACATTCCGCACAATATGCATTCGTATACCTATCTATGTTTCGGAAATCGCAAGGGTTGTGAAACGGTACAAAACAATTTAGAAATCTGCGGTAAACCAGAGTAATCCGTACTAATATCGCTAGCGGTGTGCATTCGAAATCAGTGAGGGGTTCGGATATATGGAGGATCAGAGATGACACTCATTTGCACTTTCATATATATATTCGAATTTGCATAGCCCCTCTTGAATTGAATGCTAATTTTGAAATATGCGTGTCTATAACAAGTCTATTCAGAAAAAGTTCCATATACAATGTATATTATACATATATATTTTTGTTCATTTCTAATACATTTAAGTTAAATGATTTTACTCTTAATATTAATAAGAACACAGATATTAAAGAAACTGTTTGAAAAAGTGACTGGTCCGTTCTGAAACTGTATATTTATTATATTATCTATGTTCAACAAAATACTGTTCAATTTTCTCCGAAAACTATATAAACAAAAAGGTCAAAAGTTGCCCAACTTTTTTAGAATTTTTAACAACAAAACGCCCTTTTTTAGAAAATAATTTTAATTTTCTATGTAGTACCATAAAAACAAATATGACAAATTTTTCCAAAATTAGATTGTTTTCATAAAAAAATGTGGTGGTGGCATTAAAATATATATTTGTGCACGAAAAAAAATGTATCCCAGCTCTATAGCATTTTTTGTTTAATTCTGTAAAACAGTGTAATTAAGTGCTACCTACAAACTAAAATTAATAACAAGGACTATTACTAAACTCCTGAAAATTTGATATTGCAAAATTCCTAGATAAACATAAATGTCATTAAAACTTCGACGCCTTTGTTTAGTAGTTGCATAGCAACTCAAGGTTTATTATAAAATAGTTTATTAAAAGCGCCAGTCCAAACAATAAAGCTAAACGTGATATTAATTAGGTGCCGGAATGGAATCGAAAACAATTCGCGGAAACTTTATGTTCGTAATGTTGCCGCCTTGACGGCCTGTGTGTTGAAAACTATTTACGTCGGCGTTAAATGAGGACCTGTCACCTTTTCATATTTAATAATGCACCGCTGCAGTGTTCATACCGCCGCAACCGCATGAAATATTCGAGTTGTTATGGTGAAACTAAGAAATATTTTGCTGAAGCTCCGCAACAAATTACACCGTCCAGATTTTTTAGGTTAGCTCGGATATTTATGTGGCGCAGTCGCTAGGATTTACGAACTATTTGTAGATGGAGGTTATTTTTTGAACGATTTTTTTTACACTTTCTCTACCGAAATCGATGAGTCGATTTGAGATGGAAAGACCCAGAGATGTATGTCCAGTTTATGAGCAATTTTAATTTAACTTGATGTATGATATCTACAAATTAATAAAACCCAAAATAAAAACTATAAGCCTTTGAAAACAGCGACGCTATTTTAATAACGACAGTGTTTTCTTTTAACGTTCCACCTGCTCGGTGTGCGAATATTGCCACTTGAAAGTGTATGCGCAGCAGTGGGAAAAATTTAAAATAACGCTTGCAGGAAATGAAATTAAGCACTACTGCAGGATAGCTGCTGCAGTCGATATAAAAGAAAGTAAACATTTATGAATGCGAAGCAACACAAAAAAATTTTCATCTGCATGTTAATGTTAATTGTTATCTAGTATGCATAATATATGTAAATATTTCTAAAATAATATATTATGTGTCTAAAATAGTATATTATGTGTCAAGTTTGATAAACGCCATTCCACCATCCCTATAAACATTTTGACGTAATTTTCACCATTAACATTGCTCGTTATTATTTTAACTAAACCTAACAATAATTGATACTTTAATAGTCTAATGTCATAAGACGTCATTTTGTCGCACGCGGACAATTTATAATTTTTGTAATGGACGAGTCCTACAAAAGGTCTAATTCTATATCTTATTCTATTTTGGAAAAATTCTATAAAAAAATCTAATTTTATACCTTAAATTTAATTTGGTCGAATTTTACTTTAAATAGTTGGTATCACAGTCATTGGTTTGACAGTTAATGTCAAAATCGATTCGCCATGCCGTCTTTAATTTACTTATTTACAATAAGCGGCTGTTAATGTTAAAGAAGAAAAAAAGGATTTTCTTTGGTGTTAAACAAAATTTATTGCCAGAAAAGTCTCGAAAGTACTAGAAAAATCATAAAAATATTATAACCAATATGCAAAATATTATGCTGTTTAAAGGATAGCCAACCTATAAAATCAAAATTTTGGGTGGGATAAAGTATCTCATTACAGCACCGAAAGCGGTGTTATAATGAAGTCATTATGAACGCAAAATAGATAAAATATTAAAATAACTTAAAACCAACTTTAGCCGGTGACTAAAGCCCCATAAAGCCACAACTTGTCAATGTGTATTTAAAAGGATACTTCTCTCTAAGAATGAAATAGTCAAAATTCTACTATTTGAATTAGTACCAGCATTTTTTACTGATAAAATAGTCGTTTTCACTTAAATAGTTATTTTTTACTACGTTTGATTAATTTAAGATTAGTCACCATCTTTGACTATTTCTGAGAGTTAAAAGTAACTAATTTCTTTAATCATTTGCGGCCAACAACAAAGTATTATTTGAATTAAATGCATATACCTAAGCTCCATGGTTAAATGACCCATAAAAACAAACAAAGATGCAAAAAGTTTAGCTCAAAACAGCAACACAAATAATATATTAAACTTTAAAATATTATGAACAATATTTATTGACAAATAAAATTGATTTTTATAAGAGCGGCTGATAGCCGAATGGGTTATGACAACACCTTGACAAGTGGCAGACCTGAGTTCAATCCCCGGCTGGGTCAAAACTTTTTTTAAATTTAAATCTACTAATTTGACTATTTTATTTAGTAGAATTTGACTAATTATTGGTGACTGTTTTTTCGCTATGACAATTTTAAGAGAGCATGTTCACGATAATTATTATTTTAGTATGCATAAAATATGTGAATATTTCTTGATAAAATAAAGTTGTATATTATGTGTCAAGTTTGATCATTAGCAGAATTTTTGGTTTACTTGCGACAAATCTTCTTTAGAAAGACAAACAAAGTAGGTGTTGAGGGAAAACTTATGAAAATTAATCCAATTTGTCCGGGAAACGTTGCATTGCGTTACGCTGTAAATTTTCCGGTAAAATCCGGATAAAGCTCAGGTCCAGAGCGTGTGCAGCATACAAACAAGTGCTCCGGGTTAGGAGCCGTCTCAGATTTGCATTTACTTCAAGTTGCACCAAACCAGCCATTTAAAATGTTTATAAATAAAATACAGCAGTTAATTGGAATAAAATATTAATTACTCTTACCGCATTGTTGCGTAGGAAATTTCCAATAAGTCTATAAAAAATGCTTGACGATAATCAAACTGACGTATGAAATCAGCAACTCTGTCACTAGGGATTTCGTAGTATTAGAGAGATTGGAACATGTAAGATGGCATCTAATAAAGGACCCTGTCGGTATAATGTTTTACACTTCATCAAGTAACCCGAGTAAAACCAAGCCTTCTTGGACCAAAGGTCCCTTTAAATCAAGCATGGGTGGATAAAAGAAAAAGTGCAAAAAGATATTTTAATATAAAGACGCTTTATATCTCAATGATGATCAATTTTATTAACTCTAGAGCTCTATGTATGTACCCTTGCAATCCCCTGTTGTTGCAATGTAAACAGAACAGTGTGTCTGCAGTAGATTACATAAAATTTTCATCAGTAACTGCCTGTCAATCACAACGCGCCCACTAAGTATGCAGATATTTCTAATATACACACCGGCGGAAATATGATTCTCCATGTTTTATTCATGAATGGTTATTTGGTGTGCACAGTGATATTGACATTGTTGGGAATAACAACATAACTTAATATTTGATACAGTGGAAGAAATATTCCCTTTGTACAATCGAGAGCATACACTGCAAGAAAAGGATTTCAGTTTAGTTTTTTGTCAAATTTATAAAAAGTCAATCTAGCTAAGTTGAGATTGTTAAAAAAGTTATATTTATATGTTAAAATAACTTTAGAGAGCGAAAGGTACCACATATATTGGGACTATTACTGTTTGCTGATGATACTGCAGCAACATATTGCAGTAACACTATTGGAACACTCACATCTTGCATAAATTCATCAGGAAAAACATATTTGAATGGTTTGGTAATAATGGACTAAAATCAAATTTAGAAAAAGCTCAATTGATTAAGTTTGGAGAATACAGTTTGGATATGTTGAATGGATCTGTCAAGTTCTTGTGCGTTATCACCAGACGATTCGGAAAGATTGTGTTTTTTATTAATACATATAAAATCATTTAATAATACATTTTTTTTATAAACATTTTCTTTGTTCTAAACAAATTATTAGTTTCTTACAACAAATCATTTGTAATCCTTTACATTTTACTACATCAAGGTAAAAATAGTTTACAGTAATAAAAACCTAATGATAATTCTTAAAGGTAAGGTACCTTTTTGTATATTTTAGTAAGATCCCTCTCATTGCCATTTTCCATTTTAACATTAGTCCGATGAAATGAGCATTTTAATAGGTAATCGAATGCTCTATAAAAAAGGTTTCTTATGATTTTTTCGTAAATCAAGACATTCAAAAGATATCTTGGGACAAAATTTTATAGATTTTCCAGAATAATAAGGATTTTAAAACAAGTAGTACTAATTTTTTTTAGAAATTAACTGATCTACAAAAAAGGTTTCTTTAGTTTTTTTAGTAAAGTTACCTTTTTTTAATAACTAGGTAGGGTAACCACATAGTTATTGGACACTTAAGGAATATTATTTATTTAAAATTTATATATGCCGTTGTTTTAAAGATTTTAGTTTTTTTCTTATAAATACACTCACCGACAAAAAAAACCGGCACCTAAATTTTTTCGACAATTTTGACATGTCATAACTTTTTTATTTTTGATTTTATTGCAATGATTTTTTCGCTGGACTATAGATCAATTCATTTAGATTGCGCTGCAGTTTATCCTGGTTTATATACCAGGGTTAATAAAAATGTTGTTTTTATCCGTTTAAAGTTTAAAACACCCTGTGGAAAAAACATGCAAATCAACCTTTTTCTAAACTGTTTTACGATAAATCTGGATGTGTTCCGAGTTTTTTGTTTTTTACATCATCTGTCCATCTCGTTTCTATTACGAGCTACGCATTTTTAAATGAAACACACGTCACATTTAAAAATATTTTTACTAAAGCTGTATTAAAAGTTGTTTAGAGCACAAACTGAAACGGGTGTGTCTACCTCTAGCCGCAATCACAGCCTACATTCTTCGTGGCATCGAATCAATTAGATTGATTATTTTTTCTTGTGGAATAGCTTCGTATTCTTAATTTAATGCTAACCTGAGCTCTGCTAATGTTGTAGGCTTGATGAGACGGTAACGAACGCGTCTTTTTAATTCATCCCACAAATGATCAATTGGGTTGAGATCTGGGCTGCATGGTGGCCATTCCAACCTCCGAATTCCAACTTCATCTAAAAATTAATTTACTACATGTGCAACATGCGGTCTGGCATTGTCTTGCATGAGTATAAACTCTTCTCCAATGAAAGGGTCAAATGGAATGACAGCTTCATGTAGTATATCTTCAATATATCTATGGGCATTAAGGGCTCCATTTTCTACAAATATTTTAGATGAAGTTGGAAACATTATATAATGTGACATATTATGTTAAGAAATACGCACAAATAATATTTATGAAATATTTTTGACAGTTCAGACACTTCTCCACCAAACATGAAAGCCATCTAAATTTTGAATTAAAAATAAAACTAACAATATCGCTACTAAACGGGCATTACAAAAATGAATATATCTTTTAAAGGAATAAAAATAACAAAACAAGACTAACTGGACTGAAAAGGTTAAGGTGGGGACTACATTTCCTGAAAGTTTCAGATTTTTATTTTTTCCTCAACATAATGATTTCTGAGGGCAAAATTGACTAATTTTAAGAATTATCAATTTTCAATAATTTTTTTAATAAAGAAAATAATAGTCTAGAATCTTAAAATAATAGTTACGTTTTCTATTGTATAAGTACTTGATACCTGAAAAAAATAACTTTCTAGATTTAGTAGAATAGGCACAGGAGCCAGACAAAAATCACAAAAATTGTCAAATTATCATGAATCTTTAGTGGTTTACCATTCTTTTATGAAATTAACTAATTGGATAATAATAATTTATATCGAAAACACATTTACTGAATAGTAAAACAAAATTAAAATCATTTCAATATTTGTCACAGAAAAAAAGTTCTGGCCCACTATAAGAGAGTAAGAAATTGACACGATTTCAGATTTCTAAAGGGTGCCGATTTAAAGTAAAGAATCCAAAAATTAAAACGGCAACGGATTTTCATATTTGATACCTAAAAGATCATCCTCAATTTTTTTTATCAAAATAAAAAACCAAGCAGCGCACCCCATTTGGTGTTTTTATTTGGAATGACTCATAAACAAAACCAAAATTATCGATCACGTACCCAAATTGTTATGAAAAACAATAAAACACAAAGTGCAGGCAGATAAACTGTTTGTTCGCCAGGTCTTTCTCGAGCAAGCACAGACTCACTTATCAGTAGTTTAGTGTTCCAGTGACTCGATCCACATAATAAATGTGCCGAAGCTGCTCAGGTGTGCTGCACATTCGCCTGCAGACTGCAGCAGCCAAGAGACCATAAAGGAATACTAAATGACGAATTTGTGTACCGTGTGTTCTTCGTAATCCTTGCGACGACGCGTCGTCGTAAACTTTTACACGAGCATGAATGTTTTATAATGATGCGTAGGTACCTACTACATGCTTTAGAAAGAAGGCAGCTCCTCAGGGGAGCCAGGGTGAATATTTTATAAGTTGCGCGACGTATTATGGCACTATTTCATTTATATTAGAATATGCTTTGTGACTTGCAAATGTACAAGGATTAACAACCGTGGGTACTTCAGCGCTTCTTATTAATTCAATAATTTTCACCGAGAGGCACTCCTTTGATACCAAAGAATCTTAATTGTACATATAATTTTAATCAGTTTTTAAAGGACTTATGTTTTCAAATCAACTATTCTCAAGAAGTTATAGTCCAGTCAATATTTTTTTCAGTTTTTTGTGAATACCTTGGCCTTTTTTATAAATGTTCCTATAATTTTTGTCTTAAGTGTTTTTTGTTTATACAAATAATTAAAAAAATATACACACAATTTTTTTTTATTGTGAACCTACACTCCGTGATCGATAATTTTGGTTTTGTTTCTGTTTTTTAAAGGACCGATAAAAAATTTGTATTAATGAATAAAAATTTGAATAAAGAATAATCTGCTTTCCTATTATGTAGTCAATTTAAGTTGTCCCATACTTTTTATAATACCTAAAACCATGGTTTTAGGCATAAAACAACCGTAAATTTGTTAGAATTTAATTTTTATGGTCAAATTTAAAAAACGCCAACCTAGCAAAACCAATGCTTTTATAAAGAAAACTGGGCATTGATAGCTATTGGTAACGGTTGTTTATTTGTAAATTTAAAAAAAAATACGTGCTCTGCTATTTGTCTGAACTTTCGAAACTACACCACAGGAACATATGAACATACAGGGTGTTATGTAATTAATGTTATATATTAAAATGGGTTGTTCCTTAAAGTCCATAAAAAAGCACCTGAAACTTTTTTTTCTACATTCCAAAGTCTAAAAATAATTTATAATAACCTTTATCCTACCAAAAAGTACGCCACTGATCGACTAGGAACTTTAGGCTAATCTGGTTGCCTAATTTAATTTATTATGTTATAGTTGGTAACAACAGTGTTTCCAAAAACTGTCAAAAAAGTTGACAAACATTGTTTAAATTTAGCTTAATTACAAAAATGACAAAATCAACAATGCAAATTGTCAATTTGGCGTTTTTATTAATTGTTGGTTATGTCATTTTTGTACTGAAGGTAAATTCCATGGAGCCTACACAAGGAGTCCGAACTTAATAGGGAAAATTGACAAAACCTGCCCTCTAAATTGCACAAATTAAGTCTTTTTTTTTCACCACCAGCGTTTCGGGACAAATTAGTCAATTGTTTCAGATTAAACGAAGATTCTTGTTTTTCGGACTCCTTGTGTAGGCTCCATGGTAAATTCAAAAGAAATCTGCCAACTTTTATGACAGAATCTAGTGCATTTCTTTCAAATTTTAGGTTAGGTGCTTAAATTGTAAATATCTTAACTAAGGGAAGTGTTTTTGGATTTATTTACACAAATTAAATGTTTAAAGTTTAACCTGTGAACTAGTCCCAATTTCATTTGAGTAAACAGAAAGAAAAAAACTGATGAAAAAATTAATTTTGTGGTTATGGATTTCAAATTTCAAAGGTACTAAATTTTCTAATCATTGCTTAAGCTAATAGCTGGATGAGTAAATAAATACAGAAGGGTATTAGAGCTTTAAGGGCATAAAACTTTACTATTTATTGAGTTTTTATTTATTTTTTTCAATAAAAATTTTTAGTAACAATTTTTTACATCTGGCAACGCGCAGCTACTTTGTTGGTTGGTATCTATGTACTCACAAAACACAAGTGTGCAGAGATAAACCAAGTGTGTAACCAGTGGCGTATCAAAAAAAATATAAAAAACTTCTAATGCATATTTTTTCTTTATCTTTGGAAAAATATTTTTTTAAATATTGTAAATGTAATGTAAATGAGTATTTTAGAGACTTTTTTAATATAATATTTTGTGGTGAAATTGCACAAATTGTGGCACATAATAACACAACATTTTTTAATAATAATTTCTGCAAATTATTTAAAAATTTTAATAATTTTTGGGATGCGAGGGTGGTAAAAAGGAAAATAAATCTAAATTATTAATTTAGATACCTATGTATTCAGCGACTTGTATAAAAAATATGGAAAATAGAATACCTATACTTAATATAAAGTGACACTGACAACATAAATATTAAGATATAATTCAACATGTGCGTCTCCACTTATAATAGTACAAATGTCGATAGATTAAATATGTATTCAGCGACCAACACAAAAATTTTGTGAGGATAGAATTAAGTTAATAAAAACTAAAAACATAAATTACAAACTAAAGTAAATAGTAAGCTGATCAATAATGTAGCACAGTAGAAACATAGAAACACTTTTTATCCTCATTTGATCACCAGGTCATAATTATTAATTTATCCCAGTCCCTGAACAATTTTGCAATATCTACCTACATATTCGGAAAAATAATATTCAATAATTTCTCACCAGAAATGTGGTACTAACCTCACAACCTAACACTAACTAAAACTGCAAACTGATGATGCCGAGATTATTTCAATCGGGAAATCATTTCATTGGTTATCTTAGGTGGTGCTTCTTCCGAAAAAATTGTCCAATATTGTAAAATTTGTAAACTTGGAGAATTCTGAATGTTAAAGTATGTTAGCTGGCTGGAAATCTTCAGAAATTGCTGAACAATCAATCACCAAGAAACTTAAAATTTTGAAGCATCTGTTCAAATCAACTCAATTAATGAATGATTCTTTAACATCATCCTCAAGTGATAAAAAAAAGGAAAAACATCACAACGTAAGATATCTGCTAAAGTTTTGCAAAGGACAAATTCGATACGCTGTTTTGAATATTAATAAAACATCTCAATATTAGTTGGCAAGAAGCATGCCAAAAGGAAACATGATATAAGCTTATGATTAACAGATGCCATCTACGTGTTTATTTTTCTTCTTCTTATTTTTGTATACACGATGGATGGAAAGAAAATCTAGGCGGCGTATAAAGTTTCGATAATTTATTCAGCGTTCGTATTGATGTCGTACGAATCCTAAATAAATTGTGATTGAAATATGAGATGGAAATATATTAATTAAAAACGACTAAGATATTAATAGATACAAGATTCTTATAGAAGGAAATGATATAGGATTTCATACAGTATGGTTATACCGACAAGGGTATATGTACTTGGTGGTTTTCGCTTTTAATTTTTTTGTTCGTTATTTCAGATTTTCATGTATTTAAAGCTTTCCTCGGATGACATCATTTCATCAACGCTCTTAGATCTTAAATTTAGAAGATGTTTAGATCCATTAATCTCCATTATTTCGGTACATTTTCGCATCGCTTCCGCAATAAACATCGGTTTTAGTTTAATTAAAGTTGCGTTGAAGTAATTTGCGAATCGATTTAGCCCTTTCAACTACGAAAAGGAAACTTATACACACGTCTATCGAGCAGAGGAATTATGCGGGGGTGTATCTCCTCTAAATCACGGCGATGGAGGGAGGAAGGAGGGTTGGAAACTAGGAATCAATTAATCCGTGGAATTAAAACTAGTTAATCTCTGAAAAGGCTCGGTAGTGTTTGTGAATCCGTGTCGGATACTCTTAAGAACAAACAATTTAATTGCTACCAGGGTTTATGTACGTTTAAGACACTGAAGGCAGGATTTAGTGGAGTAAAAGAGACTTAATTACTTTGATTATTATGAGGTTCAGCATTGGAAATTTTTTTAAATTGTACTTTCTTTTTTGCAGATACGAATAGATTATGAAATTCTGAATTCAAGTTCGTATATAAAATATAAATTCTCAAATGACTTAGGAAACATAACACACAAGTGGCATACAATGTTTTATCCAACAAGTGGAAAAAATCGTTTTTTATGAGATAATAATTAATAAGTTTTGTGAAAAAATCAAAGCTACTTGCGTCCCAGTACCCTATAAATGTCAGAATGACTTGACAGTGACTTTTTTACATTTTGGTCAAAGTAGGTTGTTTGTTGGGTTGCGACGGGCATGATGCATTGTTAGCAAATGTTTAAATAAATTTTGACACTTGTCAGTTTTCCCTGCAGAAAAGGGAAGTTATTTTGAAGAAACAAACGTATAGAAAATGGAGGAAACCGATGAAAATTACGTTCCTGAGGATATCCTTACGGAAGCGGAAGAAGCACCGATGCAGATTTTCCCAGTAAAGTCCCGAGGTGCTTACGACAAGGAGTTCAAAATGTTTGAGTATTGGATGAATTCACGGAAGATAAAAGGTATCGATGAAAATGTTCTATTAGACTATTTTTTACATTTGCAAAAAAATTAGCCCCATCGTCGCTATGGACCAAATACTCGATGCTTCGCTCGACCTTTATAAAAAAATCGACATTTCAAAATATGGCAAACTAACGAGCTTTTTGAAAAGCAAATCACAGGGATACAAACCAAAGAAGTCCAAGACATTAGAACGACCTGAAATAGAGAAGTTGATGAAAGTGGCTTTGATAATGGGGATTAGCGGTGCTTGTAGATGCGATGAATTGGTCAATTTAAAAATAGAAAATATTCAAGACAAAGGGAAATATTTTTACGTAGTTTTGCCAGACACTAAAACCAAAAAATTGAGAAGTTTCACCATACTTGAAGAAGGATTTCCAGTCAACCCGATCAATTTGTGTAAAAAATACATGTCTTTGAGACCAAAGAATACTAGTTCTAGCCGCTTTTTTGTTTTTTACAAAAATAGGAGGTGTACCAGCCAGTGTGTGGGAATAAATACGTTGTCGAAGATACCTTCAAGAATTGCAATGTTTTTGAAATTGGAGGAACCAGCGCTCTAGACCGGTCACTGCCTGAGAAGGTCTTCGGCGACTCTTTTGGTCAATGCAGAGGCTAAAATGACTACTTTGAAGCGTCACGGAGGATGGAAGTCCTCGACGGTAGCAGAAGGATACCTAGAAGAATCGGTGCATAACAAAATACAAATTGCAGAAAAAATACAAGGTTCTAATGCGTCGGCGTCTTCCAGCACTATCAGCAGCTGTACCGATATGGGAGCGTCTGGTTCCAATGAACCAACGAATTTTACAATGACTTAAAATTCGAATAAACCGTTAGCGTTTTCCTTTAATTTTAATATTAATGTGAGTTCTGCTTGTAATAGTAATAAATAAATAGAATACTACTTTAAATATGAACGTGAGTTATAATCCATAACTTCGCTCAACTGTGGTCCTTCGTTACGCGTCTGCATTCAAACTTTGAGCTCAGCACAAAAAAAACAATTTTTTTACACCTTGCTTTAATTATATTCTCTAAAACAAGGCAGTGATTAAACAAAGTTTAGCAAGCAAAACATAATTCAATTAAAAACAGCATCTTGCAACATGTAAATTTCTATTCTTGAAGTGGCAATTGTATCCGGACAACATTTAACTCGCAGACACGATTTTGCATTTCTTGAAGACATTACGAAAAAATAAAATACATCTTGTTTATGTTTATCTGCGAGAGTAATCCTCCGTCTCTTAAATTTGTCGTTATTTTGTACAGTTGAGTCGGGATTTAATATAAGACTGTATTTTGTCTGGATTAAGGCATAAAGCAATCATAATTTCGGGATCGCGGTCGTTGGAAAATAAAGAACTGATGAGTTGGTGTGATGAATCTGAAGTTTATGTTTCAATAATATATTTTTTTTTCAAGCGGCCATGATGTACAACCTTATATGCCTGTATAGAGATAGTTGAAGTGCGTCTTTTTCATTAGCGGCAGACAAAAAACTCAAAAAAGCCTAGGGATAGAAGTAAATCCATAGGTGTCTCAATAGACGTCAAATAATAAAATTAATTTAGCATTTCATACAAAGCAATCACGTTGTATTAATTATAATCGCACGGAATATTTAGTGATTATTTATTAAATTTTAATTGAACGATATAAAGAACAACTATATATATAAACTATAGTTTATTAGAATAATATTATGATGATAAACGAGTTGCCAATGTCGGAACTCCAAACAAATGTGAGTACGTCAAAATTAATTCAAGCGCAGCATTTTGACAGAGCAGGGTTTATTTTTTGTTTAGGATATTTATCGGCATTGTAAGTAAGGGTTATAAGTTTTTTTAGTTTTTATCAATAATTTCTAATGCTTTTAGCCAAAATTTTATACCACATGAGTTAAGAGTAAATAAAATAATTCCATTGCTTATCCTATTTATATTAGGCCCTTGAAAAAAAATTGTATATGTTATTTGGAGTAGAAGCTCTTTTTGTGCTTCGTACAGTTGCCTGCCTCAGCTACGCTTCGGCCGTCAATCTCTGTACTCACCACAAAAAGAGTCGCTTCTACTCCTTATGACATTATCTACTATTTTTAAATTTATACGTTGCCTTTTATCAAAATTAGGTTTTTTTTAACCCTATAATAAAATCGTTTACCCTTTTAGTGTAATTCAACGTCATTTCACGCGAGACTTGGCGCACGCTTAGGTTATCGCAATTTAATAAAGCTAACGAAGTATGTAATGTAACAAAAATTCAACAGCCACTTTTCATTAACTTTTCAATGGATATAAATTTAAATATCAGCAGTTTAATGCTTGTTAACCTTAATGAAAATATCGCAAGATTGTTGGAAATTAATTTGCCTTACTTTGTTTGAATTCTACAGGGTGTACCAAACGAAATCTAAATCAAAATTAAAAAAATTGTGAGATTTTCGGCAACGTTTGTAAAAATTAAGTTTAAAATTGAAATTATTGGACCAGTTTCATAAAAACTTATTAACAAATAAAAATGTAAGAAAAATTAATTAATTAAAGAAGACAGTTATCGGACACTTTATAGTTATTGTTATCATTAGATGACGTTGTAAACAATTATAACTAACTATAACTAAAGTTAAGCCGTTTTTGAGATATAGTCAATTCCATATTATATGTAAAATTGATTATATTTCAAAAATTTATAACTTTTGATGACATTTTCGCATTCAGCGAATAATATTTCATAGGAATTGACTGCTAAATGTCCTGGATACAAATTGCTGTTGATTTTTCATTTTCAGAGAGTAAGTAATATAGTAATTTCTTCACAGGACATCTTGCAGAATAACAGTGATTTAAATACGGTGCATGATAGAAAAAATAAAAAACTAATGGCAACAAAATTAATAAATTCGGAAAATACTTTTAACATACCACCCGAAAAAATATTAGATATATATAAATCATCCTGTTCCGGCCTAAACATTATAAATGCTTCACAAACTAGAGATACCACAATGATATTTGCACCAAACTATTTCAGTAGTCAGACCATGGAATTAGTAGTTAGGTACCTTCAGAATCTAGAAAAGGGATGAGGAATCCGAGAAAGAAATATATGAATGAAAATGAAATAAAAAAATTACCTAAAAGAGCAATTTATCTTTAAAAAATATTTAACAATTTTTGATATTTGATGTTAAGTTGTTATGTTTATATAAAAATTGTATGGTCCATGTGTCCAATTACTATATAAAATGTCCAATATTAATATTATATATTTTATATATGTAATTATAAATTTTACCTAGTCATAAAAAGTAACTATATAAAATGTCCAATATTAATATTATATATTTTATATATGTAATTATAAATTTTACCTAGTCATAAAAAGTAAAAAAAAAAACTGAAATTTTCTAGTTATGTAAAATTTATCCAAATAATACAAAATATAATTTCCTTTGCAGCCAATACAAAAATAGATTTTAAAAGCGCTTTTAAAATAGTTTATAATCCGATTACAGTATGAAGCGGCGTAAAATAAAAAAAAACTCGTTACACAAAACGGTTTTTTAAATTCCTTATTGAAAAAACGCATCCACTAATTTATCAATCAATGCCAGCCTAATCTAATAAACGATTCGCTTCCCTAAATCGATTAAAATCGCAAAAAACCGGCACAAAAAATTATCGGTGCATTTTTCAAAGTTACACAATTACCGCTGTAAAATATTAGTTGTACTTTGTGCTGGTTTTCCGTCGTTTATTTAACGGCTTATGTCAATGATAAAATATCCAGGAATAAAATCCCATTCGGGCGTTAAATCGGGGCATATTGAAAAATTATTGCCGCGTTGTAAAATGAAAACGATACACTAAACTCTATCAATATCGAAAGTTGCCTGCTTGGTCTGTCTATTGCAATATTTCTTGTAAAAGGACCGATAACTGTGATACAATGTTGCTGCTGCTGGAAATGCTGGTTTATGGGATAAAAATGTTCGGGAAGTAGCGCAAATATTTGCAGAAAATCGTGGATAAACAGTGAAATATACTAGTTTATTAAAGTTATCCAATTGGGTCATTGTAAGTACTATTAATTATGGCATGCAATTTTACTTTTTAATCGTAAATGTTTTAAATGTAAAAAAAAGTTTTTTTTAATAATTTTAATTAGGTATGTCTAACATAATTTCAATTTTCGGAGGTGTCTTGACGTTTTTTAGTATAGCTTAAAATTTAATTGATCGATTTGGTCAAACAAGCCCTTAAATTGAAGGTATTTGAGCCCTATAAAACTTTCTTTTACATACTTTCGATATCGGATAAGTATTTTAACGCTATAGCGATTTTAATTACTTGAAAAATTCGTTTATGTGGCAAAAATTGAGGTCGAAAATTTACATATCGTCCTGGGAAAGGTTTAAAACAAACAGATCTCCAGTTTGATTTTCGTGAAGCTGACATTTTTACAAACAAAACAAACTAATGTTAATAAAAATACATGAAAAAATTACGAAATTATGAATTTTTTAGTGGAAGAAAAAAATACAGCTTTTTGACGATTTTTCTTTTATTTTGTAATATGTTTACTCTTTAATAAAAACCTAAGAAAAGTGCCTTAAGGCTTAAAGAAAAAGTATAATACTTACCAAATTAATACTCAATAAATACCAATATGTTAAAAGGATGTCCATACCCGACATATATTATACAAGATATATTTTTTAATGGTTTTTTTTTACAAGAGACAAGAAAAAAAAATATATTCTTTTTTTTTGGGACACCCTAATATACACCTTAAGATAGGATGGTGCGCATGTTGGGCGGGGCTTAAATACGTCACCTGATGAGTGTTTTTAAATCTTTAACGTGCTTTTTAATTATCTGCTGCTAAAATTCTTGTTTTTGGGATGCTGTTGGATGTTAATTTGCTCTATTTTTTGTTTAACTTGTTGTTTTTGTGTTCGGTAAGGTTCGAATTACTTTTCAGTGTTCAAATTATTGTTATTGCGTTGTGTTAACCTGTTCTGTTTGTTTATTATTGTTTTTGTTTTGCGTTAACTTGTTTTGTTTGTGTTTTAGTTTGTTTTGCATTTATTAAAATGCGGTGTGGCATATTTGCATGCAATTTGGACAACCAGTCCAAGAAAAACCCTTTAAATAAAAACATTAAATTAAATCGATTCCCGAAAAACTTTGATTTGTGCAAACAGTGGTTAAATGCCACAAAAAGAATAGACAATATTAATGTTAAGACCGCTTCTGTTTCCTATAAACATTTTCTTGACAGACAATAAGTTTAATTTAAAACACCAACGCTTAAACTACAGCCCTAAATGTCATTAAGGACTGATAGCATCTATTATCCATATTATAACACTTTCTTTAATATTAAGTTTAATAAAAACGCACTATGTCCAGATATTTCTCTATTTTCTTTGATAATATTACTAATATATTTATTATTCGTGTATTCGCACGGCAACTACTCATCAAGTGACGTCATGCGCGACACGAACCAAAATTCGTACACGGGAGCATCCAGCCCTGTATATTATATATCAATAATTTACGGCAGTAGGTCGGATACTTGTAACATTAATAATATAAATACATACACCCTTGATTTACTTTTTATTTTCAAGCCTAATGGTTGTTATATTAACCTATACCTACATTTTTATTAATATTATGGAAAATTTGTCACACGACATACAGCCGCCTGACGCCTCTCTACCAATTGGATCACCCATTTTTAATAACATAAAAATGGATTACTGATGAATTCTCAAGATAATTCATTGCTTACAAGTTGACAGCCAGTAAAACATTGCATTGATCTAAAACTTGTACGTTTTAAGGAACCATTTTGCTTAAGCCAGCCATACGACCCAAATATAAAATTATATTTTAAAAGGCACCGATTTTGATAATTGTCATAGATTTTTTATCCAAATAAATGTTTCTCTTTATTTACCTTTTCGTTTTATTACTACCACCAATAGGTTTTACTCAAATAATTGCATTAATTTACACTAGAAGTTTGCACTAAAAGAGTAAAAGTACCTTTCTAAAATTAGAACTTTTCCAAGGTAGTGTTAATTTACACTGAACAAAAGTGGGATTTTACCCAGGAAGTGTAGAAGTACACGATTTTAGGTAAATTAACACTTTTTAATACAGTGTAAAATTACTTTATCCTTAGTGCTATAGTGTAAAATCATACTTGCTTACTTGAGGAAAATTATTGTAGTGTTATAAAACTACACTATTTAGTGTGGACCTGTGTGAACTCTAATTAGTGTTGCCTAGAGTTGATTTTTTTTACTGTGTAAAAATGTAAAATATTTATTTTTTAGAGGGGCTAAAAAGTATAATGACCCATATACTTTAAGATGTTTCTTTTGTTTTCAAATCATTCATTACACGCATGTAAAGGTTTGTCTTCCATCTGGCGTCTGTAAAATCTTTTCCGTCCCGAAATACCTTCCCGTACGTACTGCATGTTTTTTCTTCTTATAGTCGGTCCCGCGGCTCTCGTTCGCTCTAAACTTAGAGCGAAGCCGGTTAATTGCGCATTGACCAGATGCAGCACCAAAGCGGTAGAGCGCGCCAAACTATAGTTTATAATTGAATTAATAACGCCGCTCGCTTCTTTTTAAATGCTTTATTGTTTTGGCAACGCGCCACTTTCATTCATTATTGAAGTTTGAGTAAGCAACGTGGTACAATTGTTGCACGAAAAATGCATCAAAACGATTGTCAAAAAGTACGGCATTTGTGTTGTAACATACCTACACAGAGAAAAAAGATGTTTTAATTCAAACAAGAATGTTTGTTTAATTTTATTCATTACATTAAAAAAAATATAAATTTAATTCAAAAACATTTCTTTAAAAAGAATAATTGTCTTTATTTAAAAGGAACAAGCAAATTTATTAAAATACCTATATGTTTAAAACAAAGTACCTGACTTTTATTTCAAAATTGCACTTATTCTGATTAAATAAAAGTTGACTTTCTTAAATTATAAAAACAATTTACTTGTTTTAAAAAATTAAAAAGTTTAAATTAAACAACAAATATTATTTTTTTAAAAACATGGTTTAATTTTAAAATATAATTTTGATTTAATTCAAAAAAATTAATTATTTAAAATAAACAAATAATTATTTAATTTAAACAAATTATTATTTAAATACAAACAAATTGTAATTTGATTTAAAGCAGAGGTTTATTTAAACTTTTTTGCTCACGTCGAAGTAGCATGACTTGCATCCTATTGGTTGCTGTAAATCAGGCGACTGCAGACACCCAATGGGCTTTCCATTTTGAATGTACGTGATTTTAGAGATTGCAATTTAGAGCAGGGTGTTGATGAGAAGTGTTGTGTGGCATTATAATAAAATAATAAATAATTTTATAATATTTTATACTATATAGTATAATATTTTATACTATATATGGAGGACCTTTTAAAGGAATGGGGGCTTGAGAAATTTATTCCTGTTTTTAAAGGTAAGTAAGTAATTTAAATAACTACTTGGAATGTATAATTATTATTTGCGGGCCCTGGTGGATTTATGCAGCACACATTAACATTAAGTTAAAATTAACATAAGTATTTTTTAAGTTAGTGAAGTATTTGTATATTTTAGGGTTTCCTATATGTATTTATAAGACTTTTATGCAATAAAGATTAGTATTTATTCATAAAAAATTTAATTTATTTTTGCTCCCCAATATACCAATATACTAGATTAGATGAAAAAAAACATTATTAATTAAAAAAATATATTTTTTAATCTGAATAAATAATTTTTATTAATTCAAATATAATAATTATTTAATTTAAATAAATAAATCTAAATTAAATTAATTAATTCTTCTTAAATTTAAATTTGATATACATAACATTTATTTAATTCAAATAATATTTTTTCTCTGTGTACGCTTCTGCTTCCGCAACTGCGGAAGTTCTGCACACTTTTCACATCCGCTTCTGCATCTGGTTCCGTATTTTTTTATATTGAAAGTTTATCGAAACTTTCTAGAAATAGCGAGATTGACTATAAGCACGCTTGTTGTACTCATACTTTTGCTCCCCTCCGCAAAAATTACTATTGACATCTGCAGATGTTTCCGATTTTGCTTTCATAACACAAATATTTTTTTACTGTGTTTTAGGTGAATATATTGAGATGTCCCCCAAGTGAAAATGATTATTTTTTATTTTTGGTTGTTTCACTGTTAGTCTAGAATGGAGTTTTTGGGAAGCCACCAGGTCTATAGACTATAGTAATAACATTACATAAGTGGTTCTGCACTAATGCAAGAATTTTAAGAAGTCATACATTTTGAATATTAGAGGTTCACGGAGGTTAGGATTTCTTATGTTTTTTTATGTTATATTTGAAATAAGTTATTGTTTCGTTTGACACCTTGATATTTTAAAAAAATACAATTGTACATGCATAAAATATTTATAAAAAAATCTACTTACACTTCACGGTGGATAGGTTTTTAAATAGCAAATTAATAAACCTAAACTTTTGAATTATAAAACAGCAACACTCTCATCTGCATATAAATTCTAACTGACCTTCAGGAATCACATGCGTCTATAATGTCGTAAACAAAGGTTTTTGCATATTTAAAATGATTAAAGCGCCATCTGTTGCATAAAATTTAAAGCAAAAACAGATTCACGGAGGATAGAATTACTTTTTGTAACACCTACATAAATGGTTATAAAAATTATTTCTTTTAATTTTTAATAATATTTTATATTTGAATGTGTTTAATTTACTTAGTGAACTGACATTTTTAGTATGCTTTTACTACCTCAGATATTTGAAAACATATAGGTTAACCTAGAAAGAGTAACAGTCACGGAGGATAGGTTTAAGATTTAAAACATTGTGAAAAATAATTAATTGCGGTTAATTGTTTTGGTTTATTTCAGGAATAAAAAATAGACTGTGTGTCATAAAAAAATAAAAACAAATTATTACCATGTAAATTTTTCGATTAGTAGGCAAAAAAGTGCATATATATGCACTTCATCTCATTATGCAAATGCCCACGTCATTACTATAGTTTGAAACAAAAATATATGACTTTTATTGAAACATTAACGTCTCGAACGCATAACAACGTTATAAACATAAAAGTTAATCACACATGTTTGTTAATGTATCACCAATACCCACATGACATAAAAAAATTCTTTACAACTTTCTCAATGTAAATAAAATGATATACAGCCGTATGCAAATTCGATAATAACCATAATATTAATCCCACTAATATTTCATAATCATATTAATGATTGAGTTATCATTCCCGTTTCAGAAAGCAATAAGGCTATGTGTGGGTGATTGTGATATTAAATGAAGTTTCAGTAGCGAGAGGCACGTGGCACACGTGACCAAACGTATCTGTTGCATGCGGCCGTCACAACAAATCATGAGGGCCAAATTTTATTAAATATAAGTACCCTCTTATGCAGTAAGCAAGTCTATCCGAAAATTCTCTGAGAACGGTTTGGATGACTTATTCACAAATAAAGCGACATGCTTAACGAATTTCATTTTTCAAGTCTTCTAAATTTTATGGTCTGTTGATTGTAGACTTTTGATTTAAGGTAGCTTCATAAGAAATAATCAAGAAGGGTGAGATCTGGAGATTTTGCTGGCCACTCTATCGGTCCTCGCCTGCCAATGAACCTCTCAGGAAAAAATGTCAAAAAAGTAGTAAGAGGTGCCCCGTCATGTTGAAACCAAATGGTAGATATGGACCTTCATTCTTATTGGGAAACATTTGTGCTAATGTTGATAGAAGAGTGTTTTGCAAAAATTCCAAATACATTTGTCCTGTCATATTCTCCTCAAAGAAGAAAGGACCTAAGACGTAATACTGAGCGTTGACAATAAAGAATATTTCTAAAAAGTGTACAGATCAGTGTGGTATCAATGTGCTCATCATGGTTTAAAAATTGTCACTTTAATGCGTTTTAATTTTAATTCTGAAAACAAACAGTAAAATGGCCAGTGTCCAATTACTGGTTGGTAAAAAATGTAAATTTCTATTATTGGACATATGTCCAATATCATACTCTTTTTGTATCCCGGACATTTACCACCCAATTCTTAGATAAAACTGTCCCCTGAATCCGAAAAGACCGTCAAAAACTATAAAAGTTAAGCAGTTGTTGAGATATAGTCAATTCCATATTATATGTGAAATTGATTATATTTTAAAAACTGTTCTACTTTTATAACGTTTGACGACATTTTCGTATTCAGCAAATAATTTTTCATAGGAATTGACTGCTAAATGTCCTGGATACAAATTGCTGTTGACGAGAATTATTAGTGGCTGCTTTTTCGCTATGACATTTTTAACTAATTCATTTTTAGAGAGTAAGTAATATATTGATTTCTTCGTCACAGGACATCTTGCATAATAACAATGATTTAAATACAGTGCATGATAGAGAACATAAAAAACTAATGGCAACATAATTAATAAATTCGGAAAGTACTTTTAACATACCACCCGAAAAAATATTAGATATATATAAATCATCCTGTTCCGGCCTAAACATTATAAATGCTTCACAAACTAGAGATACCACACTTAATGATATTTGGTAACTATTTCAGAAGTAAGACCAAGGAATTAGTAGTTACCTTAAAAATCCGGAAAAGGGATGAGGAATCCGAGAAAGAAATATATGAATTATATGCTATTTACAAAAACGAAATAAAAAAATTAATATCCTTTTTATGTATTTTAATCTTTAAAACAACGGCATAAATAAATTTAAAATGAATAATATTCCTTAAGTGTTCAATAACTATGTGGTTTAAAGTATAAATGATCAATCAGAAGGTGTTCAAGATTTAGCAATTTTTGCAATTTTTCCACAAGCAGTATCCCCTAATTAATATTATTCAGTCGCCCACCCCCTTGTGTCGGCGGCCGGGCTTATTAAAAACCGCATGCATATTGCATGGTCTCTGTAGCCGTGACTAACAAAACAATCACATGCCGGAACAGTTTGGCGCTTCGCGTTTGTTCTCCCGGCACTAGCGCGCACACATTCATCGCAGACGGCGCGGCGGCGCACAGACAGGTATTTTTAGGTGAAACGTGGCCAAAACTCAATTTTGTTAATTTTTATTACCAGATCCAAGATTGCGTCTCAAATCAGATAGATAACATGGCTATCTTTTGGTGTAGTTGCTACCTGAATTGGCCATCCCAGTCCGCGGTACCAATAGCTACAACTTAGCGCTTCTTTAAACAATAATAATAATAATAATAATAAACTTTATTGCGTAATATACATAATATACAAAACACAATGGGTGTAAGCTCAGCATAGCTGGTCTACCGCTTAAACTATAACTTAGAAATAAACAAATATAAATAAAAAACAACAAACAAATTTGAACAAATATTTCTTTGGTTGATTAAACTTTGCTTTTTAAGGTCTTTTTTAAATGTTATCATAGAGACATCTAAAGAAAAAATATTTAGGTTTTCATTTATAAATTTAGGCGCCAAATATTGAAAACAATTTTGAAATTTAGCAGATTTATGCTGGGGAATTGTATAAAAATTAGTTTGTCTTAAATTAACATTGTGCATGGCGGACCTTTGTTGCAATAAAATAAATAAATAAGATGGTTCACCTGTTTTTAAAACATTAAAACTTAAAGTGCCCAATTGACAGTTAAAAACATATTCGCATTTTAAAATATTTAGACTTACATAAATCGTACGTCTTCGTTCGCGATACTACACGAAAACACAAATTTTCGCCGTGTTGTTTTTTATATACAAATACAAATTTGTTTTTTTTTAAACAAACATTTGTATTTTAAAATATACACAACACCTCGCAACGGCATCCGACCCACGTTTTATTAATCTTCAGGACATCTAGAAGAACTGTAGTGCGATCTTATAAGATTTTTAGGTAGATGGATATATTTTTTTATTTTTTAAAGGGCGCAAAAAAATTAATATATGTTTAATTTTATTTTTTATATTGTATTACTTGCGTGTAAGTAGCTACTTTGTAATTTTTTTATGAATAAATTTTTTAATACATATGGGTGATTCTACAAAAGTTGGACAACTTGATGTAATCAGTCAATAGAGTAGGTATTTTAATATTTTTGTAAATATTTTAGTATATTACAAAAGATCCAGGTTTTTTTAACTTGTCCATCCAATTTTAATGTATTTTTTCAAATGCACGTTTGTAGAAAAACATAATAAATATTCAAAACATCAGTACCTTGGCGTGTCACAACTCCTGAATCAAATATTTGAGTGGTTTTATTTTAAAATATATTCAATTTATCTTAAATTTTTCAATTTCACTACAAATTATAAAACATTAAAAAATGTATTTTTCATATTTTATCATAGATTCGAATAATAGCAATTTTAATAATCTTTGTACGCTTTTACCCGTCAGTTCTGTGTCCAATGTTAAAATTCCTGCGAAATATTGAAGTTTAAACGTCAAGTCCTCGTTTTAACTCAAGTGTTGGTAAAAAATTACCTACAGAGCCCGCCCTTTGCACGACAGTCATCTTGAAAAACAATGCAAGCGGCGAAGTTGTAGTGAATGCACGTATAGTTCCAGTCAAAATTTCAGTACTATGATGAGTAGTTTTATATATTTCATTGTAATTTATGTAAGGCTATATGTTATTTATTGATAAGTAGCATCCACTAATAAAAAATATCAGTAAAATACTAAATTCCGAATTATAATCTCAAATTTGTATCCCATTCATCAGTACCGTGTCGTCAGTTCCATGTTCGATGTTTCGGTTATCTTTTTTTCGCAAACTTCAATTTAAATTCTGCTTGCGCAGAACTTGTTTATTTAATGTCATTATAAACTCATATAAATTTGGTGTGGGGCCCATATCTAATAATTGAGATATCGGTATACCCAAAATCCACCAGCCGCCACTAATGTGTGGTATTATTTGATTTTAAGATATTTAATGTATAATATGCTCAAAGTTGCAGTAAATATTATATTTTCCAATAAATTATATTTTTAATTAGTACCCTGGTATACTCGTTACTTCCCTTGCATTCAAATTTAGAAAACACAGATATTTCAGAAACTGTTTGAAAAAGTGACTGGCCCGGTCTGGAACAGTATATTTATTATATTATGTATGTTCTCATAACAAAATACTGTTTAATTTTCTCTGAAAACAATATAAACAAAATGAGGCCAAAAGTTCGCAACTTTTGTAGAATCACCCATAGATTTTTTTATTTCTGGTAAAAAATACCCAAGTAGTATTACTTGTATACCCTTAGAAATACGTTTTTTAGTCATTTGCTACCCTTTTGATGCAGAAAAAGTGCCAAATATTTTTGGCCACCTTTTAGGTCAAAATACCTGCCTGTGCGGCGGTGGCGGCGGCGGAACGCTTTTGTTGTTGTTTTGCTCATGATGATCGCGGAGGCCACGATTTGAAATGTGCACCTCGTACTCTACAGCATTGTTTCTATGACGCGGTCAGAGGTTGGAACTGATTCCCATGAACCTAAGCTTAATTTGCAATTTTAGAAATATGATAGTTTACATTATGAAATGTTTCGATAATAAAAATAATAAATATATATAAAAGGTACTCCATTATTCTTTTAGTTTTTGTGATTAAAGTTTAGCACTTAACTATGTTGTAACAGAAAATTAAAAAGTTAATTTTTTATTTAAATCAAAACAAATGATGGTCAAAAAATATTTTAAATATAAAATGCAACAGTAAAAATTCTTGTTTAAAAATATTGATTTTTAAAAGTTTTGGTTGCAATATTTTATTCTACAAAATTATTGGTTTAAATTTTTAAAGAGTCATTTAAATGATAGTTGATAAATTTTTAATACAAAAATTCTCACATTACATTAAATGTAAGTTTTAAATTTTAAAGTAGTAATTTTTGGATTAAAAATTTTTCGACTATCATTTAAATGACTGTTTACAAATTTAAACCAAAATTTTTTATTTTTAACAATTTTAAAGTGATATATTTTTAAGACAAAATTTATAACTTTTCATTTGAATGTAAGTCGATAATTTTTAAATTACAAAGTGTAAACGTAGCTTTAGTAGAAGGCACAAGAGTCTGGGATAGGAGCCACGATGCAGCCAGTTTGATCCGTTGATGTTTTTAAATTGTCGAATTAACTTAATAGGCACTAAAAATGTTGTTGTTCTATTATTAAATTTATGTAATAAAGAAACATTTCATTACGATAATTTGTAAAACGCGTTAAATATTTATGGAGCTAGCACGATTTGGCAACAGTGCGGATCAAACTGGCTGCATCGTGGCCCCGATCCCAGACTCTTGTGCCTTGTACTAAAGCTACGTTTACACTTTGTTATTTAAAAATTATCGACTTTTAAATATAAAGTTTTAAATTTTGTCTTTTAAAATTGTTAAAAATAAAAGTTATTGGTTTAAATTTGTAAAGAGTCATTTAAATGATGGTCGATAAATTTTTAATGCGAAAATTAGCACTTTAACTTTTTAAACTATTTTGGTAGAACATGTTTTATATGCGTTTTTATTTTAAATGGCTTTACCAAAATAGTTAGAAATTTTTGCAAAAATTTATAGAAAATAATATTGTTTAATTAAATTTTGTCTTTCAATACATGATAGTTGAAAATATTATAAATTTATAAATGTAAACCTAAAATTTTTATTTGGGAAAATTTTAAACCAATAAAATTTTAAATTAAAAAATTATTTAATAAATGTTAAAACGGCGTGCCATAGGGAACTAAGGCTAAATTTAACTGCCTTAAAATGAAACACAGCAATTTTCTGCGGACGCTTGGGCAGGACAAACATCTTTAAACCTCACACCCAGCAGTAGATATTGAACCATATTTTCAGTGGTATAATGAAAATGCATTTTCAATTGTCATCTCCAGTATATTGACAACATACATCAACGTCGTTCGTTAGAGTGCCGAAAAATAGCGCATAGGGTGCTGTGGCCATGGCCGCCCCCCAACGCGGCGGTCGCAGCGTGCAAGCGTAATTAAGAGGGGCACTTTTTGCATATATTTGTTGATACATTAATCATGTCGAATTTGCTATTCCCCGGTAATTTAACAAGATACGCCGTGTCCAATTCAAATTGATTTAAATCTGGTTGCAGGCGATTTAAAACAATCAACTTGAGTGATGATACTTACGAAGTTTGTTGTGATAGCTTGGTACTTACCTGAAAGAAAGAAAGGAAAAAATTAGTAACAAATTATGTTAAAATGGTATACATTTTAAGACCAAAATGCAGTGTTAAAGCAACAACATGTAATTTATATGTGCGATTTTTTATTGGCCTTGTAATTGCACAGTGTAACTTTCAAAGTGCTTTTTTAAATCGTAGTTATAGCTTTTCATAATTAAACAGGAGTGTTTTTTTTACAAAAAAAGTGCATTAGTTAGTTAATTAGTATTATTGTACATTGCCAAACTTAAAAATCGCAATAAATAGTTATCTACACTATTATAAAAATTAGATTTGTTAACATGAGTTGTTGTTTGTTAATTTTATTTTGTAAAATTTTAACATAATTTTTTGTAGAGGAAAATAATTTACCGAAAGTTTTGTAAAGGTAGAGAACTATACTTCTTCTACCAAGAACTTAAAAAAATATTTTAGTGTTCACTATTTTCAATCCTAAAATATATTTTTTCGTCGGTGCGATGGAATGATGGTAGTGTTCCACATCAATCTAACTTTACACTTAAAAAATATGCATTTAACACTAGCCAAGCTCTGGCTTTATAAGTAAATCGTTTGTTTTTTTTTTAAATTTTTAGATGATTTTCTTGCGAGTAAAACATGTCCATGATGCCAAGTAAAATAAAAACTTTATTTATTTAGCCACAACCTTAGCAGTGCGATACCAGGATATATATATATATATATATATATAAAATGAAAGGTAATTACTTATTCTATCCAATTATGCAAAAATATATAGGGTGTTCCATTGAATAAAAACAAGATTTTAAACTTTTAAAATCGCTATTTTCAACGGGACATAGAAAACACCCTGTATGATATTTTCCAAAAAATATAATAATTAACTTATAGCTTACTTATTATTAAAGAGATGGATACTACATAATATAAAAAATAATAACTTTTAGTTGGTTATTTTTAACTTTTAGCGAGTGTCTACATTTAGAGAAATTTTAATAAATCTTAATTTTACTCAAAAAGTATTAACATTTTCTTATTTAATATATTTACAAAGTATACCTAAAAGAGTGGGAAGAATCCAAAAATGCAAAAAAATACAGGGTGTTCCATTGAAAATAAGAAAGTTGGTATCGTCCCAAGGAAAACATAACACCCTGTATAAATGAAAATATAATATTTTAAAAATATTTTTTACTTCGTGAATATTTGTTCCTTACAAATTTTTTGTGACTCCAGTAGTTTCTGAGATAAGTATATAGGTCACCTTACGTGGACCACCCTGTACACTACAGTGTATGCCAATTTCTTTGTTTATTTTGATGTAACTAAGAGCTCTTTTTTCTTTACACTACTAGTGCACATTGTATCACAATTAAATACCAATCAGAGCTGTCACACACTGAAAAAAGTCTATGTGTTATTACACAATTTCTTCTGTATTTATTACAGAACTGTTTCTGTAAATTAATATTTACGTTAAATACAATGTGGATTAACACAATATTCCGGAAATATACAGGGTTCAATGTATTTGTACAATATATCCTTTATATTTACAGAGTGCAGTTTAACTACTCATAAAAATTATTGTAATTTTACAAAGTAATATGTGACAACACAAGCATTCTGTGATTTTAGAGCTTGCTCTGTAACTTTACAGAATCCACGTAATAAACTGACCAATCAGAGAATTCTGATGTGGTCACGCGTGGTCACGCGATGTACATGGCGTCGCTTTATCCAGTATTCAGTGTCTTGTTATCGTTTATCTGCGTTTCTGTGAAAAGTATAGGTAAGTCAATACATTAAATTATGCACCCATATGTATTTAATATTTTTATTAAAAAATAGTACAAGCTTTTATAGTAGGTACAATTGCAGATACCCGTTTTTTTAACTAAACATATAAATTTGGTAAATCGTTGATTAGTGCTTACAATCTTAAAACTTATTGACAGCAAACTACAGAAACAATTACCAAGAAAATAATGCTCCTGAGCCTAGCATTTTTTAAATTTTTTGTTGTGTTTTAGCTAATTTTCTAACGATTTCACCGTCAAGCCGTTTTTTACTCTGTTAGGAGGTGCATCGTTTACGTTTCCGTCGACCCACAATACATATGTTTACCTATAGGTACTTTTTAGGGTAATTATTATTAAAATAATGATAATAATATGATATGATGACATAAATAATACATGTTACTTGTAACATTTTCTAAATAAAAATTGTAAATGTTTTCTTTTTAAGTTTTACTTACCTGCCAACCTTTTTTATTTATTTTGTTAATAATAATATCAGTAAATATAAAGTTTTATTTAGAACCTCAGAACTGGACGTTGTAGTTAACGCCAAAGTTTGTTTATTTTTATTTAGGTAAAGCAGTTTACAACCTTAAAATTACTGGTAGTACCTACTTTTTAAGAGTTTGAACTCTTGAAAAGTATATAATTAAAAGCTATACTGATTTACATATTTTTTAATCAGTTGTACTCTTAAAGGGTACTAGCAGTAATTTTAAGGTTGTAAGCTGCTTCACATAAATAAAAATAAACAAACTTTGACGTTAATTGCTACGTCCAGTTTTGAGGTTCTAAATAAAATTTTAAATTTACTAATTTAGTATCGTAATTTTACATAAAATCTGTAGACAGACCTAAAGTAAAATCACAGTAAGTATGTTGTAATATTACAGTAATGTTTACGTATCTATTTTACATAAGACCTGTAAAATTACAGAACATCAGTAGTTTTACGTTATGAACCTATTACAGAAATTCTGTGACTTTACTTAACATATGTAATCCTTACAAAGCTACTGTAATTTTAGTAAACAAATTGCAGGCAACAAATAACCCACATTTTGTTCAGTAAATTTACAGAAATCCTTTTTTCAGTGCAAGTCACTTCTAAAAAGACTTAAGTCATAAGTCGTAAGTCTTTTTTGAAATAAAAATGACTTAAGTCTTAAGTCATTTTTTCTATAAAACAGAAAAGATTTAAGTCTTAAGCCTTTTAAAAAGACTTAAGTCTTTTTTTTAAGCCTTAAGTCTTATTAAAAATGACTTAAATCAAATATATAACGACTTAAATCTAGAAAAAGACTTAAGTCATTTTTAGGGACTTAAGTCCCTAAAAATACTTAAGTCGTTTTTAGATTTAAGTCGTTTATAGGTTTAAGTCGAAAAAAAAAGATTTAAGTAAAAAAAACAAATACCTTACTCATTTTGAGAGATTCAAAACAAGATCAAAGAGTATATATCTAATAGATACTCTTTGACAAGACTTTTAATGAAATTTATTTTTAAAATAGGTGCATAACAAAAAGTTGATCACTTAATTAGTCAATTATTTTATTGTATATAATAATGTACTGGCACACAGTGTTGGAAATGCCCAAAAAGCTGGCCAAAACCTATAAAATCTACATTAATATATTTAAAAATTATTAAATCATTATTTATTTATTTTTTTAAGAATTTAATTCCTACCTATTTTGTCATTTTAAAAAGAATTAAATCATTATTTTGACTTAAGTCATTTTAAAAAGATTTAAATCATTTTTAGACTTAAGTCATTTTAAAAAGATTTAAATCATTTTTAGACTTAAGTCATTTTAAAAAGACTTAATTTATTTTTTTGTTTTAAGTCATTTTAAAAAGACTTAAGTCCTTACGCAAATGTAGAAAAAGCTTAATAATAAAAATTATTTTGAAAATGACTTAAATCTTAAGTCTCAAGTCGTCCAAAAAAAAGAGACTTAAATCAAATGACTTAAGTCACAAAAATGACTTAAGTTAAAAAAAAAGACTTAAGCTTTCTGCTGTCTGACAGCTCTGATACCAATAGTGGCAAAATAGAGAGAAAAAAACTGTTAATAACCGAAATGCGTTTTAAAAGCTTGGTTGGTGCCTATCTACCTAAGCAGTGCATATCCGGAGATACCGCGTTGTGGAAGTGTGGCATTTTTGTTCAGTTTGATTTTAATTACAGTGAATCCATAAAGGGACATTCTTATTTTTTGGTAAGTATTATACTTCCTTTTACTTTAAGCCTTAATATTTAATAAATACCAATATGTTAAAAGGATGTCCATACCCGACCTATATTATATATGAATAATTTACGGCAGTAGGTCGGGTAAAATTAATAATAGGAATACATACACATTTAATTTATTTTTTATTTTCAAGCGTAATGGTTGTTATATTAACCTATACCTACATTTTTATTAATATTATGGAAAATTTTACTCAAATAATAGTGTTAATTTACACTAGAAGTTTGCACTAAAAGAGTAAAAGTACCTTTCTAAAATTAGAACTTTTTCAAAGTAGTGTTAATTTACACTGAACAAAAGTGGGATTTTGCCCAGGAAGTGTAGAAGTACACGATTTTAGGTAAATTAACACTTTTTAATACAGTGTAAAATTACTTTATCCTCAGTGCTATATTGTTAAATCATACTTGTTTTCTTGGGGAAAATTACACTACAAATTAACTCTAATTGTAGTGTTATAAAACAAAACTATTTAGTGTGGACCTGTGTGAACTCTAATTAGTGTTGCTTAGAGTTGATTTTTTTTACTGTGTATGGTTAAATTATTGACATTGTATTTTGTTATGTTGTCAAAGCAACGTGGTATTGCCACTTATTTCATTAACTGTTACATTGTTACAGCAATGCATGAGTGAATTATTTACATTTTAAATACAATATTTCATATTATTCAAATATTAAACCTGTAAGGTCATAAAGATAACCTATAATCAGATGCATATCGAACCTCAAACGTAAGCAGTTTTATTGAATCGTTGCACGAATTCCTCTAGTGTTATAGCTATTACTTGCTGCTCATGCAGGGCATGAACAAGGAAATACAGCTACAATTAGTTAGTAGCGAGTACGCGGCGTGGACAGGTCAACAAGAGCAGAACAAACAGGCGATCACATGTAAAAGGGTTAAATTCTAAAAATAAGCGCATAGTAAAACACGGTGCTGTTCTGAGAGGTGATTTTTGGACTTTCTGTGAAACCTAATTTTTTTATATATTCTTATTAATTAGGTCATAACTAAAATTTTAAGAGAAAAATAAAAAAAATTTGACGGTTTGAATTGTTTTAATTGGCTGTTTATTAAAAATATTATGCACTCTTTCAATTATCCAATTAAAACTAGCGATTTAATTTAAATATTTAATATTTGCATAACTAAAAAAAAAGGTTTTTACAATTTTTTTTATATATTTTACTGTTTTGTTGCAATAAACGTTCAAACTTTTAATCTAACCTTTGACGTATACATTTATGTTCCCTTAATTAATATATCCTTAAAGGTTGCCATGAAACTTAGATCTATTAAAAATTTATTTGACGTTTGAATTGTCATTTTCAGTATATAATTTTTGTTTAGTTTTAAAGTGTTATTTATAAACAAAAATCAAAAATTGTAGTAAAAGTTACGAAGAAATTCATGAAATTTAACTAAGGACCGGTTTATTCATCTTTAGTAAAGTTTATCGGGCCGATAACTTTCATGTCTTGTCAATATCTAGTATCCAAAGAAATTATTCGTCAAATAAATCAAAAATGAATAAATCGGCCCTAAATAAAATGTGGCACCCTTAGAATTATTGTTTAATAAATGTATACTATACATTTAACCTTAAATTAAAACTTTAAACGTGTATTACAACAAAACAGTAAAAGATATAAAAAATGTATAGACCTTTTTTTAGGAAATTAACTAATCTTTAATCTGATTTAAAAAGTTATGATAATATTTAAATAAAATCGCAAGTTTTAATTGGAGAATTGAAAGTGTGCATACATATTTTTAATAAACATCCAATTAAAACAAAATTAACCGTCAAATTTTTTTTATTTTGCTCTTAAAATTTTAGTTATGACCTAATTAACAAGAATATAAAATAAAATTAGGTTTCACAGAAAGTCCAAAAATCACCTCTCAGAACAGCACCGTGAAAAGGGAACGGGTTGAATTCTCAAAATGGGCGCATAACTTATTCAGCAACGTGCGCACCTTGCTGAGCGACCGGCAACGTTCTGAACGGTTCACAATGTGAACTTCACATGATCTCGCCGAGTTGTTGACGGTAGACGTTTCCGAACCCTACATGGCGTCTCGCGTGACCGAAGATAATGCGAAGGGCCCCTTATTATTTCAAGGAAAACACAGTTAAATTTATAAGCTGGAGCTCGGCCACGATCCACTTAGCCACGGAACGTATTAAAGATTCAACGGTTTTGGTATACTCGAAACCGCAACTAATATTCTATTGTGCTTTAAGCAGCCTAAATGTTTAGATAATGTTTACATTATTTTAGTTCTGTAACTTCTGTTTGCACAGTAAAAAAATCAACTCTAAACAACACTCATTTTCCCCAAGTAAGCAATTATGATTTAACACTATAGCACTGAGGATAAAGTAATTTTGCACTGTATTAAAGTGTTAATTTACCTAAAATCGTGTACTTCTACACTTCCTGGGTAAAATCACACTTTTGTTCAGTGTAAGTTAACACTACTTTAAAAAAGTTCTAATTTTAGAAAGCTACTTTTACTCTTTTAGTGCAAACTTCTAGTGTAAATTAACACTATTTTTTGAGTAAAACCTATTGGTGGTAGTGAATAAAACGAAAAGGTAAATAAAGAGAAACATTTATTTGGAACAAAAATCTATGACAATTATGAAAATCGGTGCCTTTTAATATATAATTTTATATTTGAGTCGTATGGCTGGCTTAAGCAAAATGGTTCCTTAAAACGTAAAAGTTTTAGATCAATGGAATGTTTTACTGGCTGTCAACTTGTAAGCAATGAATTATCTTGAGAATTCATCAGTAATCCATTTTTCTGTTATAAAAAATGGGTGATCCCATTGGTAGAAAGGCGTCAGGCGGCTGTATGTCGGGGATTTACCACACGTGTACAAATTTTCCATAATATTAATAAAAATTTTCCATAATATTAATAAAAATGTAGGTATAGGTTGATATAACAACCATTAAACTTAATTAAATAAAAAGTAAATCAAGTGTGTATGTATTTATATTATTAATGTTACAAGTACCCGACCTACTGCCGTAAATTATTGATATATAATATGGGTCGGGTGTGGACATCCTTTTAACATATTGGTATTTATTGTGTATTAAGGCTTAAAGAAAAAGGACTTACCAAAAAATAAGAATTAATTCACCGTAATTAAAATCTAACTGAACAAAAATGCCACACTTCCACAACGCGGTATCTCCGGATATGCACTGCGTAGGTAGATAGGTACCAACCAAACATTTTAAAACGCATTTCGGTTATTACCAGTTTTTTCAGTCTATTTTGCCACTATTGGTGTAATTTAACTTTAATTGTGATACAATGTGCACTAGTAGTGCAAAAAAAATAATAAGCTCTTAGTAACATCAAAACAGACAAAGAAATTGGCATGCACTGTAGTGTACATTTTGTCACTATTTAACACATTAAGGGGTAATAAACAATAAACATTAAGTTTTTCTACCCTTTTGATTTATTTTAATAATAAGTAGTGTGAATGTACCAATGAATAATGTTCATATTCTTTAAATGTGTTTAATAAAGTTAATAACCACAAAATGCTACCTAGTGTATTTTGTAGTGTAACTTTTACACATCAACTCTAATATTTTTACCCCCTACACTAAAAAATTTATACGGGCAAAATTTTTTACTGTGTACCTGAAATAATTTGTTAACAAAATAATCTCCAACCTTTGAAATTAACAACCTACCCTGGTTTTATACAAAAAATTATGTTAAAATTTTACAAAATAAAATTAAAAAATGATTAAAATTATAACAGTGTAATCTAATTAAAAATTTGTGATGCGCAATCTCAAACTTAAATAATTCGGAAAGTTTTTAAAAGGCCAGATTGATGCAGTGTGAGATTGTTACGGTTTTTTATCGCCCCAGAGCGTTTGATAAAGTGTTTTATATAAGTTTTAATAAATCTTCGTTATAAAACTGGTAGGTAGAGTAGATAGAAAGTTTTAGTTGCGCTTGGATCGTAAAAAATGAGTTATTTATTGGGTGTGTAAAACTTCATCTAAGTACTTATTATAAATCACGAAATTATTTATAACTGTTTTAGGATCTTAGGATTTGGAATAGTTTTTGTGTGTTGAAATATTTGAGTTTTAACGTGATAAATAAGCATGTTTTTAATTTTGATTATCTTGAAATCGTTCAAAATCTTTAATTCATTTTATAGGAAAATGTCCAATCGCACAATGGGCTAGAGTGGCCAAAAAGTGGCAAAATCCTTTAAAAGAAAAACTATAAATCATGTATTTTGAATATTAGAGCTTCACGGAAGATAGCTTCACGGAGGTTAGGATTTCGTATGTTTTCATACACATCCCTTTGTATATTTGAAATAAGTTATTGTATCTTTTGACACCTTAATATTCTTTAAAAATACAATTGTACATACATAAAATATTTATAAACAAAACCTACTTACTGAGATATAACACTTCACGGTGGATAGGTTTTTAAATAGCAAATTAATGAACTTAAACTTTTGAATTATAAAACAGCAACACTCTCATCTGCATATAAATTCTAACTGACCTTCAGGAATCACATGCATCATAATGTCGTAAACAGAGGTTTTTGCTTATTTAAAATTATTAAAGCGCCATCCGTTGCATAAAATTTAAAGAAAAAACAGATTTACGTAGGATAGAATCAATTTTTGTAACACCTACATAAATGGTTATAAAAATTATTTCTTTTAATTTTTAATAATATTTTATATTGATTGATTCGATTGCTTTGGATGTGTTTAATTTACTTAGTGAACTGATATTTTTATTATGCTTTTACTACCTCAGATATTTGAAAAGATATAGGTTAACCTAGAAAGAGTAACAGTCACGGAGGATAGGTTTTAGACTTTTAAAACATTGTAAAAAATAATTAATTGCGGTTAAAAATCTGGAACCTGAGCTGTAATATCTACTTAATTATGAAAGATCAAAACACAATAAAAGTATTGGTCAAAGTCATTTAGTTTTATTAAATATCACGGGGTAACACCATCGGGGACATTTCGTGTTTCGCATTGAAAAATGATTTATTTTTCCCTACTTAACGTTAAAAATTATTAATTTTTAGCACTTGACATAATTTTTCATACTATTTTTAACTATAAAATTATAAATAGATAAACATCTTAGCTTTAATTTAAATAGAAAAATATTAAAAAATCTATATTAGTTTTAAAATTACTACAATTTAAACGTAAATAATTTTAAAGAAAAATTGAAAATTGTTGTAAACTTTTTTATTGGGGAAAATTTTTAAATTTTATAAATAAAACGTGAAATTTAAATGTTTTTTCTATAATAACATCAATTTAGATTTTCTCAATTGTAAAAAGACATAAATTGTGTTTTTTAGATTTTTATAATAAATTGAAGATGATCTTTTAGTTATCAAATATAAAAAACCGACTCTTTTTTAAATTTTTAGATTTTTTACTTTGGAACAAATTTTCTTTGGTCCAATGTAGAGTTGTTGAAATGTACAAAATATGTTTTTAAAATAAATAATGAAAACAAATTAACCAGTCAGTCAAATTAATTTACAATCATCAAAATTTGCAAAACAGAAAAAAGTTGTATATCTCGAAAAAAACTAAAAGATCCCTAAAAGATTATCCTTAATTTTTTTTATCAAAATTTAAAATATGAAAAGACTCAGCCTTTAGGGATTTTTATACTTTTCTCAAATTATCCAATCCATTTAAATTGTTTAATACCAGCAAGGTGGACATTCGAATTACCAGGCAATAATTTAACAACAATTTGTATAATGGAACCTGTCCAAGATCGGCCCACACGCATTATTTTATATTGTAATTCGTATTTCCATGTAAATAAACAATCGACGTAAGTTTGTTTTAATGGACGCGCGCAAACCCACATGGTCCATCATCGCGGTATGCCATGTCACGCATGTAATTGAATTTAAACGCGCGCGGTCAAAGTTTAATGCATGCATAAAGACTCTAAGTGAAAATCAAACTGAACGTTTTCAGCTTTGTTTGTTCTATGCATATTTGCAATTGACTGGCTAATCATCATGGGAATTGTTTGTTATGCATATCGTTTTTAGCATGGTACCGCTTTTCCAATTCGATAAAAAAACCGTAGATTTTTTGTTGTCTACATCAAAAATGAATTTAAATCATTTAAATGCAGTGCATGATAGAAAACATAAAAAACTAATGGCAACAAAATTAATAAATTCGGAAAATACTTTTAACATTCCTCTCGAAAAAATATTAGATATATATATATTATACTGTTCCGGCCTAAACATTATAAATGCTTCACAAACTAGATAAACCAAACTTAAAGATATTTGCAACAAACTACTTCAGAAGTCAGACCAAGGAATTGGTAGTTACCTTCAGAATCCAGAAAAGGGATGAGGAATCCGAGAAAGAAATATATGGGTGATTCTACAAAAGTTGGACAACTTGATGTCATCAGTCAATAGAGTAGGTATTTTAATATTTTTTTGTAAATATATATTATATATATAATACAAAAGATCCAGGTTTTTTTTAACTTATCCACCCAATTTTAATGTATTTTTTCAAAAGCACGTTTGTAGAAAAACATAATAAATATTCAAAACATCAGTCGCAACTTGTGTCACAACTCCTAAATCAAATATTTTAGTGGTTTTATTTTAAAATATATTCAATTTATCTTAAATTTTTCAATTTCACTACGTAGTATAAGTATAAAACATTAAATAATGTATTTTTCATATTTTATCATAGAATCGAATAATAGCAATTTTTAAAAAATTGATAATCTTTGTACTCACTTTTACCCGACAGTTCTGTGTCCAATGCTAAAATTCAAAATTCCTGCGAAATATTGAAGTTTAAACGTCAAGTCCTCGTTTTAACTCAAGTGTTGGTAAAAAATTACCTACAGAGCCCGCCCTTTGCACGACATTTATCTTGAAAATAATGCAAGCGGCGAAGTTGTGGTGAATGCACGTATAGTTCCAGTCAAAATTTCAGTACTGTGGTGAGAAGTTATTTTCTTACGTATATATATTTTATTGTAATTTATATAAGGCTATAGGTGATTTGTTGATAAGTAGCATCCACTAATAAAAAATATCAGTAAAATACTTAATTCCGAATTATAATCTCAAATTTGTATCCCATTCGTCAGTACCGTGTCGTCAGTTCCATGTTCGATGTTTCGGTTATCTTTTTTTTCGCAAACTTCAATTTAAATTCTGCTTGCGCAGAACTTGTTTATTTAATGTAATTATAAACTCATATAAATTTGGTTTGGGTCCCATATCTAATTATTGAGATATCGGTATACCCAAAATCCACCAGCCGCCACTGATGTGTGGTATTATTTGATTTTAAGATATTTAATGTATAATATGCTCAAAGTTGCAATAAATCTTATATTTTCCAATAAATTATGTGTTTAATTAGTACCCTGGTATACTCGTCACTTCCCTTGCATTCAAATTTAGAAAACACAGATATTTCGGAAACTGTTTGAAAAAGTGACTGGCCCGGACTCTCATAACAAAATACTGTTTAATTTTCTCCGAAAACTACATAAACAAAATGAGGTAAAAATTTGCCCAACTTTTGTAGAATCACCCATATGAATTATATGATATTTACAAAAACGAAATAAAAAAAATTACCTAAAACAGCAATTTATCTTTAAAAAATATTTAACAATTTATGTTATTTGATGAATATTTTTTTGGATCACGAACTTTTAAATTTAATAATACTCAAAACTATCATCTAAACAGCAATTTAAATCTGTATAACATGCAAAGTTCCAACATCAAACATATGCGTTTGACAAACTTATCGTAATTGTAATATCACCGAACACAATAATAAAATCTAAACTTCCCGAAACAATGTTGTAATACCATCGCCTCCTCTGATGCATCAGCAGTCAAGTGCACTCGAAAACGGCTCAAAAAGACAGTCGGGATGGGAACTTCTCCACTTGTAACAATTAAACGTTCAAGCAGTCTATTTTCAGCAACTTAAGGGACAAACAATCCGTCACCAAATGGATTTTTAAATGAACAACAACACGAGTAAATGCGTCTGGCAGACGAAAAACGCTTTCCTTGTTTTGCCGCTTTGTCTACATAAATATTTAACAAGAAAGTTTCGATGTACGAGGTGTGTTCAGAAAATAAAGGGAATTGTTAAATTTCGCGGGTTCGGAGGGTCCGGTTGTCATAAAATTTTCATTATTATATTGGTATACATGCCCCCGAAGTATGATAAAAACTTTAGCTGTTTTCATTGTTTACTTAGTTTGTGGCAGCCGCTAAGGTTAGACGTGTTTTATGAGCTCGGAGATTTTCGTTCATTAAAAGAAATGGATCAAAGAATTTGTATCCAATTTTGCTTATAAAATGAAATTAATTCTGTGAATTGTTAACAAAGGCCTATAGTGAGTCTGCTATAAGTAAAACAAGAGTTTACAAGTGGTATAAGAGTTTCCAAGATGGCCGTGAAGACGTTGAAGATGACGAACGCCCCGAACGCACAAGCACAATAACAACCGATAAAAACATGGAAAAAGTGGAAGAAATGGTTATAAACCATCAGAGAACTCGCTGATGATGTTGGTATATCGATTTGCTTATCCCATGAAATTTTTTCGAATGTTTTGGGTATGAAACGCGTGGCAGCAAAATTTGTTCTAAAATTGTTAAATTTTGAACACAATTTTTGGCCAAAAACAATACTGTAATGATGCCCCAGCCTCCATATTCGCCAGACATGCCTCTGTCTGACTTTTCCTATTCCCAAAAATAAAGAGAACCTTAAAGAGCCGTCGTTTTGCAAGCATAGATGACATTAAAAGCGCATCGCTGAAAGAACTAAAGGCTATCCGAGATCGAGTTTTAGAAGTGTTTCGAGTATTGGAAGAAGAGCTGGCAAATGTGCATAATATCCAATGGGGACTATTTTGAAGGCGACAACATTAATGTAGACGAATAAATAAATATTTGTTTCAAAAAACGAAAATTCCCGATATTTTCTGAACACAACTCGTATATCGATTGTAAGTCTATTTTCAAGGGATAATACTTTGTGATAATATTATGCAATTATAGAAATAAAAAAAATCAAAGGATAACATATTTTCTCAACATAATAATATTTAAAGTAATTTTAAAATTTTATCGTATAAATAATTGTTAAGTTTAATTGCCTAAATTACATTCGTGACTAAAATAGCTTTTATCAAACTTGATTAATACACAATATACTATTTTTTCAGAATGTAATTATTTCTCGATTAAAATGATTGCCTTTTACTTTGTTATCAACAATTTTCAGGTTATCGTATTTTAGCTAAAAATTATGCCGCAACTTTTATATTCTATCGTAATTATTTTTATATGGCCACTATTCGTGCCCTTCAGATAATGGGTTCTGTGTTTGCCATTGTTTTTTAATATTATATCGGCATCATAAATTTTATCAACCGTTTCACACGCACGAAACGTCCTTAATATATATAATGCCTATATTCTAATAAAACACATATTTTAGAAACTAAATTTGGGTCATTTTCAAGAAACACCCGCTTTCAGGAAAATGAAGATCAAAATTTTTTTTTGCTTAAATTGACTTTTGGTTGGATTTTTATAAATGTTTACAGTTTTGTTTACTTACATTTAAGTCAGGCAGTGCACTTTTTAATTTTTTTTACGTTCTTTTCAAAAAAATGTGTTTAGCTAGCTTTATATGTCTCCACTGTGTTACCAATTTGAAATCCAAAATTTAATTCAATAAAAAAAGTTGTTATAAAAATAATTAGAAATAAAATGTACTTAGTTCACAAACTTTTGACTCCAATTTTATTTTTTATTAAAAATTGTATGCCTTTTTAAAATATTTATGTTAGTTAAGTTACTTTTTAAAAGACACCGATTCTTTGTTAAAAAAACGATACCATTAATATTTTCTTTTAGTTACTGTTTTAGTGAGTTAAACTCTAATTTATAAACAGGTACTAGTAAAATTATTTTAAGGATTTTTTTTTAACAAAAAATAAAAAAAAAGTAAAGAAATAGACATTGGTATCACAACGGACTGGGGTACACAAAGGACTTAATCAGATAACGTAAAAAAGAAACTATATAGGGTGGTACGATTTTAGAGTAATGCATAAACAAAATCCCTTGTAGTGGTGCTCACTTGCAGAATAACAACTTAGATTTCTAAATTATAGACACCCTTTTTCTTTGACTATAAGCTGGTGTCTATATCATGAGTTGTAATCACAAATAATTTTAAATTGGTTTATCATAAACTACTTTTAATAAAAAGACGGTAAATATCCACTTTGTTGTCGAGAAATTCTATTGCGTTACCCTAAATTCCATTGCGTTACCATAAGGTAACGTAATGGACTCGGTAACGCAGTGGAAAAAGTTTTGTGAAACCATATTTAAAAAATAATAATAAAACATTAAAGTCATTAATTACTCTCAATGAGCTTTAGTGCCCTAAAATAAACATAAACATGAAAAATAGTATTTTTTCTTACCTTATTTTTATTATTTTTTTGGGTAACTTAGCGGACAAACAATTATTACATTCGCGTTACCCGCACCTGTTTCAACCGATATCTTCTTCCTGATTGAATAAATAAATTCAGCTGGGTAATGTGTACGTCCGAACATCATTTGTTAATCACGTGAGTGCCAAAAAAGTTGCCATATATATGTTTTTTTAAATATTCTATCGGTAACGCGACGGTCGTAACGCAACGGAAAAAATGTCCGGGACATGATTCAAATTTTAAAAAAGTAGATTAAAATGAACTAATTTATATATAAATTGTTAACTTTATTAACTAAGGATGTTATGGATTGCTATAAAGCAACACAAAGTTCTGGTTATTCAATATTAAAAAAAAAACATGTATGTAAGTTTGATAAAACGCTAATGGGACATGCGAAAATGTGTGTTTCACAAGTTTCAAAATTAAAAAATAATATTCTGAAATAACTAAACAAACATTTTCTGAAAGAGTTTACTAAGGGCTTGTTAGGCTTTCACTTGGTTTTTAAATCAATAAGATCCGATAATTTATAACAAAGTTATTGGAATTCAAACTTACGGACAGCGGAAGGCGGGTGTTTTTTGAAAACGTCCCATTTACGCAAATGTTGAATATATCCAAGCATAATGTTCAATTAGCTGTCATCTTTTACAAATTTCGCAAGAAGGCCTTTGTGTACTGCCATCTCCAAGGAAACGGCATCAATTTAACGGGAAGTGCAACTTTCAAAGCACTCAGCATATAATTGACACTAACGTTTTACGTCCGCGCATCAAAAGAGATAGTTTATTGGATTTCTCGGCTGCGGAAAAAATAGTTTGTCTTTTTTGACATACCATTACCATTTTATTCCGTTATTAGAGTGATATTTATGAAACCGGTCGTTAAAAGTGCCTGTGTATTAATTAAAATGCTTTATTATAATTAATAGGTAGTTTACAAGTTATTAGATTCCGACCAAAGATTTCGTTGTTTCTAATTAGTACATGGGAGTCTGTAATTTATCACTTTAAAGGTTGTGCATTTAACGCAACAACTAATTATCAATTAACTTAATGAGATTGCACTAATTAAATTTTAACAGTTTTTTAGTCATTACGCTGTTACAAAAATCAGAATTGTTAACGTGATTTTGTAGTTTGTTGCAAAGCAAGTTACGAAATACATCAGTAAGTATTGTACCAAATTTCTTATTATTTAACTTAAATTTAAAATTATAATGGCTATGAAAAATGTACCACCTTTTATTAAATTTTCAGTGTCTTATTTGGACAAAAACCTACGATTTGTCAAAGTAATGAGATTATTTTTATTTACAGAATAAACTTTTTTTACTCTTAATAAAATTCTCATTTACTATAATGAAGCAGCAATGTTGAGTTTTTATAAAAAAATGTTCATCCAACAAAGTAATAGTGTTTATTATATTGGCATGGCATTAAGAAATACTTTATGTTTACATTAAATCTTTATCGAACTTAAAATGTTTTTGTTAAATCTATAGTTGGGTGTGAATTGCGCTTGCATAAAGTAATGCGCAGTTGTTATAGTAAAATTTGTTCATTTTACTATGGCATATTTGTCTTTTTTAAATTACTATCGTTGTAATTCAAATTAATTTTATTTCAGTTAGAAAATATTTGTTAATAGCTTACGTTAAGAACAATAACAAAAATATTTTATTGCTATAAAAAGACTTTTTTAATATTTTCTATTGTTTTGCAATGGTAACAAAATTTTTGTTACTATTTCTCTTAAAAAGAGGGGGAAAGGGCCAGCGCTCTCCTTGGTGAACATAACTTTATAATCCACAGTCTGTGTTATAATCTTAATGATTTCACTTGTGCGAGTGAAGTGTGGTAAAATCTAGCATGATAAAAATATCAAAAAGATCACTAAGAAAATTAATATTTCGACGTTTTTTAAAAGAAATAATTAAGGTCTATTCTTTAAACGAAGCAGACTTGTTGTTTAAAAAGTGAGTTCGTATTTTTTTTATTTTGTCATGATAATAAAATATGAGTTAATATTTTTGTTATAATAAATAATTTGTTTTAATGCCTTGCAATTATTTGAAAAAAACTACCCAACACCTAACAGTAGGTTGAAAATGTGACCATTGTTACAATGAAAATAGTTTATTGAATTAACAATTAATTTGTTGTTATATTTACATACAAAATTTCTATGAGTAATACCATTACACTGAAAGAAATTTGTTGCTAAAAGTAAATACAAATTTATACTAAAAATTTTATAATAGTGCTTTACACATTTATACTACTGTTTATTATGAATGTATGTTAAATTTTGTAATACATTTATTGTAAAGAAGATATGTTAGATCTAAATAAAAATAAACTTACCCTTACTATAAAATGTAAACTATAAGTGAATTACAGCAAAAAAATATTGCTAGAAACACATTTATATTGCTAGGGCAGCAATAGGCTGCTAACCAAACGAATATATTTGTTTTAGCAATGTATGTGGTAGTCCATATATGAAACATAAAATATATTTGCCCTAATTATTTTTTTATTTAACTTTAGTATATATTTCTTTCAGTGTAGGGTTTCATTAATCCTACAAAACGTTTTTGTAAACGGTATAGAGCTGTTTTTTGGACAAATAATAATAACTACATTTATCAATGCGTTTCTGCATCTGGAAGAGTGTTATTTTTATAAACATTACGTAAATTTACTTTATAATTAATGCAAATGCTATTACTGAAAGCAGCGTTTGTAGATAAATAATTTTTATAAAAATGATCTTTTTCCGTGCATGGCTTATACTTAAAGAACACAAAAAAAATAAAACTTAAAAGAAATCGTAGTAAAACACCCGTGCATAGTGTACATATATGCAAAACTTTGTATCGTGGTTAAAATTAACAAATATTTGTTTACTGTGCATGTACTAGTTTAAATCTGAGGGTTGCAATGGACGAATTTTCAACGCATCCAGTTCACGCTGGGTGCTCCCACTCAACCATAAATTACCAGGGGGTGATTGCCCACCCTTGAAATCAAAACTCGCTGCATGTGGCGCTTCTAATCACGTTAACTTTGACCCCCTTATAAAGCTCATCTGCTCCTCTTGATTGGAAATATAAACAAGTCATAAATATACAGTACACTGCATGTGTGTATGGTGGATTTGATTGGATAGTAATTAAAAGTCATTGAAATGGAAAATAATGTTGGAGAAAGTCCATGATGAATTTTTGTACGTCCATCTAAAATCTTTTGAAGGTGGTACAAAGTTTTTTGGAAGGATCATTAATAAAAAGTTCTTCTTCTTCAGTAAGAACGATTATGCTTCATTAAGGTTCATTTATACGTGTCTCATTGGTGGATAGATGGACTCTGCGAGGTCCAGGGAGGTCGTAATCTGAAACTACACATACGCTGTCATGTAACGCGTTTGTTGGCGTTATCGGTCAGAAATCGTGGACGTTGTTACATAAATTAGGTGCCCACAACTGCAAGATCGTTTACCGAAATACATGCTAAGTGGTTCGTTGGAAAAAATGTCATTATCTTATGAATTGTCATCTAGTGCAATATTAGGAACATTTTAAATTTTATTCATTGGTATGTTGAAGCTCAATATCCGTAATTTATTTCGTTTAGTTAAAAAGTATTGCCAATATACAGTAGGGTGATGCAAAAAAAAATTTTTTTTTGAATTCTATGCGAGACCACTCGGGTTTTCAAAGAGTATCAAGAAAATAAAAATCTGTAAAAATTTGAGAGAAATCAATTAAAATTTAGAGGTCGCTCAACGCAATTGTTTAATTTAGAAAAATCACGCATCTCAAATGCATTGCTATAAACAAGTAGGCATATTTCATACAAATTTAAATGAAAATGGTTAAATTTTTTTTTGGTGGACTCTTAATGATTATTCTAATAAATTATGTTGTCCCGATTTCAAAAAATTTTTCATAATATTTAAAAAATATATATTAATTAGGAAATATAGCTTAGTTAACAAATAATTCATTCAATTTTTTTTTTGTTTCAAAATCTGTAAAAACATTGTTAATAGGTCTACAAGCAATTATTCATTCACAAAAACACTCGCCCCCATCGTTAAATATAAGAAAAAAAATATTATTTTAATTAACTACACTTCGCGTCAAATTTAAGCAATTATTCATTTACAAAAACACTCGCCCCCATCGTTAAATATGAGAAAAAAAATAATATTTTAATTAACTACACTTCGCGTCAAATTTAACGCACCACTAAAAGTTTGTCACATTTTCAAAGTTGATTTTCTCGCGAACCGTCAAACCGAATTTGGTAATTTTTGTTTTAAAATTGAGGTTTATTCTTTGGTTATGATGCCTTTATTAAAAAATTCTTTTAAATTTAAGTTTTGAGTATATACATATATAACCGTCAAACCGAATTTAGTGATTTTTATAATAAATTGTAGGTTTATTCTTCGGTAATAATGCGTTTATTAAAATATTTTTTTAAATTAACATTTTGAGTATATACAGGGTGCAAGAGTGATAATAAGTTTTTTCCCGGAAATTTAAAACGCCCTGTGGATTGTACCAGCTATAACAGCATATGTATCTTATAATCAAACTATAGCCACATCTTCTCTTAACATTTTGTTTTTTGATTCACCGCGTTATCTTTATTTTTAAATGAAATATACAGTTAAAGATTAAAGAACTCCAGTTTAATACAAAAATGTAAAAAGAACGATTGTAACAATAACAACAAAAATATTAACAAAATCAATAAAACCAACATTAAAGAATATCAATATCGCGTATTTCTGCCTCTACTTCTAATTATGGCTTCACATCGACGGCTCACACTCGAAACCAGATGTCTAATCTCGTCTTGATCAATGACATTTCATATTTCTCGTAGCATATTTGCTACGTCATCAAGGGAGGCAGGCAAGGGATCATGATTTCTTAGTCGTCTACCACCCATATTATCCCACAAATGCTCGATGGTGTTAAGATCCGGACTATTTGCAGGCCAGTCTAAAGTTTTAACACCCACCTCAAGTAAGTACTCTTGCACTATATAGCATTATCCTGCATCAGTAAAAAATTATTACCGGGCGAAAGGGACAACATGCTCAAATAAAATGTCTTCGATATATCGTACACTATTCATGGTACCTTAATCTTTAATCTTTGAATGTATATTTCATTTAAAAATAAAGATAACCCGGTGAATTAAAATACAAAATGTTAAGAGAACATGGGGCTATAGTTTGATTATGAGGCATATGCTGTTATAGCTGGTACAACCAACAGGGCGTTTCAAATTTCCGGAAAAAAACTAATTATTACACTTGCACCCTATATATTAGGGTGTCCGTTATTTACCAAGTTGATTTTTTTTCTTGCGACGCCCCCTAAATTTTTAGTCTATCGTCTAAAAAAAAATTTCAGACCAAAATAAACTCTTAATATTCATAATAAACCTTGCCCCAAAGACGATACATTTCCCATTCAAATTACATGGGATTTTGACACTTTTTTCAATTAATTCTTTTTTCCCCAGGCAAGATGACTTACAGTAATGAGACATATATATTCTTATAGTAAATTGAACGCTCTACAAAAAAGGTCTCTTATATTTTTTCGATTAAATCACTCGTTAAAAAGTTATTCGAGGTGAAAGTTAAACTCTGTGTAAATTTTCAGATTTTTTTTTACTTTTATGGCAAACTTATTATTATTTCGATGAAAGTTATTAGTTTATTTCTGAAAATAGATAATTCTGGTGGTATTAGGGTACGATAGGTATACAATTTTTATTTACAATATTTATATGAAAAATCTGTCGAGTTCTTTGACACTCGAAGTGGATAGACGCGTCAAGTAGTTAAAGATTCCTCTCCTAGCAGCGTATACGAGACAAACGTAATAAAGTGCCAAAAACGAACCTAAGTATTCGGAAATATCGGTAATCGGTAATAAATAAATAAACAAACAAGTGCGAAAAGTGCGATAAGTGCAAAAAAGTGCAACAAGTGTGAAAAGTGCGGGAGATCCCCTGTTAACGCCGTAAAAGAGTGCAACTGAATAAGTAATTAAGGCCAACCGGCCCACCTGGTCAGCAGGGATTGTCACAACCAAAGCCTGCCAAAACCTGCAGGCGAGGTCAAGAAACAACGGACAGACCGTGAAAGACGTAGCATCAGGATTATAGCCTAATAATCAAGCTAAGTAATTTTTCTAATTGCATGTCTTTTAACAAAACCATTTTATACCAAAAAATCTAAAGTAAAACGTATTATACATCGAAAAGTAAATACCAAGCTCCCCAGCTGGCACCAGAAAATAAACATTCCTATTGAGACGGACAACACACAAATCATTACATAAACAAAACAGAAAAGGCAAATAAGACATTAGCTCCATCCCCAAATAAACACTCGACTAACACCATAAATAAACGCCAAACCATAAATAATAAATAAACACAAACCATAACAAACATGGAAATAGTAAACACGATTGATCATTCGGTGAAAATAATTAAAATTCCATGCGACGGAAATTGCTTAGTGGCCAGCTTGGCTCATCAACTAGATAATAGCCTGACTGGGTCAACAATAGGAAGTACATACGCTTAAGACAAAGACTAAATAACCATTTACGAACACACATTGGGACATACAGCCCATACTTACAGGATGCGATCCTTGACCAACCCCACCGCTACGCGCATATTAACGACTGGGAACGTAAAACAGAGGCGTACCTAAAGGACCACGCACAAAACAGCTTTTGGTTGGGTTTGGAAACAATAATAGCAGCATCGGACATTTAACGTCGCAATCGAAATACATCACGAACAGGGGCGTACTGACAAGATATCCTTCAGACATAACAATAGCAACCGGTCAATCGCAATTTGTTACAGACTAGGCAGGACAGGAACTTACAATCACTACGATAGTATAATACATCTGGCCAACATGGACACAAGCCTCGGTGCCCTGCCTAACAGAGGTAGTAAAAATAACCAATATAAGAGCCTGCGGCAACGGGGAATACACGCAATCCCAATCGACCGGAAACGGGGCAACAAGTTTAGACAGTAGTACACAACAACACAAGATAAAAATAGGGACACTAAACGTAAGGGGCTGTAGGCAAGCAGAAAAGAGAGAAATAATTGACGACACACTATCCCAACTAAACCTAGACATAATAGCACTACAAGAAACATTCATGACAACCGGCCGCGCAAAAACAAACACGTACGATTGGTACTTAAGCGGAGGACAAAACAATCCGACTCGACGGGGAGTAGCGATACTCTTGAGACGATCTAAGGCCCTCCAAACGACAAAATTCTACCCCATCTCAGACAGCATTGCTACAATAGTCCTAGCCTGTAATAAAAAGAGACTTTGCGTAATATCCACACACACTCCGTCGGACAAACGTAACATGAAGACATACAGCGAGTTAACAAAACAAATAGACATAAACAACAAAAAAGTGGCAATGATAGTTATAGGGGACTTCAACGCACATCTAGGGAAAACATTACACACAGACAAAGATAAACTCACGGTAGGCAGGCAATTAGTACACAGCGAAACCAATGAAATGGGCAAGAGCTTATTAACCTGGCTCAGCTGTTTAAGCTTAATATTTACACCACCTTTTCAAAACACAAGTCATACTAACAACATGGCGAAATAAATCAACCGAATCGCAAATTGACCACATGCTTCGAAACAGCACTATCGGGTTTCTTTGCAAAGCTACCTGGCCACTCGACATAAAGACAGATCATAAATTACTTTATTGCGACCTGATACAGACGCCAGCCATAAACGATAAAGACTATCAGTCCCCCACAATAAAACCGACAAAATGGTATACTGAGCGTTTAAAAGACCCTACTGACAATCTTAACTACAAAAACGCGGCAAAAAAGATACTACTAACACGCAATCCAGACCTTAATAACGTATCAGAGACATGGACAATCATTAAAGAAAGTCTACAGTTAGCGGCAAACCTCACTCTTAATAAACCGTCAGAACCGCTCCCCAGTAACATCAAAAAATTATTAGACAAGTCAAAAAAAATACTGGGCACATGCCAAGCGTAGACGCCGAAACCACATATTACAAGCCACCTTAAATTTAGACCTCATCGAAAAAAAAAGTCGGTAGACCTTGCTACACATTCCACGACACCCTGGCGCAGACAATCCAATTCTCACAAATCGACCTCGCCAGCTGGGAACAAATCAGCACCCACAAAAACCGTATGCGGGAGGAGACGGAAAAACTGTACCAACTTCCGGAATCCGACCCGGAGACGGACACAGACACTGACGAACCGGAAGTAAACCAACAAAGATAGGAAGGCCTAGGTTGAGGAGGATTCCGGATTATACTTAGTTTTGGGTCAGTTCAATGTCCTCCAAAAACCCTTCCTAAACTGGACGTATGGCCCGACCCGGCTGACAAAAATCCGGGAGCGGCCTTAACCTTTGACACTGTCATCCACGAACTCCTAGGGTGGATCTACCAGCCGGCGTAAAAACTTCGGATCCAACAAACACAGGTAATGCTGTAATTTGGCGGGATACGCAGGAGAACGGAAAGGGGGTAAAATAACCCCGGGAGACCAGTGGATGATAATATATCTGGGGCCTGCCATACATTCCCATACTCATACTCATACTCCGTCGAGTTCTTTGATCATTTTAAAAACGTCACCGTGAGCAATGTCAAATAATTGTTCGAGTTTATTTGACAAATCTTGCTCTTTTGTTTTATTTTTTTGGTTAAGATGTTTTTGTAAATTTCTGTATTCTGCGTAGAGACTTTTTAATTTTGTTATGCAACGTGAATTAATTTGAGTTGGAACTACTGCTTCACTGCAAATTCCTGCCACTTCACGTACAACGATTGAACAGCTGTCATCAATAGATTTATTGCGATTTCTTGTGTGATGGTACAGTAGTTGCAGAACTTCTTTATTTGTTGGTAACTTTTTGCCAGTAAATGAAAAATATATTTTGTCTTAGATCCTAGTTCGATTTTATCCTTCATCGGTAGTACATCGTTCCATGAAAAAGTCTGAAAATAGTTGACAGGAAGGATAAAATGGGGTTCCCGGTATAGAAATATACCGGTATTTCTCGACAATATCGCAAGCTTTGTCCTTTCAGCGAGGAATTTTGTGATTTGTGCAATTGATTTAGTGGATGTTTCAAGATTTGAAATTCCACATGTCCGTGAGTGGATGGCTTCGTGAAACTCAAGGATGTTAAAAACTTGTTGCTGGTCAAAATGGTACATTGATTCCAAGACCATTAAGGCGTTGAGCCACCAAGAAAGAAGAAGAAGAAGTCTTAGATCCATTGAACCTCAATTTTTTATAGGTTAGAACTATTTGTGAAATTTTAATTCTAATGAGATTTTCAATATAAATTTAATTTTAAAGTTTTTATTTACCTATATGTTAAAAATTACACTAATTCTAAATTTTGTTTTTTGTTATGTTACCGGCAATGTAAAAAATCCGGCAATGTTTTATTATTTTATTATATAAATAACTACTGTTAATGTACGACACAACATTCACAACAATATGCAGAGATATTTGTATACAATACTAAAAGGACTTAAAGCTCCGTCAAGGTACTAAATGCGCTTTAGCGCGCTTGCGTCAACAAAAATTCCGTGTGTTGGCGGGAATGCTTGTAAGAGTAATTTTGAGTCACTTACTGTATTGAAGGAAAATTTCATAAAAGTATAAAAAACTTGAAATTCAATAAAAATTAGTTGACTGTGTGTTATAAATAAAGTCTCAAAAATGATTAAAACTAGAACCAGCTACCTACCTGTTATGCTATTATTTTTCAGGTTTAAAAATTGTATACCCTTATACCACAAGAATTATCTATTTTCAGAAATAAACTAATAACTTTCATCGAAATAATAATAAGTTTGCCGTAAAAGTAAAAAAAATCTGAAAATTTACACAGAGTTTAACTTTCACCTCGAATAACTTATTAACGAGTGATTTAATCGAAAAATTATAAGAGACCTTTTTTGTAGAGCGTTCAATTTAATATAAGAATATATATGTCTCATTGCTGTAAGTCATCTTGCCTGGGAAAAAAAGAATTAATTGAAAAAAGTGTCAAAATCCCATGTAATTTGAATGGGAAATGTATCGTCTTTGGGGCAAGGTTTATTATGAATATTAAGAGTTTATTTTGGTCTGAAATATTTTTTTAGACGATAGACTAAAAATTTAGGGGGCGTCGCAAGAAAAAAAATCAACTTGGTAAATAACGGACACCCTACTATATATACTCAAAATGTTAATTTAAAAAAATATTTTAATAAACGCATTATTACCGAAGAATAAACCTACATTTTATTATAAAAATCACTAAATTCGGTTTGACGGTTATATATGTATATACTCAAAACTTAAATTTAAAAGAATTTTTTAATAAAGGCATCATAACCAAAGAATAAACCTCAATTTTAAAACAAAAATTACCAAATTCGGTTTGACGGTTCGCGAGAAAATCAACTTTGAAAATGTGACAAACTTTTAGTGGTGCGTTAAATTTGACGCGAAGTGTAGTTAATTAAAATATTATTTTTTTTCTCATATTTAACGATGGGGGCGAGTGTTTTTGTAAATGAATAATTGCTTGTAGACCTATTAACAATGTTATTACAGATTTTGAAACAAAAAAAAATTTAATGAATTATTTGTTAACTAAGCTATATTTGCTAATTAATATATATTTTTTAAATATTATGAACAATTTTTTGAAATCGGGACATCATTATTTATTAGAATAATCATTAAGAGTCCACCAAAAAAAAATTCAACCATTTTCATTCAAATTTGTATGAAATATGCCTACTTGTTTATAGCAATGCATTTGAGATGCGTGATTTTTCTAAATTAAACAATTGCGTTGAGCGACCTCTAAATTTTAAATGATTTCTCTCAAATTTTTACAGATTTTTATTTTCTTGATACTCTTTGAAAACCCGAGTGGTCTCGCATAGAATTCAAAAAAATTTTTTTTTGCATCACCCTAATATACAGGGTGTCCAAAGTTATCTGCTCACCATTGCTAACTTCGTTAGCATAGTGCATAGGGTTTATTAATTGTTTATTTTTAAGTTTGGGTGGTAATGCAATAACCATTTCTTGTTCCAAATAGGGATTACTATCAAATATTATCAAATTATATAAAAATTTAATACAGGATCCCACACAGAACACGCTATCCATTGGATATCCAATGGCTATCCCAATGTCCATATAACATCCATGCCTTTTACGATATCCATTGGATATCCAATGGATATCCATACTAGATGTTCAAAAAAAACAAAAACATTAAAAATATTTTTTTCTTTTTTAAAATAGCCCCTTATAGGATAAATTTATGTAATGATTAATAAATATGATTTAAATCGTTATTAACCCAATTTCAACAAAGTATCTCTAATATATATCCAATGGATAACTAATGTATGTCCAAAGTATATCCACTGGATATCCAATGGATATCCATACTGGATGTTAAGAAAAAAACAAAAACATTAAAAATATTTTTTTCTTTTTTAAAATAGCCCCTTATAGGATAAATTTATGTAATGATTAATAAATATGATTTAAATCGTTATTAACCCAATTTCAACAAAGTATCTCTAATATATATCCAATGGATAACTAATGTATGTCCAAAGTATATCCACTGTACATCTAATGTATATCCACTGGATATCCGGTGGATATCTGATATGGATATCTTGTATATATACTTGTATGTATACATGTGGGATTTTGTGATGGTTTAAACTAGCATATGTAAAAAAACAACTTTACGGTAAATTGATTTTTTGCCAAGAGCTACGAAATTTTTAATTTTGAAATGTTCACTTTACCCAGATAATAATATTTATATATTAATAATATTATTTCTGTTAATAATATGACTATGACAGTCTGCAATACAATAAAAAATTACTTAAAAAAGTCCCTTTTGTTTATTATTGTATTTCATAGTACTACGCACGCGCTGAATTTGAGAATCTTCAGTGTTGCCGGTTATAAGCAAAATAACTAAACGAAATATATTTCCGTACTTTATTAAGTTTTAATAAATAAATTAAATAAATTTAAAATAATTATTCACCACATTTATGTCAAATAGGTATACTAGGTATACTAATTAATTAAGTATTAAAGATTTAATAATATAACCGCCATTTTGATGAGCTTTCTGAAATTATTTAAACGTCTGACAACACTGCTGCCGAACACAAAAGATAAAGAAGCGTCCTTTTTCTATGGTAGCGTCCGTTAAATATGATGCCATGATTGTTAGATACATCCAAAGGGTTTTCATGTTTATTTGCTTCATTCCACAGATTGTAAAGGTTCATTCGCCATCATTGCTATTTGTTATATGTTTGTCATAAAGTTTATTGCCAAGTTATTGTGTTTTGTGGTTATTTGTTTGAGGTCTCTAGTGGTAAGTGAATATTTTATTAATTTTCTAATCATAGTTATCATTTTAAATTGTATTGGTCTAAAACTAATACAATTTTAAATTAAATAGGTATATTTAAGTGCAATTTATAAACTTTCGGTTAGCATTGAAGGTAAAACATTAAAGGTGAATATATACATGCATGCATTTATATACTGTACATGCATGCATTTATATACCGTACCTTTATTTGCAAGCTATACATAGGGTCGAGGGTAACAAATGGGCTGATGGATTGGCCAAATTTTGGGGATCATAAGGAGACAGGTGAAATAGGCCCTAAATGATTAGGCTGATAAAAAGGCAAATGACAGCTGGAGGAGTGATGGCAAGCCAGAGACTTCACTTCTTTAGTTATATGTAGTTTTCTGTTCTATTTTATGTTTTCATAAAAATAAATATTTAAATTAAAGAATAAGACTTTTATTTTAAAACCCAATGTTATTTATTGAAAAGTAAATATCCATTGATTCACCATATCCAATACAGATAACCATATTGCATACAATACTATATCCACTGGGTATCCATTGGATATCCACACTATGTCCAGGAGGGTCGGACATTTATATATCCAATGGTTATCCATTGGATATCCATACAATCTCCATATTGAATACAGATTACAACCATATTGCATACAATACTATATCCACTGGGTATCCATTGGATATCCACACTATGTCCAGGAGGGTCGGACATTTATATATCCAATGGTTATCCATTGGATATCCCGGATATCCTATGTATATCCTGGATATCCATAAAAGAAATCCATTGGATATCCATTGGATGTAATTGTTCCGTGTGGGATATACCAGGAAAGGAGAAAAGGGTAAGTAAAACCAACAAAATGTAAAACAAATATTTATTTAAATATTTAAAACACTAATTTATAAGAATAATATAATAATAATAATAATAATAAATCTTTATTGTCCAACATAATAACAGTTTCAGGCAGAGCCCACTAAAAAAATAAGTACAATACATGAAAAAACTCAAATGTAACAAAATACACTAAAAAAAATAAAAAAATAAATTAAAACTAAATATTCAGTTGCTACGACCAGGATTGATTTTATGAAATCATTGGGTGACGCAAATTTGGTCTAGGCACTAAAAATTTATTTTGCTTAGTAGAAATGGTGAGTTAATTAAGTTAGTTATGTATCAATAGGTAAGTCATTTAAAACAACTTTTTTCTAACTCTTTAAAAATTAATAAAGCAGCGTGACGTTAAGATGATCACGGTAGCGTAGTGTTTTTGCGTGTTTACATGCCGCCGGAAATCATTTTGATCAATTTTTGTTACTGTAAACCGTTTTTTATGAAAATTTATAAAAAGTTCAAATTAAAATTATCAAGATTAAGTTGTAAGAAGTCACCAGAATTAAAAGCCTAAATTAAACAATATATTAAATATTCTCTAAGCGCTATTTTATTTAATTTTATTTAAAATCAATTTTCGGTTAATAAAAATCCCATTTTGTAGCCTGATAAACATAAAAATATCTAAATACTTTTTTGCGTGTTATGTCAAAATCATGAATTTACGCTTTTGCTTTAGTAAAAGAAGCGATTTTTTGCCAACCCTGGATATATCAAATGATGTGCACAGTATAAAAAAGTATTCTCCAAGTCTCCTTAACAATATACTAAAATATTATAAAAATTATTGGACAAATGTGTACTCTGTCAAAGGTAGACTTTGAGATAAACAAAAATTTAAAAAAAAATCATGAATTTTCAAAAAATTTCGAAAAATGGAGCAGCTAGGATTTCGAAAAGGGGATCAGGTTTTGGCGGCATTTGTTGCAAGATACTTGATTTATTAAAACTAAACTTATTTTTAAAATTAGTATTTAAACAAGCAGATCTAAACTCCCCAAAATCGAGAGAGACACTGTATTTAAGGCAAATCATATCAAATTATTTGCGAATTTAGGTCAGAACTGCGACATCCATCCATCTACCTGACTACAATTAACCGCAGCATCTTTCCTCTCTCACACGGTGCCGATAAAAGCTTCTGCGGCCGGACGGTTTCCGAATCGTTTCAAAGGAAACTCGAAGGAGCTCCGCATCGAAGCACTCAGCGGATAATTGCAGGATACGGAATCTGTCGCTTCTTTTTTTCCCGTTCCTGATGCTCGTCGTGGAAGTGCGCCATTTACGTCTTCTCTAATGGGTCGCGGTCCGTGACCGAACACCGACGTCTAATAGGGACAATTAGGACTCTCGATGTCCTTTATGAAAGACCAGGGGTTGCGGTTACCGCCGGTTTTTATTAGGTAACGTTTTGTCGCAACAAATTACACTAATGTAACTTCACGTGAACAAGGGAAAGTCTCTAGGGAGATCACATTAACAATATATATATATATACACTGTAAAAAATCCCATTGAGTAACTGTTTTTTTGGTAGCGAGTTAATTTATTATACTGTACCTTCATTTGCAAGCTAACCATAGGGAAAATACATTGTAACTGGACCAGATAAGTCGCAGTCAACACAAAGCGAGAACCTTTTCAGAAATGATTTGGATGCGTCGTCGAGACATGCGTACTAAAAAAAAATTTACCAGATTTACACCGCACAAAATAAAAAACAATAATAAAGCATCGATGTATGAAGCAAGGTCAACTGTTACGGCGCATGCTAGCCTACTCGTCCACGCGTCCAAATCATTTCTAAAACGTTTTTTGCTTCGTGCTGACTACGACTTATCCGGTCCAGTTACATTGTATTTTCCCTATGGTTAGCTTGCCAGTGTGACAGTGTGACAGTGTGGTGCAGTGAAAACTATTCCCAAGCAGCATTTTAAGTAAAAGCGTAGAGCTTTGAGGCAATATTACTTAATATAAGTAAATATTTTGTTAAATTAACCTTAAAAATTTACTTTGAAGTTATTTTTTTTTTAAAGTTATTTAAGTTTTATTTATACAGTCAGATTCCAGCACTTGAGAAGGCACCACGCGAGAGCGAGAGCTCTTAAAACGTAAAAGTTTAAAGATTAAAACCAACAATAATTTTCAAAATTTGCAAACCAATTATAGTAAAACAAACAATTTTCATAGAGTGCAAACTAAAATGGTGCAACGGTCAATGAGGAGGGAAGTGTTAAGTGACGAATGAGTTAAGTGCCACCTGTCATTGGACGCTTTTCACTGGACAAACAAAGAAGGTCAAACAAGAGGGGAGGTGACCATCCGCAAAAAATTGATAAGTAACCTTAAGCATATGCATGACCTAACACAAAATCTGCAAATTAAACACGACAGATATCTTTAAAACCCTAAGAAAGGCACACTGCGTAGGACAATAAATCTGTCAACAACAAATGCGTAAGGCAAACCCAAACGAGATCATAATAAACACTAGACACACAGAATAAACCAACACATTAATCATTATAACCCTAACATAGTAAAAAAAGCATAATAACCAAACTCTACTGGATTTGTAAACATTAGATAACAGAATAATTGCGCTTGTCATTTGTTTAACTAATAAATAAATGCAATACTTAATTTTGGAATTTTAGAAAAAAAGACAAAACTCTACCACAAAACGTGCTTGTGCAACACAATAACTAAAAAAAAAATTGTTAGAAATTTCGCACTACTGCGGTAATAAACAATTTAAAAAACACCAAAAGCTACAAGTTACATATCCAGGTACTGAACAATACACTAATACACTAATACATTAATCATTATAACCCTTACATAGTAAAAAAAGCATAATAACCAAACTCTACTGGATTTGTAAACATTAGATAACAGAATAATTGTCATTTGTTTAACTAATAAATAAATGCAATACTTAATTTTGGAATTTAAGAAAAAAAGACAAAACGTGCTTGGGCAACACAATAACTAATAGAAAAAAATTTGTTAGAAATTTCGCACTACTGCGGCAATAAACAATTAAAAAAAAAGCTACAAGTTACATAATATTATCCAGCTACTGAACTATCTATTGATGGTTTTCGGCATCAAGACTAAGGACACGGGCAATGACAATAACGAACAAGACGAAGACCTCGACTAGGAAACTACACCCCTGCAGCGAAATAACAACTCCCCAAGTCCAAATAGTAATCCCAAATGTTTGGAGTAATACTAATCGACTGGTCTAGGGGGATTCCGCGTCGTACTTAGTTTTAAGTCGGCGTAATTGTCCCCAAAAAACCAACAAACGTCTATCCCTCCCGTCCCTCCTCCTCTATACCCTACTGGGCGTATAGCATCGGCTCGGCGAACCCGAGAATGGCTATTAAAACTATTCGCATGTCGCTCTCGAGCCCCAAATAGGGGACAGTACGGAACGCAATGGACATTCGCACCCAGCAAACACGGGTGAAGCCGTGCCGTTGCTGGGGGCGAACAAAAATCGGCGTAAGTAAACATAGGCCTGTACGGGGTCCGGGAGTGATGAGGCAATGGGGCTGGTTTATACGACGTATAATATACGTCTCTTATACTCATACTCATACTTATTAACAAAATATTCTGTAACCCTTGAAATTGTTAACAAAATGTTAAAAAATTGCACATTACCTTTACAAAACTTTCGGTAAAATAATTTCCTTTGTTATAATAACCCTGGTTAGGTTTAAATTTTACAAAATAAAATTAACAAACTTCAAACTCATGTAAACAAATCTGTTTTTTATAACAGTGTAGGAAAAAGTTAATTAAAAAAAACACGTTATCAATCTTCTCTTGCTAACATATCATTTTTTCCGTTACCTATTGATAAAATCTGATAACGAGGTGTCTTGTTAACCAAACGCCCTAATTGGCTACAAAGTCTTCGTTTTCGAATAATAAACTCCAACATCAACTTGAATATACACACATAATTTATGTTCCATTTATATTAAGTGACAAGCGACAATGAGGCAAGAACGGTGTACAACAAATTTCTTGATGTTTTGGAAATGCAACGTCACCGTTTTAGTTTAATTATGCTATGTTATGTTTGTTAGTTTGGTTCAGTTGGTAGAAGACAGGAAGTTTAGTGGGTTTATTTAATTGTAACACTCTTAAATAGTTGGAATGTTACGGTGTCAAACATGCGAGTTTGTTCAGGTGATGGGTTAAATATATCTTTTAAGAAATTTTTGGAATACTTGGGTAAAAAAAGTACATTTAACGAAATTTTATTTACATCAAATAAAATCAAAAAATTGGAGCAGTTTATTGCTAATTTTTGAAATTTGAGCCGTATTAAAAAATATGGATGTAATTAAATTGAAAATAAATTACGTAAAAGGGAGGCTTGTTTACAAAGCAACAAATTAAACTTTTTTAATATCCTTTATTAACCTTAGCTAAGTAAAATATTTGCATTATAAAACAGAGAGAAATTCCTTACCTAAGACGTTTTACTCGAGCATTCCAAATTGTTTTTTTTGTGTTTCAAGCTAATTAGTTTTAAAGTGTTTACTTTAACTTTATTTTGTTGGAGATCTGTTAAGGGCCAAAGCAAAAAAAAATAAAAACGAGATCTTTATTTAATTCCTATTGTTTCGCTTTATAAAACAAAAAGAATTATTGCTTCATTAAAGCGTACTTTATACGACTTAACACGAAAATTGTTAATTAAAATAAACAATTAAAATTAATTGGACTTTTGTTTATTTGCTGTTTAACTAAATGATAATAAATACCTAAAGGTGACGTTGTAAAAAAATCCCTCGATTTTCAATACGATATTTTATTACAAATAAATATTTATTTTTCTTTAAAAGCAAAAATTTATATATTTTTTACCACCTTTAAAACACATTGACAAGCTGTGGCTTTATGGCGCTTTAATCACGGGCTGAAGTTAGCAAAAGTATTAATTGGTATCTTAACGCCAATATTTAAAAAGTTAATACGGTTTGTTAGTACATTTTCAAAAAATAAATTTTGATTTACCTACCCAAAAATCTTGACATTTTCCGCCGGTAAAACAGATTTCCATTCTTACAGTTACTCTATTTTTGTATAGATGTCGCTCTGTACAAATATTTAATTAAAAACTCGCTCGCAAGATCACTCGTGCCCAATTTAAATTCGTTTTTAAGATTTTTTAAGGAAGGACTATTTTAATTTTAATTTTATCGTAAAAACGGGTTTATACGTCCTAAAAAATATTTTTAACAGATTTCTATTCAAGTTTTATAGTTTAAAATTGAGATGTTCCCCAAGTGAAAATATTTTTTTTTTATTTTTTGTTGTTTCACTGTTAGTTTAGAACGGGGTTTTTGGGAAGCCACCAGGTCTAGTAATAACATAACATAAGTGGTTCTGCACTAATGCAAGAATTTTAAGAAATCATACATTTTGAATATTAGAGCTTCACGGAAAATAGCTTTACGGAGGTTAGGATTTCGTATATTTTTCATCCCTTTGTATATTTGAAATAAGATATTGTATCTTTTGACACCTTAATATTTTTAAAAAATACATAAAATATTTATAAAAAAATCTTCTTACTAAGATATTACACTTCACTGTGGATAGGTTTTTAAATAGCAAATTAATGAACTTAAACTTTTGAATTATAAAACAGCAACACTCTCATCTGCATTTAAATTCTAACTGACCTTCAGGAATCACATGCATCTATAATGTCGTAAACAGAGGTTTTTGCTTATTTAAAATGATTAAAGCGCCATCCGTTGAATAAAATTTAAAGCAAAAACAGATTCACGTAGGATAGAATCAATTTTTGTAACACCTACATAAATAGTTATAAAAATTATTTCTTTTAATTTTTAATAATATTTTTTATTTGATTCGATTGCTTTGGATGTGTTTAATCTACTTAGTGAACTGATATTTTTAGTATGCTTTTACTACCTCAGATATTAGAAAACATAATATTATAGGTTAACCTAGAAAGAGTAACCGTCACGGAGGATAGGTTTTAGACTTTTAAAACATTGTAAAAAATAATTAATTGCGGTTAAATATCTAGAACCTGAGCTGTAATATCTTTTATTTTTTTTTAATTTATAATGTTTTAGTAGGGCTTGAAATAAAACCATTTGAACACATAAAATTTGATTTTTTTGGAATAAACAAACATGAAAATCATAATTGACTACAAAATTCTAAATTTAAATTATTTAGACAGTCAGCTTTAAACAAAAAATTAACAGAGAAAGGACATCAAGATAAATGTTTATTTATTTTATTTATAAGGTATTTTAGTATCTTAATAGCTTATCTTTAGTACAAGAAGTATATTAAACTGGCCATTAAATACAGAATCTGGATTTTTTAATCGAGACTGTGTTAATTAAAATTGTAACTTGTAAACTTTATGGTAGTTGAGCCTCTAACATTCAAATATCTGATTGAGTAAAATGAAGCGTTTATAATGTTTAATTTCGATAAAATATTACGTCTTAATTTAAGGTACGCCTTGGAACTAATTTTATCTGTAAAATATTTAAATTACTTTTTAGATGCGACTCCCATTTAATAAATTGATTACCGATGGAAGCAACTTTAAACTGATAAACACCCGTCCAATTGGCCGCAAAATAAAAAAATGTGTTAATTATTCATTCACAGTAGCGAAATTGAGATATAAACTGCTGCATAATAAATATGGTAAAGATACCATCACACTCGAACGCATATTATTAAGAATTCTTGATATTTTTCGTAAAAAATCTTCCCATGTTTTTTCATTGCGAGATTTATGCACTAGGCTTTCCTAGATTGCTCGGCAAATTTATGTGATGATATTTATCGGATTTAGATATATGGAAATAATTTAAAACTGTTTTTAAGGCATTTAATTTAAATGGAATGTGGAATGAAAGTTTAGACGTAAATATAAAATTGTTTTACGCAACTTAATTTATCACAATACTCAACGCGAATTAATCTACAATTAAAGCCAACAGGTGTTGATTTTCTTTGTGGGTGTGGGTATTAATGGTATAGCACTTTTTAAAATAATTTTTATTAATGTCTCAAAAATAATTAAAACTTTAAAAACACATTTTAAAATGGAAATCCTACACTCACAGGCAAAATAATCGATCCACACAAATTTTCGATGAATTTCAATCGCATATAACTTTTTTATTTGATTTAGGATTTAAACAAATATTAAAGAATATTGTAGATACATTAATGGAGAATCGCTCACATTTTAAAAATTACTAAAAAATACACGTTCGTTTATAATATACAGGTTTAAACAAAAATATGTTTTTTACCATAAGTTTCAGACACTCTGTAGAGTGGCAACACCGTATATTGTTCTAAATTAAGTTTTAATTATCAAGTCACTTCTATTTTTAACAGTTTTGTTTTTGGTTCACCTTGATATGTTTATTTTTGTGGAAAATATGGATTTAAAAAAAAACATTGCAATTTCCATTTTCCATTTTTTCCTGTATAAAGAACTAAGGTTGCTATGGTCCATCCATAGCCTATGACAGTGACAGTTTTGTTGAATCATCCCATACTTGGACATGTCATATATAGCTTTCAAAAGCTATCAAATTGTTTTTTGTAAATTAATGTGTTAATTTTGAGGTGTCTTCTAAATAAACATTTTCATGTTTTGCCAAAGAATCCAATTCGGTAAGTACATTTGTTGGTGCAGAATTAACTAATGATAACTTTACCTAATATAATTTATATTTAAGTTTGGACATTTTTAAGAAATTAGTAAAAAATAATTTTTGCACAAACATAACCTAAAAATCAACCATTTTTATATTTGAGTTCTGTAAAAAAACGCCGACAACTGCATTTTAAACAACAAAATATACCTACGAATGCAATTAATTTCTTCATTCAGATTAACACTGTTCATTGGAAAACCGGTAAAAACTCAACCCAGGATTTCTACTCGAAATACACCCTTTTTTCCGATATTTTTTAATAAAAAAATGTTGTATGAAAACAAATCTATCTTAAAAAATTATTTTCTTTGAATGTGTCTGATGCCTCTCAAAATCATATATTAAATTTTGAAGACATTCTATGAAAACTCCACAAATGGAGATACTACCTTTAAAATATTAAGTAATTAGAATGTCAAAAACAAATTTTAAAATAACCGAACCATATTTTATTATGTAAATAAACAATTTAAAATACCTTAGAATTTACATAATTGTCGAAATATATTTTTGTAATAAAACCACTATTTATTTTACAAAATAAAGTACTCTACACAAAACAATATCCTTTTTAAATATGTAACGTAAACTCACCGATACGTTATGAAGCCATATAAAATTAATAATCGTCACAATGTCGCTTGTATGACTGGGTAACCCGCATACATCAACTCTTATTAAAAAGTTGATAAATCAATGAATTAAAAAAGCCTAGCCCCTCCGAAAGGTTTGATTTATCGCCAACCCTTTGTTAGTAACTTAATAATGACCTGTTACCGTATAATCAATATACAAAGTTAATTCACCTTGAATACCTGCCAAGCGTTTTATCATTCTTTTTTTTTATAGGGTTTCCAATGCACATGTCAACCTGTGTTTACGGAAAACATTTTAATTTTCTACGTAATTTTTTTTGTGTAGGTATTTATGGGTGGTCGGTTCGTAAGAGTTGCCTCCCCTTTCTTGTATAATAAAACAATACGAATTAAGTTTTAAGATTAAATAGATAAAGTTAATAACTTGTAAGTGCATTTTTATTAAGTTATTATCTTTTCAACAAGATGCCAATCTGTAACAGATTCGATAACAGCTAGACAGTATATTTTTATGAAAAATTTATTCACTGAATAAATGGATAACCCTTAAGATTATTTATTTATTTTAAAATTATTTTAATTATATACAGGGCGTTGCACATTTACGAAATACGGGTGTTTCACGTTTGTGGTCCATTGAGAGTTTCTGAGGAACGGCAAAAGATATCGATTTGAAATTTTTAAAGCGTTTATAATCCAATTACGCCCATTTTTCTAAAATATTTTAAATAAAATGCCACTTCCGGCTTGACCGGAAGTGACATCAACTTTATTATTTTAAACACCCCATATATTTTAACATTTTTAAATTCTACATAAAATTTTGAGTAAAATTACTGTACCATGTCCTATACCTAGAGTAAATAGTTTTGGAGTTATTAATTTTTTCCGTTAAAATATGACAAATGCTCATCAATACAAAATAGCCTATAACTTTCTTGCTATTAGGTTTGCAGAAATGGGGGTGGAATTTTTGGAATCTTAAAACATTGTTTAAAAGATTCCTTTTTCTTAACATACCGGGTGTAACATTTAAAATAAAAAAGTTATTAACGTTTCAAGTTAGCCCAATTTGCCCTGGGGTTTCTCGGGTAATTTGTTGAAAAATGTTAATGAATTGGCATGGAATTTTTTAAACAATGTTTTAAGATTCCAAACATTTTACCCACATATTCGTAAACCTAATAGCAAACATCTAGAAAACTATTCACTTTAGGTATAAGGACATCGTATAGTAATTTTACTAAGAATTTTATGTAGAATTTAAAAATATATGGGGTGTTCTATTTGAAATAACAAAGTTGATGTCACTTCCGGTCAAACCGGAAGTTGCATTTTGTTCAAAATATTAAAAAAATAGACTTATAGGATTATAAACGCTTTTAAATTTCAAATCTATATTTTTTCCGTTCTCTTCCAATGGACCACGATTGTGAAACCCCTGTATATCAAGTGGTGTTTTTAGGTTGTAATATCACTATAATAATAATAGATTCGAAAGCAATATATAATCGTCAAACTAAAAGATCAAGATTTGTTTCCGACATATATTTATAAATATAATATTATAATATAAGATAAATACAAATCTGTCGTTTTATTTAAAAAAATCCAAAATTAAAACCAGAAATATTTTTTTACTTAAAAAAAATTAAATTGTTATTTTCTTTAAGTATAATTTTTGTATTATGTAAAAACATAAAATATTTAAAGAAAAAAAAGATTTGTAACAAAATAGAGAATAAAAAATCTGGTTAAAATAGTAAGAAAGGCTGTGTAAAAAAATTAAATGACGTGATTTTTAAAATCTGTTAAAATTTTTCATGGGAGGAAAATCATGTTGTACTGTGTATTTGTCGTATGCAACTAACAATCTTTATGAAACTGTCAAGACACAGAAAATTGCAAACATGCTCAATTTTTTTTTCAGTGTAATTGATATGTCAAGTGTGCAGAAAAATGGATAAATCTTGAAAAATAGTTATATTTATGTCGTGACCATACATCAGCGTTAAATTTATTTATTTTCCTATTGAAATAGAATAAAGAAAAACAAGAACCCATTGTCCAAAGTCTGAACACTTTTCGTATGAAAAATGTCACTGCAACATTTCTGCTTTTGACGTATCGACGGAAAAATATTGTTTTCCCAATTCATAAATTTCGAGAAATATCTATAACTTCCGAGAATTTTATAACTATTTATATCTCAGGATAATTTATTTTTGCACTGTTATAAAATTATATTAAAGCCGAATCCAATAAATTTTTAGCACCACAGATGCGCAAAATGTGCAAATGCAAATTTTATTGCGACTGAACTGCATTTCGACAGTTCCTTAAAAATACGTTTTATACGAGCTACACATTTGAAAAGTGGCCTTTTTTTAAAGAAAAGTGGCTACGTTTTCAATCTATAAATCCATTCCAGGTAGTTTATTAGTTTTAAAAAAGTTGTCTACATTAGAATGTACATTGTACCTACACGGAAAAAAATATTTTCTAAATGTAAGAATACCTTTATTCTTAAAAAAATTAACTTGAATTAAGATAATATTCTTAGGCTACAAATACATTATGAAAATTTCAACTTTGAAAGTTTCAAACTTGAAATATTTCATTTAGTTGGAAAAGTGAAATTTTTAAAAATTTCAAATGAAATTTTCAATCCGAAAATTTCAACATTGCCTATGAAAGTTTCAAAAAATTCATTGAAAGTTTCGCAATTTACTGAAAATTTCGCATAAATTTCACATGCGGCCTCCCCTGGGACCTTTAATAATAATTTACAACAGATTCCGAATCGGCCAATAAGAACGAGTTATCAAGCGTCTGGGTGTTTTTGTTTAGTTCGGCTTGGATTTGAATACACTATAAGTAAATATTGTTACTTATATGCATAAATTAATTTAAATAATTTAATTCTGTTACCAATTTAATTTGTAAATTAAATCAGACTTTAAAAGTTATGATTAATTTAAACTTTTACTTTTGCTATAATTGCATCGGAAAACGGATAAAAAGTGCCTTTGGCTCATAAAATTTTGATGAAGTTTCTTCAATTTTCGTAAAATTTCAGTAAAATATTTAAAAATAATAAATATATATATACAATAAAATTGGCACAATCTCATTAGCTTACCAAAAAGTGCTATATCTCTTTTAGTTTTAGTAATTTTAAAAACATTTTAAAAGGAAATCTCAAAAAATTTGTGGTAAACATAGGTATTTACTATTTATATTATTGGTGCAGGGGCCCACAGAGGGGTAGGAGGTAAGTGAGGCAATTTGCCATGGTCCCCGAGTGGGCTTATCTCAATATTAATATATTACACTTAAAGTGATTGAAATTTATTGAAAGTTTCAATAAATTTCATGAAATTTCAGAAATTTAGGAAATTTTAATAAACTTCATAAATGTCATGAAAATTTCAAGTGAAATTTCAAGTACAAGCAAAAAGTGAAATTTTCCCAACCCTATGTGTATACACCTATAGGTAATAATTATTACATAATTATATTTATCAGTTTATTTATCAATCAGACTAATACAAGTTTTGCAATATCAAAAATTAGTAAAGAAACTTTTAAAATTGTTCCCAAGCATTTCATTGCATTTTCCCGATACAATCAAGGCAGAATGTTGTCATAATGTTCCTTAATTCCGCATCAAATTACAGCAAAAAAACTTATTATCGTCCATTATTGTCCAAAAGTATTTGAGATTTTATGTCTTTCGGCGAACTCCCCAAGCTTATATGACATACATACTGCCGAATACGGCAATGAAAATTTTTAATGACCCAGCTTCATTTCATCCAAGCAAACATTTAACATTGCAGAGCGATTTTAAATTGTTCTTCGGCATTTTAATTTATCATCGAAACAATTTTTATTCAACAGGTTGCCAGTATACAATGTAATGACATTTTGTAAAGCAATATTATATATTATAGAACTAAAAGGTGTTATTTAAATTTATACTCAATGTATAAAATATCATGCGCAGTGCGCACTATTGAGATACCTTGGCATACTTGCAGTAATTTTAGATCGCAAGAACATAAATTAAGATATATCTTTGACTTTCCTTGTAACCATGCTCCTATGCCTAGGACTCGTGTTTATCTTAAAAGATCTTATTTAAAATAAATTTAAGATAAGATTTGATCGAATCTTGATAATCCGAAATGGTTCAATGCTTGACATTTGCCATGTTGCCGCATTAAAATGCATTTAAGTGATTTAGATTGGTGAAATCACAATGCATACAATATGTTGGATTTAAATAGACTGTATTAAGTACTTAGGTGCTTTCTTGGAGGTCCATAAGCGTTTTATTAGCTAAATAATTCTCTATAGGACTTGGACTTTTATAGTACTATAATAATATATACCTAATGGTTATGTACAGTCAGAGAAAATAGTGATGCACTTTTTTATTTAACAAACATGATTTTAAGACGGTTTAAGGACAATTATATTTTTTTCTAAGACACCTAATCCATACAGTGTGTCTACCTAAGTTGACAATATATGGGAAACTTTTTAATTATTAATTTTTAGAAAAAAGTTATTCTTCATAAAAAGTTTTAAATACAATCATCAGATATGAAAAATTTTCAGTCGTATACGCGGTTTGTCAAAAAATATGAAAAACAATTTAAACATTTTAAAAACTAATGCAACAACAAAGGGACAAAAAGTTTTAAGGAAGAAGTGTTTTTGGCCTATTATGCGGATTTAAGAAAATCATATCAGCCAAATACTTGTTAATGTTAAAAAGTGTCCTAAAAGTTATAAAAATTTGGGTTTAAGTCTATATTATAAATTAACATCATATATAAAAAAGGAAAATGTGGGATACCGACCAAAAAAGTCCAAAACTTAAAACAATAATGGTCATTACTTAGAACTGTTTCGAAAATATTCAAATTTGCGAAAACCAAATACCCCACACAAGCGGTTTTTTGTCAATTATAAAAGAAGAGCATGCACTACCCAATGTGTAGGAATTAATACATTTGGTAAAATGTCTGCACAAAAAGCTGCATCTAAAACTTAAAAATCCTGTGGAGTACACAGGTCATGGTTTTCGTAGATCCTCAGCTACCATATTAGCCGATTCTGGGGAAGGAATTTCCATTGTTAAGCGACTTGGAGGCTGGAAATCAACGGCTGTCGCCAAAAGCTACATAGAAGAATCCATGACAAAAAAAAATCTCAAATAAAATATTGGACATAAAAAACGGCTCTTCTGAGTTAAGCCAAATTTTATTAAATAGTACAACAAGTCACCCGTTGAATGAATTAACCTGTTCTACAATTAATTTAGAAAATATTAATAATTTTTCCTAGACTTTTTAGTTGTAGTATTATACTACAACTAAAAAGTCTAGGAAAAATTATTAATATTTGGGTTGGGAAAATTTCACTTTTTCCTTGTACTTGAAATTTCACTTGAAATTTTCATGACATTTATGAAATTTATTAAAATTTCTGAAATTTCATGAAATTTATGAAATTTATTGAAACTTTCAATAAATTTCAATCACTTTAAGTGTAATATATTAATATTGAAATAAACCCACTCGGGGACCATGGCAAATTGCCTCTCTTACCTCCTACCCCTCTGTGGGCCCCTGCACCAATAATATAAATAGTAAATACCTATGTTTACCACAAATTTCTTGAGATTTCCTTTTAAAATATTTTTAAAATTACTAAAACTAAAAGAGATATAGCACTTTTTGGTAAGTTAATGAGATTGTGCCACTTTCATAGTTTTATATTTATATATATTTATTATTTTTAAATATTTTACTGAAATTTTACGATTGAAGAAACTTCATCAAAATTGTATGAGCCAAAGGCATTTTTTATCCGTTTTCCGATGCAATTATAGCAAAATTAAAAGTTTAAATTAATCATGACTTTTAAAAAAATTTTAAAGTCTGATTTAATTTACAAATTAAATTGGTAACTGAATTAAATTATTTAAATTAATTTATGCATATATTTAACAATAATTACTTATAGTGTATTCAAATTCAAGCCGAACTAAACAAAAACGCCCAGACGCTTGATAACTCGTTCTTATTGGTCGATTCGGAATCTGTTGTAAATTATTATTAAAGGTCCCAGGGGAGGCCGCATGTGAAATTTATGCGAAATTTTCAGTAAATTGCGAAACTTTCAATGAAATTTCTGAAACTTTCACAGGCAATGTTGAAATTTTCGGATTGAAAATATCACTTGAAATTTTCAAAAATTTCACTTTTCCAACTAAATCAAATATTTCCAGTTTGAAACTTTCAAAGTTGAAATTTTCATTTGAAAATTTCAACTGTCCCAACCCTAGTAGTATATAGTAGTTTAGAATACATATTATTCATTTCTTCAATCAAAAGTGGTAATGTAGCTATTTAGTGTAGGCAAAGCTGAAACAATAAGTGCAATTAAACATGAATATGGTAATTTATGTGTTCATGTAGCGCGCAACGAATAAAATAAGCGATGTCTGTCACTTAAGGTGTGACTAAATCACCTATTCCAAACACGCCAAACGGCAGAAAAACGCGTTATTTATGGGCGACGCCTCGCAATTAACCCCCGAGAAATGTTAATGTAATAATTGAAAAATATTTTTATCGAACATCTACGACAGCGTTATTAATGGGAAAAATTGTTAATAAATTAATTTGGACTGCTTAAATTGACCACATAAAAATGCTCAACCGATAAAGCCATTTGAAAAAGGAGTTTTTTGATTCATATTAGCTTAACATTTTCTACAAATCGTGTACAGGGTATTCGGAAATGAGGTTAATATATTTTGGGTAGAGATTGTACACGTAAAAATATAAGAATAACTGTTTCGCAAAATCAGGTTATTATTAATTAAGGTTTCTCAACAATTAGTGCACAAATTTTGTAAATTTAAAATTAATTTCATTAAAAATGGGGTAGTTCAATTTTTTCTGACCTATACTTTTTATGGTTTTATTCAAGGCGTTTTGTAATATTAAACATTTCTGTGAAATCAGAATTTCAATTGAGTTTACCGTTTTCGAGATATTTACAAAAAATATAAATTTTTATGACGTCACAAACCTCGCCATGTGACCAACATTCTAAGATTTCTATTGGTTGAAAATTACCCTGTTGTCAAGTTGTCTTGTTAATGATTTCATTCGGTTATGTCAGAAAATACCCGAAGAGGTTATGTACAAATACTGTCACTGTCAGTTGAGTGAAAGATGGTCACCAAATTCATTAAGTACCTATCTTCCTTATTACGAGGTATCATATTACTGTTTGATATTTTAGAGTCCAAGATATATCTAAAAGAATATAAAGAACTAGGCATTATACTAATGAAATGCATTTACGACAAAATATGATTATAATTATAGGTACTTACTTTATTTGTTTAAAAGCTCCAATGTTCAATGTAACCAACCATTCCACAAGATTCCTCTGCTTTGGAGTCCGTTATTAATAAATCACTTATCTAATATCAATTACAAATAACATAACAATAACATTGATTTTCAATAATATAAATTTAAAAAAAACATAACCCGAAAAAAAGAAACGTCAAAAAATCAATTCTTCTAAATTATAGATCAAGTGGTTTTAAAACTAAAATATTATAACGTGGCGCCATCTATCGTAAGAATCTTAAACTAAACACACTGGCAACCATAGAAAAAGCTGGCAACGTTGTCAATAGCCTAGTGACGTAATTAGGAGATTTTTTTTGTAAATATCTCGAAAACGGTAAACTCAATTGAAATTCCGATTTCACAGAAATGTTTAAAATTACAAAACGCCTTGAATAAAACCATAAAAAGTATAGGTCAGAAAAAATGTAACTACCCCATTATTCTTTAGTTTTATTACTAAACAAATTCTGTAAAACAAATAAAAAAATTTTTCTTCATTCATTAAACTTTTCTCAAAACTTGAATCTTTTTAATTAGATCTTTTGTTTCTTAACTTCGACTCGAAAATTATTATGAATTAATTCGGCAAATTTGTCGAGGCAAAACTTAATTAAAGTAATTTTATAGTCTGCTAAACCGCAATCAAAAGGATTTTGCTTTTGGTGCGGTAATTTTTATTTTCGACAAATATAATTTACTGTACTTTGTTATATACAAATTTGTATGTATGAATGCGCTAGAGAATATTGGATTTTAGTTTGTGGTCGGCAATAATTTTTGCATTAAATTGGTTTTTACTCGGTATAATTTTATAATGTAAATTATATTTGTGTCGTAATTAGTATTGCAAAATTGTGCATGTTGCTTAAAAATATTATATAAATGTTTTTGTACCAACCTTTAGAATTTTGTTTATTCAAAAATTGATTTGGAGTAAGAAACATACGGTGTGATGTATTTAGATCTTTTTTCCAGAAGAACTTTAAATAGTCTTAATGGACAAATTCTTAATTTCTTAATTTTTTGAAATCCCTTTACTGTCACTTAATAATATATAACTGGATATAAAACAAACACTGTTTTTGAGTTATGTCACTTAATCTTTTAGATCTTCCTTGTGCAAAAAATTAACAAATTAAGTAATCAATGGTAACACAAATGGAAATTTTTAATAATTTTTTATTAAAAATCATCCTCTTAAAGGATGACAACTTATTTGGTGACACCCTGTATATAAATTAAGAATAGCTTCTATCGTGGGTCCACCAGCCAAAACACCTGAAATTTTGTTATAAAATACGAAAATGTTTTTAATTTATAGTAAACAACTGTGTACATTTAAAGGCAATAAACAAGTTGATAGAGCTTGTTACTTGTCACTTCTAATTAACTTGTTTAAGTTCCAACAATGCCATAATCAACACCCAACTTTGAATTTGCATGTAGAGTACAAACCTGATTTCGAATAAATATGTTAAACAAACGAACTATCAAAATACTGCACTACGCACAAGCTAAATCGAATACAAGAGTTTATATGTTTATTTGATAATATTTAAAAGAAATGCTTTAATATCCTAACGACTGCGCCATACAATACAGCATTATTATAGTATTGAGTTAATATTTAACGTATAAATTGAATTACAAATATGTATCTTGTACACATAGAACTTTAAAGAGTCTGGACAAATTTGCTCTAAAAATCGATACCAAAATGAACTCATCTAACTTACTACTTACAGCTATCATCACTTATCCAAACTGAAGCAACTTACCTAAAACAAACAGAAAACATTATTAGCTTCTATATGGGTGAAAAAACATCTCAACAAGCTCAAAATTAATTAAATTGTAATGTTTGTGAAGCGATTTAAAATTAATTTATCAAAAAGTTTCACCCAAGAGGTATGACACAACAAGTGGAACAATTAATCAAAGCGGGCTTATCGCCAACCCTAATCTACGTTGACAACGTCTCTGACAAAGGTGTACGATGTACAAACAGTTTTGCCTTTTTGTATTTCGATGACTTTGACAGCTCGGAATTTGAATCTTTTTAAGAAGGGTTTTGTAGTCAACGAATTACAAAAAAATAGGTAGCACATCATTTTTAATTATGGTAAGTTGAAGTCTTCTATTAAAACTGATGACCTTGCATATACAGATCTAACACCTCTAGACTTTTTTGTTTGGGGACACAGAAGATTACTTAAGTTCTTTGTGGGATTATGTAAGGAAAACATATCTAAATAAAATCTAGGGTTAACAAATTGGAATTTGTTTTTCTTCATGTTAAAAAAGTAGCGTATCAAATATGCACTACCCTTTCCGTTAGTATTAAAAGTGTCCCGAAGGGGTTGCATCGGTTGTAAAATGCGTCGACATTCACTATAGTTCAGTAACTCTTTTGTGGGGATGCAGCTAAGCGTTAAATATGTTCAAATGTATTCTTTTAAAGGGTGCAGGGGCACTGCCTACATGCTCGTGGAAGGAGGATATGTATGAAGTTACAAGTGCACACTTTCGAGCAAATACATGGGTAATTTAAGTTTGAGTTTGTGTTTTGCTGTGGAATGAAGGATTGGAGAAACTCGTATGAAAAGAGAATATGATTTTTTATGTTTTATTATTTTATTTTTAAATATTTTCAAAAGTCTGAGTGTATATTTTGAAATCTATATTGAAAACTGTAAAATATATCATTGATGAAAGTATATACTTGAAGGAACACGTTCAATTACGCGTTATTTTTACCTTTACTTATTTTTATTATATAATGATACGTTTTTATTTTCATGTGTAGTGCAATAAAACACTGTCAACTTAATGTGTTTTATAAAATAATATTTACGATATTTAGATACTATAAACAAAATGTCATCAAGAGGAAATGCGACGTATGCAAGTTTCTCGGTGTTTTCAAAAGACCACACAAGAAACCGAGAACTGCGTCATATTTTTTCTTATATTTTAGTTTTTTCTGTAAGAGTGGCAGTCTGCCCTTGTTATTTTGAATCAATTATTCATTAGCATTCAACCGAGTATCATCTCTGTATTAAAATAAATACATCTAATTTTATTAAGTTGTGTTTATTGAACAACGTTCCTGTTGCACCAAAATTTAGTCAACCAAATTCGCATACGGAAAATGTTTTAATGGATTAGTTTTGTACTTTAGCTAGTACAATATTTTTTCTACGACAAATACTAAACTGCCCGTCAAAATTAACGCATAATAAGTAACTCCAAAACGCCTTCACCAATCTTTATGAAATTTTATATAAAAATACTTTTAAAGCCCTAATTAGAAACGTAATTAATGGATGTCCCCTTATGTGTGAATTGCGCTTACATAAAGTAATGCGCAGTTGTTATAGAAAAATTCATTTATTTTACTATGGCATATTTGTCTTTTTTAAATTACTATGGTTGTAATTCAAATTAATTTTATTTCAGTTGGAAAATCTTTGTTAATAACTTAGGTTAAGAACAATAACAAAAATATTTTATTGCTATAAAAAGAGTTTTTTAATATTTACTATTGTTTTCCGCTGGGAAAGGGCCAGCGCTCTCCTTGGTGAACATAACTTTATAATCCACAGTCTGTGTTATAATCATATTGATTTAACTTGTGTGAGTGAAGTGTGGTAAAATCTAGCATGATAAAAATATCAAAAAGATCACTAAGAAAATTAAAATTTCGACTTTTTTTTAAGAAATATTTAAGGTCTATTCTTGTCTTGTTGTTTAAAAGTGAGTTCATATTTTTTTTATTTTTTGCCTACATCATATAATATGAGTTATTTTTTTTGTTATAATAAATAATTTCTTTAATGCCTTGCAATTATTTTAAAAGAACAACCGAACACACAATAGTAGGCCTACCTATAGGTTTAAAATGTGACCATAGTACAATGAAAATAGTTTATTTAATTAACAATTATTTTGTTGTTAAATTTACATAAATGTTATTAATATTTAAAAAAAAGTTTTATTTTAAACGAAAGTGGATGTTTAAAATTTATTGATTTCTATAAATAATAAATACCATTAGGCTTTCATTAATACTATAAAACGTTTTTGTAAACTGTATAGAACTGATTTTTTTGGAAAAATAATAATAAATATATTTATCTATAATTTAAACTTTATTGTTGTCAACATTCGATAAAGAAATACCTTTTTATGGCCTAGGCCAATAAAAAATTTTATGAGGCAAGTAATTAGTTCGATTTTTTCTCGCTAGGGGTATTGTTTTAACAAATTAATCTCTTTCTAAAGAATTAACGTACTAAACTGGTTTAATTTATTTATAATAGGCACTAATTTGTTTGTTTCACTGTTAATGTTTAATATTTTTCATTAAATTATTGTAAAATTAAAAATGAATAATAAAACAAAAAGTGAAATTAGGCAACCAAGAAAACGCACGATTTTTTTTTCTACGATTTAAATTTAATTTAGGTTTTCAGTGAAATTAAATGTTTAACACAGCTTAAACATTCCAAACTACCTATTTTTTAAATAAAAATCCAAACAAATTGAAATCAGATACCTACCTATTTATTAAACAATTAATTGAATTCAATGTAATGGCAAAAATCCATTTCTACTTAAATCATGTTGCTAGGTATTGTGAAACTATTACTGCTTCTAAAAGCAATAATAATTATTGTACATTTATTGTAATCTTTAGCTAATAAATAAATGAGATTCTAAAAAAGTGAGGTTAGGCCGCTTTGTTGAATTAAATTGACCTATATAAAGTGCTTTGCAGATAAAATGTTGTATGCCATTCGGCCAAGAAGTGCCTTTTTGTGCTTTTTGTAATTTTAAGCTTTTGGCAATCTTAGTTTGTAATTATTTATTTCACCATTTAAGCTTAAAATTGTTTCCAATATTTTTATTTGATCCACGTTTTGTGTAAAGCTACCTTAAAAAACAAATAAAAAATCATATCTTGAAACATTGGCCATGAAAAAATAGTGGTATATTTGTTAAATTGATTTTCAAACCAGTATAATTTAGCATCTTAATGTATAAATACATTTGGGATGTACAATTAATCCTAAACGTTTTACATGCACCGCAGTTGATCCCATTATCTTCCGGCACTTAACAAACGTGATTTAATCACTCGCGCCGATTCTCCAGAGGTTAAGAGACCGAAGTCCTTTTTAAAAGACACCGCCAACTGCGACTCCGACCCCGAGCTGCCGGGTTTTAAGAAGGGTGACGCGCCCGTCAGGGCCAACTCGAAAAGGACGCAACAAAGGACCCGTTTGGTCCTCGGGGAGGTCGTAAATAAGAAGATTACGAAATTATATGATAATCCCGAGTTTGCACTTGCTTCAAACGCTTTTGATTGCAGTTTATTATCACTGCGTGGGGAACTGAATTTGATGGGTTTCGAATTGAGAAGAAGAATCAATCATTGCGTTGACAGTTTCTTTACTTTATATTGTAGTTAGTTAATCAAAAAACCAACGAGGAAAAATATTTTGTTTTATTTAGTTGACATGTGCATACAGGTATGTATTTTGTGAGTCAAGTTGTGTTTTTTAATCATTAATCTTTATCATTTTTTTTCGATATCAAAAACAGTGGACATGTATTTTGTATCGCCCGCTGAAACTGAATTTGAACTTTGTTTAGCATACTATATTTAATTTTTGGTGTGCCTGTTAAGTGAAAATTTTATACAGGGTGTCTAGTATTTACGTTGACTTTTTTGTCACTTTATAGTCAAAATAATGTTGTCTATTGAAATGCTGCAGAATTCCCTATACCTAAATATTAACAGAGATATTACGAAAAATGTAAAAACGCTTATTTTTTTATTTGTATACTAACTGACATAGAAATTGCAACACCCAGAAGGAGGTGTCCAATTTAAATTATTATTTGTTCAAATATATGTACTATATCAAGGAGTAAACGATTAAAATTTGGAGAAAAAATACCAAGGATTTTCAAAGTTTTTTTATTAATTTTGTTAATAATGTGTTGGTCCACCGTGATTATCTACACACTCCCTAACACGCCTTGGCATTGATTGAATGAGGTGGTCTATTTCTTCTTGAGGTATAGTATCCCAAGCTACCTGTACTTCATGTCTTAGAGCCTCCAAAGTCCTTGGGGGCTGGGGTAGATTTCCTAGCCTTCTACCCATCACATCCCAAACATGTTCTATGGGCGAAAGGTCGGGAGATCTGGCTGGCCATGGCATTAGATTCACGTGGGCCTCTTCAAAAAAGTTCAAACTAACTCTGGCAACATGAGGCCGTGCATTATCTTGTTGAAATATTGGATCCACAAGCCGATTAAGATAAGGGAGAACATACGGCTCCACTACTTCCTGAAGATAACGTTGCGCTGTCATGTTGCCTCTAATAAAGACTAGAGGTGACCTACTTCCATGAGCAATAGCACCCCATAACATAACGCCTACTGTTCGGTGTACATGACGCTCAACATCAAACTGAGGTTGACGTCTTTCTCCCCGACGTCGTCTTACCCTTCTTCGGCCGTCATGTCCATCTAAGCAGAATCGGGATTCATCAGAGAAGACCACTTGATGCCATTCCACGTTCCAATGTTGTCGTTCTGTACACTACTGTAGTCGTTGCCGTCGATGCACAGCGGTCAGAGGTAGCACAAGATGGGGCCGATAGTGCTGAAGTCCAAAAGACCTTATACGGCGGTAAACCGTTCGAACACTTAAAAGTCGGCCTTGTTCCCTAACCACTCATCAGCCAAAGATCGAGTTGTCGAAAATCGGTCTCTGAAGGCCATAAGTCTTAGACGTCGATCTTGAACTTCATTTGTGCGCCTTCGACCTCCAGTGCCTACTCTTCTCCGGTTTTGGGCATTATCAAACCACGCTTGACAACATCTCATTACAGTAGTTGGATTTCTGTTAGTGCGGTTGCCGATTTCACGAAATGAAAAACCCGCCTCCTGTAGACCAATAATTCGGCCTCTTTCAAATTCACTCAGTTGGCGATAAATTCCGCGTACTCGTGCTCTAGGCATTTTAACATTACTAAAACACCCAACTTAACAGTAATTTTTTTTTAAATCGAAAAAAAAACCGCAAAAAACTCGACTAAAACAATTTCTTTGAATCGTGAAAAAAATTGTTTACATGAGAACGACTGCATATTTCTTTACCAAATTTTAATGGTTTACTCCTAGCTATAGTACATATATTTGAACAAATAATTATTTAAATTGGACACCTCCTTCTGGGTGTTGCAATTTCTATGTCAGTTAGTATAATATCAGTAGTGTGCGTTGGATTGTCTTTTATTTCGTATTTATAAAGTAATATAAATGTCAACGTCTCTGACAATTGTGTCACAATTGGTGATAAAAATTACACCAATCAAGATATTCTAAACATGTTTTATACATATGGCGAGTGCGGAAAAGTTTTACAAAGAACAATAAAAACTTTTAATGAGGTTTTTCGGAATTGTCCCATGAAGAAATTTTGAGAACAACTTCTGAAGGTGTCTTGCGACGTATCAATATGTGTCGTGGCAATACATTAAACAATTAGGTAAACCACAATAATTGGGTAAACCACATAGTTATTGGACACTTAAGGAATATTATTTATTTAAAATTTATATATGCCGTTTTAAATATTTTAGTTTTTTCTTATAAATATATAAAAATGGTAGTTTGTTTGTTTAAACATTATTTACGTTTACCTAAAAATAAGAATATTTGAATTTTTACTAATAGTTTTATAAAAACATACTAAAAAGTATAGTAATTGGACATTTTATATAGTAATTTGACACATGCACTGAAAAAATTGATTGTAAATTTACAATAGTATTACATGAAACATATGGTAAATTAACAATATTTTTAAAGTAAATTTAGTTTTAAAGTCTTTTTACTAATTAATTAAAATGCCAATGGCTTTAGGGTAAAAATAGTAAAAATAGATGATTTATATAAATATATCTCTAATATTTTTTCGGGAGGTATGTTAAAAGTATTTTCCGAGTTTATTAATTTTGTTGCCATTAGTTTTTTATGTTCTCTATCATGTACTGTATTTAAATAACTGTTATTCTGCAAGATGTCCTGTGACAAAGAAATCACTCTATTACTTACTTTCTAAAAATTAATTAGTCAAAAATGTCATAGCCAAAAAGCAGCCAATAATAATTCTTGTCAACAGCAATTTGTATCCACAACATTTACCAGTCAATTTCTATGAAATATTATTCGCTGAATCCGAAAATGTCATCAAAAGTTATAAAAGTAGAACAGTTTTTGAAATATTATCAATTTTACATATAATATGGAATTGACTATATCTTAAAAACTGCTTAACTTTAATATTTTTTGACGGTTTTTTCGAATTCAGGGGACTGTATAAAATTTTCAAATACTATTAATGGCTTTTAAAATGCTATTCTATAAAATTTACCGATGCTTTTTTGTTTTTAATATTTGTCAAAAAAATTACTTTTTAAAACCATTCAATGTGGATTTTAAATTTTTTCGGTATCTCTTCTAATAAAGATTTTATAGGCCTGTCTCATTTTTAAGAAAACACCCTGTACCTTTATTTAATATTATATAGAAAAATTTTATACGACATAAATGTTTTTATTTATTTTTTTTTTATTTTACTTCTCTCTTTAATTTTATGTTTGCCTAATTTCTGAGCACCCTGTACAATTTATTTCAATTTTTTACAGGAACATTTTTTAAAAAAGGCAAGAATTTTTATGAAGAATGATTTCCAGGGACACACTGTATAATGCATTTAAAGGACTGTTTTACGATTTTTTGTGAGGTAAAACTTTTTATTATCATTGCGTGTTGTAACAAACATTAATGTAAAAAGTTATAATATACAGGCCACACTAAAATACCTAATAACTTGTTTCACGTAGTTTAATGTACATTTACTGTAAGGTTTCCTAATTTAATATATTATTCTAACGCCTTTTAGTTTTTATTACTCGAGAACAACATGTTTCATACCATTATAAATAATTTAGTCGAAAAAAGTTTCTTGCAATTTGGATTAATATTAAATTGGAGGCGTCGTAATGAAAAATGTAGTAGGTATACATTTTAAAAGGTACTTCTCGCCGGCAGTGAGGTTATTAAAAAAGTTTTTATTAACTTATTATTAGCATTATTAAAGTCGAACGAAAATAGGAAACACTCGAACATATTTTCAGGCCCGGAATATTCGCTGCGTATTTTATGATACTCCTTAAAAAGTTTTAATAAGGAGGGAAAATAAAAGACACTGTCAAATATTAAAACTTTTATAATTGATTTTCTCGGCTAACAATTCGGCAAACTCGCGTTCGTGTCGCAAAAACTTTCAGAATTATTATTTCGTATTATTATTCTCTTGAATATGTCAAGCCTAAGCATACTTATAGGAACGTCAATTTTTCACTACTAGGGTAAACCAAATTGTTATTGGACACTTAAAGAATATTATTTATTAAAAATTTATATATATATAAATTTTTAATAAATAATATTCTTTATATGCCGTTTTTTTATATAATGTTACATGTTGTGTACTTTGTCCTGTAATTGGAATGTGTATTCTGTTGGGCAATAAATTATTATTATTATTATTATTTATTAAAGATTTTAGTTTTTTCTTATAAATATATAAAAAGGATAGTTTGTTTGTTTAAACTTTATTTTCGTTTACTTAAAAATAAGAATATTTGAATTTTTAATAATACACGGAAAAAAATAATCGGTAGAGGCTACCGATTGGCAATCGGTAGCAGCTACCGATTGCCAATCGGTAGACTCTACCGAAAAAATCGGTAGACTCTACCGAAAAAATCGGTAGTCTCTACCGAAAAAAAATCGGTTCCCTCAACCGATTTTTATCGGTAGTAGCTACCGATTATTTTTCGGTAGAGTCTACCGATTTTTTCGGTAGCCGTAACCGAGAAAATCCGCATCGATGCGCTGTTAGAAAATTAAAAAAAAATATTAATACTTAAAAATATTAACATTTAAAAATAATATTAAACATTATTCAAGTTAATAAAAATTCTTCTTTTCAGTCAAACATTTTGAGATGGTATTCATTGTAATTATTAAAAAATGCTATTCAAAGAAATGGGTTGTTTTTATCATCTATTTAAAAGAAAGTTTATTTATCCAATTATAAATACATACAGTTTTGTCAATTATTTTATATGTAAATATAATTTTAATTTACATATATTTCTAGGTATGTACATATTGGTGATTTTAGTACTGAAAAAAAAAGAAAACTTTCTCGAAACTAGACATTTAATTTAATTTTTATTTAGAATTGTAAAAAATTTAATAAAAATTACTCCTCATTTTTAATATTTTTGTATTTCAAATTTATTTATACCTCAAAAAAAAAATTTTCTATTTAATAAAAAGCGAGTATTTAACTTCTCGCTAAAAAAATACAAAAATTTTCAAAAATTGTTAATCGATTTTTTCGGTAGCCTGCACCGAAAAAATCGGTAGACTCTACCGAAAATAATCAGTAGCTGCTACCGATAAAAATCGGTTGAGGGAACCGATTTTTTTTCGGTAGAGACTACCGATTTTATCGGTAGAGTCTACCGATTTTTTCGGTAGAGTCTACCGATTGGCAATCGGTAGCTGCTACCGATTGCCAATCGGTAGCCTCTACCGATTATTTTTTTCCGTGTAGTTTTATAAAAACATGCAAAAAAGTATAGTAATTGGACACATAGTTATTGGACATACAATTTTTATATAAACATAACAACTTTACATCAAATAACATAAATTGTTAAATATTTAGATAAATTGCTGTTTTAGGTAATTTTGTAAATATCATATAATTCATATATTTCTTTCTCGGATTCCTCATCCCTTTTCTGGATTCTGGAGGTAACTACTAATTCCAAGGTCTGACTTCTGAAAGAGTTTGTTGCAAATATCATTAAGTGGGTAGGTTGTGAAGCATTTATAATGTTTAGGCCAAAACAGGATGATTTATATATATATCTAATATTTTTTCGGGTGTTATGTTAAAAGTATTTTCCGAATTTATTAATTTTTTTGCCTTTAGTTTTTTATGTTCTCTATCATGCACTGTATTTAAATCACTGTAATTCTGCAAGATGTCCTGTGACGAAGAAATCACTATATTACTTACTTTCTAAAAATAAATTAGTCAAAAATGTCATAGCAAAAAATTATTATTATTCTCGTCAACAGCAATTTGTATACAGGACATTTAGCAGCCAATTCCTATAAAATATTATTCGCTGAATCCGAAAATGTTGTCAAAAAATATAAAAGTAGAACAGTTTTTGAAATATAATCAATTTTACATATAATATGGAATTCAAAAACTGCTTAACTTTTATAGTTTTTGACGGTTTTTACGGATTCAGGGGACAATTTTGCCTATTGGCTGGTAAATGTCCAGGATACAAATAGAGTATGATATTGGACATTTGTCCAATAATAAAAATTCACATTTTGTACCAACCAGTATTTGGACACTGGCCATTTTACTGTTTGTTTCCAGAATTAAAATTAAAACGCATTAAAGTAACTATGTTTAAACCATGAGGAACACATTTATACGACACACAGATCTGTACACTTTTTAGATATATTTTTTATTGTAATTTAAACACAGCCGAGCTCTTAACAAAAAATCAAAAATCTCACCACCAAAGTAATATGCGAAATTTTTTGTCCTATATTGGACCCAAAATAAAGTAGTTCTATATTATTACCGACTGAGATATCACCTGCTAATTTAGAAAAGTTTATTTTTGAATTTTTAATTAATTTTAAAATAAAAAATTTAGTTTTTTAATCTGTCATATGTTTTGGGTCCAATTTAGGACAAAAAAGTTCGCATGTTACTTTGGATATATCCACCTTGTATTGAAAACTATGTTTACTAAAACCTACTTATGTGGGTATCATCGTACTCAGAAAAATGTGCACTATCAAATTTCGATGAAGAAAAGTGGAGTTTTTAGTAAGATATATAACTAAAAGGAAATATCCAAAAAACCTACTAAAATATATCATTGCGTGACAAACGATTCATATCCATTATTTAATAATAATAAATCGCTTACTCAGGCCTTATTATTAGTAAATGGGCTCGATTAAAAGGGGGGCAAAATATTACTTGATCATCGGGAAAATTGGTTCCTCCCCCACCCCCAACATTCGACAATTTCTCACATTGTCTTTGACAGGAGTATCTATCAATTTCCACTGCATTGTCCTACCCCAAATTTTGATAGCAAAGGCATAATTTTATTTCTTTGATATAATCAGTGGTGTTCCAGGTATCAAAAGTAACGATTTCATTTATTATTTTTAAATTTGTTCAAATAGGATCTTTACGGTTTTTAATGCGCTGAATTCGAATATAATAATATATAAAACTTGTACGTTTTAATAAAGCTGTTTTTATATTATATATACAATACACACGAAAAAAAATGTTTTCTAAATACCTTTATTCTTAAAAAAATTTACTTGATTTAAGTATAATTTGCTTAGGCTAGGAATACATTAAATTTCTTTAAAATATTAACTTATCCTTAATTTTATTTTTTAGATTAAAATCAAGTACAGTTGAAACAAGATGATTGACCTAATATTGGGAAGGCTAAAACTAACATTAAACTAAATATTAATCTTTCTTTAAACAAGCAGATCTTATTTTTGCCTGTCAAATGTTAAGAAAGACTTTAAATGAAATAATGCAAACAAGTGTAAAGTAGTCACATATACTAAAAAAAAAAGAAAAAAACATTCTTTGATTACACCCTAAACCTAAGTTTACTTTTCCGTGTCACTGCCATTAAAGACCTGAGAGTATTATTTGATAGCGAATTAAATTTTCTTAACCACATTAATAACATAATAACATATGCCAACAGAACCCTTGGTTTTATAATTAGAAATACCAAAAACTTTAAATGTCAAATGGGGTTTAAAACTCTTTATTATTCATTTGTACGCTCTAAGCTTGAGTATGGTTTTCTAATTTGGAATCCAATATACTCTTTTAAACAAAACGGTGCATATCCAGATCAGGGTTATGATCACTTAACTCTTTTGAATGAATTCGGGTTTAGTTCCCTATAGTATTGGTTTTATAATTGATAGCTTGTGTAAAAACTTTTTAGTCTAATCTTGTTATACCTCATTTTGTATTTATATTTTTTTAATAATAGTAGGACTTATTTTAATTTCTTGTATGTAATTGTTCTGTAAATGGATTTTATATCTGTTGGACAATAAACGTTATTATTATTATTATAATCTTATTCCTAATTTAAGATTAAAAATCGATTAGACCAAATTTTGGAAAATTCACATTATTCTGTTCTTAAAGATATAAAACTATACTGGATATAAATATAATTATATATATTCTAAGATTGGTACGACTGGCCTTTTCTTAAAAATATCCCCCACTCACGAAAGTGTCCGACATTTTGCATTAGTTAATATTTGGTTTGGAATTATGAAAGATCTGCTAAATCAGTGGAATTTACACTAAATGTATGTGTAGGTAATAATTATTAGATAATTATATTTATGTGTGTAGTATTATGTATTGAATTGTGGATGTTGAGTGATATTGTGTTGGCCAAAGAATCACATAAAAAACAATTATGTGAATTTTACCTCTAGATTATAGGTACGAATAAAAATTTTGGACCAATATCATTTTTTTAGGTTAAGTTAAGCAACAATTGTTACAAATATTGTCTATTTTTTTTTAACTTTAACTCGACTTTAAAGGTTCTTTACCTTTTGAAATAAACATGGTCATTATATCCTAACCTTTATTTAAAGTCGAGCAAAAGTTAAAAAAAGAATAGACAATATTTGAAACAATTATTGCTTAACTTACATAAAGATACCTTATATTTAATCCAAAAGTAAATATTGTATCGCCAAGAATTATAACATTTGTATCAAAGAATACTTATTCTTAAATTAAGCATAGTGTATATTTTATTTGAGGGTGCTTGCATATAAATTAATTTTTAACATTACAATTAGTGGTAATACAGACATATTAGTAGTTAGACCATCCCTCTGTCAAAAACATGAAATATCTTGAAAATTGTTCAAGATAAAAAAATAATCAAATTTCAGTTTTTCTAGATATTTTCGTAGGATTTACTTTACTTTGAATTTTTGTATTCAAAAATCTATAAGCTGTTGGTAGTAGGTATACATTTTCTTTGCCAGGATCAACACTTTTTGGAAAGTGTCTACCACAATATAATAATATAATTTCTTATTCTGATGATTCATGTGCACAAAAGCGAAGAAAAGAAGGAACTCGGGCAGGGGGACATTTGTTCCGTTCGCAGATCGCCGCAGAATATATCGGAAAAGACACATATGTTAAGTAGTTGCGCCATAGGATGGGAGGGTGTGCTCCAACAATGGACCCTTGCGGTGCCCATGTCGTAAAACATGCAGCGCTGCAAGATAAATGTACCTTGCGGGATTTGTCCATTGACTCACGCTTAATCTCGTTTATTTATTGTGTGCATTTTCGCGGGCAAAAAAATCGCATGTGCGTTATGAAATTGATTCGATTAAGCATGTGCTTTTTTCATTTTTTCCTCCAGCCATTTAATTCTGGGGATTTGTGTAATGATTTGGATGTTTTTTTGAAATATACAGTAAGATATTTATTCTTAAAAGTATTATTATACTTACAATGAAAGAAATGTTTCTATAAACCCGTATTGTTAAGACGAGTTTTATAAAGACAATAAGGGGATGCTTAGTTAGAATCATATTCGTTTATGAAGAGTAACTTTTATAATTTTTTTTATAAGAACTACATATAATAATATAATATGTCTTATACTATTTAATAGTCGTCTTCATACTCTATGGTACAAGTTATTACGCAAATGCGCATGGTGCATTGTTTTGACAGGATCATTATAGGAGAGATGCGATCTGACCGCGAGGAATAAGTGTCTGTGGCTGTAGTGTTTTGTTTATTTGTTGTGACATTTGCTGGCTCTAATAGCTGACAATTGTTAAGGGTAAGTTTTTGGTTTAATAAAGGTGTATAGTAGTACGAGGTTTACAAGGATATATTTAGGTATCTTAGAAACTACTGGAGTCACAAAAATAATAGCAAAAATTGTAAAAATTAACCAATCAAGAGCAACATTATTAAGAAGTGTGGACATGGGAACATTTGGTATAAAATTGTTTATTCTTTATATTCTAAATTAAACTATATTTTATTTATTTATATTAATATACAATAACAATGTTAATATAATATTAAAAATATACTACCTACATACATTTTTGTTCTCTGCACATTTTTTGGGACAGTAGTTTCTGAGATAAGTTATGGGTCCCCTTACTTGGTTCATCCTGCACTCACCTAGATATATCTATTCCCCAATAATGTATTCTACGGCACGCCGTTTTACCATTTAGTTTGAAGATAGCTATAGCTATAAGTACTAAACTATAGTTTAGTACTTATAGCTTTGTTTTAACATAAATTTATAAGGTTGAGATTTTAATTTAATTAGTTGATTAAAATTAACGATTTAAATTTGATTTTAATAAAAAATCATGATAAAAATTATTAAAAAATAGCCCCAAAATCAAAAACAAACAATTTTACTTAAAATTAAAATAAATTAAAAAAATTTAAATTACTATTATTACTACTACATATATGTATGTCCAATATTATACACTATTTGTATCCCGAACATTTACCAGCCAATTCTTATGTAAAATTGACTGAATCCGAAAAGACCGTCAAAAACTATAAAAATCCATATTATATGTAAAATTTATTATTAACTGTTCTACTTTTATAACTTTTGACGACATTTTCGGATTCAGCGACCAATATTTCATAAGAATTGAATGCTAAATGTCCTGGATACAAATGGCTGTTGACGAGAATTATTAGTGGCTGCTTTTTCGCTATGACATTTTTGACTAATTCATTTTTAGAGAGTAAGTAATATAGTGATTTTTTCGTCCCAGGACATCTTGCAGAATAACAGTGATTTAAATACTATCATGCACTGTATAGAACATAAAAAACTAATGGCAACATCCTGTTCCGGCCTAAATATTATAAATGCTTCACAAACTAGAAATACCACATTTAATGATATTTGCAACAAAATATTTCAGAAGTCAGACCAAGGAATTAGTAGTTACCTAGAATCCAGAAAAGGGATGAGAAATCCAGGAAAGAAATATATGAAATATATGATATTTACAAAAACGAAATAAAACAAATTACCTAAAACAGCAATTTATCTTTAAAAAATATTTAACAATTTATGTTATTTGATGTAAAGTTGTTATTTTTATATAAAAATTGTATGTCCAATAACTATGGTCCATGTGTCCAATTACTATATAAAATGTCCAATTACTATACTTTTTGCATGTTTTTATAAAACTATTATTAAAAATTCGAATATTCTTATTTAATATGTTTATTTATGTTTTATTTATTTCTTGTACCTTTTTTATAATAAAAGTATATATACTTATAAAAATGCATAATTTCGTCTATAAGATATATTTTATTAGTAACTAAATTGCTAATAAAGAGAATAAACAGAGTTTGTAAAAAATATTAGCCACTACATAAAATTAATAAGAATTTTCAAATACACATTTAATACTCGATATAAAGCGGATTTATAGTATTTAAGATTTTGATTATATCCACTACATCATTTTATGGTGGCAGCATATCGATTTTATAAGAGATAATAGTGTCTAATAACTGTTTTTTTTTAACGAGTTCATACTGTCTATGAACTAGTTGTCTGTTCTAATACTAGTAGAGAAATCTTATAAGTAGTATTATATTTTTCTTAACAGGTATTTTTCCCTCAGTGTACTTTCCGACACAAAAAGGTTCTATTAGCAATGTATTCTGATATTCCTTTTGGAAAAACCCGCTAAAAAATGCATAGGCCATTTGACCATGACGAAAATCGCAGTGCATCTCAAAAGTTCACGAAATGGCATTCCTAAAAGCTCTTTTAAAAAAGATGAAAGGGCATGCATGTCAAAGGCGACCGTCTGGTCATGGGGAAAGGGGGGAACAACAAGCAATAGGCGGACTTTTGGGGGGGCAACATGTGTGGGCAGGAAACAAAAGTTGGCGCCACCGTTAAATGATGAAGAGTTGACTTTATACAAAGGAACGTTAAACAGGATTCCTTTAAAATTTATTAACTTTGCGGACACAAAATGTTGTCCTGTTATAAATTTGGCGGTTAATGGTGGATGACAGTTTTTCGGGAAAGATAGGTAAGCATTTCCAGACGAGATTTATTACCAATTTTAATGGTTTTACTGGTCAAGCAAACATCACTTGCAGTTTCAATAAAAATGTCCAATAACTCAAATATTTTCAAGACGCTGCATAAATTCAGCTGCTTCGGGCTGAAGGATATAATAAAGTTCTTTACTTTCTCTCAGAGCTTATTTTAACTCTTTTTTTCAGCATGCCACATAAAATCGCAATGCGAGTCTCTGAGTAACGTTTAGAAAGGGCAACAAATTGAAGATTCCGTCTATTCAGCTGGAAATGTTTTGACATTGCCATAAAACGTTCACTAGCATCTCGTAAAATTTGCTGATCGGTTTAAAAGTAATTTAATTCTACAAAAATGTTACCTCACTAAAATGAACAATTACAAGAAACATCCCGATCATTAAAATTAAAAACTAAATAAATATTAAAGAGCTAAAATCTACATTCTAAATTAATTTATTTATTAGTTTATTATTTTGCATTGGTGCTTTTTAAGCTTATTTTACTTTTTTACAACATTCTAATATATAACATCGATGAACTTAATTTTTAAATTTTACTATTATAATATATAAGCGGTGCTAACAAGTACTAAAAAAAATACTTTTTAATACTCGACCTACACTTTAATTGTGTTTTGATCTTTCATAATTAAGTAGATATTACAGCTCAGGTTCCAGATTTTTAACCGCAATTAATTATTTTTTACAATGTTTTAAAAGTCTAAAACCTATCCTCCGTGACTGTTACTCTTTCTAGGTTAACCTATATGTTTTCAAATATCTGAGGTAGTAAAAGCATACTAAAAATATCAAATCACTAAGTAAATTAAACACATCCAAAGCAATCGAATCAAATACAAAATATTATTAAAAATTAAAAGAAATAATTTTTATAATCATTTATGTAGGTGCTACAAAAATTGATTCTATCCTCCGTGAATCTGTTTTTTCTTTAAATTTTATGCAACGGATGGCGCTTTAATCATTTTAAATAAGCAAAAACCTCTGTTTACGACATTATGGATGCATATGATTCCTGAAAGATAGTTAGAATTTAAATGCAGATGAGAGTGTTGCTGTTTTATAATTTAAAAGTTTAAGTTCATTAATTTGCTATTTAAAAACCTATCCACCGTGAAGTGTCATATCTCAGTAAGTAGATTTTTTATGTGCAAATGTATTTTTAAAAAATATTAAGGTGTCAAAAGATACAACTTATTTCAAATATACAAAGGGATGTTTAGAAAAAAGCTATCTTCCGTGAAGCTCTAATATTCAAAATGTATGATTTCTTAAAATTCTTGCATTAGTGCAGAACCACTTAAGTTATGTTATTACTAGACCTGGTGGCTTCCCAAAAACCACATTTCAGACTAACAGTGAAACAACCAAAAATAAAAAATGATCATTTTCACTTGGGGGACATCTTAATATATTCACCCTTATACTTTAATTTAATATTTTAAACAATACTATTTAAAATATTAAAACTAATCAGCATGAATAACAGTCTTTTTGTTCTTATACAATTTTTATCTTTTTTGAAGAGTTTTTTCCTTTTGCAGCCTTATAAAGGGAACTCTAAAGTTAGCCTTTCCTCTGGTGTTAAATGGAGTTAAAGTTAAATTTATCCTAATTGTTATAAACAAATATAGGACTAAAATACGGTTTTTTTGTGTGGGGTTCAAATACCTTGGCGGTGTCTGTTTTAGTTTCAAAGAAAGCCATAGTTAAAGTTACAACAACCTCATATTTGTTATCAATCAGCTCGAAAGATGGAAAAAGTGTGGAAATGGCAATAACCATAAATTTCTTACGGATGAAACGTGCTAAATTATCGACAAACGTGTTTAATAAACAGTTCAATAAACATATCATCGTTAGAGACGACTTTTGCTATGCTGAAAACAGCTTTGAACCGACAGGATTGTTTGAGCTATAGCTATAGGATATATCCATTAGCTGGCGCCTTTAAGAAATTCCATTAACAAAAATTATTTGACGACAAGGTACTTTTATTTTCCACAATGCACCAGTGGCGTGCAGAGCCATTTATAATTGTCATAGATTTTTTTTAATAAAATATCGAGAAGCTTTTTTTTGTTGCTGAACGATTTTAAAGTCCTGGGTAAATCTAACAATCCATTTTGTTTTTCGGTAAATGTCATACTTGTGAGGGGCTTACTGTTAATAAGGTTTTCCAGACAATAATAAATAGCACTAAAACTATTTACAAAATCTTTCTAACCAACAAAACTAACTAACTAATATTAATCTAATATTATTTCTATGAAATTAGGGCACAGGGAAACTGAACATTACATTTGGCCGTCTTGGATAGTAAATCCAGTATTGAAGGTATAAATTCATGCCTTTAATTTGCTATAGGATGCTTTTAATTAAAATTTAATGGAAAAATATAAAAAATTTCAAAACGTCAGGGTTTGCAATGCATTTGGGCTTTCATTGTATGCACGCCACTGCGATGCACCTACAATAATTTGAAATATGGCATTAGATACCAGGTTTTTCCATTGAATCAACATTTGTTCCACTCGAATAATACCATCGTTTTCATCCCATCTCTTCGGCTCAGCTGAAGGGATGATGAAGAGCATACGCGGTGCGGCAGTCACAATGACTTCATAAAGCAACGCAAATCCGGCGTGGCACACACTGAATACCTAGGCTGCGGGGCGTTTTGCATGCACTTCGCATTGCCAACCAACCAGCCTCTATGCAAACACAGTGGGACACATAATATGCCAACTCCCATATACTCACAACATGTTTGAACTTATCAGGAAGTGGCGATAATATTTTTGATATCCGCATTGCATCATTCACTTCATAACTCAAACTTCTTAGTTTACACACCAAGTTTTGGAGATCTGTGTAGGTATATAGCTACTGATGTTTCATTTTTAAAGGAGTAACTAAAAATTTCCTGAAGTAGGTTCTTGGATTATTTTTGTGTACATTTTACAAGACGTCTTACAGTTCATAATATATGTTAAAGTTTGTTAACTTATCGTCCCAGAAATTACTCTCTGCCTTGGCATCTTTTCTATCCCATTCCAGTTTCTGCTCAGCACTTGCTGTTGCTGGCAATGTGACTTCATTTCCATATCAACCTGGAATTTCCATACTTGATCATTCTCTTCTTTAGTTAATTTTGTCACTTGATTTAATTCGTTAGAGTCATTTTATGAAAAAAAAAACGCAAATTTTACTTACTTTTTTTATTTTTCTCAAATTTTTCAGTTCTTAGAGTCCCCTGGGCCCCCTAACTTTTTGAATATGTTTAGTTAACAAGAAATCCAGTTATATGTTTATTCGATGAATACAATTTTCGATAAACTACAAGTTACGTGAGTTTATTTATTTTATATTATGTCAACTGTTTATTAAATTGATTAAATTTATTATTTATTGTACAATGGAGTTGGGGAAAATTAGATACAAAGGAGTGATAATACATTTAGAACAAAATGTAATTTATTTAGGTAATTATTAACTATAATGTGTTACATTAATCGAACTTAAATCAAAACCAAAGAGTTATAAATTACACTGTTAGAAATTTCTATTGTAATTTTATTAAACATGTTTAGGAAGTTTTTACGCACCACAATAAAGTAATAATAAAACTCAGTTTTGTAAATTCACTACACGATTCATTACAACTCAATTTGGGAAAATTACAAAACGTTTGTTGAAATTCACTAAGCATTTATTAAAAATTTGTTCAGTAACATTACTATAAAAGTATTGTAATTTTGCTAAAAGAATACTAAATATGTTTAGTAATTTTTAAATGGTGTATTGAAATTATACCATACAATTCATTTCAACTTAGTTTAAGAAAATTACAAAATATTTTTTACAATTTTACTGAACTGAAGAAAATTCGTTTCGCAATATTACAATACAAATATTATTATTTTATACAACAAATTACACTAAAAATATTTAGTAATTTACGAATGATGGTATTGTAATTATACTACGAAAAAAAACCTGCAATTTTCTTAGTTTCTTTAAAAAACTTTCTTGACACATTACTGTAAATATTAAAAAATAAATTAACCTTCCCTCGCCACCGTTTTTGTTTTAATTGCGTTCCACCAACTTCAAATACCGACAGACAGATAAACCTATTTTGTGTCTTATCAATGTCGGGCAATTTGGTGTATTGGAACACACCAAGAACGAAAGACACCTGAGCTTATATACTGTCCACCTAAGTCAACCGAGGCGAGATGTTAGAACATCAAGTGATTGCCGCATTCGGTACATACTATGCATTTTACATAACATTATAGCAAATCAAATTACAATCAACGTTTGTAAATCTGAGATGCTTTTTAATAGAAACTGTCAAACTGTTAAGTAAAATTACAATGCGTATAGGATTTATACATATAGATTGTAAAATTACAACTTATCTTAGTAGATTTCCCAAACTGTCTTGAAATTTTGTATTGGTATACACTGATTTGTAATTTTACTCATCCTTTGTTTTGCAAAACAATTGTAATTTTACATTTTAACAGTGTACAGGATTAAAATGATATAAAGTAAAAATGCAAACAGAAGTTGTATAAAATAAATAATGATTTGTATAATTCAAATAGCAAATTTTGGTTAGTAATTTTATTGATTATCTTAGTAAAATTAAATTCTGAAAATGTATAGAAATTTTACAAAATTTCAAATGCAATTCTACAAAACAGAATTGTAAAATTATAACAAAATGTAATATTACAACAAAAGCGTATTAAAACAAACATTGTACCGATAGGTAAATAAAGTTGTAAAATTAAACACAATAAAATCAACTTGCAGGTTAATTTATATTGGTTATATAACCAGTAAGTATCCTAAAGTAGTAAAAGCATCCTAAAATCGCCATAATGTTTGCTGTCCATTTAAACAAAAGGAAATGCCATTAATTTTAATATTTTTTTTATTTTAAAAATAAAGTAATTTAAACAAACCAATAATAAAATATAATAATATTTTATGTTTAAAAGTATTTTAAATCAATGTTAAACAAAATAGAGAAAAAATAGGCAAACAAATATTTTTTTTTTAATTTTTATTTTCTTTATTTGATATTTAGCGACGACATTAAGGTTATGCTACTTGGGATTGTTCTGTATAGTAAATAGAAACTGGAATCTTCAAAAGTATATTTCTGGACCCAATGTGCAATGCGCCATCCTCTCGTATAAAAATTAAGATGTTTATGTTTCCGATCTCGAACGTTGTTTAGATAAAAGTGTCTGGTAAAACCTTAAACTTAAAACTCGTCGATTTTTATTACACGACTTTCCGTGCTCGCCGTCGCTTGTTTATGATTTTACTTCGGAAACGCAAACCTTTTATCTGTTTACATATGTTTTCCGGGTTTTATGGATTCGTACTTGATTAAGCAAGGTACGGGGCGATAATGCGTTTTACTTGTTAAGTTTTCGATTCTTTTTATCCATGAACCATCGTCTAATAATTTAACTTTAAGCAACATTGTTAATGATAAACCTCAGATACACAGTAAAAAAAATTGCCCGTGTAAATTTTTTAGTGTAGGGGTAAAAATATTAGAGTTGATTTGTAAGTGTAAAAGTTACACTACAAAATACACCAGGTAGCATTTAGTGCTTATTAACTTTATTACACATTTAAAGAATATGAACATTATTCATTGGTACATTCACACTATTTATTATTAAAATAAATCAAAAGGGTAGAAAAACTTAATGCGAGTGTTTATTAGCCCTTAATGTGTTTAATAGTGACAAAATGTACACTACCGTGCATGCCAATTTCTTTGTTTGTTTTGATGTTACTAAGAGCTCTTTTTTCTTTACACTACTAGTGCACATTGTATCACAATTAAAGTTAAATTACACCAATAGTGGAAAAATAGACTGAACAAACTGGTAATAATCAAAATGCGTTTTAAAATGTTTTGTTGGTACCTACCTACCTACGCAGTGCATATCCCGAGATGGCATTTTTGTTCAGTTAGATGTTAATTACGCTGAATCCATAAGGGGACATTCTTATTTTTTTGGTAAGTATTATACTTCCTTTTTCTTTAAGCCTTAACACTCAATAAATACCAATATGTTAAAAGGATGTCCATACCCGACCTATATTATATATCAATAATTTACGGCAGTAGGTCGGGTACTTGTAACATTAATAATATAAATACATACACACTTGATTTACTTTTTATTTTCAAGCGTAATGGTTGTTATATTAACCTATACCTACATTTTTATTAATATTAGGGAAAATTTGTACACGTGTGGTAAATCCCCGACATACAGCCGCCTGACGCCTCTCTACCAATGGGATCACCCATTTTTTATAACAGAAAAATGGATTACTGATGAATTCTCAAGATAATTCATTGCTTACAAGTTAACAGCCAGTAAAACATTGCATTGATCTAAAACTTTTACGTTTTAAGGAACCATTTTGCTTAAGCCAGCCACTCAAATATAAAATTAAATTTTAAAAGGCACCAATTTTGATAATTGTCATAGATGTTTGTTTCAAATAAATGTTTCTTTTCGTTTTATTCACTACCACCAATAGGTTTAACTCAAATAATAGTGTTAATTTACACTAGAAGTTTGCACTAAAAGAGTAAAAGTACCTTTCTAAAATTAGAACTTTTTCAAAGTAGTGTTAATTTACACTGAACAAAAGGGGGATTTTACCCAGGAAGTGTAGAAGTACACGATTTTAGGTAAATTAACACTTTTTAATACAGTGTAAAATTACTTTATCCTCAGTGCTATAGTGTTAAATCATACTTGCTTACTTGGGGAAAATTACACTACAAATTAACTCTAATTGTAGTGTTATAAAACAACACTATTTAGTGTGGACCTGTGTGAACTCTAATTAGTGTTGCTTAGAGTTGATTTTTTTTTTACTGCGTAATGATAAACCTCAGATACACACAAGATCATTATTTTCAACTAAAAAATCGCACACAGAAGTTTAAATGTACTGAAATTCTTTTCTCTACTTCTCCTTCACGTTTATTTTCTCGGCAATAAACATTGATTTTCAATTACCTACATTAGACGACATTTTTTTGAATCTTGCTCCTGGTATCTCGCAATAGGTACTGTCTGTCGCCAATCGACTTTACAGACATCAAAAACTCATAAAACGGTATTTAGCTCTTTTTATAATTATCCTTTCCGTTCGAGTGTCGTTAAACTTTTTACTGTAATCGCTGAAAAAGTAAATATATTTTATGGGAGCGCAAAGGTAATTTACGGTTTTTAGATGTAAAGTTTTATTAGTTAAAGTACTGCAAGTATTCCATGTTAATAAGTTATTAAGGTGCACTGTGTATAAAGTTAAGCTCTCTTTCATGTTTCCGACATTTATTAATTATTTTTAATATGCGGTTAGTTGATGTTTGTTATTAATATGTCAAATATTTGCATGTTTGATTTATTAGTAATCGTGTTATATTGATTAAAGTAAATATAGCTTACAAACACTGTTGACAATAAAAATATCTTAATAGAAGAGTTAATATTAAAGTAATATAGGGGTATCCCAACAGGATTTTTTTGTTGTAAAAAATAAACTTACACATTAAAAAAAATCAACTCTAACCAACACTAATTAGAGTTCACTAAATAGTGTTGTTTTATAAGATTACAATTAGAGTTAATTTGTAGTGTAATTTTCTCCAAGTAAGCAAGTATGATTTAACACTATAGCACTAAGGATAAAGTAACTTTACACTGTATTAAAAAGTGTTAATTTACCTAAAATCGTCTACTTCTACACTTCCTGGGTAAAATCCCACTTTTTTTCAGTGTAAATTAACACTACTTTAGAAAAGTTCTAATTTTAGAAAGGTACTTTTACTCTTTTAGTGCAAACTTCTATTGTAAATTAACACTATTATTTGAGTAAAGTATATTGTTGGTAGTGAATAAAACAAAAAGGTAAATAAAGAGAAACATTTATTTGGAACAAATATCTATAACAATTATGAAAATCGGTGCCTTTTAAAATATAATTTTATATTTGAGTCGTATGGCTGGCTTAAGCAAAATGGTTCCTTAAAACGTCAAAGTTTTAGATCAATGCAATGTTTTACTGGCTGTCAACTTGTAAGCAATGAATTATCTTAAGAATTCATCAGCAATCCATTTTTCTGTTATAAAAAATGGTTGATCCCATTGGTAGAGAGGCGTCAGGCGGCTGTATGTCGGGGATTTACCACACGTGTACAAATTTTCCATAATATTAATAAAAATGTAGGTATAGGTTAATATAAAAACCATTACGCTTAAAAATAAAAAGTTAATCAAGTGTGTATGTATTTTTATTATTAATGTTACAAGAACCTGACCTACTGCCGTAAATTATTGATATATAATATAGGTCGGGTGTGGACATCCTTTTAACATATTGGTATTTATTGAGTATTAAGGATTAAAGAAAAAGGAAGTATAATACTTAACAAAAAAATAAGAATGTCCTCTTATGGATTAACCGAAATTAAAATCTAACTGAACAAAAATGCCACACTTTCACAACGAGGTATCCCAACCAAACATTTTAAAACGCATTTCAGTTATTACCAGTTTTTTCAGTCCATTTTGCCACTATTGGTGTAATTTAACTTTAATTGTGATACAATGGGCACTAGTAGTGTAAAGAAAAAAGAGCTCTTAGTAACAGACAAAGAAATTGGCATGCACTGTAGTGTACATTTTGTCACTATTTAATACACTAAGGGGTAATAAACACTCGCATTAAGTTTTTCTACCCTTTTGATTTATTTTAATAATAAATAGTGTGAATGTACCAATGAATAATGTTCATATTCTTTAAATGTGTTTAATAAAGTTAATAAGCACTAAATGCTACCTAGTGTATTTTGTAGTGTAACTTTTACACTTACAAATCAACTCTAATATTTTTACCCCTACACTAAAAAATTTACACAAGCAAAATTTTTTACTGTGTATATATATATATATATATATATATATATATATATATATATATATATAGATAGATAGATAGATAGATAGATTTATTTGTTCAAAAAATTGTTACAAAGGCACAATGTAGAACACGTCAAAAAAGAATATACATATACAATACAAATACGAATTAAAATTAATGTACTGATTAAAAAGATTAAAAATATAAATTATAAATATGAAATATTAAAAATATATACTAAGCAAATTTAAAATAGTAAAAAATAGTAAAAAAAACTCAACTACAGAATTCATTTAAAGCGTAATCACACCTACTTACCAAGTAAGATTTTAACGCAGGCCTAAATTTTTTTAAATTAAGTTCTTTTAGGGTTAAAGGAAGTTTATTATAAATGATTAAAGCAAAATTATGAATACCTTTGTATATGGTATGTATTTGTGTTTGTTTGGTTAATAGTAAATTTTTATTACGTGTTAAGTAGGTATGATTACGATTTGTCTCAGAAAATAATGTTGAGTATCTTTTATAGAACACTGAGACTTCATAAATGTACATATCAGTAAGGGTTAATAAGTTGTTTTGTCTAAAAACAGGCCTACATGAGTCAGTAGAATTCAAATTGAAAATACATCTACATATATATGTAAACTGAATCCTATTTTTTCAGAAATAACATTTAGTTTTAGGTATTTTACGGTATAAAAAATAAGAACAGGTGCAAGACAAGCTTCAGTATCCTTATTTTCCCGTCCAGAGGCTCTCTTAATCGACCGCTATGATTAATGAGGTCTTGTCTCTATAATGTTATTTATTAAAATAATGAATGCAAGAAAATTTATTTATGTGACAAATTATAAGCCGGCGCAAATAGGAAAGCCATTCTGATTTAATTTCCAACCGCAGCAGCGAAATGCGTAGCTGCAGGTTCTAAACCATTCGGTTGTAATGCCGCAAATTGACGTTCGCTGTTAGTTTGATAAGCCTCTTTACCTTAAATTAATCATATATGAACATATAACGAATGTGTATGATGTATTTATGTATGTGAAGGTTGCTAATGGATGTGTTTAATGTGTTGCTCTTATGTGTAAATATTAAGCATTTTATTCGTTTACGAGAGCGACCGTAAATTTTGTATTATCTGACACTTAAAATGTGGTTTTTGATATTATAAAACAACCTTTGCCCAAGTTATATTATAAAGGGTATTCCATATTTAAAGCCGTCCGAAAACTAAACCATGGTTAACCATGGGATACCATGGTATCCCCAACATTTACAGCCAACGCTTATGTAAAGTTGTCTTCTGAATCCGAAAATACCATAAAAAATGTATGGTAAATTTAAAAGGAAACAACGTACACGTCATTAATCAGCTGATCGCACACGGTTGTCAATGTGATGCTAAAATCATTGCATCAAGTGAAAGTGGTAGTGCAACTACAGGGCGATAGATGGCGTTTACATGAATAATACCATAGGGTCCTTATATTTGGGACCTTAGAATACCAAAATGTCAAAAGTCAGAGTTATATAACGTAAATGATGCACCGCCAAAAGTATGTTTTTAGCCATTTTTAAAGACATTTTCATATATTATATCACGAGAACTATGAATTTAATCGGGTAAACTAGGCTCAGTAGTTTTTTGTTTGGTTTTTGTTGGAAAATGTTGAATGCAAAATAATTTAATAAAATCACGAGACCGCGTAGCGGTCGAGGGGTTTATTTTTAATTATTTTGCATGAAACTATTTTCCAAAAAGAAAAATCAAATAAAAAACTTAATGAGCATAGTTTGACAGATTAAATTTATAGATTGAGTGATATACGTCTATATTATTTCTCGAATTAAAGGAAACTATTTGACAATTCATAAAATCTGACGTATGTGTCAAAGTTTATAAATATTTTTTTAAAGAAAATTCCATTAATTTAAGGTATGTAATAAGTAATAATTGATATTTCGTAAACTAGATAACTTATTTTTTATTGTTTTTTAAAAAATGTTTGTTAAAACTTGTAAATAACACCATAAAATCGTAAACAAAAATCCAATATGGAGGCTAAAATTTAATCGCTGTTTAAAAGGTCTAGTGATTTAATCGCTTATTTAAACAAAATTTATTCGAAAATTCAAGGCTTTTGATTGGTTCATATTATATTGAGGGAAATAATCAGCTATAAAACTCAGAAATTTTGCCATCTAAAGTCAGTCTCTCTTATATATTATTACGTATTAAGGATGATACCAACTCTTGACTCCGACTATTTAAATGCTTCGGCATTTTAAATGTAGAAAAAACCAAAAAACGATATATAACAAACACAAAAAACGGCAATGAAAACTTATAAATTAACACAAACAACAAACAAAATAAACGAAATTATACACGAATTCTAAAACGTCAATTTCTTTTTCTATGCGTCATTTTATTAAGCAAAATTTTAATTTAAACATGACAACATTGCAATTGCTGCCAACTTAATTTGATTAAAATGCAAAATTATGACGTCATCGATGACGTGTACGTCGTTTTCTTATAAATTTACTATAGAGCAGTTCTTAAGAAATAGTCAATTCCATCTTATATGGAAAATTGACTATATCTCAAAAGCTATTCTACTTTTGACGACATTTTCGGATTCAGTAGACAATTTTACACCGAAATTGACTGCTAAATGTTCGGGATTTAAATTGCTATTGACTAGAATTATAAGTGGCTGGTTTTTCGCTATGACAATTAGTCATTTTTAACTAATTCACTTTTAAGTGACATTAATTTAAAATGGGTAGGAAAAATTCGTACAGTAGGATAAATTAAAAGAATGGTAGGACAATTTAGCACAGTGGATTAAATTTAAAAAAATGGTAAGCAGGGCTCCCACGGCTAAATTACAAATTTTATTTAGGAAGTTAGGTTTTTTGTAAAATTTTAGGAGAAATAAAGTATGGAAATGAATTTCTTTAATTAAATAAAAACAACTCAAGGAAAAAATTAATACTACTTTTGTAAAAATAAGTTATATTGATTTTTTAGCCAAATTGCTCGACGAGGTTTTTTTAAATAAAATTAGGTTTTTTGTAAAATTTTAGGAGAAATAAAGTGTGGAAATGAATTTCTTTAATTAAATAAAAACAACTCTAAGAAAAAATTAATACTTATTTTGTAAAAATAAGTTATATCGATTTTTTAGCCAAATCGCTTGACGAGTTTTTTTTAGATAAAATTAAAAGTGAGGTAAAATTACTACTTTTTTATATATCTACACATATATTCAAGTATAAATTTCACCACACTTTTAATTTTATTTAAAAAAATGCGTCGATAGATTTGGTTAAAAAACTATGCCAAAATTAAATGATGTTATATTTATATTTTAAGAAAAAATATGTTAACCGTTTAGTTAATAACTAACAGTAATTAAATCGGTAAGATTAGGAGTAGTACAAGTCCAAAAGTAAAATTTTTGATAAAATATTTCAAAAAATCAGTTTTATAGTTCTAAATGCATTTTTGTTAGAATATTTTAACTATTTTATGAAATATAATATTCATATTCTGTAATAGTTATTTATGTCATTAGGTTAAGAAGTAAGGCTTTTTGTGCTAAGCTCAAGGTTTGAAGGCCGACGCGTAGCGGAGGCCTACAATTGAGCGAAGCACAAAAAGGCACTTCTTGGCCGAATGGCATACAACATTTTATCTTCAAAGCACTTTATATAGGTCAATTTAATTCAACATGAAATCGCCCTAACCTCACTTTTTTAGAACCTTATTTATTTATTAGCTAAAGATTACATTAAATGTACAATAATTATTATTCCTTTTAGAAGCAGTAATAGTTTGACAATACCTAGCTACATGATTTAAGTAGAAATGGGATTTTTGTAAGAAAATGGTTTACTTACCCTCTTGCTATTACATTGAATTCAATTCATTGTTTAATATAAATAGGTATCTAATTTCAATTTGTTTGCATTTTTATTAAAAAAATTGGTAGTTTGGAATGTTTACGCTGTGTTTAACATTTAATTTCACTGAAAATTTAAAGCAAATTAAAATTTAAAGATAATTTAAATCGTAGAAAAAGAAAACAACTGTGAAATCCACAGAAAACGTCAAATTGCAATGTCCTAACCACACTTTTTGTTTTATTATTCATATTTATTTTACAATAATTTAATGAAAAATATTAAACATTATAATGTTATAACAGTAAAACAAACAAATTAGTGCTTATTATAAATAAATTAAACCAGTTTAGTACGTTAATTTCTTAGAAAAGGATTAATTTGTCAAAACAATACCCCTAGCGAGAAAAAATCGAACTAATTACTTGCCTCATAAAAATTTTTATCGGCCTAGGCCATAACAAGGTATTTCTTTATCGAATGTTGACAACAATAAAGTTTAAATTATAGACCGCGTGGAGATAAAATAATTTATATCTTCTCACAAAAATGTATTTTAAGCTTTAAAATTGATTATAGAAGATAAATTGTCAAAATTAAATTTTTGGACTTGTACTGTTCTTATTCTCACCGATTTAATAGTAATGTGGACCCGAGTCAAAATTTAAATCGTAATTTAAACCTACTTTGACCTACCAAAACTGATTTTAAAACCTGATCAGTCTGTTTACTCCAATTTAGCACTAGAACAACCGAATTAATCTTCATTTGAACCGATTTAAACCGATTTAAACCTCTAATAAAATTTTTGGTTTAAATTTAAACGTAATGTAGAACCGTAAAATCGGGAAAATGGACTTATCTGCCATGTTTTAGGTCATAAGTTGGTTATCTTTAGCCGAATTATAAAACCGCACATATCAGAGTGCGTAAATTGTCAGACTTGAGGTTTAAATTACGATCTTAATTTTGACTCGGGGATCTTCATACTTAAAAATGTCATAACAAAATATAAAGTTTGCAAAATACAGCAAAACATTCTTTGGATTGTTTACTATTTTAGCTGTCATTTAAAAGGAAGTTAAAAATCCTTTTGTTTGATATATAACACGGTATATATTTGACTAAAAAAACGAAATATCGCTAAAAATGACAATTTTGTAGAAGTTTTTTGTTGTTTTTTAAGAAAAATTTTGATTGTGATATTATATCATTTTAAAAAGAATTTAATAAAATAGAACCTAAAAATATATATTTTTAAATAGAATTTTTTTAGCACTACCTTAATTAAACGCAAGTCAGGTTGGCCTATTTAAATTTAATTTTTAGGATTTTAGGAATGCCATTTTAGGAGAATTTTAGGAGTTTTCAAGATTTAAGCCAAATTTTAGGATTTTTTTTAGGAATTTTATGAGTTTTAGGAGGTGTGGGAGCCCTGGGTAAGGCTATTTCGCACAGTGGGACAATGGAACAAATTTCTAAAAATTTTAGCATATCTAAAATCATACAAGATGACAAGCTTAAAAACGACAAGCTTAAATTGTGACAAACTAAACTTTGCTGACCTATTTTCAGAAAGTAAGGTATAAAATCGCAAATACAAAAATCGTACAAGTGTCCGAATTGTAAACATTGACTTATCACCCTAGATCTATAAAAGGGTGTCCAGGGCATAAAAAGCCGTATTGTCTGACATTGCGCTCGCAGTCTTATTTAAGTAATAAAGTTTTGGCTTTGAAAAACAAATTGAACTCGAATTATTACTCGATGATTTCCCATGACGCGGAACTTTTTCGCCATTTTCTGGATTTTGAAAGGGATAATAAAATGAGAGGTGTTTTATGCATGGGCAGGCACGTTTACAAATACAGCAAACACAGGTGCAAAATATTTAAAATGTATAGGTTATGCTCAAAATGGTTGTAGTTTAAAGATAATACAATTAGTTTAATTTTATTACAAAAATATTTCCACTAATAATATCTTTAAAATACAATAAAATTATGATTTTTAGTGTTTAAAAAATTGTACACTGTTCAAAATTTTAGCTAATTTTTACCTAAAATATTAGACTATATAGGACCATTGATTTTTTAAGGCAAACTGCTTAAAATGAATTCAGAGGAATATTCCCCTTTTAAATTAGTGAATTCTTTAACTGATATTTTTAAAGAAAATGATATAATTAATTAAGCAAAATTACTTAGGCTTCAAAGATAATACACCTTAGATCGTAAGGGATATTGCCTGAGAATAAAAGAATAAATTTCCTCTTTCTAATGCAATTTGCTTAAATTTTTAGGTAGATTTTAGCTAAGTTTTCAGGCAAATTATATATATTTTTAGTGAAAATCAAAGCATAGGAATTTTCTTCCAAGTTGGGACTCCTTTATCTTTGTGTCCTAGGCGAATTAACAACGGCGGTTCCGGTACTACATGTAGTACCTGAACCCTTTAAATAATCCCAACCCTGCAGGGTTGGGATTATTTAAAAATATATTGGGGTCAATGGGAAATTCCGTTTAGTTTGAATTACTTAACTATTGCACTACAAAATGTTCACTTATATCACAATAATTGTTAACTATGTTGTTATATCAATAGCACACAACGCGGTCTTTAAGCTTTCGTTGATTTTGGCATTATGGTGGACAATATATGCGCGAATATTTATTGTAAAACGTCGGTATTAGCAATCGTAGCCGATTGCAAGTAAGTCACTAATATTTAAAGGAGTTTACCTAAATTAGTTCAATAATTTGCCATAATAATTTAGAAGAATTACCTAAATTAAAAGCAAAATTGTTGTACCTAAAAGTAATTGAGATTTTGACTAAATATTTAGGTAATCTGCCTATCTTTTTAAATTTGACAAGTTTATTAAGTAAAGTATGAATATTTATCTAGAAGTTAGTGAATACACCATAGAACTAAGGCATTCGTTTCTGCCTAATAAAAATAGGTAATATGCTTAAACGAGTAAAGCAATTTACCTTCTCGTTAACGAGAAGGTAAATTGCTTTACTCGTTTAAGCATATTACCTCATTTTTCCTTAACTAATTCTGATTAGGTATTTCAAAAGGCTTGATTTTGAACAGTGTAGGTATTTATTTTAGGTATTTAGTGCATATTTATTGTTTAAAATGCATAAACAAAATTTTACATTTAATGTAGGTAATAGTTAATGTTTAATATAATAATGGTAGTTTTAAATCGAAATAGCTGACGAAAAATTGTTATTTTTCTTACATATCGATAGTAAATTAATATTTTTCGATCGATATAAAACTTTATTTTTATACCTCATTTTCCATTTATTTTTATTAAGATTGCGTGTCGTACATACTTGTAAAATGTTATATGGAGATGTGCTCCAAGTGTAAATGATTATTTTTTTATTTTTGGTTGTTTCACTGTTAGTCTAGTAATAACATAACATACGAGGTGTGTTCAGAAAATATCGGGAATTTTCGTTTTTTGAAAGAAATATTTATTTATTCGTCTACATTAATGTTGTCGCCTTCAAAATAGTCCCCATTGGATATTATGCACATGTGCCAGCTCTTCTTCCAATACTCGAAACACTTCTAAAACTCGATCTTTGGGATAGCCTTTAGTTCTTTCAGCGATGCGCTTTTAATGTCATCTATGCTTGCAAAACGACGGCCCTTTAAGGTTCTCTTTATTTTTGGGAATAGTAAAAAGTCAGACACAAGCATGTCCGGCGAATATGGAGGCTGGGGCATCATTAAAGTATTGTTCTTGGCCAAAAATGTTGTTCAAAATTTAACAATTTTAGAACCAATTTTGCTGCCACGCGTTTCATACCCAAAACATTCGAAAAAATTTTATGGGATGAGCCAATCGATATACCAACATCATTAGCGACTTCTCTGATGGTTTATAACCATTTCTTCCACTTTTTCCATGTTTTTATCGGTTGTTAATGCGCTTGTGCGTTCGGGGCGTTCGTCATCTTCAACGTCTTCACAGTCATCTTGGAAACTCTTATACCACTTGTAAACTCTTGTTTTACTTATAGCAGACTCACTATAGGCCTTTGTTAACATTTCACAGAATTCATTTAATTTTTTAAGCAAAATTGGATGCATTCTTTGATCCATTTCTTTTAACGAACGAAAAATCGCCGAGCTCATAAAACACGTCTAACCTTAGCGGCTGCCACAGACAAAGTAAACAATGAAAACAACTAAAGTTTTTATCATACTTTGGGGGCATGTATACCAACATAATAAAGAAAATTTGACGACCGGACCCTCCGAACCCGCGAAATTTAACAATTCCCGTTATTTTCTGAACACACCCCGTATGTATGTACTATGTATGTAGGTATATAAGTGTTATTTTGGTGCAGAGCGTCAGGTGCATTCTGTACAAAATTAATAATCTCTCTGAAAATAATCCACGGTCTTTTTAAACGTTTTCGACGTCCCGTACAATAGTAAAAATAGGTGTAATAAGAGAGCTGGCAAACTTGCCGACAAAATTACTTTAATGAATGCGGTGTTGATTAAAAAAGTTTTTATGATCTCCTCACTCAACGCGTGTGCACACGGGGCGCAATTTACATCTATTCAAAACAAAATTAATATTCATTAAATGAGTCGGTTTTTTGTGTAATTTGATACTTTTAAATGAATAGAATTTATGATTTTGTTCTTAATTATGTTTAGTTTAAAAGGGGAGTAAATAAAAGGTAATAATTATGTAGTTTGCAGCACAGCTGAACTTAATCGAGTGGAAAGCTCGCAGGAAAATTAACAGCTGCAGGTGATTTTCTTAGTTTTTAAAATGTTGGAAAATTTAATTTTAGTAGATGTCTCTGTTTTGCTATTAAAGTTTTATTTTATTAAAGTAGTAAAATTACTAATATTTACCATTATTCTATAATTTGACATTGTGGTCCAGTACAAAGATATACGAGATGTGTTCAGAAAATAACGGGAATTGTTAAATTTCGCGGGTTCGGATGGTCCAGTTGTCATAAAATTTTCTTTATTATGTTGGTATACTATACATGCCCCCGAAGTATGATAAAAACTTTAGCTGTTTTCATTGTTTACTTTGTCTGTGGCAGCCGCTAAGGTTAGACGTGTTTTATGAGCTCGGCGATTTTTTGTTCGTTAAAAGAAATGGATCAAAGAATTTGTATCCAATATTGCTTAAAAAAATAAAATAAATTCTGTGAAATGTTAACAAAGTAAAACAAGAGTTTCCAAGATGGCCGTGAAGACGTTGAAGATGACGAACGCCCCCAACGCACAAGCACATTAACAACCGATAAAAACATGGAAAAAGTGGAAGAAATGGTTATAAACCATTAGAGAAGTCGCTGATGATGTTGGTATATCGATTGGCTCATCCCATGAAATTTTTTCGAATGTTTTGGGTATGAAACGCGTGCCAGCAAAATTTGTTCTAAAATTGTTAAATTTTGAACAAAATTTTTGGCCAAAAACAATACTGTAATGATGCCCCAGCCTCCATATTCGCCAGACATGCCTCTGTCTGACTTTTTCCTATTCCCAAAAATAAAGAGAACCCTAAAGGGCCGTCGTTTCTGTAAGCATAGATGACATTAAAAGCGCGTCGCTGAAAGAACTAAAGGCTATCCCAAAGATCGAGTTTTAGAAGTGTTTCGAGTATTGGAAGAAGAGCTGGCACATGTGCATAATATCCAATGGGGACTATTTTGAAGGCGACAACATTAATGTAGACGAATAAATAAATATTTGTTTCAAAAAACGCCCCTGTATAATGTACAATAAAAAGTAAAAAATTAAAATTATTTTTATAAAATTTCCTATAATTTTTGTCTCCAAACATTTTTTACCACGGTATGACTGGACTATATAAGGCGTACTATTACAAGTGAATTTTCTTCTGACGAGTAGTTTTTGATTTATTATTTAAATGTAAAACTTCAGATAGCAAGAGCTCCTTGTTTATTTTGTTATCACAGATGTGTGATATTTCAAGTTTTAAATTAAACAGCGTTGCCAAGCTTTCAATACTTTGTTTTCATCCTATAATAAGTTTCCACAGAGAGTAGAGTATTTTAAACCACCCCTAGTAAATATTGTAATTATTCGCCTGGAAACATTATCTGAGTGAGTTCGAAGGAAATATTCCTTTTGCTTGAAATTTGATCCTTCAACTCATTTCTTGTACCCGTTGGCGGTTTTGGGGGAACAAGCTCGTCCTTTTAATGCTTTTTCACCTCCACCCTGATAGACTGTTATAAAAATCAGATTTGTTAAGATGAGTTTGTAGTTTGTTAATTTAATTTTGTAAAATTTTAACACAATTTTTTGTAGAAAACCAGGGTTTGTTATTATTTTAACAAAGTTAAATTACAAAATGTTGTATTGTATACGCATTTGTTGTAATATTACATTTTGTTATAGGCTATAACTTATAACCAAAGTACTAAACAGGTTCCAATTTTACAATGTTTTTATATTTGTCAGATACTTATAGTAATTTTACAATTCTTTATTATAGAATTGAATTTGAAATTTTGTAAAATTTCTATACATATTCGGAATTTAATTTTACTAAGATAATCAATAAAATTACTAACCAAAATTTGCTATTTGAATTACAATAAGCGTTTGGAAATATTCAAATCATTATTTATTTTATACTTCTGTTTGCATTTTTTTTTTCATTTTAATCATGTACACTGTTAAATTTTTTTGGAAAATTAAAATTGTTTTGCAAAACAAAGGATGAGTAAAATTACAAATCAATGTATACCAACACAAAATTATAATACAATTTGAGTAATCTTCCAAGACATGTTGGGAAATCTACTAAGATAAGTTGTAATTTTACAATATATATATATTAGGGTGTGCCAAAAAAACTCGATATTTTTTTTTCTTGCTCTCCACCCAAAATATCGTAGAATATGTCCGAACAAATATTCTGTTAAAAGCGGAGCTCATAATTTCAATTTTAAGAGGTCCCTCATCGAATCTGAAGTTTTGCCGCTTAAATAACACAGAAAACTGACTTTTTTACCTTATTTATTCTTGCAACCTAGGAAGATTTTTTTTTCTCGTAAAATCCATGACTAATTCTTACAAAGCATTAAATTTGGACAAAAAAATCTTATTAAGCCGAATTTCTATTTTCATTATTTAATTTTTTGCATAGCTTTAAATTTAAAGATAATAATACAAAAATGATGACTTTATACGCCTGTAACTTTTAGAATATTGAGGATATAAAAAATTCGCCAAAAACTTTTTTGTGGTCCATCAGACAAGCTAAAAAATTACCATTTGACTTTTTCGTCTAACTTCAATAGTTTAGCTGAAAAAGGCAAAAAACGTAAAATTTTAAATTTAAAGCTCTGTAAAAAATTAAATAATGAAAATAGAAATTCGGCTTAATAAGATTTTTTCGTCCAAGTTTAATGCTTTGTAAGATTTGGTCATGGATTTTATGAAAAAAAAATTTCTTCCTAGGTTGCAAGAATAAATAAGGTAAAAAGGTCAGTTTTCTGTGCTATTTAGGCGGCAAAACTTCAGATTCGATGAGGGACCTCTTAAAATTGAAATTATGAGCTCCGCTTTTAACAGAATATTTGTTCGGACATATTCTACGATATTTTGGGTGGAGAGCAAGAAAAAAACTATTTCGAGTTTTTTTGGCACACCCTAATATATATACGTATAAATCCTATATGTATACACGTAATTGTAATTTAACAATCTATGTGTATAAATCCCAAACGCTTTGTAATTTTACTAAACAGTTTGACAGTTTCTAATAAAAAGCATCTCAGATTTACAAACGTTGTTTGTAATTTGATTTGCTATAATGTTATGTAAAATGCATAGTATGTACCGATTGCGGCAATCACCTGATGTTCTTACATCTCGCCTCGGTTGACTTCGGCGGACAGTATATAAGCTCAGGTGTTTTTCGTTTTTGGTGTGTTCCAATACACAATTGCCCGACATTGATAAGAACCAAAATAGCTGTCTGTCGGTATTTGAAGTTGGCGGAACGCACTTAAAACAAAAACTATGGCGAGGTGAAGGTTAATTTATTTTTAAATCTTTACAGTAATGGATCAAGAAAGTTTCTTGAAAAAAATTGCAGATTTTTTTTCGTAGTATAAGTACAATACCATCATTCGTAAATTACTAAATATTTTTAGTGTAATTTGTTGTACAAAATATCAATATTTGTATTGTAATATTGCGAAACGATTTTTTTTCAGTTCATTAAAATTGTAAAATATATTTTGTAATTTTCTTAAACTAGGTTGAAATGAATTCAGGGCTCCCACGGTTAAATTACAAATTTTATTTGGGAATTTAGGAGGTTTTTTGGAGAATTTTAGGAGAAAAAAGTATGCAAATGAATTTATTTAATTGAATAAAAACAACTCTACACTATACTTAAAGAATAAGAAAAAAATAAGTAATTCTTTTTAACAAAAATATAAATAAATATCACTTCTTTTGTACAAATAGGTTATATTGACTAGTTTTTTAGCCACATCGCTCGACGAGTTTTTTTTTAATAAAATGAAAAGTTAGGTAAAATTATTAATTTTGTATATATCTACAAGTAGAAATTTCACCAGACTTTTAATTTTATTTAAAAAAAAAGCGTCGATAGATATGGCTAAAAAAGTAGGCCAAAGTTTAATGATGTTATATTTATATTTTGAAAAAAAAAATTTAACAGTTTAGTTAATAACTAACAATAATTGTAATGTTATTGTTACTAAAAAATCTCATAATAGAAAAAATATAAAGTGCATGATACAGTAAAACATTCTTTAGATTGTTCACTATTTTAGCTATCATTTAAAAGAAAATTGAAAATCCTTTTGTTTGATATATAACAAGGTATATTTTTGACGAAAATTAACGAAATATGGCTAAAAATGACAATTTTGTAGAAGTCTAAAGCTACTACATGGATTTTGTTTTATGGTATATTTTGTTGTTTTTTAAGAAAAATGTAGGTTGTGATACCTATATCATTTTAAAAAGAATTTAATAAACTAGAACCCAAAAATATATATTTTTTAAATTACTTTTTAAAAAAGAAATTTTTTAGCACAACTACCCTAATTGAGGAGCATCCGTGCAAAACCGGCTAAATCCATTTTATTCAGTTTTTGTTTTTTTTTATTTCGCATCTTTGGGTTCATTTCTATCAACAACCAAGATAATTCAGTTTAAATCCGACTAAATCCATGTTAAAATCACATTTAAAAGGTAGCTTTAGGAGCAAAACCGGCCAAATCCACGTTTTTATAGCAAACCCGGCTATATCCAATAAATAATAATATGTGGCTTGGATATGTCGATACTACTACTAAAATTTGTTCTGTTTTTTCATGTTTGAAGTAAATTTATTTTGTTAATATTTTTGAATAATAAAGGTTTTTTTTCACATTTTATTCGTTTTGTATTCGGTTTTCGAGCAAAACATACACATACAAAACATTTTTTGAAATTTTGGCCTTAATATAAAGTTTTTGAAAACGAAAGTATGTCTTATAAATCAAGTACCACAAAGCCCACAAAACTCAAGTTTGCTTTTTCTTTTATCTGTAAAGGCCAGGAAACCGAGAGTTTTTGGCCATTTTCCCAACATTTTATTAAAGTGGATATAGCCGGTTTTGCACGGATGCTCCTCAATTAAACGCAGTCAAGTTGGCCTACTTATATTTAATTTTTAGGAGTTTTAGGAGATTGATGGCAATTTTAGGAGAATTTTAGGAGTTTAAAAGATTTAAGCCAAATTTTAGGAATTTTATGAATTTTAGGAGGTGTGGGAGCCCTGTGAATTGTATATTATAATAATTATTACAATACACCATTTTAAAATTACTAAACATATTTACTATTTTTTTAGCAAAATTACAATACCTGTATGGTAATGTTTCTGAACAAATTTTTAATAAATGCTTAGTGAATTTCAACAAACGTTTTGTATATTTCCCAAATTGTATAAAGCGACATCTATACGAAGATAAAGTAACCATCCCAAAAAACATTTTTTGACGTTATTTTCACCATTAACATTAATTAAACTTAAAAGTTATTGATACTTTAATTTATTATAATAATATAATATAAATAGTGTTAAGACAAAAATAATTGCATACAATTTTAGACTCTCTAAAATGTACCTAATACATTTTAAAAAAATTCCTAACAAATTTAAATTATAAATATTTTTTTATTTAATCTTAAAAATAGTAAATAACATTCAACAAATATCAATATCGATATGAGAAATCGCCACATTTTTTCGCTCAATATCCTAAAAGCTTTGCAAAAACAACCCAATAATCAGCCAATAAATTCAGCCTCAATCAAGTTGGCGTCGACAGGATGATTTAAAAAGCCCATCCGGCAGGAACATGTTTTCCTATTCATCATCCAGGCCAAAGTGGGCTCTGATAACAAAATTAATCTTGTTAGCAGGCCACCCATAAATACGACTTAAATTTTGCGTTGATTTATTAAGGAACCGCGTAAGCTGTCTTCACTAAGGAAAGATAATAACATTGTTTGATTAATGAAAAATCACTAAAACTAACGGAGCTTGCAGGAAGTAGGGTGCTAATAGAAATATTAGTCATTAGGATTTTGGAAGAAAGTAGATATAACCAAGTTAACGTAGTTGGCAATGAAAGTTTAAAATCATCTATTAACTAATTGAATAAGTTGTTTGTAATTATAACAAACATTGTGAAGATTTAATAACAAAATCCTATCTCAATAATTCAATCATAATTAAAATATTTGTTGGAAATTGGGAACTTAAATGAAAAAAAAATTGATAAAAAATGTTGCTTTATTAATCAATTTCCTAAACAAAATAATTAAATATCGGGAATTTTCGTTTTTTGAAACAACTATTTATTTATTCGTCTACATTAATGTTGTCGCCTTCAAAATAGTCCCCATTGGATATTATGCACATGTGCCAGCTCTTCTTCCAATACTCGAAACACTTCTAAAACTCGATCTTTGGGATAGCCTTTAGTTCTTTCAGCGATGCGCTTTTAATGTCATCTATGCTTGCAAAACGAAGGCCCTTTAAGGTTCTCTTTATTTTTGGGAATAGGAAAAAGTTTAGACAGAGGCATGTCTGGCGAATATGGAGGCTGGGGCATCATTACATTATTGTTTTTGACCAAAAATTTTGTTTAAAATTTAACAATTTTGAAACAAATTTTTCATACCCAAAACATTTGAAAAAATTTCATGGGATGAGCCAATCGATATACCAACATCATCAGCGACTTCTCTGATGGTTTATAATCATTTCTTCCACTTTTTCCATGTTTTTATCGGTTGTTAATGTGCTTGTGCGTTCGGGGCGTTCGTCATCTTCAACGTCTTCATGGCCATCTTGGAAACTCTTATACCACTTGTAAACTCTTGTTTTACTTATAGCAGACTCACTATAGGCCTTTGTTAACATTTCACAGAATTTATTTGATTTTTTAAGCAAAATTGGATACAAATTCTTTGATCCATTTCTTTTAACGAACGAAAAATCGCCGAGCTCATAAAACACGTCTAACCGCTATAGCGGCTGCCACAGACAAAGTAAACAATGAAAACAGCTAAAGTTTTTATCATACTTCGGGGGCATGTATACCAACATAATAAAGAAAATTTTATGACAACCGGACCCTCCGAACCCGCGAAATTTAACAATTCCCGTTATTTTCTGAACACACCCCGAGTTAAACTTCTTGATGCGTATTGTCAGTGGTAGGTATACCACCAATAAATTTGTCGTAGAAAAAGCAACTTCTTCACAAACTTTTCTAGGCACTAATTTAATTAATTACTCGCTCGCAAGACTAAAACTGCATTTATTAAACTTGATACATAATATAAACGGTGTATCAATAAGAGCGCAAGATTTCAAGGTTTAGTAAAGCATGGTTTTAAGTATTAAAGCATTGAAATATTTATTGATTTATAAAGTACACATTTGGAAATTATGTATAAAATAACACATCTGGTAAATGGCCACCACGGCTTAACTGGCACAAGCGTATTCTTTTGGCAAAATTTGCAATAACATTATTGATACATGTGGCGGTATTTCGTTGATAGAGCGTCTAATTTCTGCTTTTAAGGCTTCGATGGTGGCGGGCTTGTTGGCATAAACTTGTGACTTCAAATAACCCCACAGCCAAAAGTCCAAGGGTGTTAAATAGTGGTGAAAATGGGCCTCATCACTGAAAATGATTTTGTCCGCAATATCGGCATTCACTTCTTGCTGCTCAAGGATCCAATTGGTGAACTCTCTTCGCTGTTCATGGTCTTTTGGCTGGAGTTGTTGAGTCAATTGGACTTTGTAGGCATGAAGATGCAAATCTTAGGTAAGAATTCGCCGAAGAGTGGCTTTCGTAATGTCCAATTCTTGTGCACGATGGCAAATCGACGTCTCTGGACTCTCGGCCACACTCTTGCGAACTGCTGCGACATTTTGTTCTGAACGAGCTCGTGTCGTGTGTTTCACATCACTAACCGAAGCAGTGCTTTCAAATTTTTCGATTATTCTTTTCACAGTAGATGAATTAGGAACATTATTTCGAAAAAATATTGGACGCCCTTTACGAATCGTGGCAATCAAACTTTCATCATTTTGATAATAGTGTTTAACAATCAGGACGGGTTGTTCTATCGTGTAATGCTCTATATTTACTAACTTCCATCTGTCTCCAATCAATCTGTCATGTCATTAATCATGTGACATCATGGTTGCCAAACTGAGGCGAAATTCAAATCTTGCGCTCTTATTGATACACCCTTTACTATTAATACTAGGCAAAATATCAAATTCAACTCCACAAAAAAAATTTACCGTTAAAATCTCGATAAAACCATCCATAACTTAAACCCGATATTTCATTGACCAATAAGTTCACAGGTAGTTAACTTACCCTCGATAAAGATAAAGTCAATAAAAAGTAGATTTTAGTTGGTTTATCGGATAGCCTTTAATTTCACACGACATCTGCGCCAACTTGATCATCGATAGATAATAACAAAACTCCAATAAAAGATCGTGTTACCTCGTTACAGGTGGTCGAATATTGTCTATTGTTTTATGACGAAAAATGTGAATTGAATAAAAGTTTATAACGTATGACATACTCTATTAGTTTTAGTAAATTAATTTCCAGCCATTTCCATAATGCACTCTTCAGTTAAGCACATCCATTCACCAAACTATCTTCATGATCTCTGGCAATAAAATGGTCTGGTCGTTCACAAATAGGTATAATATTCAATTCTATAGAATGGGGTATGTTTGCTCATCCATAATTCCGAAATAATAAGTCACTTCTGAACGACCTCTAATACAAATGCACTGGGAAATATCAACGTTTCCTCTTCCTCTGTATATGTAAGAATCTATGTAGGGGAAGTCGTTTTTATGACTTAGTGAAACTTATATATGTATATTTTTTTCTTTGCAGACGTCTTCCAAGGAAATAAATGTTTGTTTTTGAATTGTATGTTTCGGATATACAGGGTGGCCCCTTATTATAACTATCCACATCAACTATAGTAAGTATACTTAACTGAAGATAAAGTGGATAACATGGAAAGTTGTTATCTTTTGGCGTCAAATAGATTTTTAAAAAAATGACTGTTCTAAATTACAAAAAATTATACTTTCTTCCATCAAAATTACCATATAAATAATTAGTGTAAATTGTAAACAAAAAATGCCTCACAACATTTTTATTTTTTTTATATATGTACATATATTCGTTTTTATTGCTTTATTAATAAAAACTATATTATAAAATGTTTATATCTTGAATTAAATAATAAAATATATCAAAAATGTATATAATAAATAATATATCCCACACAATAACATGTAATTTTATAATGCATCCATAAAAGTTTTACTTAAACGTTTTCTAATTTCATAATTTGTCCTGTTATTTCTCCTTCGTAAAAAATTAACGACACCATGGATATTTTAATGAAGTGGGCGGCGAACTTAAAGGTTAAAGTGCCTACTTGATAAATATTTGAAGCAGCCGACTATGTTAATGGTACGAGGGTGTATACTGTATAGATTGTGGAGGGTAGTAATTTGAAGGTAAGGAAATGTGGGAAAATTGAAAAGAATCCCTATTACGCCATAAATTTATAAACAAGATGCAAAATTAAGTTGTGTTTTGTACGCACACAAATGGGAAACCTTAAAAACGCGGTGCGGTGTTTTTTTGCGTGTTTTTCCAAAGCAACTGCCGAGGAAGGAAATAAAGGAAAATAGAAGGCTGTACAAAAATTTCAACCCTTGAATTTTTAATGATAATGTTGTGTAAGGGAATTTTTATGTTGTTTTTGTTTTAAGCGTTTAAAGTCTTAACAATTTTAGAACATTTAATCTTTTTAATATTTTATAGTATATTATGTATTTATACATTTTAATCACGAATTTAATTTAGGCACGCGCGAGCTTGCAAGCGAGTACTTAATTAAATGAGTGTTTAGAAAAGTGTATAAACGGGTTGCATAATTTACATTTTCTACGACAAAAAGTTAATTAAATATTTGTACAAAGCCACATCTATACGAAAATAAAATAAACATCACAATAAACATTTTTGACCATTAACATTGCCCGTTATTATTTTAATTAAACTTAAGAATAATTGATACATTAAAATATTAAAATAAATTCAAAATATGATTGGGTGAATATATTAGCTGGCCATACACAGACGTTATTGCGCGCGGTTTATCGTGTTATTTGCAAAAACATATGGAAAATCATGTACGTGAGTGAGTATCGCCGCGCGAAATGATAGAACGGGAAGGGATTTCAGACGTGCTTTTCTCTGGAGTGTGGCGTGTCCACACGCCACATTCCGCGTCACGGTTTACCTTTGCTTGACAAAATTTCACGTTGAAAATTTGTACATGATCACATGCAGTTTCAAACGACTCGATAAATGACACTTTTTGCCCACTCACATACGATTTTCCCTTTGAAACTGATATACCACGGGCAATCACTTGCTAAATCATTTGAATACTTTATCAAGTGTATGGAACATGACGCTTTTTTTGCCATGCCGTTCTTTCGTGCATACTAAGCGCTACATCCCAACACGCCACGATAAACCGCGCGAAATAACGCCTGTGTATGGCCAGCTATAGAGATGTCCCCCAAGTGAAAATAATTATTTTTTATTTTTGGTTGTTTCACTGTTAGTCTAGAATAGGGTTTTTGGGAAGCCACCAGGTCTAGTAATAACATAACATAAGTGGTTCTGCACTAATGCAAGAATTTTAAGAAATCATAAATTTTAAATATTAGAGCTTCACGGAGGTTAGGATTTCGTATGTTTTTTTAAACATCCCTTTGTATATTTGAAATAATTTATTGTATCTTTTGACACCTTAATATTTTTTAAAAATACAATTGTACATATTTATAAAAAAAAATCTACTTACTGAGATATTACACTTCACGGTGGATAGGTTTTTAAATAGCAAATTAATGAACTTAAACTTTTGAATTATAAAACAGCAACACTCTCATCTGCATATAAATTCTAACTGACCTTCAGGAATCACATGCATCTATAATGTCGAAAACAGAGGTTTTTGCTTATTTAAAATGATTAAAGCGCCATCCGTTGCATAAAATGTAAAGCAAAAACAGATTCACGGAGGATAGAATTAATTTTTGTAACACCTACATAAATGGTTATAAAAATTATTTCTTTAAATTTTTAATAATATTTTATATTTGATTCGATTGCTTTGGATGTGTTTAATTTACTTAGTGAACTGATATTTTTAGTATGCTTTTACTACCTCAGATATTTGAAAACATATAGGTTAACCTAGAAAGAGTAACAGTCACGGATGAGGTTTTAGACTTTTAAAACATTGTAAAAAATAATGAATTGCGGTTAAAAATCTGGAACCTGCAGCTCATGAGCTGTAATATCTACTTAATTATGAAAGATCAAAACACAATAAAAGTGTAGGTCAAACTCATTTAGTTTTATTAAATATCAAGAAATGTTCAAGAAATATTATTGTTTTAATGTTTTTTTATATAACAACTTTATAGCAATATAAAATGTTAAACCATTTTTTCGTAGCTTTGATTTTGCAGCTAATAAATCCTAAATAATAAAGAAAATAAAAAAAGGTTAGTGATTTTAATTTAAAACCCCTTTTGATTGAGTGGGCAAACATCCAATCACAAACCAATTTTTTACCTCCAAATTAAATTCTTATCGGTAAAAAATAAAAGAAATAAACGGTTTTCCGTGAAGTTGTTATTCTCGCGAAAATTATTTCTTTTAACGCCTTTTAAGAGGGTTCAGTGTGGAACAAATAGTTCCATTAGCACTCAATTCCGCGATTCTCCTCTAAACTTTCTTTTTCGAGTTGCAAAAGTTTTCGGTTTCAGGCAAAAAGGCCCGAGTCAATTCGGCGGTTTATTGGCAGCGATAGGGTCTCGAACTACGGCATTTTAATTTATCAAGAGCCGCTTCGGGAGTAGAGAGTGTCTTTAAAAATATGCGCCTCACTTTTCTTAGGTTTCGTGGGTGAATAATTCGGTAGTTTGTCTCGAGTGATAGCTTTCACAATTTTAAGGGAAAATAATGGAATCGACTTTATATAATTTTCCGAATTTTGTTTTTATGATTGTGTAAAAACATAAGTTAATATTCTGACCAGAGAATATACCGGGTGTATCTGAGAATAGGCGCGCCCCTGTAACTTTTTTATTTATAAAGATAGACACATGAAATTTAGCATGGTTAATTAGGATATAAAATGCCACTTATTAGAGTTCAAAATTAATTTTTTGAACTTCCGGTTTTGCCGGAAATGATACCAACTTTCGATTTTTAAATGGAATGCCCTATATATTTTTACATATTTGGAATCCTGAGAAAATTCTGAGTCAGACAGCATTCTCAAATTGACCTTTTGAGGTTTCGTCATCAGAAAATTCATCATAATAAAGATCAATCTAGAGTGCTAAACTAAATACACTCCCCGGCACAAAATTCCGCTACCCTAAAATTTTGGCCAAGTTTGATGTTTTATAACTTTTTTATTTTTTATCCGATTTTCATTATTTTTCTACCAGTTTGTAGATTCATTTATTGTTATTGTTTTATTTAAAAATTTTTGTTTAGGCGATATTATACAGGGTTAATCAAAATGTTGTTTTTTGTCATAATTTTAAAACACCCTGTGGGAAAATTGAGGCCGTTCATTTTTTTTAGAAACTGTTTGATGTAATCTTAGATTTATTACAAATATTTTGTTTTTTGATTCATTCCATTATTTTGTTTCTTGTACGAGCTGCAAGTTTTTCAATGAAACGCTAAAAATTTTACTGTATTCGTCACAGGTCTGTGGTATTCGGGTAAAAATAATCGAAGAGGGCAATTGTTGTGATAGAATGTTTGACAGTAACATTATTAATTTGAGTTGTCATAATGGTATTAACTACAGCAGATTTGGGTCGAATTGTTGCCTTAATAGAGGATGGCCGAAGTAAAAGTTATGTCGCTCGTACTTGGGAATTCCGCGGTCTACAGTTCGAGATGCTTGTAATAGGTATATACAGACTGGAAACTTTTCTAGGCGACAAGGCTCTGGAAGAAGGAGATTAACTACTGCAGCTGATGATCACTTCGTTGTTGTTAGTTCTTTAAGAGATCGACGATCTACTGCTGTATCTCTAAAAAATAATTTGCAAATGGTTCGTCAAGTAAATGTAAGTGAAAGAACAGTACGTAGAAGATTGGCAGAAGCAGGATGAAAAGTAAAAAAGTTATAAAATATCAAACTTGGACAAAATTTTAGGGTGGCGGAATTTTGTGCCGGGGAGTGTATTTAACTAGTTTGTTAATTTACTTAAAATGCTAGTTATTTGACCACAAATACAAATAATAAAATCAGAAAATTTTACAATCTTAGCCATATACTTAAGTTTATTTTTGGGATATTTTACATTTATTCATCATCAAACAATTGACTTTGTTGGGCTTTTTTATTTGTTTCCTGTCAATTTTACATACTTAAAAAACTGAAACCGATCATCTTGAACGCCCTTTAAAAATAACAATTCGCGGAAGAAAACCCCTCATAATAAAAACATCGATGCAATGAATAAAAACGACATGGTAATTTTGTCAATTGAATGGGGCCGGGGCGCCGCCGCCGGCTGCCTCTTTGGCGGCGAGCCGCCATTCAGGAGGCGGCAGACTAAGGTTTACCTATGGGGAACGCACATGCAACGAAACTCTAACCGCTTATTATCTAAGAAACAACCGGGTGGTGGTTTAATTTTATTTTTATTTTTAGTGAACGAGGGGTGCGTATACACGTATACTTGCATTTGTTGGGCTCTTACATCAAAATGATATGTCTCGGAAGACGAGTGAAATTGAACATGACTGGGGGGGTTTTGATGCATTAGATCGGATCAAAAGTGACTTGCAATATTGAAAACGCGCATTATGGGCATTACTGGAAGAATGGAGAGCTCAGATGTGAAAATAATCAATTTTGTTATTTCAAATAGAACACCACATATGTTTTTACATTCTACATCAAATTGAGTAAAACACTATATCATGTCCTAAACCAAGTAAATTTTTTCGTTAAAATTTGACAAATGCGCTTCAATCAAAAATAGCCTATAACTTTTTTGTCATTAGGTTTGCGGATAAGGGAGTGGAATTTTTGGAATCCTAAAACATTGTTTAAAAGACTCATGTCAATTCTTTATCATTTTTTCACAAATTACCCAAAAAAACTAAGGGCAAATTAGGCTATTTTAAAACGTTAAACAATTTGTAACAATTGACTTATTAAGTGTTTTGTAAACCAAATTACTTATAAAAAAAAAGAAGTTTGATAAACGCCATTTTATACACGAATTTAATTTAGGAACGAGCGAGCTTGCGAGCGAGTGCTTAAATTAATGAGTGTATAGAAAACTTTATAAACGAGGTGCACACTATACTTTTTCTACGACAAATACTCATTATTATCTAAAAAAATTTTTAGGTTAGTTATTTTAATATCAATTTAACTAATTTTGGTAATTTTAAGTATAATGTGTTATTAAATTTTGAATTTAAGAATTGCCAACAATACATTTAAAGCATACGAATTGTACATCATTTTTAAATAAATAGGTAGTTTTTTTTACAAAAGAGAGGAAGGAAGAAGTCTTACTAGACAAGATACGTTCAATTGCACAGCTAAATCGCGCACGTTTGTGTTTTACGTCGCAAGGAAAAAACTAAAAAACTGGTTTAGTACTCGATTTCGATTGATTATTCTTTATATCATTGATTAAGAAACGCTTAAATGCTTATAAGCTTATAAGTATAAATACAGTACAGTTACTTTAGTGTGTGTATTTTATCTAAGGGATCATGGTGAATTGTTGTGTTTTTAATTGTATATAAAATTCAAGAACTAAATCGTTGCATTTTCATGTTTTGCCAAAGGATCCAATTCGGTAAGTACATTTCGTCGTTTATCTGACAAAGAGGCGTATCTCATTTTTAAACAAAACGGTGTGAATTGAATTACGCCAGTTTGTACGGCACACAAAATGCAAAAATATTAGTTACGCCGAAACTGCTTTATGCTAAAACTTTATTTGTACCTATTTATTATAGAGCTACGCTAGTTTGTGAGATTATAAAGTCGATTTTGGTAATCATTCTGGTATAATTCAAAAACCATTTTTTTTTGAGTTACGCCTCTTTGTCAGATAAACGACGATTTGTTGGTGCAGAATTAACTAATGATAACTTTACCTAATATAATTTATGTTTAAGTTTGGACATTTTTAAGAAATTAGTAAAAAATAATTTTTGCACAAACATAACCTTAAAATTAACCATTTTTATAAGTAATTTCTCCAAAAAACCGACAACTGCATTTTAAACAACAAAATATACCTACGAATTCATGGAAACATAATATTATATATAATACATAATATAATGGTATTTTACCGTTGAGTGGAGACTTTAAAAAATTCTTAATCAACGCTTTCAATAATGCTAAATGCTGTTTAAATTTAGACGACTTATTTGTTTGACGATTTTAACTGAATTGAAATGTACAATTTTCATGTTAATCACTACTAAAATGTGTATTTATTGTATCTAATGGGTACAATTTATATTTACAGAGACATTTTATCTGTCTTTTAACCCATCACCTAAAAACACCCCATTGTGTCGTGTCCATGGTTTTCTAGCTTTAAACCTGGTTCGACACGCGAAAAGCCCAACTGTAAAAGGAGCAGCGGTATCGTGATTTGCGTTGTGCGGCCAGGATCTAGGCCGCCTTAATCGGTTATTAACATTATTCATTCCATACGTTAAAACACGAAACATTTTTTCCACTCTATACCTACATATAGAAATATTTGTATTGATTTAAGGATAAAGTCCATAAAAGCGGAATTATGTCAGAGTTCATTAAAAAGTTTATATTTTGTGTAGGTATTTTTTATGGTGGCTATAAATGGCTGGTATTTTGTAAGTGGCTTATAAAAGGTTTTAAGTGAGACATGCAAGAAAGTCAAGATTGCTGTGCTAACTTGTAAAGGGTTTAGGTAATAAAATATAAAATAAATGTTCAAAAAAATCATAAATTGTATTTTGTACTACATAAAAATATTATACAAGCAACCAGCAAGACTTGTTATATTATTAAAATAATAATATTATATATATTATATTGGCTTTTGTTGTCAATTTGTTAAAAAATTTTAATTATAGAAGCATCAGCTGTTATCATAGAAAGTTTTTATTTTGTTAATTAATTGTTTGTTTTGTGATTTATTGGCCTTTTAACACATTTACCTTTGTTAATAATTTGTTACTGAACAACAGGTAAGTCGATTACATTAAAATCCCTTAACATAACAAAAGAAAAATATTTTTTCAATTTTTAGAAACAATATGGACAATATGAACAATGTGGACTTAAGTGGAATGGACTATAGATTACTTTCAGGACATTTATAACGAATATTTACTGCATTAAAATTCAAAAAAATTAATAAATATATGTAAACGACCTAAAACTTTTTCATAATGTAAAATTAAATAATCATCCAATTATTCTAAATTAAACTAAAAGCCAAGAAGCTTAACATAATTCAAAGTTTTTTTTCAAAATCCCAAATCAATTTTATTTAAATTTATTAAATTTGCAATTTCACGCCAATCCAACTCATTAAACACTGCGTTAAGCTCTAATTTTAATGGCAAATTTCATGCAAATTTTTCCTTCGCGCTAAAAGCAGCTTCTAATAATAATTCAGCCCGATTATATTTTTAAGTCGAATCCTTTAAATAACGTATTCCGTGTCTTACGCGGCTTAATATTTTAAGAGTTTTCGAGGCGTGCATATCTTTTTGATCTCGACTAATTAACATAAACAGTGTAAATAATCTTGGAGCCATTACTGTCAGAAATGCTAATATTAATTAGAGCAAACACGAAAATATTATATGTGTGGTTAAAAAATGCATTTTGACAGCCAGAGATAAGCGTAACGAATTTCTACATTATACCGCTACTAAGTAAAAATATAAATCTTGTTTAAACATAGAATATTAGAAATATTCTCCAACGCCAAAACAAAACACAAAGTGATTTTTCTACTCCCAAACGCCCTTTATCGTACATGTTTCCATGACACTAAGTGACCTTTTAAATACACATTGACAAGTTGTGGCTTTGTGGCGCTTTAGTCACGGGCTGAAGTTAGCAACAGGTTTTTAGTCACGGGCTGAAGTTAGCTTAAAGTTAGTTGACAGTTGTCAAATGTCATACAATCGTTAAAATAAATTGCCTTTCTTGTAAAATAATACTAAAGGTGGAAATTATTTTATTATCTCAAAACAAAAATACAAGAGAATTAAATAGTTTCTCAACGCCAGTATTTGAAAAGTTTATATGAACATTGTACTGACCTTTTAGTTTCGCCGGCAGTAAACTATAACTTAAATTCGGGCACGGACTCCACTGTAAACTGCTCATAAAACATTTTCTTTACTTTCACTGTAAAAAACTGTCCATTTTCAAGAAATACATTTCGATTTATAATCTTTTTAATCTGTGTTTATAAAATATAAAAATTTGACATTTGACGGTGACACACAGATTCCCCTATTGTTTCATAGATGGCGCTCTATAAAAATATTTGATTTAAATCATTTTAAGATTATAATAAGTATTTGTCGTAGAAAAAGTATAGTATGCACCTCGTTTATAAACTTTTCCATACACTCATTAATTTAAGCAAATTCGTGTATAAAATGGCGTTTATCAAACTTGATACATAATATACTATTTCGCCAACGATGTTGGCATCTTCACAAGCGAAGTGTATCTAACTGCTACACTGTTAAAAATGTTCGTAAAATTACTACATTTTTACTAAGCAGTTGCATAGTAAAATTACAAAATGTTGTATTGTATTGCAATTTTAATACGTTGTAATATTACATTTTGTTATAGCCAAAGTACTAAACAGGTTCCAATTTTACAATGTTTTTGTTTTTGTAAGATACTAATAGTAATTTTACAATTCTGTAATTGTATAATTGAATTTAAAATTTTGTAAAATTTCTATACATATTCGGAATTTAATTTTACTAAGATAATCAATAAAATTACTAACCAAAACTTGCTATTTGAATTACAATAAGTGTTTGGAAATATACGAATCATTATTTTTACTATATATATATATATATATATATATATATATATATGGGCAGATCCATTACTTTTCGACAAAAGTGTGCGGGGGTAAATCACCGATTTGGCTGCCGATTTTTTTCTCGAAAGTAGGTCATATAAGGAGACGATCCTGAAAATTTGAGCTCGATATAGGTAATTCCGGTTGCAAGAGAATTTTTTGAAATATAAAAAAAGTCGATTTTTTAGTCATTTTCAAAAATTCGTATCTCAGCTCTTATTTAACTTAGAGATTTGATCAAGACGGCATTTTTCTCTGTTATCCCTCTATTTTCAAGAAAAAAATAGGTTTTAAGTTTAAACTCAAATCCGGCTAAGCTGTAAGCCTCCAAATAAAACACTGCTTAAGATAAATTTTGCCAATTTTTAAAGTGCTCTCAAATCTACAGTTTTTGAAGCAATGGAATAAATGACAGATGATATTTTTCGTTAAGGTATACTCTGTTGGAATTTACCCATTTTTTACTTAATTGCTTCGATTTCTCTAATGTATGGCCACTCAAAGACAATTGATTTTTGAAAAATCAATGTTTTCAGATACCTACAACTTTTTTCTATCGATCCGAAATCCTTTGAAAATTTCAGGGATTATACTTTATTCTATTCCCAAACAAACCATCAAAACTTTTCCTTGGGTATTGAAGTGGTTTCCGAGCTATGAATTTTTAAAAATGTCAAATTTTCAATATAATATGACATTTTTGGTAGTTTTATTATGAGTTAAATGAATTATTAGTAATACTTTAGTCAATAATCTATTAGACCTTCATTTTTCTCGAAAGTAGGTCATATAAGGAGACGATCCTGAAAATTTGAGCTCGATATGGGTAATTCCGGCTGCAAGAGAATTTTTTGAAATATAAAAAAGACGATTTTTTAGTCATTTTCAAAAATTCATATCTCAGCTCCTATTTAACTTAGAGATTTGATCAAGATGGCATTTTTCTCTGTTATCCCTTTATTTTCAAGAAAAAAATAGGTTTTAAGTTTAAACTCAAGCTGAAAGCCTCCAAATAAAACACTATTGTATTGAAGTGGTTTCCGAGCTATGAATTTTTAAAAATGTCAAATTTTCAATATAATATGACATTTTTGGTAGTTTTATTATCAGTTAAATGAATTATTCGTAATAAATTAATTGATATCTGTCGGTAAGCATTAAATTAATTATCATTATAGGCTGGCTGCACATTATGAACAAGGTCTAATGGATTATTGACTAAAGTATTACTAATAATTCAATTAACTGATAATAAAACTACTAAAAATGTCATATTATATTGAAAATTTGACATTTTTAAAAACGCATAGCTCGGAAACCACTTCAATACCCAAGGAAAAGTTTTGATGGGTTGTTTGGGGATAGAATAAAGTATAATCCCTGAAATTATCTAAGGATTTCGGATCGATAGAAAAAAGTTGTAGGTATCTGAAAACATTGATTTTTCAAAAATCAATTGTCTTTGAGTGGCCATACATTAGAGAAATCGAAGCAATTAAGTAAAAAATGGGTAAATTCCAACAGAGTATACCTTAACGAAAAATATCATCTGTCATTTATCCCACTGCTTCAAAAACTGTAGATTTGAGAGCACTTTAAAAATTATCTTAAGCAGTGTTTTATTTGGGGGCTTGCAGCTTGAGTTTAAACTTAAAACCTATTTTTTTCTTGAAAATAAAGGGATAACAGAGAAAAATGCCATCTTGATCAAATCTCTAAGTTAAATAGGAGCTGAGATATGAATTTTTGAAAATGACTAAAAAATCGTCTTTTTTTATATTTCAAAAAATTCTCTTGCAGCCGGAATTACCCATATCGAGCTCAAATTTTCAGGATCGTCTCCTTATATGACCTACTTTCGAGAAAAATGAACAAGGTCTAATAGATTATTGACTAAAGTATTACTAATAATTCATTTAACTGATAATAAAACTACCAAAAATGTCATATTATATTGAAAATTTGACATTTCTAAAAATTCATAGCTCGGAAACCACTTCAATACCCAAGGAAAAGTTTTGATGGTTTGTTTGGGAATAGAATAAAGTATAATCCCTGAAATTTTCAAAGGATTTCGGATCGATAGAAAAAAGTTGTAGGTATCTGAAAACATTGATTTTTCAAAAATCAATTGTCTTTGAGTGGCCATACATTAGAGAAATCGAAGCAATCAAGTAAAAAATGGGTAAATTCCAACAGAGTATACCTTAACGAAAAATATCATCTGTCATTTATTCCACTGCTTCAAAAACTGTAGATTTGAGAGCCCTTTAAAAATTGGCAAAATTTATCTTAAGCAGTGTTTTATTTGGAGGCGTACAGCTTAGCCGGATTTGAGTTTAAACTTAAAACCTATTTTTTTCTTGAAAATAGAGGGATAACAGAGAAAAATGCCGTCTTGATCAAATCTCTAAGTTAAATAGGAGCTGAGATACGAATTTTTGAAAATGACTAAAAAATCGACTTTTTTTATATTTCAAAAAATTTTCTTGCAGCCGGAATTACCTATATCGAGCTCAAATTTTCAGGATCGTCTCCCTATATGACCTACTTTCGAGAAAAAAATCGGCAGCCAAATCGGTGACTTACCCCCGCACACTTTTGTCGAAAAGTAATGGATCTGCCCATATATATATATATATATGAGGCATTCCATATCAACTCGGCCACCCCCTCCTGTGCAAAATTGACTAAAGTTAATCGAAACGTGCAAGTGATAAATTTTTAGCTTATTGTCTTAACTTTTAAATGCCGAGTGGTATTTTGTAAAATTTCAAAATGGCGGTGTCAATATAGCGACTGCAAGCAATAGACATCACTTTAAAAAATCCGTAATACGTAGTTTACATTAACTAACAACTTTATAAAATTAAAAATTGAATTTTATTTAATGCACTGATTCATTATCAGTGATTCTATGTATTTTTTACCGCTGATTACACAATGGTTCGCCCCTAACCTCAAAAAAAAACTTAAAAAGCAGTTTCTCGTAATTTACTCCCGCTTAATGCATTTTTGATAGATGGTTTAGCATTTGGTTTTTGTATTTCTCATTGCCTAATATAAATATGGCCTTACCTCAGAGTCGATATAAAACTGTACGATCCTAACCTAAAAGAACTCTCAAAAAATGTATTTTTAACTTCTTTACAGCTGTTTAAAGCATTTTAAAGATTGGCATAAGGTTACATTTTTATACTTTTTATCGCCAAGTACGTAAATAATCCAACTATTTACTGCACACCAAGCAGTTTACCCCTAACCTTAAAAATATTCTCTACAAATTAGTTTTCTGCAGTATACAGACGCTAAAGAAAATTGAAATTTGGGATTTATAGATTTATTTCCACACTTTTATCGCTAAAAATGTTTATGATCTTTATTTGATGGCAGTTCTTTGTTAACCTAAAAAACTTTGCATACCCATGCAATAAAAATGAGGTTAAAATGATATGTTAAAAATATTTATTATATAGTATAACTATAGTTATTACATAACAATATGCTGAATTTGTAATTATCTATATCAGATTCTAACGATAATTAAATTCTGAGCCATTTGGAGCATTCGAATATTTTTTTAAGAGTACATTTTTATTTGGTAATACCACAAAAGAATATTATTTTTGGTACGAATTTAATTATCGGTAGATGTAGATTATTACAATTTTAGCATATTCTTATGTAATAACTATTATATAAAAAATATTTTTAACATACGATTTATGCAAAGTTTTATAGGTTAACGAAGAATTGCCGTCAAAAAAAAATTATAATCGTATTTAGCGATAAAAAGTGTGGAAATAAATCTATGCATCCCATATTTCAATTTTCTTCAGCATGTGTATCTGCAGAAAACTAATTTTTAGAAAATATTTTTAAGGTTAGGGGTAAACTGCTTAGTCTGCAGTTTAAAGTTGGATTATTTACGTACTTGGCGATAAAAAGTATAAAAATTTAACCTCACGCCAATCTTTAAAATGCTTTAAACAGCTATAAAGAATGTAAAAACACATTTTTTGAGAGTTCTTTTAGGTTAGGAACATACAGTTTTATGTCGACTCTGAGGTAAGGTCATATTTATATTAGGCAATGAGAAATACAAAAAACAAATGCAAAAATATGGATCAAAAATGCATTTAGGGGCTGTAAATTACACAAAACTGCTTTTTAAGTTTTTTTGGGGTTAGGGGCGAACCATTGTGTAATCAGCGGTAAAAAAAACATAGAATCACTGATAATAGATTAGTGCATATAATCAAATTCAATTTTCAATTTTATTACGCTGTTCGTTAATGTAAACTACCTAATACGGTTTTTTTAAAGTGATGTATATTGCTTGCAGTCGGTATATTGACACCGCCATTTTGAAATTTTACAAAATACCACTCGGCATTTAAAAGTTAAGACAATAAGCTAAAAATTTATCAGTTGCACGTTTCGAAAAACTTTAGTCAATTTTGCACAGGAGGGGGTGGCCGAGTTGACATGGAATGCCTCATATATATATATATATATATATATATATATATATATATATATATATATATATCATTTTAATCATGTACACTGTAAAATTTGTTTGTAAAATTACAAGTGTTTTGCAAAAAAAAAATTCCAAGACATGTTGGGAAATCTACTAAGATAAGTTGTAATTTTACAATCTATAGATTGTATAGATAAATTACAAAAAACGTTTGTAAATCTGAGATGCTTTTTTATTAGAAACTGTCAAACTATTTAGTAAAATTACAATGCGTGTAGGATTTATACATATATATATGTATAAATCCTACACGCATTGTAATTTTACTAAATAGTTTGACAGTTTCTAATAAAAAAGCATCTCAGATTTACAAACGTTTTTTGTAATTTGTTTGTAATTTAATGTTATGTAAAATGTACCGATTGGGGCAATCACGTGATGTTCTTACATATCGCCTCGGTTGACTTAGGTGGACAGTATATAAGCTCAGGTGTCTTTCGTTTTTGGTGTGTTCCAATACACCAAATTGCCCGACATTGATAAGACCGAAAATAGGTCTATCTGTCTAGCTGTCTGTCGGTATTTGAAGTTGGTGGAACAAAAATTCTGGCGAGGTGAAGTTACAACTTTTTTTTTAATCTTTACAGTAACGGGTCAAGAAAGTTTCTTAAAGAAAGTAAGAAAATTGCAGGTTTTCTTTTTCTTAGTATAATTACAATACTATCATTCGTAAATTACTTAATATTTTAGTGCAATTTGTTGTACAAAATAACAATATTTGTATTGTATTATTGCGAAACGAATTTTCTTCAGTTCAGTAAAATTGTAAAATATATTTTGTAATTTTCAACTGAGTTGAAATGAATTGTATAGTATAATTACAATACACCATTTTAAAATTACTAAACATATTTAGTATTTTTTTTAGCAAAATTACAATAAGGTATAAACTTATTAAGGAAGTGTTCCAAGTCTGCTAGTTTATACATTTATAAGAATAGTAGTAGTATTTAGTACTTTTTTGTTAACATATCACTAAAGTTGTCTTTTTTCAAGTAATAGAATTCTTAGCCAAAAGTCTCCCAGGCTCCCGGATGTATTTTTAGCTTGAAATTAAATGCAAGTCTGGCAGTTTGCGAAGGGCATACGTAAGAAGAAACAAGTTTAAAAGGAAACTGACCCAAACGAATTCGGCGAGGGTGTATCGAAATAAATTTGTAGATTGGCCGAAACTCGGTCAGTAGCGAAACGGTAATCAAAGACGATCAAGGGAAACGGTCGAACGACAGTTCCGTAAAGGTTTTACAACTAGATTGCATCCCGAGAAGCCTACGAAGTTTAGCAATAAGTGGGTTTATATTGATTGATTGCAAACTGCTTAGAATGTTGTTCTCTTTATACACAACTAACTGTGGCGCAGTCGCTAGGATGTTCATAGTTTTTATATAGATTGAATGGGGTAGTTAATTTTTTTCTGACCTATACTTTTTATGGTTTTATTCAAGGAGTTTGTAATATTAAACATTTCTGTGAAATCAGAATTTCAATTGAGTTTACCGTTTTCGAGATATTTACAAAAAATATAAATTTTTATGACGTCACAAAACTCGCCATGTGACCAACATTCTAGGATTTCTATTAGTTGAAAATTACCCTGTTGTCAAGTTGTCTTGTTAATGATTTCATTCGGTTATGTCAGAAAATACCCGAAGAGGTTATGTACAAATACTGTCACTGTCAGTTGAGTGAAAGATGGTCAACAAATTCATTAAGTACCTATCTTCCTTATTACGAGGTATCATATTACTGTTTGATATTTTAGAGTCCAAGATATATTTAAAAGAATATAAAGAACTAGGCATTTTACTAATGAAATGCATTTACGACAAAATATGATTATAGGTACTTACTTTATTTGTTTAAAAGCTCCAATGTTCAATGTAACCAACCATTTCACAAGATTCCTCTGCTTTGGAGTCCGTTATTAATAAATCACTTATCTAATATCAATTACAAATAACATAACAATAACATTGATTTTCAATAATCTAAATTTAAAAGAACATAACCCGAAAAAAAGAAACGTCAAAAAATCAATTCTTCTTCTTCTTCTCAACTAAAATTATAGATCAAGTGGTTTTAAAACTAAAATATTATAACGTGGCGCCATATATCGTAAGAATCTTAAACTAAACACACTGGCAACCATAGAAAAAGCTGGCAACGTTGTCAATAGCCTAGTGACGTAATTAGGAGATTTTTTTTTGTAAATATCTCGAAAACGGTAAACTCAATTGAAATTCCGATTTCACAGAAATGTTTAAAATTACAAAACGCCTTGAATAAAACCATAAAAAGTATAGGTCAGAAAAAATTTGACTACCCCATTGCAAGGAATATTTAACAAAGTTTGTTCTTTTCTTATTTAAGTAGGATCGTCTGAAGGGAATTGAGTAACCCCAAGACAAAAATTAATGAAAATTAGATCGCGGTTTAATCAAATCATCTACTGCAGACGGAAGCCACTTTAGAATTTAATATTGGCTTTGCTGGAACGATGAGATATAAGCGGACATTTTGAGGGCTTTATTTATCTTTAAACTCATTAAAAAAAATACTGGGCAATATTAAATTTAAGCTTATATATATTAGTTTTAATTAAAACAAAATTGAAAAATGTACTTCAATTCTGCCAATGTTTTTAAAATAATCATAGTTTTCAATTTTAATGATTTTTTTAATATACATAATTGTTTTATTATTTTTTTAATTTCTAGTTTTTAGGGGTGTTACCTTAATGCTTAATAACTTGAAAACTAGGTAGAAAAAAAACTTTTAGCGTAAAATGTTATGATAAATATTTAGTATGAATATTTGTTTTAACCCTAGAACCACAAGGTGGCGTCGCCGGTGACCATTGAAATATAAAATCTTAGATTACGCACGCATCAATTTTTGTACTGTGTTACGCTTTTCAGTACCTTTTTAATTATTAATGAGAAGTGTTATACCGAAGTAGGAACTGTGTAAAATTTTCGAAACATAAAATAAATGTGAAAATTGCAATAAAAGTGTTTGCGCTGAACATCGCTTTTCTATTTGTATGGATTGCAAATAATATTCATTTTGGGACAAACTGCTTAAATTAATTAATTATTATTTTTTTTTTAGTATTATTATATTTATTTTATTAAAAATTAGGATTGTCAATATTTTTGGGATAAAAATCATAGTTGTTGTTTATTTTTTGTTCTCTTTATTTTAATTAAAAAATTTTTTTTGCTATACCTATTTTCTTTTTATTTATGAATAAAATGACAATCAGAATTTTTAATTGCCTTATTTTAAACAATATATGGGTTTAATCTTGCCGGTCGTATACGACGCCACGTTGTAAGTAATGCAACTCAAATTTCACTTGTGGTTCTAGGGTTAAATTATATGCTAACAAAGAAATATAAAATAATCTAATAATCTTTCATATATCGACACTTGCTATTTGTAGAATAACAAAAAACAATAATAAACTAAAATAGTCTCACCTTAAAATGAAATATTTTGAGAAAGTATTTTAATAAAAACTATAAAATATCAAAACATTATTAAAAACTTTAAATTTTCCACTTTTAATAATTAATATCTATGAAACTATTAGCCCCAATTTAAAAAAATTGCCAATTACCTAGGTCAGAAAATATGAAAATTCAAGGATTTCCAACAAGAGGGGCCTTCAGTATCAGTCCAAGCGTCTAATAAGAGCTTTATTAACGTACGCATGCGAAATTTGCAATTGGGCAATCGCAAAAGTACGTTAATAAAGCGTTATCACACGTATATTGTACAAATTTTTATCTATTTTGGTTTCATAATGACTTCATTATAACACCGCTTTTGGTTCTTTAATGAGGTACTTTATTCCACCCAAAATTTTGATTTTATAGGTTGGCTATAGCTATACCAGTATACTGGTAAAATACAATTTTGAATACCTATAGGTTATAATATTTTTATGATTTGTTTTCTAGTACTTACGAGACTTTTCGTGCAATAAATTTTGTTTAACACCAAAGAAAATCCTTTTTTCTTCTTTAACAGCCGCTTATTGTAAATACTTATTGTAAATTAACGACGCCATAGCGAAAGAATGTGATAATGTTTGAAAGGTTAATGACCTTTCAAACTTCAAACTGTGATACCAACTATGTAAAGTAAAATTCCACCAAATTAAATATAAGGTATAAAATTAATTTGTTTTATAAAATGTTTGCAAAATAGATAAAATAGCATAAAGAACTCATGTCATAAGACCTTTTGTCGCACTTGTCCATTATAAAACTCGCTCCTTCGTCGCTCGTTTTATAAATTGTCCGCGTGCGACAAAATGACGTCTTATGACATTAGTTCTTTAATATACTATTATCTACGCCTCTAAATGAAAAAATAGATGGTAATTATTTTTGTCTAAGACTTAATTTAGGGTTATTTTGACATTTTGACATTTTGACTTTTTTATTTGATTGGTTAAAAGCAGAGAAAAACGCGTGCGTTAATGAAATTCTTATCTCACTCAAAATGAGTGGGATAAGAAGTTCTTATCTCACTGGCGTAGATAAAGATAAATATCTAATTAATAGAGCTAAAATCGACTAAAATATAATTATTTCATGCAAATATAATCATTCTGTATATCGCTTTCTTAGAACAGGAAAATAAAAATAGTTACCTATACCTTTTCCCAAAGATTAAAATTTTGTAAGAAAATATTGCGGTATTTGTCAATATGTTTTAAGACTTTAACACAAAACCATCCTAATATTGAATTAATCCCCGTGCATTTGAGTCAAAACCTACATATAAGTGTTTATCTATGGAGGACATGACTTGCTGACATGTAGGTTTTGGGTCAAATGCATCTTTATCTACGCCAGTGAGATAAGAACTTCTTATCCCACTCATTTTGAGTGAGATAAGAATTTCATTAACGCACGCGTTTTTTCTCTGCTTTTAACCGCATTTTCCAAAAAAATTAGTCTTTGGGAGGAGAATATATCCTTCTTATTTCTTGACATATATCCAGAGGGGGATTTCTAAATAGGCTAGCTAGGCCATAGCCTACGGCTGCAAATTTTCAAAGGTGGAAATTTTTTTGAGTGTAAGATTAATCAGTTTTTTGTATTTTGTATAAACAATGTATTTCATGTTTATGAGTGTAAGATTAATCAGTTTTTTCTATTTTGTATAAACAATGTATTTTATGTTTATGACTGTATGAACAATGTCTTTTATATTTTTAATAAATATATGTTTTTAGTAAAAAATATTGTAGTTTTTTTAATTCACGCGGGCAATTTTTCCAAAATCAAAGAGTCTCAGCTAAAGAAATTCGGGTTTTGGTTCAAATGCCCATAGATTTAGAGCAAGAAATTCGAGTTTTGATACAAATAACAAAACTTTTTAATCAAACGCTAATGGATTTAAAATAAAAAACCCGGATTTTGTTACAAAAAATTAAATCACTTAACTTAAATGCCAATAGTTTTAAATCCAGACATCCGACTTTTGTTACAAATTCCTAAGTTTTTAAGAATAAGAACCCTAAGATTTTGTTGTAAACCCGCTTTTCTTTATTTCAAATTACTCCAGCCTTTGATCCAAATCAGTACCGAGTTATTAATAAAAGCACGGCATTTAAGGACTTATAATGAAGATCTTCTAAAATCATGTTTCTTTGCAACAAAGACATATCATGAAATGATCTCAAAGAAATGACGTATTTGCTTTAAACCCTTCATTCATTTGGATCTATCCAAAGTCCCCACTCCTCTTTTTTTCAGTGCACCATTAGACTTTTTCTATTGACGCTTTTTATTAACACAGTTTTTACAAGTTTTATTTTAAGGCTCATTGAAATTGAAAGCGCGTATTTTCGGAAACGAAACTCGACATCCCATCTTACCGAATTTCCCCGTTCTCGCCGTAACTGTCGCCATCTCTCAACATTGACTGACGAACACCCAGCGCGATCTAAATGCCGCATCGGTTTTCGGTGACTTTTTGAAAAATTGCAGTTGGCAGCGGAACACTCGCCCGGTGGTTCTGGCAATTATGCACCAGGAAGTTGTAAATTATTCACTTTGCGAACGTCGCAACCGGGAGACAGAATAATCGTCCCAAACGGACGGTTTGTCACTGTATAGGTGCGAGTTTACCTGACTTGGGGGGCAATTTGTCGGATAAACGACGTAAAAAGTGAGCTTCAAAGTTTTGCAGTTACACTGAAATTTAGCGAATCGAAAAGTTTGGCCATAATTTTCTTCGACTATAAAAAATGTTTGACCTACATTTAGAAATAACTAATGAAGGACCCAAATATGAAATTCTATTATTACCAAAATATTTATACAATATTATTTTAATTTCACTTTACCTTAATTTAGAGATGTTAAAAAAATATGTTTTCTTCGTTTTTTTTCACGAGAGCGGAATATGCTATTCCAAACGTGTTTCAGACTATACTTTTTCTACGTATTCCAAAAAATACCATAGAAATACTTATTTGTTTTAAAAGTGTTGAAAAGCGACTTTTTCATGCGAGTGTTTAAGTTGCTCACGAGGCCGTCAGCTTGAAGAAAGCTTTTCTCACAAGTGAAACACAATGTTTTTTCTACGACCTTTTTATTTTTTATTGTATTCAAATACAAAACAAAACCTAAAAACGTGTTTGACAGCTGGTAAAATTACTTTCATCCTATTATTTTAATTTTTAAGGTATAAAATCAGTAAACTTACCATCTAGGCACCAAAAATTAGAATTTATTATACACACACAATTAATTGTGTATTTAGATATTTAGACATACATATACAAATTCAATACAAATTTTCAAACGAATGTCAAACGATGCTGTCAATTTATTTTCACACAGTCCTGTCACTTTTCACACAGAAATGTCACTTTACATTCGTGTGTTGCCTTGCCAATGAAGAGATTCATTTTCTAAGCCACGATGCCAATACGAAATGTGACTTTTACATAGTGGTCGTAGAAAAAATAATTTAATTGGAAGAAAGTGACGTTGATAGAATGATAAAATAATTCGAATAATCATTCTGTAACAGTTTAAGAAATATATGGGTGTTTCTACAAAAGTTGGACAACTTGATGTCATCAGTCAATAGAGTGAGTATTTTAATATTTTTTGTAAATATTTTAGTATATTACAAAAGATCCAGTTTTTTTAAACTTGTCCACCCAATTTTAATGTATTTTTTCAAAAGCAAGTTTGTAGAAAAACATAATAAATATTCAAAGCATTTATCTTAAATTTTTCAATTTCACTACAAACTATAAAACATTAAATAATGTATTCTTCCGAATTATAATCTTAAATTTGTATCCCATTCATCAGTACCGTGTCGTCAGTTCCATGTTCGATGTTTCGGTTATCTTTTTTTCGCTTCAATTTAAATTCTGCTTGCGCAGAACTTGTTTATTTAATGTCATTATTAACTCATATAAATTTGGTGTGGGTCCCATATCTAATAATTGAGATATCGGTGTACCCAAAATCCACCAGCCGCCACTGATGTGTGGTAGTATTTGATTTTAAGATATTTAATGTATAATATGCTCAAAGTTGCAATAAATCTTATATTTTCCAATAAATTATGTATTTAATTAGTACCCTGGTATACTCGCGTTTCCTTGCATTCAAATTTAGAAAACACAGATATTTCAGAAACTGTTTGAAAAAGTGACTGGCCCGGTCTGGAACAGTATATTTATTATATTATCTATGTTCTCATAACAAAATACTGTTTAATTTTCTCCGTTTGCAATTTATTTAATGCAAAGTGTCCAGCTCGACCTATAGGTAATATATTACTCGTGCCACGGTTAGTAAAATTTAACGGAAATTCAAAGAGACTGGACATGTCAAAGATATTCCAAAACCTGGCCGTCCGAGTATTAGTGAAGACACTAAAATTGACATTTTTGTGGAAGAAGATCCTCAGCTGTAGGTCAAGTCAGCCAACGTCTTATGAAGAAAGAAAAGTACCACCCATACAAAATTTGACTAGCGTAGGAACTTAACGAAGATGATCCGGACCGTAGACTACAATATTGCGGAACTATGATACATTTATGTAACAATAATCCACACTTTCCTCGTAAAATACTTTTTATGGACGAAGCTACCTTTTGTTTGAATGGTATAAAGAAAATCCTCATTGGGTAGTGGAAGCAAATTTCCAATGCCAGCAAAAATTAAATTTCTGGTCAGGAATGGTGAAAAATCGGATTGTAGGTCCTTTCTTCTTTAATGAGAATTTGACAGGACAAACGTATTTAAAGTTTTGCAAAACTCTCTTAGCAGCAATGAGAATGGAGGTCCCGATCTACCAAGTGATACCATTTCAGAAAAGAGGGAGTACAATTAAAAAAACAGCCTATGATTTAAAAGCAAAATCGACGTGTTCAAGAAATTTTTGGGGAAAAAAATGCACAGTTTTTAATGAGTTTGTTCCATACATTTCCCGGCCACTGTTTAAAAACCACAACGCGTCTGTCGCCGCGATAACATCGAAGCGCGAAAGTGGTTACTGGAAACGGTCCAAGTGCACCATATTTAGCATAATCTGTGGCGTGGCTCCTTATCGGTAGTAGGACGATCGCCAACACAATTCGCAATCATGCGCGATCAAATAAATCGTCCAATTATTGCTGTAATGCGTTTCGTATCTTGTTCCTGTCCGGTTTAGTGCCAATTTGGCTAAGTCGAGCCCATAAACGCCCGATGCCGGGCGTAAAGAATCATAACGGCAAGAAAAAAAAATCTAAAGTGAGACGTTTCAATCGAATTGATATTCAATTGAGTTTGTTTTGTTAACGAATCCAGCTGTTATGTGGGCAAAGTTGCACAAGCGATGTGGAGATGTAATAAAATTAAAACCGAGTCAATAATTTTATGAGTGTTCAATATAATAAAACAATATAATGTACACGGAGAGAAATGTATAGTAAATTTTAGATAGTAAAAGAATATAGTAAAATTTACAATATTATATATTCGTCAATACAATATTAAGATTGTAATACAAAATACTATTTTTTATTATACAATTTTAGTAAAGATTACAACACCAATATTACTAAATCATAAATGTATAATATATATTTTAATTTTTAATATGTTCGTATAGTAAATTGATTTTACTATCTACAAATAGTAATATTTACTATATGATTTAATCAAATGTAACTTTCTTGACCCATTACTGGTAATACTTAAAAGAAAGAATTGAACCTACTTGGTTGCATAGTATGTACCGATTGCGGCGAAGGCCACGTCGCGACGCGTCGTTAGACACACCGTGATGTTCTTACATCTCGCCTCTGTTGGCTTACCAACCATGTTATATAAGCTCAGGTATTTCTTTGTTTTGGGTGTGTTCCACTACTACAAGTTGCTCGACAGTGTCGTGTCGACACTGATGATACCCAATATAGGTCAAAACACCTGTCTGTCGGTATTTGAAGTTGATGGAACGCACTCAAAACAAAAAACTTTGGCGAGGTGTAGGTTCAATTCTTTCTCATAACATTTTTGTATATTAAAAAGTACAATAAATATGTTACAATTTTTAATTGTTAATATATAAAAATATTCGATTTTAAAATATTTTATATTTAAAATGGCAACATAATATTTTAAAATTTACTAGGTATACTTATTAGTAATGGAAAAAATCTAATTATAATAAGAATTAAAAACAAAATTGGTGGAGAGTAATAATATTTTACCTTAAGGTTTAACATACATGGATATTTAAAAATTACTAAATATGCATAGTATCTGGCAATATACAAGATAGTTGTCCCAAATAGTAATATAAATTATAGTAAAGGGTATTATAATTATGGTAATCAGCATTATACTTTTCTCTTCGTGTAACAACAAACTATTTTTCCTTAAAATATAAAAAAATTTAATTTTTTTTTTAAATTTTTATTTAATATACAGCTGCAATGCACAAAGGGCATGCGCTGTTGTAGAAGAATTTAAATTACAAAAGTGTATCTTAATTTTATTGCGATGCACTGCGCGAGTAGTAATTTATTTTATATCTTCATTTAAATTTATAGTTGAGAATGGCAGGATGACATTAAAATAGGTTTTATTAAGGCAATGGCAATTATTTTTTTTTATACCAAGCTCTAAAATTTATATTATGCAAATTTGTTTAAATAACAAAGAGAAAGTATACTTTAGTATATATACTATATTATACTGTATTATATTCAACAATAACTATTACATTTGTTTATAATTTTTTTTAACAATAAATATGCATTCAATATTTCAAAAACAATAAAAAATCATAATTGTTTGTAGTTTAATGATGTTAGTGGCAACATTTTTGTAGCACATATGAACTAATTGTGTTATGTGTAAAAATTAATAAAAACACACTATGAGAAAACATTAAACGATATTTATTTAACAAAATATTTAATCATACAAATATTCCCATACTAAAGTATTAAGCCTATTACGGTAGTTTACAGTCATTTTGCCCACAATGTAATATAATAACTATAATTTTCTTGTGTAGTTTGGCTCACTTTTTTATGAAGTGCAAAAGTCCTTTTTTTACAAAAATCGAGGTCGAAAATTTACATATCTTTCTGGGAAAGATAGAAATCGGTTTGATTTATTTTACGTATAGATTACACTTAAAGGAAAAAAATAAGCTGCTGTTGATAAATCCATGGATAAATGGCGAAGTTATGAATTTTTCAGTGGAAGGCCAAAATTCAGTTTTTTACGTTTTTTCTTTATTTTATTGAATTATACACACAACGAAAAACGTACGTAATATTAATAAAAAAAAACATTAAGGCAATGATTTTTTACATTAATTTTGCTCCGATGCTCAAAATCATTACCACAATGCTTTTAAAGTATTACTCAATGTACAAGGACGTAATATTAATGCTTGGCGGACATTGATTTTAATCAGGAAGATCTCAAATAAAAGTACTGATATTAATGATCATTGACATGGATTAATGTCCTAGTTCATTAATTCTATGCCCAGTAAACATCAACCAATTAATAAATTTTATCAATTAACAATTAAAGAACATTATCCCAATCACCTAATATACATTAATTAATGATCTGTTAGCATTATCATAATGCAAAGAAGAATTAATAGTAGGCCTGAAATAAGGGATGGAAAAATATCGATATATATATATACGGGGTATCTCAAAAGTCAAGGACAGCAGAAAAGGGATGGATAGAGGATGGAATTTTAAGTCGATTGAAAAACGGCAAAGACCATTCGACTTAGAATCCCATCCTCTATCCACCCCTTTTCTGCTGTCCTTAATTTTTGAGATACCCTGTATATGTATATGTATATATATATATATAAATTATTACACTTACCTTAAGTTTTAACATTAAATCAATTTTTTTGTTGATTAGTTAACAAAAAGAGCTAGAAATATGTAAAAAAATTTATTAATAATTATTACTATTAATATTACTTATGTGGTGATGTTCTCTTTAGCCAGTTCCCTTTACAGAAATTTCCAAACATTTTCTACAGGGTTTATGTCCGGGCCACCGCAAAACTGAAACTGGAACTTTACATATTTCTAGTCCTTTTTGAAAATATTATGAAACTAAAGATTAATATAAAAAAATAATAAAAACCCTTGGTAATTTAAAATCCTTATATTTATTAGAAAAAATTTATGAAACATAAATAAACCTTAACTTTTTAACATTGTCTTACTTACATTCTAATTTATATTTCATATAATAATAAACTTAAACGCACAACAATCGGGATGGGCGGGCAAGCACGTCGCAACAGGATTAACAGGAATACTAAACTGTTGTTAAATTGTTTTCTTACTTGCACTTTTAGGTGGTGGGAAACAACAGGGCCTAATATTAATGTATTTAGACATTGGCTCAACGTATTTGGCGATAAAGTTATGATTTGTTGTATTATTTAATATGTTAGGGCATTATATTTTGCCAAGGGTACATAAGTTGATGTATATATAGGCATTAATGTAATAATTTTAGATTATTAAATTATACCATTTAGAGTATTGCTCTATTAAGCCTTGACATTAATTTTATCACTGAGCAATGATTAACTAATGTACTCTAGGTTATTGATTTAATGTAAATAATCATCGTATTAATGTAAAATATCATTGTCTTAATGTATTTTGGCTAAAAAATAATAAAATTCTTGCACTAGGATAATGACCAGGCAGACATTGTGACAATCCAATAATACATTAACTCATATTTTTTAAGCATTATCATAATTACTTGATTGCATTAATACTATGAAAAGGACATTATCGTAATGATTTTGCACTTAATGATCGTAGGACATTAATATCAGGTACGATATTTTTTTCTGTGTATAAAATTTAATATTGAACATTGATTTTTATTTTAAACAAAATATTGAAATTAAATTATATATTAAATATTGAACATTGAAGATATTGAAAGTTTTATTTTGTTGTAATAAGCATAGGTTTAAAAAAAATCTAGCTCCTTTTTTGTTTTTTGTTGCTTTCGTATTCCGTTTCTTCCGTTTCTCCATAGCCTTCATTTGCTGGTGAAAACGTTCTCCGTGCTCATCACTTTCGTCGCCCAGATTGCCCGAGTTATTTACGCACTCGAACTCTCTTCTTATTTTACTCATTTTACCCTTTTTATTAAATAAATAAAACCATGATAAAAATACCTTGTTGAAATATCAAAAAAATAGCAGTAAAATGTCACTATGTCAACACGAGAAACAAAAGAATTCACGTTTGCGGAGTCATGTCAAATTTAAATTTTGAATAATGTTTTCGGTGAAAAAAGGACATAAAAAACTCAAAAAATTCCAATCATGCACTTTAATTAGGTTTCCATTAAAGAATAAACATATTAGAAAATAAAATAAAAAAATAAAATAAAAATCGTCAAAAAGCTGAATTTTGGTCTTCCACTAAAAATTCATAACTTCGCCATTTTCCATGTATTTTTATCAACATTTGTTTGATTTAAACCTTTCTCAGGACGTCAAGCGTCAAAATACTTATCCAATATCAAAAGTATGTGAAATAAAGTTTTAGAGGGCTCAAATACCTTCAATTTAAGGGCTTGTTTAAAGAAATAGATCAATTAGATTTCAAGCTATACTCAAAAACGTCAAAACACCTCCGAAAATTAATTAATTTTGACAGAATTTGGAAACGCTGGTTGTTACCAACCGTAACATTATAAATTAAATTAGGCAACCAGATTAGCCTAAAGTTCCTAGTCGATCAGTAGCGTACTTTTTGGTAGGATAAAGGTTATTATAAACTATTTTTAGTCTTTAGAATTTAGAAAGAAAAAGTTTTTATAACACCCTGTAGAGTAAATAACTTTACTTTTAACAAAATAAGCATTTTTTTATTTTAACAGTTTTAACTAACGTTATTTCGATACAATTCGTACCAAACCATCCAAAAATAAAACTCTCGGTTCATTAAGCCTTCGTTAAAGAAACATAAGTCATATTTCCCAATGCCAAAGGAGAAAATAGACGACGAAAAGCGCGACAAAAGCATTAAAGTGTAAAAAGAAAATGAACGGTGACGTACGTCGCGCGCTAACTTGATGTATTCCGGTCGACAACTCGAAAACATTAATTATATTCCATTCTGAAATGAACAATTTAGACAATTAAATTTCATTGTTTCTCGGTTAAATGGACAGCATTTTAAGTAGAATGGAAGTGACAAGATTTATCAGGCTTCCTGGTAGGGTATAGACAGTTATCGGACACTTTATAGTTATTGGACTATTAACATTAATACTGTAAAAACAAGAGTTCTAAAAATAGTCACTTTTGAGTCAAATCATTAGATGACGCTGTAACTATCTCAGTCGGTAATAATATAGAACTACTTTATTTTGGGTCCAATAAAAGACAAAAAAGTTCGCACGTTACTTTGGTGGTAAGATTTTTGTTTTTTTGTTAAGAGCAGGGCTGTGTTTAAATTACAATAAAAAATATTTCTAAAAAGTGTACAGATCAGTGTGTGGTATAAATGTGTTCCTCATTTTTAAACATTGTCACTTTAATGCGTTTTAATTTTAATTCTGAAAACAAACAGTAAAATGGCCAGTGTCCGATTACTAGTTGGTAAAAAATGTAAATTTCTATTATTGGACATATGTCCAATATCATACTCTATTTGTATCCCGGACATTTACCAGCCAATTCTTATGTAAAATTGTCCCCTGAATCCGAAAAAACCATCCAAAACCATAAAACTTAAGCAGTTTTTGAGATATAGTCAATTCCATATTATATGTAAAATTGATTATAATTCAAAAACTGTCCTACTTTTATAACTTTTGACGGCATTTTCGGATTCAGCGAATAATATTTCATGGTAATTGACTGCTAAATGTCCTGGATACAAATTGCTGTTGACGAGAATTATTAGTGGCTGCTTTTTCGTTATGACATTTTCGACTAATTCATTTTTAGAAAGTAAGTAATATAGTGATTTCTTCGTCACAGGACATCTTGCAGAATAACAGTGATTTAAATACAGTGCATGATAGAGAACATGAAAAACGAATGGCAACAAAATTAATAAATTCGGAAAATACTTTTAACATACCACCCGAAAATATATTAGATATATATAAATCATCCTGTTCCGGCCTATACATTATAAATGCTTCACAAACTATAGATATTTGCAACAAACTATTATAGAATTCAGACCAAGGAATTAGTGGTTACCTTCAGAATCTAGAAAAGGGATGAGGAATCCGAGAAAGAATTATATGAATGAAAAAAGAAATAAAAAAAATTACCTAAAACAGCATTTTATCTTTAAAAAATATTTAACAATTTATGTTATTTGATGTAAAGTTGTTCAATAACTATGGTTCATGTGTCCAATTACTATATAAAATGTCCAATTACTATACTTTTTTGCATATTTTTATCAATCTATTATTAAAAATTCAAATATTCTTTATATATACGGAGAGAAAAGTATAATGCTGATTACCATAATTATAATACCGTTTACTATAATTTCATTACTAATAAGTAAAGTAAATTTTAAAATATTATGTTGCCATTTTAAATATAAAATATTTTAAAATCGAATATTTTTATATGTTAACAATTAAAAATTGTAACATATTTATTGTACTTTTTAATATACAAAAATGTTATGAGAAAGAATTGAACCTACACCTCGCCAAAGTTTTTTGTTTTGAGTGCGTTCCATCAACTTCAAATACCGACAGCCAGGTGTTTTGACCTATATTGGGTATCATCAGTGTCGACACGACACTCTCGAGCAACTTGTAGTAGTGGAACACACCCAAAACAAAGAAATACCTGAGCTTATATAACATGGTTGGTAAGCCAACAGAGGCGAGATGTAAGAACATCACGTGATCCACACCGTTTAACGACGCGTCGCGACGTGGCCTTTGCCGCAATCAGTACATACTATGCAACCAAGTAGGTTCAATTCTTTCTTATAAGTATTACCAGTAATGGGTCAAGAAAGTTTATTAAAGAAACTAAGAAAATTGAATGTTTAAAATGTGAGTTACTATATATATTGTATAAACATAAAAGTATCTTTATTTTTACTATATTTTTTATTAATGTGTAATATATTATAATATTAGTACACCTTACATTTTATTAAATCATATAGTAAATATTACCATTTGTAGATAGTAAAATCAATTTACTATACAAACATATTAAAAATTAAAATATATATTATACATTTATGATTTGGTAATATTGGTGTTGGAATCTTTACTAAAATTGTGTAATAAAAAATAGTATTTTGTATTACAATCTTAATATTGCATTGACAAATAATATAATATAATATAATATAATATAATATAATATAATATAATATAATATAATATTGTTACCCTAAAAATTTGTTAAAGTAAATTTTACTATATTTTTTTTACAATCTAAAATTTACTATACATTTTACTCCTTGATATATATACTTTGTGTATATTTTTTTAAGTTATTTACCTAATTGTCAAACAATTTAACAGGTAAATTAATCTTGCTTTAAACTTGGTATACATTTTGCAAATTATCCAGTTAAATTTATGCCGCATTAAGAGGCCATCTGTAGACTAAACTTTGTAGATATCCGATAACGTTCATTGTTGGAATTCGCGAAAGGAGCAACAAAACATCGGATTATATCAGTCGTTACTATGCCATAAATAACGTGGACGAAGACTTGGGGACTCGAACGAACATAACCATAAACCTGCTGACCAATATCTCTCTTGATATCTTGATTGGCGAATCGTGCAAAACTTTTGCGCACATCACGTGTGTTTTGCTTCAAGAGCCTCTATTTTTGAACGAGTGTTATTATTTGTTCGTCGAGTGGAAACTGAATGTTTTTCATCAATGTTGACAGTGTATTGAGTTACAGGGATTTAGGAATTCTTGAAAGCGAAGAGATCAGGTTTTCTTTGCAAAAATAGACGTGTAGTAGTAAAGATTAAAACATCTTTCGAATTTTTGTGGTTCAAATATTCCAATTTTAAAGTTACTTACAGAGTTCACATTTGGTCTGGGGAGGTACTTACCTGAAAGAAAAACAAAAACTTAGTTATACAGTAACAAACAACTCTCAAAAATAACTAATTTATCAGTCATATTTGACTAATTGTCAAAGCGAAGAAGCAGTTACTAATAACACTAGTTTACAAAATTTGATAAAGTTGTTCCTCATTTAACCAAAACCACTTTTTTTAAGGTACAATTTTGTACTGATTCCAAAAATAATAGTAGTTTTTTTGGTTTAGCTCTAGATTTCGGGTTATGCATGAAATCTCGCAAAAATGCACTGTTACAGAATATTCAATCAAAAATATGCAGCTAAAATTTTATTTGATATCAAATCAATACAAATACAAATTTTAAGATGTAAAGCTCCTAAATCGCATTAGTGGTTTTGTCACTATGACGAAAATTACGTCAGAAAAAATCATTATTTTCCGATTTTTTTTTTAATTTTTTCAACTTTGGTCCACTGTATATCAAAAAATATTTTGAAATATAAAAAGTTAGTCCCCCTATATTCTAGAGAATTTAATTATGAAAATTTTAAGCATAACGTACGTCAATATATGATGAGATTTAGATTATGTACGGTACATTTTTTGAAGCAATGAAAAATGTTATCATTTATAATATTACAATTTTTTTAGATTTAATAAGGGAAAAAATTATCAAAACCGTTTTTTTTTAGTTTTTTGTTATTTATTTATTAAAATTCTCTAGAATATAGGGGGCCAACTTTTTATATTTCAAAGTGTTTTTTTATTTACATCGGACCAAAGTTGATTTTTTTTAAATTACCTGTTTTTGGTCCTAACGATCAAACCACTAATGTAAGTTTTACACCTTAAAATTTTTATTACACTTTCCTTCTTATAGCTATAAACATTTGGGATTATGTTAATATTAAATAACAATTTTAGCTAAAAATTTGTGATTTAATGTTCTGTAACATTTTTTCGAGATTTCTTGCAAATCTCGAAATCTAGAGCTAAACCAGGAAAACCATTATGATTTTCTGAATCAGCAGAAAATGTTACCTTAGAAAAAGTAGTTTTGGTTCAATGAGGAAATTCTTTTAAACTAGTGTAATTAGTCAAATTCTACAAAATGAAATAGTCAAATTAGTACATTTAAATTTAAAAAAAGTTCTGACCCAGCCGGGGTTTGAACTCGGGTCTGTCGCTTGTCAAGCTTATGTCATAACCAATGAGCCATCAGTCACTTTTATAAAAACCAATTTTATTTGTCCATAAATATTGCTCATAATATTTTAAGTTGAATATATTTTTTGTGTTGCTGTTTTGAGCTAAACTTGTTGCATATTTGTTTGTTTTTATGGGCCATTTAACCATGGAGCCTATATGCATTTAACCCAGACAATGATTTGTTGTTGGCCGCATCTTAAATTAGTCAAACTAACTATTTAAGTAGTAAAAAATAAGTATTTAAAAGTGAAAACGGCTATTTTATTAGTAAACAATTTTGACTATTTAATTTTAAGAGAGAACATCAAATAAAGGCAATTTAAAAAAATCCTCCCTTAAATCAGTAAAAAATATATCCTGACATCGACAATTTCTTCCACACCATTATCCAGTAATGGTCGCTTATATGTCATTCCTTCATTCCTAATATATTCTCACATAACATAGAAATAACAATTTGCACGCATTGCAGTAAAAAAACAAAATTAATCTACTGTACATAAATATATCCAGTTCCGCAAATAATATTTTTAGCGCCTATACAAACAATATCCAAATCTCACCTAAACAATTAATGTTCGTTCAACAACAAGGCTTCGTTACAGAAAATGTACATGTAATTAAATGCGGTAAATTCATCTTTTGTTCAAAATCCCGGAAAATCTATCGGTTTTCCGGTCCGGTTGAAACGTAGCAAAATACTATCGCAGCGCCTACATGTTCAATGAACATGTAAATACGAAAATACATTCATTTAAATAACGTTAAAGATACGAATTTATGGTAAATTTTTGCTTAAAGTGCAAATGAGGCAGTAGTCAGGATTTTTTTAAAAAAAAGCTTTCTAATTTCAAGACCTTTAATGTTTAGTTTAAGGCAATTTTGAACAGTTTTGAAGACCTTTTTGTACATTTTCCAAGTTAAATACCAGCATTTTAAGTAAATTAACATTACCATGTTTTTAGTTACTATGAACTAAAGAATAACTCTTTAAATTTACCAACCAGTTGCTATAACCTCAAGGTAAATTCAAAGGATATTTTTATTATAATTTAAGTAATAAAAAAACCTATCGGTAATATTACTATGCATACATGTAGTTACAAATATAGTTTATTTATAGTAAATTTAAACTCTTAAAATAACCTAAATTTACCTATAGGTAAATTAAAAAGTAGGTTATTTTAAAAGCTACATAACGTTTTATTAACTTCCAATTTAAACCAATGAAAATGTTATTTTTTTAGATATATTACTTTTTGGTAAGTTAACCTCAGCTTTGGTTAATTTGGATATATTTTTTAACCAACAAGTTATATTTTACCAAATATATTTTAACTCGCTGGTAAATTAACGTTAATTAATAGACTGGTGAAAAAAGTTTTGGTTTTGCAGTTTCCATTGTTACCTTCATAGAAAAATTAATCTCAATACAGCTTTATGTATAAACCTTTGTGAGTTTTGTGTGATAATGGAGCCTAAAGGAAATAATTTAAAAAAATATACTTTACGTTTAATAGTATATTATGTCTCAAGTTTTATAAACGCCATTTTAGTTACGAGTGTAATTAAGCACGAGCGAAGCTTTATGTATAAACCTTTGTGAGTTTTGTGTGATAATGGAGCCTAAAGGAAATAATTTAAAAAAATATACTTTACGTTTAATAGTATATTATGTCTCAAGTTTTATAAACGCCATTTTAGTTACGAGTGTAATTAAGCACGAGCGAAGCTTGCGAGCAAGTGTTTAATAAAAACGAGTGTCTAGGGAAGTTTATAAACGAGTTGCATACTATACTATATCTACAACGAACACAAAACAGAATTTAATGCCAATTTCATTTGTTAAAATTTTGACATCTGTCAACTGTCACCCGAATTTAACCTCATTTTTTCTCAATTTAAAATAAAGCTAACTTCAGCCCGTGACTAAAATGTCGAAAAGCCACTGTTGTTAACTTCAGCCCGTGACTAAAACGCCATAAAGTCACATCTCGTCAATGCAGGAGTAGATAAAAGTATTTTAAATCAATTTCAAACCAATTGAAGAAAAAATAGGCAACACTTTTTATTTTTTTATTTCTTATTTTTTATATATTTTTAAAGCCTTAAAAAAGAGTAAAATAAACCAAAAACTACAAAATATTACCTTCTTTTTAATGTAAGTTTTTGACAGGTTTCTTATACATATGTTTTTTTACAAAGTTCCCTTTTTACTAGGGTATTATGATATTTTAGACTTTTGAAATAGATTTAAAAGTTTTCCAAGAGGTTTTAAATAATGAAAATGTACCTTTTAAATTCTTGGGAATATATATAAATGAATTTTTGAAATGGGATTAACTAATCCAATATACATGTGATAAATTAAATAAAGTAGTGTTTAGTTTTAGAGCCTTGCGAAATGATGTCAATTTAGAAATTTTAAAAATGTTAAATCACTCAAACTTTAACTCCATTTTAAGCTATGGAATCGAATTTTCTGGGGAAGTAGCTCTGAGGTTTTTGTGATTCAAAAAAGAATTTTAAGATTAATGTTAAGTTTGTCTAGTAGAACTTCATGTAGGGGAAAATTTCGTCAATTAAGAATTTTAACTGTTATTGGTGTGTACATATATCAATGTTTAATGTTTTTTTGTAAAAATCCTAGGCTTTTTGATAGATTTAAAAAGAGGGTAAATTTTACTCGTACTTTGGATTATGTTTTCCCAATACACTAAAAACAACTAAAAAAGATGCTCTATAGAGCATGTATATATACATGTGTATTAAATGATAAACTCAGTTAAAAATTTTAAATGCAAGGTCTGATTTCTTAATTAGTTTGGAAATACCTACAGGAAGTTCCCTGATTTCCTGTGTATTTATAGTTTTTTGTGACACTATTTTTATTAATAATCTGTATGTGTGGAATTATTTTTTAAAATATAGTATTATTATTATTATTATTATTATTCAGATTTAAAATAAACATATTAAAGTATTTTATTCTAAACGTGAGTATTTTTCTCCACACAAGGTTGTTACAAAGGTAATCATTTAGAATTAACTTGTCAACTCGCAAACGCATACCCTGTAGATTAAGTTATTTCCAACAATTATTTGCCTAGTTTACCATAAAAATACCTCCATACGAACTCATCCCAACATGTCCAATAACATACACGGAAAAATACCACACCGACAGCATGCATAACTAACAGTTGAACATAGCTAAAAGGTTTTCTATTTTCTGTTACGTCCACAGTGTGCGCAACACTTGGAGTTCGTTGTCCGTGAGTGGAGTTGCGGGATGGAAAATTTGTTCCTGATCGACATGTCCGCGTATGTCCGACAAGAACGAACATGTCCGTCGTGAACGCTGTTTTGCTCGTGAGCATGTTGCGATGGAGTTTACAAATCGGCCCCGGGAGGTCGTGTAAGCTCCGATTTACATTTACACGTACATAGACGCAGACATAGAAAAGGTTGTTCAAGAGAAATGGTATAAAACGATTTTTGATGGCCGCCCATATACAGTTTTTCACGGGGGGGTAATTAAGGGCATAATAAAATTTTCTGTTTGCTACAGGGTGCGCTGATTCAAAAAATGACCATTTTGCCAAATCAGCTCTTATTTTTGCGATATTGTAAGAAAACTGTTTTCTCGATTTGCAAACATTCAAATTTGTTAAATATTTTAACTAAAATAATTCACTGAAAAAAAATTCCCTTAAAGTTTGAACCCTTAATTTTGAGTACTTTCTTCTTCATTTTGAATTTTTCCATTTTTTGTATTTTCAATCAATTTTTTTTTAAATTTCTATATCTTTGCTGTGTTTTAAGCTATCGTATTGTGGTTTGTTACTTACAGAGTATTTACGAAATTTTTTTCACATATTTATGAAAATATTAAGAGAATGGCTTGTCTTACCGAAAAATTTTAATTTAATTTAATTCTCTACAAGAAAAGTTCTAATGTTTATATCGCTAAAGTGCACAGTTTAAAAGATATTTAAGAGTTGTGGAATCGAATTAATCTCAAGAAAACACAAATTTTTCAAATTTTTAAATATTAAACTGCTTATACCTTGTAAACTGTGCGATATGAAGGTAAGATAAGACACTCTCTTAGTATTTTCAAAAATATGTAAAAAAAGTAAAAAAAAAACAACTTTCACAGCTGATACTCTATAGAGAAAAATTCTTAAAGGCTATTTTAAAAAACGTTAAGTACTCTGTAAGTAACAATGAACTATTATAGCTTAAAACCCGCCAAAGATATAGAAATTAAAAAGTGATTGAAAATACATGCTTTTTAAATGGGAAAAATTCGAAATGAAAAAGGAAGTACTTAAAATCAGAATTAATGGCTATAACTTTAAGGAATTGTTTTCAATGTTTTGAACAATGTTTTGGAGTTTCGGTGAAAAACAAAAAATGATCGTTTTAATAATACACCAAAATATCTATAGATAAGAGTTACAGATCCTTAAAATAAAGTATCCCCCCTAAATATTAATACTCATATATGTATGTATATCAATAAGACATTTTTCTTGTGATGTAGCAGTACCTACATAATACTTTTATATTTTAAATGGGCTTTGAAAAAAATAAGAAATAAAGAAAATAAAAATTAAAAAAAATGTTTTTCCAATTTTTTCCTTATTTGAACAGTTAAAAATTTATAACATTTGTGTTAAAAATAATGCGTGTTAAATAAAAAATGTAAAAATTTACATAAACTTCCTAGTGTTTATAACATAAATGACATATGTTTCTTGATACAAAAATTATAATAATTAAAATCTTAAAATTTCAAAAGATTTAACAAACATTAATGTGTTTAAAGGTATTACACAAATAGGAATGTTAAATAATAATTTTTTTGTACATTGTAGACAAATAATATAGTTAATTTTACGAGAAAATTATGTTAATTTCAATATAATACATTAGTTTAAATAACTCCTAAACGAGTGTTAATCTAACCCAAATATATTTGTTAAATATTTGAATACAGAAAATTTTTAATCAAATTAAAATAATTGAGTATTTTTTTTTATTCAATTCGACTTAAATATAAATGTTATTCTTCTAATTCGCTAATTTTCGCCATCTTTCGATTAAAATCGGTACCCTGCAAGGCCCTTTGTCTTCTAACCGCGTTCAGTCGGTTGATGATAGTTAATTCGATTAGAGGTTCCTAATTGTAAGGTTAGGTGTGCTTTTATATAGCTTGTGTTTAACAAAATTTACTTATATAACGTTTGTATACCATAAATGTTTAAAGACCGTTTACCCTATGGCATGGATTTGCATTTTATTTTGGAATACAAAAAAGGACTGGACTGTGCAATTTTAGTCAATTCCAAATCTTCATTGCTGGCCTTTTTTTAAAATTATGTTGTAGTATAATAAATCAATATTATTACATACTTACATGTTTATTTTTTTGCCCAAAAAACAATATTCTTATACTAATTAATAATGTAAAAATTATTAATTAATAATGTTAAAATTATTTAGCTGTGGTTAATTTACCAAAAAGTTACAACAAAAGTTAAACTAAACCAAAATATGTCTAAACAAATAACCGGTCTTGACCATTTTCAAAGGTTAAAATTAGAAGTTAATACAACGTTATGTAACTTTTAATTTACCTTTAGGTAAATTTACGTTATTTCAAGACACTCTTGCCGGTAATTTCCGCTAATGGTTCGCTGCAGAGAATGGAAAACAATCCTATCGTCGGTTACTTTTTTTCTGCTTAGCTATAGCTGCATGCAGACTGTTTGACTGCGAATTAGAACTCTCCACTTGAAAACACTCTAAAGGGCACTTCACAAAGAAGTTTAGTTTTACGGCTATCATTTTCCATTTGGGACACGTAATAGTCACCTGTTCATGTTAGTTTTGTAAACAGGAAAATTGTATATTGAAAAATAATCAAATCTTGTTTTCTTAAAAAAATATGTTTTTGACTATTTATTTTTAAATCCACTATAATTATTTTTTTATTTTAAAACAATTAGAAATCTATGAAAAAAAACTGTCTAAAATGTTTAAAAACCTCCTTAAAGATATAATGTAAAAAATATAGGAATATTTTCAAAAACCATTTGGAGACTTTACTAACAATAAGCAACTTTTTGTACAACTGAAACTATTTAAAATCCAATCCCTGCTAACAAGGTAACTGCCTGTCGAGCTTTACTTTATTACCGCGACTCCTGAATGAAGTACAAAATGAAAAATACCTCTAATCCAGATCAATTTGCATCTAGCAGCGGCCAGATAAATAATTATCGTTATCTAGCACGCCGTGTACGCGGAGATAAGGTGCCCTGGCCATGTTGCAATCTGCGGAGATAAGTCAGATAGGCCGGATGAGATCTGCCGATACGATCTAGCTAGCGCCTTGATTTAATGCTACCGCGTCTACGCTGCAATGCTCGGCAAGCACGGTGGGTGCAAATATAAAATTTAGAAGAGTTGTTCACCGTTTTTTACTATTCAAAACATCGCAAAACTTATAACTGTCAATAATAATAATAATAATATATATGGTAGGATGTTTCAAAATAAGGCAATATTTTTTTTTCAAATTTATGTGAAATTCTCGTCACCTATGCTATAAAAAAAATATGTCAAAATTTGAGATCTTAATATTAATTTTAAAAGGTCCATCATCAAATTTAAAGTTTTCCCATTGATTTAACATGGAAAAATAATTTTTTTAAGATTTATTTCGCCTGCATGCTATGTAGAACTTTTTTTTGTTGATAACCAATCACTGGTCCCTTTTTAGCATTAAATTATCTACAAAAAATCAGAGTCCAGTTTGTAGAATAGAATAGAATAGATTTATTAGTTCAGAAAGATTGCACGTCCAAAAAAGTATATATAAATATTCAAGATTAACAATGTACTAACAAACAAATCTAAGAAAATTTGATACAAATAAACAAATACAAGAAAAACATTTAGTTAAAAAAATCATCAACGCAGTCATCACATCTGTTTACAAGGTATGCTCTTAAGCAAGGTTTAAATTCCCTAAAACTAAGGTATTTTATTGTTTTTGGCAATTTATTATATAAAGTTAAAGCAAAGTTTTGAATACTCATGTAAACGGTGTGGGTCCTTGTTTGATTAATTAACACTAAATCTTTATTTTTAGTGAAGTAGGAACGCTGTCTATAGACTAGACTCTAGTATACTAGTATTGTTAAACATAAAACTGTTTTTTTTTTTTTGTAAAAAATTAAAGTTTCAAAAATATATAGATATGGTAGGTTATTTTTTACAAACGTTTGCTTGCATGATTCATTAAATTTCAACTTAAAAATAATTCTAATATTTTTTTTCTGAAAAATGAATAGATTTTTTGTATGGGATGAATTACCCCAAAAAATTATGCCATATTTTAAATTGGAATAAACAAATGCATAATACACATTTAAGAGTGTCACAATAAATCTTAGATTAAGGATTAAGTATAGATACTTACTGATTTTTTTTAAACACTATCTGTTTGTTCCTTCCATAAAAATTTGTTGTCCAAAATAACACCCAAAAATTTAATTGAAGTACTCAACTTGATGGTACATTTATTGTTAATATTAATATTGGTAAACCCATACTCTCCAAATTGTATGTACTGTGTTTTGTCAACATTTAACTTAAGGCCATTATTTTGAAGAGGATTTAAAAATTGTAGTATCATCTGTATACATAAAAATATTGTCGTGGCATTGGGGCAAATCATTTACATACAAAATAAATAAAAGTGGGCCAAGAATTGAGCCCTGAGGAACTCCTTTTTTTGATTTAACTCTTTCTTTTTTATTAACGTTAAAACGTATAAATTCTAAAAAAAAATTGATATTTTCTACTAACGTAGAAGAAAATAAGTGTCTAAAATCCTATAGGAAAATATAATTTCATTATTCTGCATAATATGAACTGAGGAACTCCTTTTTTTTAGATTTAACTCTTTCTTTTGTATTAACGTTAAAACGTATAAATTCTAAAAACAATTGATATTTTCTACTAACGTAGAAGAAAATAAGTGTCTAAAATCCTATTTTCATTATTCTGCATAATATATTATTAAAATACTTATGTAGGAAAAAAAGTTAGGGACAACTTTGCAGGAAAGATTCTTCAATAAACTCAATTAATCTTCATGACCCAAAATTTTGATTTTATAGGTTGGCTACTTTAAACAGCTTACTAGAAAAATAATATTTTGCATATTGGTTATAATATTTTTATGATTTTTTTAGTACTTACGACACTTTTCTGGCAATAAATTTGTTTTAAAACCAAAGAAAATCCTTTTTTCTTATTTAACATAGTTTACTGTAAATAAGTAAATTAAGGACGCCATGGCGAATATATTTTGACATTAACCCTTCAAACCAATGACTATGATACCAAGTATCTAAAGTTAAATTCGACCAAATTAAATATAAGGTATAAAATTATTTTTTTTTATAGACTTTTTGCAAAATATATATAAAAGCGACAAAATGACGTCTTATGACATTAGTTCTTTAATATACTATTGCCCATCACTGTATATCAATTCATCATTACCTATTATATAGATTAAATAAATCTAAATAAATTAACAAATAAAACTTTCTTATTCTAATATTTATAACCTAATACTGTCTTTACGGTTTTCGCTATAAAAATATGGCATTCGAATTGTGTCCCACCGTGTTTTAGACTACTCGGATTTGTGTGTACCTGGTCTATTACGCTGCGCTCTCCACATGCCATTAATCCGATTATTTTATGTGTTCGAACTGCGAGTAAATCATAGCAAGCGATAAGATCCGTTTTGTAATCGGTTTTAGAGGCAGTTTAACGCCACTTTGTGCCTGTGATAGATCCTGCTTAAGTGTTTGTAATACAACGATTTCTGTTGGTAATCTAGAAAAAGATATAAATTTAAAAAATTGTTTAAAATTCATAGCTTTTTAAGTCTGCTGAAATTCGGTGTATAGATAGACAGTTGTCTTCATTTTGCGGTAGAATTTATATTAACGTTTTCTTTTCCTTTACATTTATATTATTTATTTTATATAATTGCCCTTAACTTTGTTTTTATTTCTAATTCTCTTATACGGCTCGCAGCAGGCTATTACTTTTGTTCGGTGCCTAAAATTTAGAGGTGTTTAGTTTGGTTGTTTATTTTAGTTTCATTCGTTTTAAACTTTTTAATTTTGTTGGGGCTGGCCTCTTAAGTTTATGCTTATTTATGTTTTGGGACGTTATTTACACTGTTGCGCTGTTTTCAGTAATAATGATTGATTATTGTAAGGTTTTTGTGGCGAATTTGCAGATGATGGCCCCTTCCACTATTGTTCTTTATAAAGAAGTAAACATAAGGTGATTCATATTGGCCTGGGGTTAGATCACCAGGTATACTGTCACTTATCACTTAATTACTTCCGTGTCCGTATTGTCTTTAATCACTATATTCACTTGTTGAGGGTTGCTTTCTAATGCACTAATTTAATGTTTCGATAACAACAGGTAGGTACACTGTTTTTTTGTCCAGTTAGTAAATCTTTGCACTAATTAATTTCGCACAGTATTTTACTTAAACTACACTGTATAAGCGATTTTAATGTTTCTTTAAGACTTATTGTTATTGGGTACACTTAAGATCGATCGAATAGTTTTTTTTATAGTAAAAATAGGATTTTATTTTGGGTACATTTGGACACAATATTATCCCCGTAAACCAATTATTTCGCTGGTTACACGGTCCCGACGAAATTCTATTAAACAAAAACCCCTTTGTTCTTGTAAAATATTCGAACGACGTCCACTTAACTCAGTATTTAAAGAGAAAATTTAATTATACAGAGTGCCACTGCGAGCCGAGCGCTGTTTTGCTCTAATCGTTTTAACGACTCACTTTTTACTTGCAGAACTCCCTCTCGCGCCGAATAATTACACTTACATGCTGCTGGCCGCAACTAAATTGCATTTTTTTGGCGCTCGTTTCGCATTTAAGTTTTTATAGTATGTGGACGTTTCAATCTAAATATAATTTCGATATATTTTTATAAAAAGATCATTAAAATTAGTTATAACTTAAGTAGAAATTTTGGGCCCTCACTGGTTGTTCCTGCACCGAAAAAAATAATGTAGTTGAGTTTAAGTTTACCTGAATGCCATTTTTGAGAATGTTTCATCAAAAAACCTATTGGATTAATCTATATTTTGGTGTCAAAGCAATAGTCAGAGTTTGTCAAAGGTTTAAAAAAATTCTGGCTTCTTCTTTGTTTTTTGTTGCTTTCGTATTCCGTTTCACGTATGAGGGACCAAATGTAATCACTCATCATGGCTGCATCCCAGAAGCCGTGATACCGCCGCTCCATAGCCTTCATTTGCTGGGGAAAACGTTCTCCGTGCTCATCACTTACGTCGCCCAGATGGTGCGTAAATAACCCACTCGAACTCTCTACTTCTTTTACTCATTTTACACTTTTTATTAACTTAATAAAATCATGATAAAAATACCTTGTTGAAATATCAAAAAATATCAGTAAAATGTCACTATGCCAACACGAGAAACTAAAGAATTCACGTCATATCAAATTTAAATTTGGAATAATTTTTTCTGTAAAAAAAAGTACGTAAAAAACTTAAAAAATTCCAATCATGCACTTTATTTAGGTTTTCATTAAAGAATAAATATATTACAAAATAAAAGAAAAAAAATAAAATAAAAATCGTCAAAAAGCTGGATTTTGGTCTTCCACTAAAAAATTCATAACTTCGCCATTTTTTCATTATTAGCTTGTTTTTTTTTTGTAAAAATGAGTTTTCGACCTCAATTTTCAAATTGCTAGCGTCAAAGTACTTATCCAATATCAAAAGTATGTAAAAGAAAGTTTTAGAGGACTCAAATACCTTCAATTTAAGGGCTTGTTTGACCAAATCGATTAATTAGATTTCAAGCTATACTCAAAAACGTCAAAACACCTCCGAAAATTGAAAAAAAAAAACAATTGAAATTTCATATTTCAAAAACGCTTCCATAAAAAAAATTTAGTGTAATTTTCGTGTTTAGAGGGTCATTTTTTTTTTCGATTTTGTAAACTAGTTTTATTTGTTGATAATTGTTTTTTGCATACTTTTTTACATTGTTTTTAGAGATAACAATAATCAGTGAAAAACTCATAATTTTTTTTTATTAAAAAATGAGAAAAAAAATTCTTGTTTTGGCTTGTACTATCTATAGAAAATAATAGAAAAAATACCCTGTGATGAAAAATTATCTCAGCCTGATGTGATGGGGCATTCTGCATCATGATTTCAAATTTTGAAGCAGAACCCCAAAACCCTTGAAAATTATAGTTTGTTTTTTGTTTAAAATTTTGAAAGACCTGTGTAATTATTATTTACAACATAAGCCATTTAATTTATTTCGTTACGTTTTCTACATCCAAAATTTCTCTTGAAAAATGTAGTTTGGTATTTATTGGAAAACTTTGAAATTGCATTAGCCTTTATATAAGGCTATAACGTGTTTAATATTTAGTTGGATCGTAAAATAAACCCCCGAAAGTTTGTGCACCTGTATTAAATACCATGACCCAGAAACCACTCCTATAAATAGAAATATCTACACTAGGGTGGCTTGTGAAAATATGTTGGTTTGTCATGTTTTAAGAGCCCTGTCAAAAGATCAGCTCCATTAAAAATTTTTTAGGGGTCGCTCAAGATTTTTAAAAATTTCCAAAATCGTCAAAAATTGGATTTTTTTTTATTTTAATTTTTTTTCTCGTTCCGATATTATTTTTTAATTTAAAAATAATAATGATTCTGAAAATTTCAAATCGATATTTTGATTTCTAAAGGTCGCTCAAGATTTTTTTAACTTTCAAAGTAGAGTATTTTGAATGTTTTTGAGCGACCTCTGAATATAAATTTCAACGAACTTTTAGCGACCTTTAGAAATCAAAATATTAATTTGAAATTTATAGAATTTTTATTATTTTCAACCAAAAAAATAATATCGAGACGGGAAAAGAAATTAAAATAAAACAAAAATTCAATTTTTGACGATTTTGAAAATTTTAAAAAATCTTGAGCGACCCCTAATTTTTTTTTAATCGAGCTGATATTTTGACAGGGCTCTTACAGCATGATAAACTAACATATTTTTGCAAGAGACGAGTAAAAAAAAATATTCTTTTTTTTTGGGCCACCCTAATCTATAGATTATAATACAACTCGTTTAATTACTTCTTTTAAAAATGTGTTTTTTATATTGTATCTTTCAGATACGTTGTAATTTTTCCGTCTTCTCTTATTTTATTCAGATATACATTGCATGCGAATGTCCAGGGGTGACAGTAAGGGTGGAAACATTCGGTCGACGGCAGACGGTCGTAACGAATAGAAATTGCGAATTATCCCCAATCAGCGGGATTATTTATTTTAATCGACCTCTTCCGGAAAATTCACTGCCCGCCGATTTAATCCTCCGGTAATCTGCGGGGAATTTGCCCGATGATTTATTGTTTTAATGACGCTCGAAATGTCGCAGATGGCAGACGGGAATCTTATCGGGGATAATAAAAATACTGCTTGTACGTTCGAAATGCGTTACTTTCGGTCCAAAGGATTATTCTAATTGGAAAGCTTCTTCATCCCGGATGCTAATTTGCCCAAGGCCAACTTTAAAGTCCATCAAATTTAAGCAATTTAATCCTTTTATTCTTTCAAGGAATGATGGGAAGATAAAAAGTAATATTTTTATTAAAACGTGAATACAGTAAGTTTAAGAAAAAAATGCAGACGTGTTCCACTGAGCGAAATTAGTGCAAAGATTTACTACCTGGACAAAAAAACAGTGTACCTGTTGTAATTAAATTAGTGCATTAAAAAGCAACCCTCAACAAGTGAATATAGTGAATAAAGACCATACGGACACGGAAGTAATTAAGTGACAAGTGACAACATACCTGGAGATCTAACCCCTGGCCAATATAAATCACCTCATATAAAGAACAATAGTGGAAGGGGCCATCATCTGCAAAAATCGCATAACCTAACTAGCAAATTCGCCACAAAAACCTTACAATAATCAATCATTATTACTGAAAACAGCGTAACAGTGTAAATAAACCAATCATTGGGTAAGAACGTCTCAAAACATAAATAAGCATAAACTTAAGAGGCCAGCCCCAAAAAAATTAAAAAGTTTAAAACTTAACGAATAAAACTAAAATAAACAACCAGTTCCAATATTTGCCTAGCAACGAACTTTCGCACAGTGGGGCAAACAATAGCTCCCAACAGTTTCCAAATTTCAGCAAACTACAAGACCAGCAAGGATAGGTCCTAGCAGCGTACTAACCAACCAAACCTCATTCATGACCCCCAAATGAATGGAGGCATTAATAAATGCCTGGTTAAAGGGGATTCCGGATTATACTTAGTTTTGGGCCAGTTAAATGTCACCCAAAAACCAAAATGTTTTTTCTTCTTGTTAATCACTCTACTCGCCTAAATCGGGCGTATGGCCTGGCCCGGTGACAAAATTTCGGAAGTGGCCTTAACCATAGACACTGTCATGCACGACCTCTTAGGCGAGATTTACCAACCTGGGTGAAAATTCGGAATCACCAAACATACGTTCTCATACTCATACTCATATTCACTCAGAGTTAATTAAAATATTTGTATTGATATAACAAACTACCTAAATATTAAACAATACGTTTGGAATGGATGTGGATCTCACAGCATATAAATTTTTTTTTTAAAAAGCTAGTGTTAGCGAAATAATTGTCTAAATTAAAATAAAAACATGAAACTTAAAGATCAGTGTTTGGTTTTATTTATACATTAGTGACATGGAGTTTTATCAAGTGAAGTTTAAAAAAATAAAATTTAAAATCATTTTTGATCTAAAATCTATCGACGGTTGTGTTTCCTTTGGAGAGAAAATAAGATTGAAATCTTTACTCAAAATAGGCATTTTTGGAACATTGCAGACAGTCCTGCTTTTTGGTGGACATTTAACAAACGTTTATGTCTTTATGCAAAAAAATTGCTACACTTTATCAATTAGACTTATTTATGTGGTGTTATTAAATAGTGACAGTTTGTTGGGCGGCAACAACTTATTTTGTACGTTAAATGTAGGATGCAAGAGAGCTAAAATTATTTTATTATACTCCAACTCGTGTAGATACTATCGCAGGTTTGATTCGTAAGAGCTCGCACTGATTTATTGGGTTCTTACCGTTTACATCTTATTTTACTGCATGTGGTTGAAAGTCTATAGATTTGAATGAAAAATCTAATAAATTATTAAAATTGTTTTAAAATAGTATATTATGTATCAAGTTTTATAAACTCCATTTTATACTATACTTTTTCTATAACAAATACTTATTATTATCAAAAAATGTAAATTAAATGTATGTATAAAGCGACATCTATAAAACAATAAAGTAACCAACTTGAAAAACTGTATTACCAGCGCGCTGGTAAAAATGTCAAATTTGTATGTTTAAATCAAAATGTATCTCTTGAAAATGGACTAATAACAGTTTTGAACACTGAAAGTGAAGAAAATCGTTTATGGTTCTATTGAGATAATAATAGTTATTTATGTCATTAGGTTAAGAAGTAAGGCTTTTTGCGCTAAGCTCAAGGTTTGAAGGCCGACGCCTAGCGGAGGCCTACAATTGAGCGAAGCACAAAAAGGCACTTCTTGGCCGAATGGCATACAACATTTTATCTTCAAAGCACTTAATATAGGTCAATTTAATTCAACATCAAAGCGGCCTAACCTCACTTTTTTAGAATCTCATTTATTTATTAGCTAAAGATTACATTAAATGTATAATAATTATTATTGCTTTTAGAAGCAGTAATAGTTTGACAATACCTAGCAACATGATTTAAGTAGAAATGGATTTTTGCTATTACATTGAATTCAATTAATTGTTTAATAAATAGTTTCAATTTGTTTGGATTTTTATTTAAAAAATAGGTAGTTTGGAATGTTTAAGCTGTGTTTAACATTTAATTTCACTGAAAACTTAAAGCAAATTAAAACTTAAAGATAATTTAAATCGTAGAAAAAGAATCGTGCGTTTTCTTGGTTGCCTAACCTCACTTTTTGTTTTATTATTCATATTAAATATTATACATTAACAGTAAAACAAACAAATTGGTGCTTATTATAAATAAATTAAACCAGTTTAGTACGTTAATTTCTTAGAAAAGGATTAATTTGTCAAAACAATACCCCTAGCGAGAAAAAATCGAACTAATTACTTGCCTCATAAATATTTTTATCGGCCCAGGCCATAACAAGGTATTTCTTTATCGAATGTTGACAACAAAAAAGTTTAAATTATAGACCGCGTGGAGATAAATATATTTATAGTGATAAATTTAATAAACTTTGATTCAACTTATAAAACTTTTATAGTGATAAAACTCTTACTAAAATTTTACAACATGGCTAATTAATTAGCAAAACAGATTTAAAGAGCTCGAAAAACATCGAAATAATAAAATGAAATTTCCGAATGTGAACGCAGGGCCAATTAAACGAATAACCCGCCCAGGTTCGTTGGAAATAATCACCGAACTACTCAGCGTCATAAAAGATAGACGTTAAACCAAAGTCTAGGGTCGGGTTTAATAATCCAAGGCTCAAATAAAATTAAATATTAAAATGATTTCAAGGTAAACTATATTTTAGCTTTACTGTTCTCCATATTTCGTTCTGAGAGCTTCAAGTTTATGTTCGTAGCTTTGGAGTCTAGATAAAGTTTAGCTACATAACACATATTATAATATAAGATTTAGTCAATTTTTTATTATTATTATTAAACAGTTTGGTTAGTTTACCTAAAAGTTCTTTATCATACGTTTTTTTTAATTAATTAGACAATCCTTCTACCTTCTATGGTGTTCTTTTATTTGTTTCCAACTCTTCTCTTTAGACTTTCGCTGTATATATCATATATCATATATCATATATCATATATCATATATCATATATCATATATCATATATCATATAGCATATAGCATATATCATATATCATATATTAACATATTCATCGTACTGCATGTTTTCTGTTGCCTTATTTTTTGTTCTCATACCTTTTTTTAAATAATTTATTCTTGGTAGTGGACTTCATTGTCATACTTCATAGACTTTAAAGCGTAAAGCGTTACCATAGAAACAACTTCTCTCACCCCTTTCCCCGCAATGTACTTCCCGAACCTGATAAATAGGATGATAACACCACCAGCGTGCGAACGGGCCAGTGTTAAATATGTATGAGACGGTTCATCAACTGATGCACTTACGGTGTCGTTTTACAAATGTATCTTCGAACAAAACATAAAAGTAAGTACATAGGGAAAATGGAAAACCATTAAAAGCAGCAAATAATTCTTTCTAAATGGCTGATAATACATTTCACAAAAGAGCATGGTAAGTTTATTCACATTTTATGATTTGATGACTTTTTTTACTTTACTATTTAGAAACAACTATTATTTGACATTTTTTGTCGTTTATTTTAATTATTGAATTGAAAGGGCAACAAAGTAAACAAGTTTCGGTATTTTTTAACCAAGTTAAGCCCACAAAATTTAATGCATAATTTGCTTTTTTCTACCTTAAATTTATCAAAACGTATCAAATATCGAATTAAATTATAGTATTATTGTGCTTAATCCTTATCATCGTCGTACATCTTTTGCCGCAAATTTCAGCAAATGTCTCCTAGCAATGAATACAACTTATTTCCGCTTTACCCATAGATATCTACCAATGCTCTAGATTTTCAGTCACTTGGTGAAATCGTTCTCCATGTTCATCAGTTCGGCAAATTTATCTGGATACAAAACGTAGAGCATTTTTTCAATGAATTGGCGCCAATTTTAGGCCCGATATGAACCAAGAACATTTTTAATGACAGCTTTAACACTGCCATATGCGACAAGCTCGTCAACTTTGAGAGCATTTTTGAATGCTTGATCTTTCATTAAACGTCCATTTAATATTCCTGCAAAATTTAAGTAGTAGGTATATCTCATAAAATTTTGTTATGAAATATTGCGTTGGTTTTTCTTGGGCATAAAGGTTTCTTTCTCTTTCTCTGCAACTTCCATTACTACTTCCATTTTCTGCTTTTTTAATTTTTGGTTCTTAAAATCACTTTAAAGTAAAATATACAATTTAAAGTTTAAATTTTAAATGTCAAAATTTAATAGATGCATAGATGTGCTTGAACGATAAAGTAGGTACCTTTATACTTCAATTCGATATTAAATTTTGATAAGACTTAATAAATAAGATTGGAGATTGAATTTTTGGGTACTTTAGGCATGATGTGAATAACAAAATATCAAATAATAGTCGAAGACTAAATTAGTTAAATGTTTATACCGAAAGCCATTTACTTTGTTGCCTTTTCAATTTAATTGGTAATAAAAAGAAAAACTACACAACAATTTCAAAAAATGATACTTTTACCACAAAAACATTATAATTTTAGTTTTGGCATTTAATAATACTAAAAAAAATTTTTTTTGGCATTTATGGAGTCCCTGTTTATTTTTGACAAAAAAACGTCAAAAATATACTGAACATCCAAAATAGATTTAAGGCAAAATAATTTAATAAATAATTATAATCAAAATATTAACGAAAAACTTACATTTTGAGATAATTGGGCAGAGCATTTTATTACGCAATTATTTCGAATCCTAGACGTCCTGGAGCAAAACGAGTTTTTTGAAATCAGCAGCCCAAAATTAGGTAATATAAAAAATCTTCATTGATCAATATCCAATATTTTAAAGAATCCAGTCTTTTTTTACTTACTGAACATTTGTTGGGACCTGTACTTTGTTTTCTTGTTGGAACACCCTTTATACGTAATTATATAATTATTACATCCTGTGATGTTAGTTCCCCTATCAAATATCGTCGCCATTGTTCAATAAAAATCAGGGCAAACAGTATTAATTTACACTGTTTGTGTCCAAAGAAAGACAAAGGGTTGCGTTGAAGCACAAAGATCCTTTGGCCCACATGTCCCAAAAGGGGGGGCTGAAAAGAGGAAGGGGTACGCGACACTTCGCTGCCCCTATCGCATAATCAGTGTCTGATAAGATTAACGCAGGATAGAGACAGTCGCTGTATTATTTGATATGGAAATGCACTGCAATCAATTGCAATGAAGCGTGATTGCTCTTTTCATGCTATTGATTTACATTGGGCGTTCGGGTAATCCTTTATTTCTACAAAGGCGTTTAATTGATGCAAACAAGATTTCAATCTGTGCATATGTATAGTTTGTGTTCACAATATGTTTTTGTGAAATAAAAAGTTTAAAAGATTGGATAATATGAAAAAGCTCTTTTAAGAAAACCATTATAAAAGTCTAAAATATTGCAAAAATATACTTTTTCCCAATTCATAATAAAGCATTTTGTAAATTTCAGGTTACAGATTATTTTGTTAATGTTAATTATTTCGTTGAAAAAGTCACCACTGTCATCACTGGTTTTCAAACTGAAATTAGGGGATACAGTAAAGTGGATAAGTTACGAAATACATCAGTAAGTGTTGTAGTAGTACTGATAATTATATTGTACGAAATTTCTTTATAATTTGATGATTTCAGAATGGTGTTTTATTTAATTGTGTGTATGTTATTTTTGTGTTCATTTATGAGTTAATTTTTTTGTTTAAGAAACTATCAGAATTTTTTTATTTAAATTCCCAATTATCGGCAAACACTTTTGTTACTGGGTGCACAAAAAGGTTTGTAAAAATAAAATTTACAAGAATTATTATTAAATTATTGACATAGAATTTTTATTCAAATATTTAACAGATTACAGTTGATTAATAACTTTACATAAAGTTATGTAGACCTGGATTAACATAAAATCTGGTTAATATTTGTTTACTGTGCAGAAGTATTTTTGTGCTGGGCTTAAAGCTGAGCGAAGCATTTTTTAAACAATTTAATAAAAACGTAAAATGTTATAACAGATGTGTCAAGAATTACGAATGACTCCTACATCTGTTTCCATCACGGTCATATAAATAAGACCGTGGTTTCTATGTTGTGTTTTTAAATTTTTTGAAAATTGAGGTAAATTATATATACTGAAAAACTGAAATTTTAAAAATAATTTTATAACTTTATACACAGAGAAAAAAAAACTTAATAATTGATGCGCAAAACATTAATGCACTCAATAAACTATTGGAAAAAATATTTAATTGTGCAGAAATAGTGTCAAAGTATCCCGTGAGGTTTTATTAGAATTTGTATGATAAATACAATTGACGTTGACACACCGAAAAAAATAATGTAGTTGAGTTAACATTTGCCTAAATGTCATTTTTAAAAATGTTGTTTCAACAAAAAACCTATTGGATTAATCTATATTTTGGTGTTAAAGCAAAAGTCAGAGTTTGTTAAAGTTTATTTGTTCATTTGACAGTTTAAATATTAATTTAACATAAACTAATATTTTTTATTAAAATGTTTATCGTACTTTGATTTAATAGCTGGAATTTGTTGAATCAACTACTGAAATTTTTAGGATTACCTAAAAAAACTATTAAATTAACGTTTAGTTGCTCTTTAATCCAAAACTTTAAATTTGTTCATTTAACAAATTTAAAATGTTACTTTAAAATTTAAAATGTAAAATTTGCATTCATAAAATTGCCGAGAATGGCGCTTCGAACACTCACACCACGTCATTAGACAATGACGTTTTCTTACATCTCGCCTTAGTTGGCTTACGATTAGGTGTATATAAGATCAGATATCTGTTTGTTTTCGGTGTGTTCCAGAGTAGAACTTTCACTACACCATATTGCCCGACACTGTTAAGACCCTCAATACAGGGCGAAACAGTCTGTCGGTATTTAAAGTAGGTGGAACAAATGATACAAAGATGTATCATGGGTGGAACACGCTCAAAACAAAAACTCTGGGCGAGGTGAAGGTTCAAATATATAATAATATATTATTTCCATAATTTTGTTTTGGATACCAACCTTTAAAGAATTTAACATTTTCAGAATGTTAATTTAACATTTTATTGGTGTTAAGTGAATATGCTAAAAAGGTTACCTGGACATTTCAAGAAATTTACCTTAACACCCTAAGAATGTTAAATTAACCAAATTAGCAGATTAGAATAAATATTCTTATTTTGTTCATTTGACTGTTATTTGTTGTTCAATTAAACAATACAATTTGACATTTTTAGATGGTTAAGTAAACGCGCAAAAACCATTGCTTGTATTTAAAGTGCATAAAGAGTTGAATTAATATTTTTTTTGTTGTTTCAACAGCTTATTTTTTTCAGTGCATTGTATATTAAGTGGATTAATTGAATTTTTGCATATACTATTTATATTCGTAAATCTTGACACGCTTATTATACCTACCAATATACCATTTATATTATAAGATCGTGACGTCACGCTACCGCGAAAGATTTTTTCATTCTTAAGGAAAAATTGATAAAAATTGAGTTTCACAGTTATTTTCGAAATTATTTCCCAATCCCATTATACATTATACAGTTTGATAAACGTCATTTAAGTAGCGAATTTTAATCAAGCACAAGCGGGCTTGCGAGCGAGTGTTTGATAAATTGAGTATCTAGAAAAGTTTATAAACTAGTATTACTATACTATACTATATTTAATATACATAGTTTTTTTATTATAATTATTATTATTATTACTAAATCCGAGACTAAATCAGATATATCTGTATATATTTATATAATTTATGTAATATATTTGTATAGAACAACATATATACAAAATGGCAGTTACTTGTCAAAGTTTTCTGTTAAGATCGAAATGTGTCTATTGAAATGGACTAACAACTGTTAAAATGCGATATAGAAGCATTTTTTTACAGATAAAGTGTCAAAAGTTTCTAATATTGTAGGTTATAAAGTTTATCTAAAAAATATTTAAATATCATAAAATCAAAAGTTAAAAATATTAAAATATTCTTAAAAGTATAAAAAAAACAAATCTTAAATCAATATAAAAACTGAAAAAAATCTTTTTAATTCTGCCAAATATAGCACAATATAATGGGATATTTCGCATTGTATTGTTGGCAAACTTGCTTTGCTTGATTGAACTACAAAACGAAGTCTAAAAGAACAACAGAATTATTTAGACGGTTTCTGTGTTTTATAGAATGTAATTCTTTTGTGTTTATTGTTCAATTTCCATCGTTTTTACTTTTCTTTCGCGAAACCGTTCAATAAATACTAAACAATAACAAAATTCATAAAATCAACTCCCTTGTATTTTAACGTGGCTTTTAGCACTAAAATCAAGTGTGCCTATATATCTCCGACAATATCATGGCTATCGCGACAATAAACGCATTCGCATTATTCGGCGATCGAGGGGTTGATAAAACAGAACATTACGCTGTTGCAATTAAAAATTCCTCGTCACACTCATTATTGCCCTTTAAAACGATTTACATAACATTTTTTGCAAGTGCACGTGTCAAAGCGACAACGGAGGGGATGCGTAGCGAACCTTGAGGGACACTTTGCACCCCCCTTAAGTTTGCATTAGGATTAACAAAGTTAGTGATTGAAAAGAAACGGGAGCTTCAGCTTTTAACGAACTTATTACATTAAAAAAGGTATTGAAATGGTAATACGGTTTTTATGTAGCAGATATTCATTAAAGGCCCATCATAACGAGATTTCAACTTTTCTTTATCTTATACATACAGAGGGTTGTAGATTCAATTAGTCAATCATAATAAAAAGTGGTTGTTTATTTTGACAGACGTCTTTTGTTGCTTGAAAACATCTCACAATATTTAAAGCGAACGTCAATTATAGCATTGAAGAAATCTTAGTAATTATCCACTGACTCGTAAAGTGGTCGAAACCATGCAATTAGTGTTTTTTACTCGATGCGTTTTATTCACACTTTGCAATTAAAGTAACGATAAAAATGATTTTTAAAAGCAAAAATTATACACTCAACAACTTCTTCTGTCATCTCGGGCATTTTAAGTGGCATGCAGATACGGGAATTTCATAATTTATGTTAAACACTGCACAAATAATTGTAGAAGAAGAAACAAAGTTGCCTTAGTTTTATATTATAATTTAATAAGGTTGGGATGAAATATGTTATATATATATGGTATATAATGTATAGGTACCATATATCACATATATGGTATACCATTTCGAGTTTGCAAAATGTACATGCACTGTTAATGAAACTAATTTTGTAAGCGATTAATGAAATAATATTATTTAACTTAAATTTAAAATTGTACACAGAAAGAAAAATTTGATTAATAGTTAATAAATATAAGTTTAAGGCATATATGCTAACATACAGTATAGCAATATACTAAATATATTACTAAAATTATTTTAAAAATTGTATTCTAAATAATAGAATGTGGTTTTCTTAACAGTAACCTGGGATAAGTTAAAGGCTATTGATTTAATGTTAGTGGATGTAGGTTTGTTGTTAATATACTCAGTTTGTTCCAAATATTTATGAAAATATCAGAAATTATAATATAAATTGGTAACTGTTATTTTATGATAAATAAACTTAAACCTTGGTATGCTGATATTAAGTTTAAGTTGCAATAATTATCAGCATTTGAATGTTATTGCAAAATATAATATTCTTTATAATATCAATCAAAAATTAACTTTTAGGAGATAAATTATAACTATCATTATAACCGAGTTGTGCGAAAAGTAAAAAGGTAACTATTAGCGAATGAGTTATTAACAGCTGATAGGCATGATGTACGCCTAAGTCAGTGCACTGAGAATACTCTTGCGGTGAGGTTGATATAATGGCAGGCCAAAATTAGAGAACTTTGGGGTTTGTACTTACTTATTATAAATATCTAGTTTTGCTTTTCCAAAAACTGTGCCATATAGGAGATATGTCATAATTAATACGCCGAAATCGTGTTTTTCCACCATGATAGAAGTAACAAGCGTTTGAACCATAAGGTTTTTTGTTGTTAGTTAATAGTTTATATTAGTATTAATAATTATTATTATATAAATTGTTTTAATGCTGGTGGATGTACATAAGTATTATTTGTTAAATTAAATTTTGTATTTATACTTTTTAACCATGCTGTTTGAATAATCATATCGTCGTTTATCTGACAAAGAGGCGTATCTCATTTTTTCTTATTTTACAGGAGAGCAAAAACAAATATTGTCCTGTTTAATAATCGCAATTAACAATTTGTTTATTCATATTTTTAATATGTTATTACAGAAAAGTATTGGAAAATAACTAAATTTTATTTCTCCAATGTTCATTTTGGTTTTTTGCGTTCGTGTCGGCTAAAAAAATTATAAAAAATGAGATACGCCTGTTTGTGAGATTTGTGATAATAAGAATAATAATTTGTTTTCAAGTTACGCCTACTTTACTGAACACGTTTAAGGTACCAAAAGTAAGTTTTAGCTTGAATTCAAATGCTATAATAGATAAAAATTTATACAACCAAAAAAAAAAGTTTATTCTCAACTACCTACACATTAATTATGTATGTTTTACAAAAATTATAAATTTTCATGTGGCAGGGAAATGTAAAAATCTTTATGTTCCTGAAGACGAACCACCGGCGTAGGTCCTTGGCATAATGATGTTAGAGCCTTGTATTTTTTTGCTGAAATTTTTGGTGGTTGTTTGTTTAACCTTACAGCATGTAAATTATTTAAATTATTTATTTGTTCTCGTTTAAGAACAAGGATACGATAATCCTCTTCTAAATGACTGCATTTGAAAAAAAATTTACCCAGAGAATCTTTTTTAACAGTTACTTCTGACATCATGGTCCAATTAAATTTTTCTTTGGGATTATCATCTTCTTTAATCGTTATTATTCTTAAATCTTTGGACAAAGTTTTGAAATCAAGAAAATCAGTTGATTCCAATTGAACAACTTCATAGGGCTGTTTTCTTCTTGCCAAAATAAATATTGGTATTAACTGACTGGGCAAATAAATATCACCTGATTTAGAAATTGCAGTGGTAATGGCACTGTGTGCAGAATCTCCCTCACTTTGACCATGACATTTTTCAAAAAATCTATGTGTTATTTCTTTTATATGCTTACTTTTGCTAAGAAAATACAAAAACATTGTCGGCAAAATAGAGTTCTTGTTTTGGCCGAAACATCCATCTGAAAAAAAGTCCACCGATGTAATACCAAGTTCATCATATTTTTAAAAAAATAATAGCACACAGGTAGCTATTTCAGATGATCCTCTTTTGCTTATTGCCTCGTGCCAGGTATAACAACTACAGTCTCTCGATGCAATGTTATAAACTGTAAAGTTGTATACAGCAAGTCGTTGTTTATAAAAGATTTCGCTCTCTTTATAATGGTAAATGTATCACTTGTTGGAGATCGAAAACAGCACATAATTTGGTTGAGTCAGACATTGCTCGAATTTTACTTAAGTTTTTTAGTTCACGTATTTTCTCCTTTTCTTCTGTATGCTTGTTAAAAACACTCTGGATTTTTCCCTTGTCTTCTTCTGACGATTCTCTGTAAGTGGCACAAAGACTGCACTGATCTTTTTTGGGCGAATGAAAAGAGAGGTTTTGAGATTTAAAAACTCTTCTGTATGTTATTATACTTCCAGGTGTTTGCAAGTCGCTGTCTTCTAAATATAATGCGTACATTTTTGGGATACTCAAATCGGAGTGTAAGTACTCTCTTGTAGTATTTGCTCTGCAGTAGTGGGACTCTACTCTGGGAAACCTTCTTATGTGCTTTTCCATTGCTTCTCTAATTCTTTGATAATTTTTTTGTAATGTAGGTCTTCTTCCACCTCGCCTTTCTTTGTCCATAATACCTGTTTCTTTTATCTTCCCCAAAGATGTACGCATTGTCTTCTCAGATATATTTAGTGTGTTCAAAAGAAAAATTTTACATACACAAACTTTTTCTCCTGAGAGAGGTAAATAGTATAAATTACTTTTATTTCTACGAGATACATCTTGAGTAGTTTTCTGCTTAGTTTGCTTAACTTGTATATGCCGCGCCAGATATTCTCGCTGTTGTTGAAGATTAGCTAGACTATAAAAATCTTGCAATATTTCCCTTCGCTGATCCTCTGAAAATTTCATACACATTCGACCACCAAGTCTTGCATCACAAAATTTTCCCTTGCATGGAGGTTTAACATGTTTGGGAGGAACAAGATTCATTGAATTAAGTTTAACATAGCCTTGACCTGATAAATGGAGATGTTTCTTAATGTTCTTTTGATTAGTTCTTTCTTTCTTTTTTCTCACCACTTCTTTTTCGGCTCCATCGAGTTGATAATCTTCTGGTATTTTTCGCTTATTAGATACAGACTGTTCATTGGTATCCATACTTGTATGGAAAGTACAAGAATCGTTAAGTTCAAAATGATTCCAACAAAGGAGCGCCAAGCAGGAAACACATGCAGCAAATACTTCTTGTCCACAATGACGGTGTTCACAACAATTATTGGGTAATTTGAATGATTGATCAGTCATAGTTTTGGTTGGTTTGGTTTTAACCTTTTCGTATTTGTTTCTATTTTTTGATAACACATCAGCGGTATCAGAGTCAGAATCATTACAAAGTTTTTTATCAAAAAAATGATTTTTACATATCCAAAATCCACAACCGCAAAAATTGAAACCCATTTTTTTGCATTTTTAAATCTGACAAACTTCCTTAAATGAAGCATCATTATCCGAGTCATCATCTGATAAGTACACGGTTGGTGATATTGACAGTGTTGTCTGCTGTAATAATGGGATATACAGTTGAATCCGTGGTCTGTAAACAAATTATTGATTGTAAAAAAGTAATAATTTTATATGTAAAAATACCCCATCATATTTTAAATCCACTCGTTTTGGAATATCATTGTTCTCTGGTGATTTTTCATAAATAATTACAGTGGGTACAGGCAAATTGACTGCAGGCTGTACCTATATAGAAATTGTATTAAATTTATTTTAAATTATAAATTTAATAAACTTACCTCCTCAAAAGGTAGCAAATCATTATTAGAGTTGACAATAATATTGTTATTATCGCCACTTTCGACATAACTATCTTTACAACATAGTTTGTCAGTATAACTATCTGTTAACAGTTCATTCGCAACAGGACCCGATTTATTTTGTTTTTCATCAACCAATTTGTTTAGTGAAATATTATCAGAGTCATCACCTAATTCGTTTTCTTCCTCAATAGCCAAAATCTTTCCGTAATACCACTTGCGCCAAAACAACATTTTCACTTTTACACCTTCTTTGAACTTCTGACTGGATTTTATTGCAAATAACTCATTAGAAACTACAACATTTTTTGTCCCATCTTTCCACTCCACAAGCACATCCATGATGTAAAAACACTATTAAATAGTATAAACTAGCACACAGTAAGTATGTAAACAATACACTATTTTTAGGTTAGACAATTTTCTTCTAATGTCAACGCTACCTTACATACAGGCGTAACTTGAAATACGCCTTTTTGTGAGACACACGCTAAAAGATGCACATATAAAACAAAACGGCGTAAATTAAATTACGCCAGTTTGTACGACACACAAAATTCAAAATATTAGTTACGCCGAAACTGCTTTACGCTAAAACTTTATTTGTATTTATCAAAGAGTTACGCCAGTTTGTGAGATTATAAAGTCGATTTTGGTGATCATTCTGGTATACGTAACTCAAAAACGCATTTTTTTGAGTTACGCCTTTTTGTCAGATAAACGACGATATGCTAACATAATACTTACTTTCATAGATTAACTATTAGCTGATGGAAAAATAACTGATAACTCAGAAAATTTGATTATTATAATAAAATACTAATAGAAAACCAAATAATATAACAGTTAGTAAATACAATATTTAAAATAATAAGGTAATTTTAATAGTTATTAAAGAGACTTAACTATTAATATTTCAAAACCTTTCTATTAATAAATAAAAGGTAAGATTAAGTACTTCTTTATACCTTGTAGTATTATGACTGTTAGTTCATATAGGTTTGGCAGAATACGAATCCACTACCTTGTATTTCTTTTTCTCTGTGTAATGGCTATAAAAAAATGTACCACCTTTTATTAAATTTTCAGTGTCTTATTGGACCAAAACCTAAGATTTGTCAAAGTAATGAGATTATTTTTATTTACAGAATAAACTTTTTTTACTGTTAATAAAATTCTCATTTACTATAATGAAGCAGCAATGTTGAGCATTTTTGTTCATTTTACTGTTGTCTTTTTTAAAATACTATTGTTTTGCAATGGTAACAAAATTTTTGTTATTTCCCTTAAAAAGAGGGGGAAAGGGCCATCGCTCTCCTTAGTGAACATAACTATAATCCCTGTGTTATATATAATATTATTGATTTTACTTGTGCGAGTGAAGTGTGGTAAAATCTAGCATGATTAAAATATCAGAAAATTAAAATTTCGATGATTTCTAAAAGAAATATTTAAGGTCTATTCCATAAACGAAGCAGACTTGTTGTTAAAGTGAGTTCATATTTTTTTTATTTTGTACATCATATATGAGTTAATTTTTTTTGTTATAATAAATAATTTGTTTTAATGCCTTGCAATTATTTAAAAAAAAAACTACCCAACACCCAACAGTAGGTTGAAAATGTGACCATTGTTACAATGACAATAGTTTATTGAATTAACAAATAATTTGTTGTTAAATTTACATCAATTTTAATAATTTTATAAAAAAAAGTTTTATTTTAAACGAAAAGGGATTTGTAAAATTTTCAAAATTTCTATAAATAATACCATTAGGGTTTCATTAATACTACAAAACGTTTTTGTAAACGGTATAGAACTGTTTTTTTGGACAAATAATAATAACTATATTTATCAATGCGTTTTTGAATCTGAAAGAGTGTTATTTTTATAAACATAACGTAAATTATTTTTATAATTAATGCAAATACTATTACTGAAAGCAGCGTTTGTAACTTGTTGGACGAATACTTACTTACTTTATTAAGACAAACTACTTTTATTGTTATATTTATTAAACAATTTTCTGTGTGTAAATGCGGCAAAATTTAAAAAAAATTATAAATTTTCTAAATTTTCCTAATTTTTTATAAATTGATACAAATTTTCATGTCATGTCCCCCTTAAGAATGTTGCCAAGTTAGTAACGTAAACTTTCCGTCGTATCTGATAAAATTCTTAGGGTGTGAATTAAACAAAATGAAGTATATAATATATTATACATGTTTAAAGTAAAAAATATGGTTCTAAATTGGCACGCAGCGAGCAATAATTGGAAGTGTCGGCCGTAATTGAATCAGGAATCTCGCGGGATAGAGAGAAATATAGTTCCAGTCCTTGGTTTAATCAACGGAATTCATAGGAAAGACAAATGAGCCCGCTTAATCTTATATTCTTACTTCTAACACCTACTTCGTTCAACTTGCAAAAAGCTGATTTCTTGACAAATTACCCGACCCGGAACACACGAGTTTACTTAATTTAATTAAAAATATGAAATATGAAACTCATGCTATGTTACGGTTCTCCTACACAATTAGTTCTGATGTATTTAATATAAATTAGTTTTAAGGACTTATGCATCAAGTTTTTTCTACGACAAATACAAATTTTTTATTTTAAAACTTTATTGGTTTTAAAATTTACTAACTAAAAATTTTAGGTTTAAATTTATAATTTTAATATATCTTCAACTATTGAAAGACAAAATTTACTAAGTAACAGTTCACTTCTGTATTAAACAATATTATTTCCAACCAATTTTTACAAAAATTTCTATATAACACTAGTTTACAGCCATTTTGCCCATCATGTCTCACTATTATTTTCTTGTGTAGTTTGGCTCACTAAACGCGAAAATCACACTTAATTTTTTTTTATGGAAGCGTTTTCGAGATATGAATTTTCAATTGTTTTTTTTTAATTTTCTGAGGTGTTTTGACGGTCTAGAGTATACTTCGAGTTCTAATTGATCGATTTGACCAAACAAGCACTTAAATCAAAGGTAATTGAGCCCTCTACAACTTTCTCTTGTATAGTTTTGGTATCGGCTCAGTAGTTCGATACTGGCGATTTTTTGAATTTGAAAAGTCCTTTTTTTTTTACAAAAATCGAACTCGAAAAGTTACATATCTTTCTGGGAAAGATAGAAATCGAAAAGATAATTCCAGATTGATTTATTTTACGTATAGATTATACTAAATATACTAAAAAAATAAGCTGCTGTTTATTAAAATCCATAGATAAATGGCGAAGTTATGAATTTTTCAGTGGAAGACCAAAATTCAGTTTTTCGAGAATTCTTCATTTTATTGAATTATATAAAATTTAATATTAAACATTGATTTTTATTTTAAACATATAAATTATATATTGAATGTTAAACAATAAATAATAAACATTAAAGAAATTGAAAGTTTAAAAAAATTCTGGCTCCTTCTTTGTTTTTTGTTGCTTTCGTATTCCGTCCATAGCCTTCATTTGCTGGTGAAAACGTTCTCCGTGCTCATCACTTACGTCGCCCAGATTGTGCGGGTTATTTACGCACTCGAACTCTACTTCTTTAACTCATTTTAGACTTTTTATTTACTAAATAAAACCATGATAAAAATACCTTGTTGAAACATCAAAAAATATCAGTAAAATGTCACTATAACAACACGAAAAACAAAAGAATTCACGTTTGCGGAGTCATGTCAAATTTAAATTTTGAAAGCAATGTTTTCGGTGAAAAAAGTACGTAAAAAACTCAAAAAATTCCAATCATGCACTTTATTTAGGTTTTCATTAAAGAATAAACATATTACAAAATAAAAGAAAAAAAATAAAATAAAAACCTGAATTTTTCCATGTATTTTTATCAACATTAGCTTGTTTTTTTTTGTAAAAATGTCAGCTTCACGAAAAAAATCAAACTGGAGTTATTTGTTTGATTTAAACCTTTCCCAGGACGAAATGTAAATTTTCGACCTCAATTTTTGCCATAAAACGATTTTTTTAAGTTATTAAAATCGCTAGCGTCAAAATACTTATTCGATATCAAAAGTATGTAAAATAAAGTTTTAGAGGGCTCAAATACCTTTAATTTAAGAGCTTCTTTGGCCAAATCGATCAATTCGATTTCAAGCTATACTCAAAAACGTCAAAACACCTCCGAAAATAGAAAATTCATATTTCAAAAACGCTTCCATAAAAAAAAATTGAGTGTGATTTTCGTGTTAAGTCGTGTTAATGGTGGGCAGAATTTTTTTTCGATTTTGTAAACTAGTGTAGCTACATGGCTGAAATTTAACAAATAGTCCCTCGTAATACATTCGCTTCCGTTTAGGCAATCTACAGCATCAAAATTTCGGAATAAACAACACCAAAGACGGGGCGTAATCAAAAGATGTCTTGCTTGTTATGTATTCCAAACCTGAACGCAATTTAGATTCGCGCAAACGTTAAACAACCTTTCAGATATACTTTGCAGCAGCTTTGTTTGATGGTGTACCTACTGAATTTAAAGTAAGTAATTGAAAGAAACAATAAGCCAATTTAAATTATCCGTGGAAGAAATAAGACACCCGAGACTTAATTCTTGGCCTGCTTACATATTTTATGATTTATGTCTTTGTTGACAAAGGATATATCCCAAAAAAACAAATGTCAACTTAAATAATAATTAATATTTTCCCAGATACAATCTAACATCGAAAACCCATGTTTATATTCAAGTAAAATTTATATCTTTTGAAATGATAAAGATCTATTTTATGATAGGCCGCTATTTCGAACAATGGCTTATTCTAAAATGTTTGAATATTCATTGTTTCATATTTTTATGACTTTACATATAAAAAGTGAGTAATAAATAACGGGACCCGCTGAGTACGACAAGCATTAGTCAAAAATGTGATAATTTCCCACAATTATAGTATCGTTCATTGGGTGTTGCTCACTGTTTTTATAACTTTCCCAGCTGGATGCTGTATGCCAAGAAAATGCATAAAAAGTATTTTAAACTGTCTTAAACTGCATTAAAAGTCTTAAAACTTTCTAAAATTGTCCTGAAACAATGAAATTCTAAGGCAGTTTTAGACTGTGCTTACATTAATGCTAGAGGTGGCAATACTGATTATTTAATTAACAAACATATATTATTTCTTTTTAAATTTAAATTTACCGTTGTTTATTCTCAGAGAAATTCACATTCTTTGTTATTTGTTAGAATTGTGTATAAACAAAATAACATATATAAAAAAGTACAAAAGTCCTCTGTTAGTTCCACCCTTACTTCCTAAGAAGTCCCAGAAGCCAACTGAATGGCTTGAGCGGGTTAGGGGTAGGAACGGAGCGCGGGCTTTAAGTCCCCTCCGAAGGACTATTACACAATAGGACAAACACAAATAAACAGCCATACCCCTGGTGGGATTCGAACCCAGGAAATCCGGCTTGTAGTCAGCAGCACTAACCACTAGTCCACCGTCGGCGATTTACATTTATAAACACTGCAAGTTAAAATTGGTATTCAATTATTTATTTAAAGAATATTAACAAATATGAATTAAAATACTTTTCACAGTTTTTGAAAAATCTTTGGGAGTCCTTATTTTTTTTGTTGATTCTGGACCTATGGCCTAAAACCGTTATTAGATCTTAAGGAAATGCCAAGCAAATACGCATTGCTACCAGCTTAAAAGATCTTTGTAATGAATTAGGTAAACAAATCTATAATTTATTAACCGCATTTTTTTAACTAGCCTCTCAATAAATTAACGCTTCTGAGGCATTCCAATAAGGATACCTGTTCGAAATTTTAGTAAATATTTATTAAAGTGGAGATGCGTCTTTTTGAATGTAAAAGGTCGTAAATTATTTCGAGGAAAGGTATAAATAACCAACGAAAATAACATATGTAAAAACATTTCAGCGTGCCTCTTTGTCAAGATACGTTAATAGCTGGACGCTGATGATTTAATGGTCAGTTGTATACAACATGTAGAAATTTACTTAAAGAATAAAATTTTCCTAAATACGATTTAATAGCATACGAGATATAATGCAGGATATTATTTACAGGGATGAAATCTGCGTCTCGAGTCGTCAGTCGAGAGACGCAAATCATCCGAGTGAATAATGCGCATAATCTCGAGTGTAATATTATACTTTATCCACTTCAATGAGTAGATAATTAAATGATTATTAGAGTTTTTTATATACTATAATAATGTACTATTTTTTATTACCTATAGCTTATAAGTGGTCAAAAAGTTTAGATCAAGAAACACTACAATCAAATTTAATACAAAATAAAAAGAATACAGAGTAATTGACATTTATTGGATATTTGATAAAAAAGCTGAAATTTGGTTTTTCAAAAATGTTCGAAAACATATTTTCTGAGGATTCTGGATTCTTTGAGGTGAATAAAAAAGGTTATAAATCAAAAAATCGTTAAATCAATTATGAATATAATATTTCAACAGTTTATAATATACTCTACAAGTTTTTGACGATATAAAAGACGAAAATACGCGTTTGCGTTTTTGCATTCGCAGTTATGAAACTTTATTTTTACGGTTTCGCGTGTTTTGTCTATTTTTAATTTTCACCGATTGACAGAAATTTTGTCGCCGGGCAAGGCCATACGCCCGATTTAGGCTAGTGAAGTGCGGGACAAGGAGGGAAAACGTTTTGGTTTTTGTGGGACATTACACTGACCCAAAACTAAGTACAACCCGGAATCCCCCTAAACCAGGGATTTAGTAATATTCCCATTGGGATTTATGAAGGGGGCTTGGTTGGTTAGTACGCTGCTATGAGCCAATCTATTCTTGCTGAACGAAACGAGGAGGTATTTTTTTATGCAAAATTTGCCCTGTTAACATCTGTCATTTGTAACTATTTCAAGAAAACGTGAAAATTGTGATCACAGCTGATTGCGAGATTTTTTTAATTATCTCAAAAACTAGATAGAAGAAGCAGTTCAAGCTTTGTACAGTAATTTAAATAAAAACAGTATTTTTTGAATTATTTATTAATTTGTGAACCAAGCACACATTATTTATCTACAAACGCTGCTTTCAGTAATAGCATTTAAATTAATTATAGAGTAAATTTACGTTTATAAAAATAACACTCTTCCAGATGCAGAAACGCATTGGAAAATATAGTTATTATTATTTGTCAAAAAAAAACAGTTCTATACCGTTTACAAAAACGTTTTGTAGTATTAATGAATCCCTAATGGTATTATTCATAGAAATTTTCTAAATTTTACAAATTCCTTTTTGTTTAAAACAAAACTTTTAATATTATTAATAAAATGTATGTAAATTTAACGACAAATTAATTGTTAATTCAATAAACTATTTTCATTGTAACAATGGTCACATTTATAACCTACCTGTTGGGTAGTTTTTTTTTAATAATTGCAAGGCATTAAAACAAATTATTTATGATGTACAAAATAAAAAAATATGAACCGACCTTTTAAACAAAAGTCTGCTTCGTTTATAGAATAGACCTTAAATATTTCTTTTAGAAAACATCGAAATTTTAATTTTCTTAGTGATCTTTTTGATATTAGTATCATGCTAGATTTTACCACACTTCACTCGCACAAGTGAAATCAATAAGATTATAACACAGACTGTGTATTATAAATTTATATTCACCAAAGAGAGCGCTGGCCCTTTCCCCCTCTTTTTAAGGCATATAACAAAAATTTTGTTACCATTGCATATAGCAATAAAATAATTTTTCATTGTTCTTAACGTAAGCTATTAACAAAGATTTTCTAACTAAAATAAAATTAATTTGAATTACAACGATAGTAATTTAAAAAAGACAAATATGCCATAGTAAAATGAACAAATTTTACTATAACAACTGCGCATTACTTTATGTAAGCGCAATTCACACACAACTATAGATTTAACAAAAACATTTTAAGTTCGTCAAAGATTTAATATAAACATAAAGTATTTCTTATTGACATGCCAATATTATAACAACTATTATTTTGTTGGATGAAATTTTTTTTATAAAAGCTCAACATTGCTGCTTCATTTTAGTAAATGAGAATTTTATTAACAGTAAAAAAAGTTTATTCTGTAAATAAAAATAATCTCATTACTTTGACAAATCGTAGGATTTTGTCCCAATAAGAATTATCAGTGCCTGTACATTTTTCTGAGTGTATATACATAATGTTAATTTATTTTGCAAAAGGAATATAAGCTAACATTATGACAATGGTTGCAATATAAAAATACGGGACGTTCTTCCTTGACAGGCCATTATTAGGTTACATAAATTTTGTTATTCTGCCTTGTCAATATAAACAAAAAACGCAACAAAATGAGCATCGGAGAGTTGCTCCACTCTCGGCTCCGTCGAAACGTTCCTTTAATTAAGTTTATCATTGTTATATAGACGTCTGGCAATTTATTTTAAAAGCGTTATTAGCATGGAAGTCTTAAACGTAATTTGTATTGTTCTACTTGTAGCCAGCGAACAGGAAATTATATTTGCCGAGGCCCTTCACGTCGTCGTTACTTCGCTAATAAACAAGAAGGCTGTTTTTGTGTTGCGTCGCTGGCGCGATCTCTATCGCGACGTGATTTTAATTAATCAACAGCCTAATATACTGCCACGACAACGCTGATTTATTCGTCCTATAGGATAGGCCAAAACTTGGTAGTTATATAAAAGATGGCATCAAATGGGACAGTCAGCATGAAAATTTAGTTTGGGTTAAGATTTTACTGTATACAGAATTTTCGAGTTCGGCAGGCCAAAATACATCTGAAAAAAATGTTGGCTGTAAACCGCACAGTAAAAAAATTATATCTATATTTAACATACACTCACGTGCAAAATAATCGATCCACACAAATTTTAGATGAATTTCAATCGCAAATACATTAATTTATCTACAATATTCTTTAATATTTGTTTAAATCCGAAATCAAATAAAAAAGTTATTTGCGATTGAAATTCATCGAAAATTTGTGTGGATCGATTATTTTGCCTGTGAGTGTATTTCTTGTGTCCTAGAAAGTCTACTACAAATTTTTAATTTTTTTTTATTTTTATTACTTATGTTAATTTTTAACACAACAGAATGTGTAAAACAAAATTATTTTTTTTTTACATAACTACAAAGTTAATTTATCAAATCGTATTTTGTCAATTTTATTTTTTTAATGGTTATTTTAACCTAAACTAATATTTAATATGATTTAAAATCTGTATAACTTTAACATAATTAAATATGTTATATTTATTTAATTTGATTTTAAAAAGTGTTACTTTAACATATAACTTTCTATTGATTTTACACAAATAGTATGTCTTCATTTAATTATTTTAATTATTTTTTACATTATTAATTGTTTATTTTTATTTATTTTTTTAATAAATATTTAAATTAATATAAGAATATTGGTTTTTGGGCAAAAAATACATGTAAGTATGTAATAATAATGATTTATTATACTACAACATAATTTAAAAAGCCAGCAATCAAAATCAAGCATTGGATTTCACTAAAATTGGACAGTCCAGTCACAGAATAAAGAACAACCAGAAGCGACACTTTTTAAGCCGCCTTTGAAGTTTTATTGTTCAATCTGGATAACCTTCAGCCATTTTGTTGGTGTTACTCATAGCGGCAAATTTAAAACTATCCACATTGGAAAGAATTAAATATTTATAAAAACAAATATTAAACTATGCACATAGGGAGAAATTAAATTCCCATTACGGAATGTTAAGGATAGATTAAATAATTTTCTAAGAAAAAATCTAGTATTTTATGAATTAACAAAATTTATTGCTAGAACTACATTCTCCTAAAATACTTTTCTTAATTTTTACACGTAGCGGATTTTAAAATATGTTGTTTTAATAATTAACATATATATATATATATATATATATATATATATATATATATATATATATATATATATATCATATTTATTTATAAACTTAACATACAGTTAAACATAATTAAATTACTTTAACACAAAACTTAAAACATAGAAATTATACACGCAGAAAAATGATTTGTCATATCAAATAAAATTTGATTGAAATAAACAAATTTCTATGTCATATATCCACATATATCCATATATACACTTGCTTGGCAAAACCACAAAAAACGATCAAAAATACTTAAGATAAACTTTACAAACACAATTTGAGGTTAATAAAAACACGATGACATATAACACCAAGAAGATGGCGGCGACGAGCAGATTTGGTTTTGGCGGGAGATACAAGTGTCGTTTCTGGTTGTTCTTTATTCTGTGGTCCAGTCCTTTTTTTGTATTCCAAAATAAAATACAAATCCATGCCACGGTCTTCAAACATTTTTGGGGGATACAAACGTTATGTAAATAAAAAAAAGCATTATCATAGCAAACAAATTTTGTTAAACACACGCTATATAAAAGCACACAACCTTACAATTAGGAACCTCTAATCGAATTAACTATCATCAACCGACTAAACGAGGTTAGAAGACAAACTCTCTAAAAATGGATTAGTCAAAAATTACTAATTTAATAGTTATAAGTGGCTGCTTTTTCACTTGTACCATTGTTAACCATGAAATACCAAGGTATCCCAAAATTTAACAGCCAAATCTTATGTGAAATTGTCCACTGAATTCGAAAATGTCGTCAAAAGTTAAAAAAGTAGAACAGTTTTTGAGATATAGTCAATTTTCCATTTAATATGGAAATGGAGAATAAGAATAACTTATGTATTTATAAAATCAAAAAAATATATAATCAATCACAAGAATATTGACTTAAAAATTTCCTGTGTAGATCGACACAGTGATACCACATTTTGAGTGAATTCGTTTTTAAAAAGTTCAGTAATTTATAATCTTCATTTTTTATGTTACGTGCGAAACAGGTCCTTGAATAATTTTTACGTTGGTACTAATTAGCGATGGCTATCGGCCGGGTGCCATTAACATTTTAAAAAGCTTTGTCCAACACGCTTCTGAGCAGACTTTTAGCCAACATAACATACATACATTTTAAACGAGTTTTTTTTGTTCAAGAAAGTGTTTTGAGAAATCATTAACATGGTTGTGTGGTGTTTTAAGACATAAAGATAAAAATCAAGGAATAACTTATAAAATTTAAATTAGTTTTGCATTTACCTTTAGCAAAATTGTTAATTTATGTTTTTTATTACAATTTTACAATTATTACAACAAAAATATTCAACAAAATGTCGATGTGGAAAAAATAGAAAAAGCCTAGAAACCTATTATTTTAAAACTCTAAAATATCACAAATTACTGAAAACACTGCACAGTCAAAAATTTATAAAATTTGTGTTAAAAATAAAAATTTACATAAACTTCCTATTTTTGTTCCCTACAAAATTTTCATGACTACAGTTGTTAATGGTTAAATTTATTAAAAATTATCTTTTTGAATAACAAAAAAGCATTTTCAATATGTTTTTCAACAAAAATATTTTTGGTCACCTAATCACTCTGTTTACGACATAGTGCGCCGTTTTACTTTTTAATAAATTAATATGCTAGTTACATTAAATAGTAAAACGGCGCGCCATACGAATCCCTATCCCCCTCGAGTTATTTAATTTTTATTTGAAACATTTTTTCGTAAAATGAGGTATTTTTTTTATGAAAATCAACTCTCTAAAGTCTACGTTGTTCAATTTCTGTGTAATTTATGGTAATTTTTCATTAGAACAATAATTTTCCCTTATTGGGAAAACTTTTGCCACTCGGGCGGAGAAGTATTCTCATAGCGTATATACTTGAAATATGTTTATGAGCAACTTTTCGCATGAACAAAAGTCGTTTTTCCGCACCGGAGTATCGAAACACTGAGAGTTGGTATTCGATAAGCAACTGCAACAAATCGTCGGAAAAGAATTGGCAAAGTGCACCGTCACGTATTCTGCCACAGCACAAATGCCATTGTTTCTTTAGACAAATTACCGACCAAATTACCAGTGTACACATGTAATGAATTGAAAAGTTTTTCGCTAAACGGAAAGCTCGATAAAACACGGGAGCTTTCCACTGGAAAACGGTTCGGGAACTGATTAAATTTTTTAGCAGAACAAAAGTCCGTCTCGACAGACTTCATGATTATTATGTGAAAAATGCCTCTACATAACTTAACATTTTTTGTCAAAAATAATAATAATAATAATAATAATAATAATCTTTATTTAGCAGATTCGCTATAAAAAACATTATATTAAGAAAAAGATATAAATAAAAAAGTAAAACATAAAAATATAACACGGAATAATATATGGTGAAAAACACAATAAAATAACAAGATATATACTATAGAAGAATGTAAAAACTATATAACAAATACAATATATTAACAAAAATTACGATGTTTTAATGCAATTTGGATAAACCACATTTTTTTGTAAATTTTATGTAGTTCGATGATTTAGTTTAGTGAAACCGCGTCAACCCACTACAGCGTTGAGAGACGACCGAACAGAGGCGAAATTTTTATAGTCTGTGAAGTAGTGATGGGTCGTGATTTTGATAACGTGATTTTGATAACGTGATTTTGATAACGTTATTTTTAAATCACGTTCCGGAACGTTCCTAAATATATCGGAACGATGTGACAGCGGAACGAACTGAATAGAAACAGAGAATCCGACCATCGAATGAGTGAACGGAGCGAGTGGGAAGGGAACGACGTGAAACATGGAACAGAACGAACGTCGCTAACGTCGGAACTGTTTAAAGGCGCAGTTACCTCGTTTCGTTTCTTGTTCGACTTTCGCGGCGCGCCGACTTGAGCTGAACTTTATCGGTGCATATATATATAACCAATATAACGAGGCTAGTGGAATCGTTCCGCTGGAACGGTGCATAAAAAATTAAGTTTGTTAGGTAGGGTAGATGGATTCCAATATACCTAATATTGTACAATTATTAAACTATAATACCAAAAGTTACTAAGAAAGTTTTTTCTTACTAGAGAATCTTTATTAGAGATAGACAAAACATTCAAGGAATCAACAGGTTTTTGTGTATTTAAGGGGTCCCTACACGTTTAAAAAATATTTTGCTCAATATTACTGCACAAAAAATTGATTATTGTCCCTAGGCAGTCAGACAATATAAATAAATTAGGCAATATTGTCAACAGAATGTTAACTAAATTGCTTAATACAACATATTGTGCAATAATATTGATAGTGTAGGGACCTCCTTAAACCTTATAGTGTATAGCAAAAGTTACAATATTTAATTTTGGTATTACATTTGTTATGGTGCGGTCAACAGAACTGTCTGGCGCAGACAAAATGTAGCCCAGTAACGTCGTATCGTGGATTCCACTCGCATGTATTGTGAAATCATTTACCCTACGTTCCGAAATCACGTGATTTTGGTACGTGATTTTTTAGGAACAGAACGGTTTGGTACGTTTCTGATTGGGAACCGTTTTTTCCATCACTGCACCGAAAAAAATAATGTGGTTGAGTTAACATTTACCTAAATGTCATTTTTAAAAATGTTGTTTCAACAAAAAACCTATTGGATTAATCTATATTTTGGTGTTAAAGCAAAAGTCAGAGTTTGTCAAAGTTTATTTGTTCATTTGACAGTTTAAATATTAATTTAACATAAACTAATATTTTGAATTAAAATGTTTATCGTACTTTGATTTAATAGCTGGAATTTGTTGAATCAACTACTGAAATTTTTAGGATTACCTAAAAAAACTATTAAATTAACGTTTAGTTGCTCTTTAATCCAAAACTTTAAATTTGTTCATTTAACAAATTTAAAATGTTACTTTAAAATTTAAAATGTAAAATTTGCATTCATAAAATTGCCGAGAATGGCGCTTCGAACACTCACGCCACGTCATTAGACAATGACGTTTTCTTACATCTCGCCTTAGTTAGCTTACGATTAGGTGTATATAAGATGAGATATCTGTTTGTTTAAGGTGTGTTCCACAGTGGAACTTTCACTACACCATATTGCCCGACACTGTTAGGACCCTCAATACAGGGCGAAACAGTCTGTCGGTATTTGAAGTAGTGGAACACATGATACAAAGATGTATCATGGGTGGAACACGCTCAAAACAAAAACTCTGGGCGAGGTAAAGGTTCAATTCTTTCTATTTATATATAATAATATATTATTTCCATATTTTTGTTTTGGATACCAACCTTTAAAGAATTTTACATTTTCAGAATGTTAATTTAACATTTTATTGGTGTTAAGTGAATATGCTAAAAAGGTTACCTGGACATTTCAAGAAATTTACCTTAACACCCTAAGAATGTTAAATTAACCAAATTAGCAGATTAGAACAAATATTTTTATTTTGTTCATTTGACTGTTATTTGTTGTTCAATTAAACAATACAATTTGACATTTTTAGATGGTTAAGTAAACGTGCAAAAACCATTGCTTGTATTTAAAGTGCATAAAGAGTTGAATTAATATTTTTTTTGTTGTTTCAACAGCTTATTTTTTTCAGTGTACTGTGAAGCTCCTACACTGAAAAAACTAAAGTAATCAACTCTCTTGATAAAAAATTATTGGCGGCAAGAAACAATATTTTAGCATTAAAGAGTATTTATTGCTTAAAGAAAATAGTTATTAATGGAAGAAGAATGGTTCTCTTGAAAAGAAATACAAAATCTCTTGAATGTTTCTTTTTTCAACCAAGTGCAAACTCTTTTTTTTTCAAAAGCTATAAAAATTATTTATATAGATATTTATTTAGATAGATTAATCCCTAGTAATTTAAAAAGTATTTAAAGATATTTTCTGATTTAGATTAAGAAAACATATTTTGGCTCTATTCGAAAGCGCACATCTTTTGAATCAAAGTGATTTTTATTTATTTTAAGAGATTATTTTTTCAGGGTGACGTGGAAATTTATTCGTAATTAGACAAAATTAACCTCATCTTGCCTTACCCTCCTATACACCCACGGGACGCCACTGTGATCGTTTCAAAATGAACGTTGACTTTGGTCAAAGCAAAAGTTTATGTGCTGAGAAATTGCCACAGGAGGCCTCTGTCAAATGCATATTCCAACTATTTCGACGTTAAATTGCATGTCGCCTGGAAATTGGGCCAAGTATGAGAACGTTTTCCTCTATTATGCCAAGTTATTTACGTCATTTATAATAATAGTGGACGGGCCCTTTCATATTTCCAACGTTAATTTGCATTATTTCCCATGTTAGAACTCCGAGCAAGAATTTAAAGGATGTTTTTTGGATGTTTTCAAATGATTTATGTTGACTTTACTCGGTTATCTGGCCTACGGAATCATGTAAATGATGTCCGATATTTTTGTCCATTTATAAGATTTAAATAGTATATTAAAGAACTATTTTGTCTAGTTTTCAAAAATTCTTTAAAAAAAATTTGGTCGAATTTTACTTTAGATTGGTATCACAGACATTGGTTTGACAGTTAATGTCAAAATCGATTCGCCATGCCGTCCTTAATTTACTTATTTACAATAAGCGGCTGATAATGTTAAAGAAGAAAAAAAGGATTTTCTTTGGTGTTAAAGAAAATGTATTGCCAGAAAAGTCTCGTAAGTACTAGAAAAATCATAAAAATATTATAACCAATATGCAAAATATTAGGCTGTTTAAAGTATAGCCAACCTATAAAATCAAAATTTTGGGTGGGGTAAAGTACCTCATTACAGCACCGAAAGCGGTGTTACAATGAAGTCATTATGAACGCAAAATAGATAAAGTATTGTGAAATATTTTCTTTAAACCATAATTTTTTGGCAATAACTCTTTCTCATTTTAATCCTTTAATCTCGGATGCACCGTATTTTTAATACTTCTGACGAATTTTGGAGCAAAGCAGAGCCCCGAAATTAATTCATCTAATTTATTAAGTGGCCCCCACGAACTTACACGAACTTTATAATCCTTGTTGTGCAGTGCACCGAACGGTTTAGTCGCGTGATTTATTTAGATTGTAGTTTGTTGTGTGCCCTTTTTTAACGTTTTTGTGGAGTTATTGTACAGGAAGTTTTGTTGGCTTGGACAAGGCTATTTGTCTGGGGGATTATGGAGGAAATTTAGGTTCATCCTTTTTACAACAATTTAATAATTACTTTATTTTGTTATTTATTTGTTATTTACAGAATAAACTTTTTTTACTGTTAATAAAATTCTCATTTACTACAATGAAGCAGCAATGTTGAGCTTTTATAAAAAAATGTTCATCCAACAAAGTAATAGATGTTACCATATAGTCTTGGCAATAAGAAATACTTTATGTTTATATTAAATCTTTGTCGAACTTAAAATGTTTTTGTTAAATCTATAGCTGTGTGTTAATTGCGCTAACATAAAGTAATGCGCAGTTGTTATAGTAAAATTTGTTTATTTTACTATGGCATATTTGTCTTTTTTAAATTACTATCGTTGTAATTCAAATTAATTTTATTTCAGTTAGAAAATCTTTGTTAATAGAACGTTAAGAACAATAACAAATAAAAAGACTTTTTTAATATTTACTATTGTTTTGCAATGGTAACAAAATTTTTGTTATTTCCCTTAAAAAGAGGGGGAAAGGGCCAGCGCTCTCCTTGGTGGACATAACTTTATAATCCGCAGTGTTATAATCTTATTGATTTCACTTGTGCGAGTAAAGGGTGGTAAAATCTAACATGATAAAAATATAAGAAAGATCATTAAAAAATTAAAATTTTAACGTTTTCTAAAAGAAATATTTAAGGTCTATGGGATTACGTAACGAAATTTTTGGAGATTTTTAAACCCCACTCCGCATAATCTCGAGTAATACTATACTTTATCTACTCCAATAAGTAGATAACTAAATGATTAACAAAACTATCTAAATAAAATTTGACATATGTCAAATGGTTAACCTCGCCTTTTACCATTTTTAAATGCTTTTACAATTTAAAACCGGCTTGGTTCAAATCAATGATTATTGAAATCGGCCAATCACTGATGCCTAACAACGTGAATAATAAGTTCATTATTGACGTTGTTGGGCAGCTAATTTATAATGTTTATCTTTATTCACAAAAAAAAACAATGTTATGCAATAGGAACAATGAAAGTACATTAAAGAACTAAAAATTAAAAAAACGTCCCATTTAGTTATTTTTATAAGTTAGGGGTAAAAGAGCCATATTTTTTACCCATTTTATTGGTTGGGTAAAACAAATTAAAAAAAATTGTTATGAACTTTTTTAGTGGGGAAGTAAAAGATAAAAAAAAGTCGGGTCCAAATGGGCAATTTGGTGTGGAATACATAATACACATACATATTATTAATAATTAATTTATTATAAAATAAATAAAAATAAAACATAAATTTGTTTTTATTTTTATTTTTGTTTCGTTTTCTATCATGCCCAATTTTTATTTATATTTATTATATAATTTTTAACGATTAAGTTTTTCTATTTTCTTTTTAGATTTCCTATAGATTTCAATATTTTATTTATCTATAACATGTTGTTTTTAGTTTAAAAATTACATAAAACATCAAGTAAAATGGTTAAATTTTTTTTATAATAGGATTTTTTTTTTTAGTTTTTTTAGACTCAATTTGACCAATATATTTAAAAAATAATATATTGTGCTAGGAAATTAAAATCCAACTTTATTTGATATTTTATCTAACATCTGACAACTGTCAGCAGTTGTAACCTCACATTTTTTTAATTATAACTAACTTATAGCTAACTTCAGCCCTTGCTATTTTGCCCACTAGGATGCATTTTTAATTTTGAAATAAATTAATAATATTAATCAATTAACGCCTTGTCCACAAACAATAATCACAAACAACAAAACAAAGAGTATATGACAGTGCGATATGAATTGAATTTAAATTTATTGTAATTACAAAATAATTTATTCAATTATCATTACTAAATAGTAAAGAGCAGCGTTGGTAAATAATAGATGGTCCCTTTGCAGTCGTGCCACACAAATAAAATAATAAATTTAATAAATGCTGGTATCGCGGGCGCTGAATAATAAATAAATTTAATAATAATACACAAACAATACAAATTCATATTTTAATTAAAATTATTTAACACAGGTACCGTGCAATGACTAGTGTGCGAGAGTATTAAATTATGCAAGCGTTAAATTTGATTTATATGTTTTGACGTGTGTTATGAAAATTTGAATTAATTTCAGCAGCGATATTGAAAATAAAGTTGTTTAAATAAATATAAATAATCCATTATGAGGGATTATAAATTCATAACATCGTTTTGGGAACAATACGCTGCGTTTTCATTTTGTTTGAAGTATCCGTTAAAATTTTTATTATTTTATAATAAGTATATATTTATATACTATACTATATACTAGGGTGGGCCGAAAATCCGCTTTTTTAGAATTTCGTTTAGTAATAGCAAAAATTTTGTTCATTATGTTGTAAAAAAATTTTGTGTAAAAGATTAAAATTTTCGATCAACATCCTAGGCTCGCCCAACGCAATTAAAGATCAAAATGTTCAAAAACATTTTGATACTAAAATCGGGTTTATTTCTGAAACTATCCATCTGAAGTAATTTTGTGTAAGGACCTTTTTGTAGAGCATAAAATTTCCGATCGAAATAAGTTAAGAAAAAAAATTTTTGAACATTTTGATCTTTAATTGCGTTGGACGAGCCTATAGGCTATAGGATGTTGATCGAAAATTTTAATCTTTTACACAAATTTTTTTTACAACATAATGAACAAATTTCTGAAACAATCCATCTGAAGTAATTTTGTGTAAGGACCTTTTTTGTAGAGCATAAAATTTCCGATCGAAATAAGTTAAGAAAAAAAATTTTGATCTTTAATTTCGTTGGGCGAGCCTAGGATGTTGATCGAAAATTTTAATCTTTTACACAATTTTTTTTTACAACATAATGAACAAAAGTTTTGCTATTACTAAACGAAATTCTAAAAAAGCGGATTTTCGGCCCACCCTACTATATACTATATAATAAAACAAAACTTTTTTGTTCTCAAGAGAACTAACTTTTTTCTTCAAGCAATGAATACTCTTTAATGCTAAAATATAGTTTCTTGCCGCTAATAATTTTTTATCAAGAGTTTAGATTTTGTTATAGGCAATTCACCATTGTCTGAATTCTATTTTTCCTTCAAAATATTCATTCCATCCTGTTTGTCGAACTTTTTTAAACTTATATATCTCCCATTTCCGTTTTAAACTTCACTAAATCTATTTTCCTTCCTGAAACTTTTCATCGAAAAGTTTCCCCAAAAGAAACTCATTAGAAATTCCTGTAAAAACGTCTGATATACGATCACCTTTATGTAAGGATGTCCACCCCCTGGCTGACCGCGTCTTGAAGTCCCTCCTGTGTTAAGGGGACAATATTTCACGAATCTATTGACGGCAACCTTTAATAGAGACATCGTAGATAGCGCAGCCCCAGTGTCTCGACAAATGCACTTTATTTACTACCCCGGGGTCATTCTTTTGTAAAAGTGTCGTATAAATTTGTGCGACATAAAACAGGTATAACTTTCGGCCAAATAAACATGTTATCGGGACAATACAACAAATAATGAGCAGTTTTTATGTCAAACTGAAAAAAGTGAAGTTGTTTATTTAGGATTTATATTACAAATCGTTCAGGCAAAAAGGGTTTTTTACAGTTTCTCTCCCGAAAATGTCCCGTATTAATTTTTTTGCTTAAATTTGTTTATCCATTACATGACAATACGTGACAGTCATTATTAATGCCATTTTAGACAAGTAAACTATCAAATAACACACTAGTGTGTTATGGATTATAAGTCACGTTCATATTTAAAGTAGTATTCTATTTATTTATTACTAGGGATGGGATATTTAGGTACTAAAAACTGAAAAATAGGTAACTAAAAAGGTACTAAAAAAAAAGCATTTTAGGTTAAAAAAACAGCATTTTAGGTAAAAAAAAATCATTAAAAGTTTAAGTTTCGTTTATAATTTTGTTTAGCCGCATACCCAAACACAGAACATACCCACAATAAAATATTTCTGTGCAATAAACTGTGTTTTACTGAGTGACACTCACTACACAGAAGTTCTATGACAGAACATAAGCTCACTAGTAGTGAGTCACTACAAAGAAGGTAACTGTAAAGAAAGTTACTGTTACAGTCTGTAACCATAAGAAAAAATTCTATACCGTTGAGTTGCACGCCCTAGATAAAATGTTGGCGCAAATTTTAAAAAGAACAAAAAAAATAAAATAAGTAAAAATAGGTAACAAATATGTGAAAATAAACTGACAAATTAAAAAATATGTAACAAAAGTATAAAAAGGTAGTTTAAAGCAAAAACCTCCAAAAAAGGTAAAAAAAAAAGTTAAAAAAATAGGTAACAAAAGTATAAAAAAGGTAGTTAAAAGCAAAAACCTCCAAAAAAGGTAAAAACAAGTTAGGTTCATATAAAAGAAAATCTTTTAAAACACATTTTGGCATTATTGGTTTTCAAATAGTTACATCGGTTAAAAAAAGGTAAAATAACTAAAATCCCATCCCTATTTATTACTATTACAAGCAGAATTCATAAATTCAGAAAGTAGGAATTGTTATTCAGCTATTGCAATTGATATTAAGAGAGTAGCATATGTAATTCAGATAACACAATTGATTTTAAGAAACTAGCAATTGTAATTCAGATAACACAATTGATTTTCAGAAACTTGCAATTGTAATTCAGAAAGTAGCAAATGTTTTTCAGATTAAATCAAATAAAATTCAGCCGCAGCAATTGTTTCAGGAACAGTGGGTTGCATACAGTAAATCGATGATGAATGAAAGTACACGTTATCTTTATTAAATAAATAAATGAAATTTATATAAAGTACAAATTAACAAAATTCGGTCCTTACTTGCAATAAGTTGACAATAATTATTATGACAAATATACCTACTTAAATGGTGATAAATTTGTTTATTATTGTCAATTCCATGTAAACAAAGCAATATACAAAGCAATGTACAAAGAAATACATTAAATTGAGATTTTAGAAAATAAGTAAAATGAAGTATGAAAATGTTATCATTTGTTAATTTCTGAATTTCAATTGACATATTCAAATTACAATTGTTGCTATCTGAATACTATTTATAATTTCTGAATATCAATTGCTACTGTCTGAATATCATTTGCAATATCTGAATTATATCAACTACTTTCTGAATATCATTTGAAATATCTGAATTACATTTGCTATTTTCTGAATTTCATTTGCAATATCTGAAAATCAATTGCTGCTTTCTGAATATCAATTGCTACTTTCTGAATATCAACTGGAAAAGGTGTATCTAGTATTCTTTAGTCTCAAAGACATGTATTTTTTACACAAATTGATCGAGTTGACTGGAAATCCTTCTTCAAGAATGGTGAAACTTCTCAATTTCTTGGTTTTGGTGTCTGGCAAAACTACGTAAATATATTTCCCGTTGTCTTGAATATTTTCTATTTTCAAATTGACCAATTCATCGTATCTACAAGCACCGCTAATCCCCATTATCAAAGCCACTTTTCTTTAAAAAAAACAACCTACTTGGACCAAAATGTAAAAAAGTCACTATCAAGTCATTCTGACATTTATAGGGTACTGAGACGCAAGAAGCTTTGATTTGATCACAAAGCTTATTAATTATTATCTCATAAAAAACGATTTCTTCCACTTGTTGGATAAAACATTGTATGCCACTCGTGTGTTATGTGACTTGAGAATTTATACCAGTCGGCCTGACGGCCTGGTGGTATAAATCATTCTCGTGTGACTTATTATCAACATAGTACCATAAATAAACATTTGTTCACCCGTAGGAAATTAAAGAAAAATGGACAGAAACATCGATTTTTCCCTGTTACGAGTAACATTTTTTCTTGAAAAAAATTGCGACCTCATGGGACAACTCAATGTTACCGTATATTTTGACATTTAAATTCAGTGTGACTTCCGACTCCAACTCAATAACACATTGATAAATTAGATTGAAAACGAAAATTTAAAATGAATACTTGATACATACTGCTCACCCTCTGTTTCATGATAAAATTTCAAAGTGCATCTCTTCGAAAGTTACACTAGAGAAACGAAAATTAAATTAACTTATTTTAGGTTTGCATAATAATGCAACGACCCCCTTGTAAAGGTTAAGTCCGTAACCCGAAACGTCTTCACAAATACGTAATAAAATATATCGCATTTGGAATTTTAATTTTAGATGCCAGCAAATTTATATTGTGCATATGTATTATGTTTTAATGGCGTTTTAAGATGGTTTTAAAGCCTTCCACACCTTTGAATGTTTGCTGGTTTTATTTTTGACAATAAAATTACAGTAATTTAATTTTCTATAGGTTTAATGGCCTTTTAAAAATGTACAAAACTCTCAAATAAATCCAAGATTTAAATGTTACAAACAGTTTTGCATAGGCATGCTATGCACGGGTGTTTTACTATGATTTCTTTTCTGGATTTTATAGCTGAAAATGTCTTTAAAAATGACTAAAAACATACTTTTGGCGGTGCATCATAAAGGTTATAAAACTCTGACTTTCACATTTTGGTATTATGAGGTCCCAAATCTAGGGACCCTATGTTATTATTCATGTAAACGCCATCTATCGCCCTGTAGTTGCATTTCTACTTTCACTTGATGCAATGATTTTAGCATCACATTGACAACCGAGCTACGATATAACATGCGTTTTTGTGTATAGTGAAATAAATCATCCAAGTACAAAAAGTTCACAAACGTAATTAAAATATTTGCATACTTTTTTAAACTTCCCTTATTACTTAATTATCTACCTGAAACTGTTTTGGACAACAAAGCCGTAATTCCTGCTGAACAAAATCAGCAGCAGGTAAAGGATCAAACGTCCTGCCGCTTAATCAGCCGCAGGAGCGCGACCGCACGGAACAACAGCAGGATTCGCGCCCTGCTGGGGGGGGCTAACACGTAGAGAAATTGGCACGTCTCCTGCAGATGGAGTCTGTGGGCTGACCGCCTAGTTCCTGCAGGTTGCAGGTGAAAGGAGTAATTCGGTTGGCGATGACCGCAAATGTTTCCTGCAGCGAAAAAATCCTGCAACGATGCGGTCGGCACTCGACAGATCCGCAGGATTTCCTGCTCGAGCAGTCTGGAGAGTTTAGTTTGGTCAGCGAATTGAAGGTTCTTTGGTTTTTATTGCCGATTTACTGGTGGAGTCATTAACTGAGTTCTAATCAAGAAAATCTAGAGACTGGAGAAAATAAAGATCTTAAAATATAAAAAATGTTCAAAGTATTCAAGCATTTAATATTTTAAATATACTTGTAAAAATCATTTTAAAAAAAATGTCATAAAAACCAAAAAATTGTTTAAAAAAATATAAAAAATTATTGATAAAAGTCCATAACCTAAAAATAAACGGGTAACCCAAAAATTGCTTATTTACTATACAAAAATGGACAAAATTAGAAAAAAATCAGAAAAGAGAAAACAAAAATGTTTTAATAAAAATACAGGGTGAGTATGCATTTTACGAAAATAATAATGCAATAATTTTTCTATTAAAATATCACTTTTTTGGTAATAATTATCTGATTTTTTTAAGTTTCCACGATTTTTTAACTACACTGAGGGAAAAATCTAATACCTGTTATGAAAAATATAATACTCCTTATAAGATTTCTCTATTAGTATTGGGACAGCCAACTAGTTCATAGAGTATGAACTTTTAACAGTTATTAGACATACTATTATCTCTTATAAAATCGATATGCTGCCACCATAAAATAATGTAGTGTATATAATCAAAATCTTAAATACTATAAACCCGCTTTATATCGAGTATTAAATGTTTTTTAGCCAGTATAACTTCAGATTGCTATGTGTATTTGAAAATTCTTATTAATTTTATGTAGTAGCTAATACTTTTTACAAACTCTGTTTATTCTCTTTATTAGCAATTAAGTTACTTTAATAAAATATGTCTTATATACGAAATTATGCATTTTTCATAAGAATTATTATACTTATAAGGATAAGGATAAGGGTCGTTATATAAAAAGTTCAACACTTATAAATGTTATACTTTTATTATAAAAAACATGTACAAGAAATAAATAAAACATAAATAAACATAATTAGGTATATAATAGTACAGAAGTAAATCAAAATTTTGCATGTCGAAACTTACAAAGAATGCCAAGGGAGAAAATAAAACAAGCGTAAAAATATTCCTACTTACAAAAACCCCACATCGTGTCACTGCAATTTTTTAAAATTATTATTTGGAAAATGTATTCTTTTAATATTTAGTAAAATCGTTTGTTTTTGTTTTGGGGTCTATTTTATTTTAATCATAATTTTTATTATCATGATTTAAATCGTAAATTTTAATCAACTAATTAAATTAAAATCTTAACCTTATAAATGTTATGTACATGCCATATAATACATTATTGGGGAATATAGGTATTATATATACATATGATACATATACATTAGATATGTATGTAGGTGAGTACAGGATGAACCAAGTAAGGGGACCCATACATGGGTCAGTAGTTTCTGAGATAAGTATATATACATATCTCAGAAACTACTGCCCCAAAAAATGTGTAGAAAACAAAAATTTTTGTAGGTAGTATATTTTTAATACTATATTAACATTGTTATTGTATATTAATATAAATAAATAAAATATAGTTTAATTTAGAATATAAATAATAAACAATTTTAAAACAAATGTTCCCATGTCCACACTTCTTAATAATGTTGCTCTTGATTGGTTAATTTTTACAAATGTTGCTAATATTTTTTGTGACCCATTTAAAATATTATACTTATAAGTATTTAGGTCGATGAAAAAAACATTATTTTGTCAATTCATTAATTAAATCCTAATTGAGGTTTAAAGAAACTACTTATACATAGTTTAGCATTATTTAATCAATTTCAAAGACTATAATTTGCAAACAAAAAGACCTCCTTTCATTAAGAAGTTATTCATAATGGATTTTTTTAACAGTGAAAGAAAATATAGAAATGATTTTAATTTATGGAGAAGCAGGCAGTAATCTTGATGATGGAGTTAATATCTACGCTCAGCGTTTTCCGGGAAAAAAACAATCACGTACTTCATTTCACCGTACAGTTAACTACAAACGGGAGTGTTCAACAAAAAAAAAAGAGTTCGTCGAGCAACAGCCACAGGTAGAAATAATGGCAACGGCTGCTAATCCTTATGCAAGCACACGAGAATTAGCAGAATATTAAATCGAAATAAATAAATAAATTTAAAAAATAAAACCAAGTACTTTTTCAAAAATTATTGGAGAATCGTACACAGAAGAAAAATTGAACAAAATTGATTTTTTCATTACAAATGTTTTAAACAAAATCTACCTATTTTTAGTCAAATGCATACTAACTGAGATATTTCAAAGTTTCATGTTAAATGACACCCTGTATATAGATTTAAATATTGCACTTTTCTTGATACTGTCATCATTGTCAATAATAAAATCAAAAATATCTAATATGACAATGATATCACATTATAAAAAACAGACTACTTTGTACATTTAAGATCTTCAAAGTAAAACTTGGTGAGGTGTTATCTTTATTAGAACCATACCTGCACAGCTAGGGGAGTATTAAAATTCCTCCCCAGATAATCCCCGGGTGCACAAAAGACCTGTTCGGCAACGAATTATATTAAAAACCGTCATTCTTATAATGTGATTTATAAAAGCAACAAAAAACGGAATAATCCGCTGACGTAAGGGAGCCTAAGATGTTAACACCGTTCGCTCCATGGGGAACAACAAACTTTTTAATATGGTTTTATTAATGTTATGTAAGACACATGCCATGGGTGTATATCACAGTTTATGCGGTTAATAAAAGCGTCAAGAATAAATGCGTAATGGATAATTTTGGCTTTATTTATCATCTACTTTTTGCAATAATAAAGTTTGTTTGCGGATGTCTTTAAAACGTCGTATATTAATTTGATTTATTCGAGTTCGCGATGGTTGTAATGAGGTGCAGTTTAGCGAAAAATTGTTTGGTAATAAATTTGAACCATCCCAAAGGCTATGCGATATATCAAACTTAACAAAAAGGCTAATTGAGGTTCTGGGGTAATGAGCATTACCAGCTGCAGTTGTAGGGATATTAAGATACACTTACAAAGGATAAACTCAAGTAAGATATTAGTTATTAACATATTTTAGGTTAGGTTTTCTTACTTGATATATTTGACCAGTTTGAACTTCAAACTTTGAAGACAGTGAAATATTAAAATTATCATTCTGGCCTACTTGTGAACGTAAATCAAACGACAATGATTTAGTGGAAAGCTCAGCAAGACGGAAAAGTACAAAAATATAAATTAATTAAAACAAAATGTATTTCAGCAATAAATTAAAGTAAAAAATAAATTACGTCTTTCGTCTTCACTGAGCAACACACCTTTTCCGAAACGGTTGAGATAAAATTTATGTGTTTAATTTAGATACTCTTTCTGCCATTGCAATTGGAATTAAACGTTTCACTCCGGCTAACGCTGTGCGATCTGCATAATTTTAATTAAATAATTTTTTCGAGTCCCATCAAGATTTCGTTTTGTACGTTTGAAGATACAAAATGCAACTTCACGATGAAGTGTTATTTATACTTACTGTAACTGCATTTCTATTAGATATAAGATACGTTAGTATTTATGTAGACCTGGTGAAAAACTTTATATCTTGATCTTCTTGAAAATGGTATAGACGCACTTATTACCCAGTCATTAGAAAATCTGTGGTGTGAAGAGTAATCTTAAAATGGTGTCAAAATCCAACACCAAGTGGTGTTAATATAACACCATGAATTATGGTTGAAAATGGTTTATACAGCAAACACCAAAACGGTGTTTATTTAAAAATATTTGAGAAGTGCACCTACACAGAAAAAAAGGAATAGTTCATTTCAACAAAGATTAGTTTGACGGTACTAAACCAGATAGTTATTGTTTTTAATTTGTTAAATTAACCCAGAAAACTTTAGTGAAACCAACCCGCTGTATGGTTCAGTTTACTAAATATGTTGTTTGTAAAATAAGAGTTAGTTCAACCTAAAGCACACCCGAAACAGAACCCTGGTAACACCCGAAACAAAGTAAAATTTTATAAAAAAAATTAGTAAAACTTTATTTGTGGCGGATGGTTAGTAAATATTATACTTTTTGAGGCCTGTAATTTTTAGGAATGTTTAACTAAGAAAATTCGCTGAATATTAAATAAATGTAACAATGGTCAGAACAAAGAGGTAAAATCGGAATGACACTAGAGCAGTTTTTAAGACTGCTAAATGTCCAACATACAATATTCTGTTGACTAAAATTATTAGTGGCTGCTTTTTTGCTATATATGACACTTAACTAATTCATTTTAAGAGAGTATATTTAAGCCTGTTATAGATTGCCTTCCTTCCTTCCTTCCTCCCGTAGAAGATGAACATTACGTAATTGACACCAATAACATTTCCCGTGTAGGAATTTTTAATACTTTGTGCTAATATTTTGCAATTATAGTAATAAAAAAAAATCAAAGGATAAAATATTTTCTTAACAAAATCATATTTTGAAGTTATTTTAATATTTTAAAGTATCAATAATTGTTAAGTTTAATTAAAACTAATAACGGGCAATGTTAATGGTGACAATTACGTCAAAAATGTTTATTTAAATTGTAGTGCCAGTTATAGATTCCCGTACCGTAAGGACGGCATTCCTTCCTCCCGTAGAAATTTTTAAGTTTTATCTTTCACCGTAAAGGTCTTTGACTTGACCAATCACAGTGCTTGTTATGGACATGCGCTGTAGGGTGACAGCGCGTAGGCACAAAATATTTAAAATACATGATTGTTTAGTATTATTTAAGGTAGGTGTTTAGTTTATTAGATAATTTGTGTCTCAAAATAGGATATTTAGATATTGTTTATGATCAATGTCTTTCATTTTTAGAAACGTTGCTTTGTAAAACCCCGTAGTTTCCCGGTCTTGGTAAAGTGGACGAGTCTTCCAACGTCTTGTTCGATGTTTTTTTTTTCATTATACTGCCCTACTATGGAGAAAGGCAGTACTTAACTACAAACAAATTCTAAATGCGTTTTCCTGTGCTTTGGCTATGGACATTTTGTATCTTAATTTAACAAAGAAATGCAGTAAACCATCTTATAAGTTATATAAATCAGTTAAATTCCTACTGCTTTTTATAAAAATGTAGTTTATGCTAATTTCCCACAAATTTCTTGTTTAGCAGTTACTGCCTTTCTCCATAGTTGGGCAGTATACAGCAAGCTGCCTTGGCAATTAAAATTGTGACCACTGCACTAATATATAAATTTTTATCTTTCATATTTACACACAATGGGTAAAACGCAAAATATAAACAATAACAAATGTCAAGCATTTTAGGTGTCATCGCGCATGGTTACGGAATTTTACACAGAAATCTATAAATTGACTTTTTACAAGACGCACAAATCGTACGGGCACGACTACGGGAGGAAGGAAGGAAGGCAATCTATAATTATAATAATAATTGTTAGGTTGGTGGCTTATGCCAGTTTGACTTAATATTTAAAAATTGGTACTTCTGCTAAAGAATTTAATTAAATACTTTGACACTGTCAAATTGACAATAATATTTATTATTGACTATTTCCCTCGTCTTAATTCCCACCAATCACAAACGCGCAATTTTGAATTACAAATGGTTTCTAGGTGAAAAAACTGTGTGACAGCACCTGTCAGCAGTTTTTTCGAGTTTACCCGCGGCAAAACTTGAAATTGAAATTAATATTTTAATTGTTAACTGTTACTCATGAAATAGTCTTGTCAAATACCATTCGGGCATCTATTTTTCCTGTGAAAAAAATCGAAAAAACACAATGCTAAGTAATATTTTTTAACAAAATGCATTTGTGCAGGTGCAAAAATCCTCCTATTCGACTCGGATTTTTGTTGCCACCAGCACTTATGCTTCTTGTTAAAATATTACTTGGCAACGTGTTTTTTCGATTTTTTTCGGGAAAATTACGATAATTTACTTGTCAAAAATAATAGCAACGAATTCGAATGTAAAAGCCCTTTTGAGAGCAAAACTTCATTTTGATGAAATTATGCCGAATGCCACAATGGAAGAAAAAATACATCGCCTTATGGACATTTTTGGAGTAAAAAAATAACGAATTCGGTTTTATAAATATTACATCACACATTATTTTTACATTATTCACCATTGGACAACATTTACGTTCAAAAAAAAATTTAATTTCTTTTATATAAATTCTTTTCAAAGCGAAGATTATTATCCGCTAGGAATACTTTCTCTTCTGGGCCGTAAAGCAACCTATATTTAACTACTTTTTTATATGATTTTACTCATCCAAGCACTACCAAAGCCAAATTAATTGCATTTTTAACTACGAATTTCGACAACTCAACTTGACAACTGCACAATGTAACCTACAATAATTTATACATAACCACAATTAGATTTATAACTAGCTTAGTTTGTTTTAATCAATGCGATCAACTTGACAACTGTATTTACCAGATAAAAAAAAATTAACTTTAGATATTTTACCCCTAATTTCATAATGTCCTGCAAACTCCAGAAACCCAATTTTAAAACATACTCAAAAGTAACTACAAGTAGTGTAATCTTTATTTAGACGAATTTGTTTGAAATGTTAAGTATTTTCGGATGGGTCTCGTTGAATTTCCTTGGGGAATGGCCGCAATATCGGCGCTTTCAGCACACATAAATTTGTTGGAGCGCTGGTTTGCTTTATTGGTGTTTCCGAAAAACGTATAAGGAACCTAATAGGAGCTGGCAAAGTGAAGTTCATTTGATTTACTAGTCCCGGTTCACGTTCTCGTAAAGCTATACCCTGATACAAAACAACAACACGGAGAATATGCCTACTTTGAAATATCTAGGAGGACAGTAATTGTATTTAAAATCAATTGTGTATACGAGGTGTGTTCAGAAAATATCGGGAATTTACGTTTTTTGAAACAAATGTTTATTTATTCGTCTACATTAATGTTGTCGCCTTTAAAATAGTCCCCATTGGATATTATGCACATGTGACAGCTCTTCTTCCAATACTCGAAACACTTCTAAAACTCGATCTTTGGGATAGCCTTTAGTTCTTTCAGCGATGCGCTTTTAATGTCATCTATGCTTGCAAAACGACGGCCCTTTAAGGTTCTCTTTATTTTTGGGAATAGGAAAAAGTCAGGCAGAGGCATGTCTGGCGAATATGGAGGCTGAGGCATCATTACAGTATTGTTTTTGGAGAAAAATTTTTGTTCAAAATTTAACAATTTTAGAACAAATTTTGCTGCCACGCGTTTCATACCCAAAACATTCGAAAAAATTTCATGGGATGAGCCAATCGATATACCAACATCATCAGCGACTTCTCTCATGGTTTATAACCATTTCTTCCACTTTTTCCATGTTTTTAGCGGTTGTTAATGTGCTTGTGCGTTCAGGGCGTTCGTCATCTTCAACGTCTTCACGGCCATCTTGGTTACTCTTATACCACTTGTAAACTCTTGTTTTACTTATAGTAGACTCACTATAGGCCTTTGTTAACATTTCACAGAATTTATTTAATTTTTTAAGCAAAATTGGATACAAATTCTTTGATCCATTTCTTTTAACGAACGAAAAATCGCCGAGAACATAAAACACGTCTAACCTTAGCGGCTGCCACAGACAAAGTAAACAATGAAAACAGCTAAAGTTTTTGTCATACTTCGGGGGCATGTATACCAACATAATAAAGAAAATTTTATGACAACCGGACCCTCCGAACAATTCCCGTTATTTTCTGAACACACCTCGTATATTGTAACAGGTAATTTGTGAATTCAGGTTTAGTTGTTTTAACAATTTTAAAGTGGAATGTGCAAAAATATAAAATAAAAGTTTTTAATTAAGGGCAAAGTATCTAAAAAAAGATGCTACTGGTTTACCAACTGAAATTAGTGGATACAGTGAAGTGGGTTAATGTTACGAAATACATCAGTAAGTGTAGTATTGTACCAATTTTCTTTATAATTTGATTATTTCAGAATGGTGTATTATTTTTTGTGTTCATTTATGTAGGTAAGTGTAAATTTTTTGTTTAGAAAATTGATTAATAAAGCTACAATTCTTTTCATTTAAGTTCCCAAATTCCAACAAATACTTTTGTTACTGGGTCTACAAAAAGGTTTGTAAAAATAATGTCCTTTTTGAAGATTACAAGAATTATGGTTTAATTATTTTGTTGTTAAATCTACAAAATGTTTGTTATAATTACAAACTACTTATAAGTATACTTATATTATAATATATTCAATTATCTAACAATTACAGTTAGTTGTAAACTTAACATAAAGTTATGTGGACCTGGATTATCATAAAATCTGGTTAATATTCGTATTTTTTTACTGTGTGACAAGCAGATTCTAAAGCTATGGGACTTTTTGCCACCGAAATTAAGAGCTTTTTCTCTTGATGAATATTCAATGAAGTGACAACGTTTTGCAATTTTTGCTGTTGAATTAATTATTTCCGGTTTACACGGAGTGCGATTAAAAAATTTGCACATACACTATGCGCCGGATGGGAAACTGTTAAAAAGATTTTTTAGTTAAAAAAATCGGACCTTACTCTCTTAAAATGAATTAGTAAAAAATAACTAATTATAATTCATATTTGACTAATTGTCATAGCGAAAAAGCAGTCACTAATAATTAGTCAAATTCTACTGAATGAAATACCTAGTCAAATTGGTAGATTTAAATTTAAAAAAGTTTTGACCCAGCCGGGGATTGAACTCAGGTCTGTCCCTTGTCAAGCTTTTGTCATAACCAATGTGGCTATCAGTCACTCTTATAAAAATCAATTTTATTTGAATAAATATTGTTCATAATATTTTATTTGTGTTGCTGTTTTGAGCTAAACTTTTTGCATCTTTGTTTATTTTTATGGACCATTTAACCATGGAGCCTTTATGCATTTAGTTCAAATAATACTTTGTTGTTGGCCGAAAACGATTAAAGAAATTAGTTACTTTTAACTCTTAGAAATCAAAGAAGAAGAAGTCAAACATGGTGACTAATCTTAAATTAGTCTAACTTTAACTATTTACGTAGTAAAAAAAACTATTTAAAAATGAAACGACTATTTTATTAGTAAAAAATGCTGGTACTAATTCAAATAGTGGAATTTTGACTATTTCATTTTAAGAGAGTTTATATATCTCACACTAAAATAGCAAATTTAATGTAGAAACTGGAATAAATGCAAAAGTCTTTAGATCGAAAACAAAATACAAGGCCTACTATGTCAGTTTTTGAAAGAAAATTTTAAAAAATTCATATTAGCGTTTAAAAAAAATGAAGATTTTACAGGGGTGAGTCGCAAACAAATGGGTCACACTGTATATATATAAGCGACAAAAAATTTAATGAATAAAATATCGCATACACACACACACACGAGTCGTTGAATGATTGATACCGCAACGTTCCTGAATCCCGCTCTATAAACTCGTTTTCGAGTCGATAAAAAACGCGTTTTAGCGTTTTTCCTTACCTAATATTTTTTTAATATTCCAATAATAGTCCGGTCAATCTAGACATTCGAAGGTACATAAATTTACAACAAGCTGAAAATCAGTAAAATTGTTCAGAATATAATTATTAATAAAATTTTAAAGTTCCCCATCATTCCCCTGTATGGAAAAATTTTTATTCAAGGTCAAAGGTCAAAAAAATGATTTTTCGCGATTTTTATCAAAACGGTAAGTTTTATCATAAAAATACACCAGACAAAAATTGTAGATCATAAAATAATCTATAAAAAATGTATCAATACTTTTTTTCTACGAGCCACCGTTTCTGAGATATAACGATTCGAAAAGTTGTAAAAGTTATAATCGCCATAATATGCACACGTTTCCACGCCACCCATGAGGTAGTTTATTAAGCGCGTTTTTAAACGTGGTTTCCCCAGTAGGCCTATTTCACGGGTCACTTGTGATTCTGTTTAATTTGAAACTATTGCAAAATAATAGCAATAATAGCAATGATTGAAAAAGATAATAGCGATGTTTAATTTAAAAAAAGTACTGAAGTTTATTCGTCTGATTCGTAATATTTAAATTCTTTTTCTTGTTCTTCTTGATCTTCTTCTTGTTCTTGTTCTTCTTCTTGTTGTTCTTCTTCTTCATCTTCATCCTGGGTTCAAGTAAATTGCGTCAATAGCGATGTATCGCATCACACATCGTTGGAATTAAATGAACCCTCCACTGTTGGTGATTCAAGATTAGAGCACGACCGGCCTTGACAATTCGTACATGCCAGAGAATAAAACAGTCCGACTTTTTTGCAACCACATTTAGCACTGCATCCCTTTTTGCAGTTGCAAAAAATTGTGTTCAGCAGTTTTTCCGGCACAGGTGGGAGTAAAGTTTGAACTGGTTCTAATGTGTTGTTGACCAACTTCCAACCCTAGTCTGTAGGGTCTAGCTAATAACCAAGCCACACTTGAACATGGTAATATACCCGAAAAAGATGTTGATGAGCAGCAACTGAGGTTGGAGGAAGACAAGCTAATTGAACTTGTTTTTTACTTTTAGAATTTTTAACGAAACATGCATATCGATACTTATCAAAGCAAGTAGTTTTTTTAGGAGCTCCGTATATAGAAAGAAGAAATTGAATGCCGATAACTTCTTGTCCCGAAGACCCTTTTCCTCGAGTTTGGACGAAAAATCTCGGCTCGTTCGAAAGTTAAGCGAAGACAACGGAACGTGCCAAATTTGACGGAAAAATCGTAAAAAAGTGGACTTGGACCTTTTCGACACCGGAAAATTTGGTCCGCGGATAGGTTTCGTGGGCAGAAAAGAAGGATGCAAATTTCCACCTTCAACGGCCTCCGAGCTACGGTGCTTAGAAAAAGAGGATATACAGACAACGGAAAAAATAAATATTGCAAACGGGCCGGATACGCCGGCAACTTTTCGAACAGCGTTCTTTTTTTATTTTTTTCGAAAAATTTTCAAACGTTTTTTAGGTCGAGAGAAATTTTCGAAATTGGCTAACGAAATACACGAATCGACGGGAAAAAGACCAAAGTTTGACATATTAAAAGATGAGCTTCATCGAATAAAAACTAATCGGCCAGAAGCCCGTTTAATTTTTGTTGGGTATTTAAAAAAGTTAACCAATTAAAATCCTCGAAATCAAATCGATAAGGTGGTAAATGACAGGTGGCATATGACAGGGACAAATGACAGGTGACAGATGACAGGTGACAGATGAAAGATGACAGGTGACAGGTGACAGATTTTAAGTGTAAGTTAAAATGACCTATAGAAAAATATTTTAACATATATTTCAACTCTAGAGATACGTGACGTGCATATTATGACGATTACAACTTTTACAAATTTTCGAATCGTTATATCTCAGAAACGGTGGCTCGTAGGAAAAAAGGTATTAATACATTTTTTATAGATAATTTTATGATCTACAATTTTGTTTGGGGTATTTTTATGATAAAACTTACCGTTTTGATAAAAATCGCGAAAAACTAATTTTTTTGACCTTTGACCTTGAATAAAAATTTTTCCATACAGGGGAATGATGGGGAACTTTAAAATTTTATTTATAATTATATTCTGAACAATTTTACTGATTTTCAGCTTGTTGTAAATTTATGTACCTTCACTGTTATTTTTTGGTCTAATTTGACCGGACTATAAAGTGGATTTTTTCTGTACGATTAAACTTTTTTTACCACAATAAAAAGACACAACTTAGTTTATGTACAGCGTGTTCCGCCCAAGGTTGACCAGCCATTATTTTCCTTATTTTCAGTATATTTTATATATGTGTATGGGTGATTCTACAAAAGTTTGACAACTTGATGTCATCAGTCAATAGAGTAGGTATTTTAATATTTTTGTAAATATTTTAGTAAATTACAAAAGATCCAGGTTTTTTTAACTTTTGAACCCAATTTTAATGTATTTTTTCAAAAGCACGTTTGTGGAAAAATATAATAAATATTCAAAACATCAGTACCTTGGCGCGTCACAACTCCTGAATCAAATACCTATTTGAGTGAATTTATTTTAAAATATATTCAATTTATCTTAAATTTTTCAATTTCACTACAAACTATAAAACATTAGATAATGTATTTTCATATTTTATCATACATTCGAATAATAGCAATTTTTAAAAAATTGATAATCTTTGTACTCACTTTTACCCATCAGTTCTGTGTCCAATGTTAAAATTCAAAATTCCTGCGAAATATTGAAGTTTAAACGTCAAGTCCTCGTTTTAACTCAAGTGTTGGTAAAAATTACCTACAGAGCCCGCCCTTTGCACGACATTCATCTTGAAAACAATGCAAGCGGCGAAGTTGTGGTGAATGCACGTATAGTGCCAGTCAAAATTGTAGTAGGTACTGTGGTGAGTAGTTATTTTCTTACGTTTATATATTTCATTGTAATTTATATAAGGCTATATGTGATTTGTTGATAAGTAGCATCCACTAATAAAAAATATCAGTAAAATACTTAATTTTGAATTATAATGTATCCCATTCATCAGTACCGTGTCGTCAGTTCCATGTCCGATGTTTCGGTTATCTTTTTTTCGCAAACTTCAATTTAAATTCTGCTTGCGCAGAACTTGTTTATTTAATGTTATTATAAAGTCATATAAATTTGGTGCTAATATACATTATAATTTTAATAAAAAGATAATGAAAATTTAAAAAGTTTATCTTAATGGCCAATTAAAATATTAATTATTTAATAGAAAAACATCACAGTCATTAATTATATAAATTCAGTTTTTCTGTGTCCTTCACACATAGCAATAATAATAGAGTATTATTTTCACAGAAAAAGAATATTATTATTTCCATGCCTATTATTGTATAAGATTGGGATTTCACGCGATTTTACGCGACACTTTGAAAGTTTAGTTGGTTTAGTACTAAGTTTAGTGCATGGGATTTTTGTTTTGTTTGTGATTGTGAGTTAGTTTTGTTAGTTAGCTTTTTATTATGGTGTGCCAGTGGAATGACAGTGTAAACTGTCTGAAAACTTAATAACCAAAAAACAAAATGTTATTAAGATTGTTAGATTTACAAATCTGTGACAATTATAAATGGCTCTGCGGGTGTGGTCATAGAAACAAAATTTGAATTGTACATAAATAATTTAGATGATACCAAAGCCTACTTGGGAAATAACTGACACCCTAATTAATATGTACATTGTTTATAACTATTGCAAAACTATTTCCAAAGTCACTAGGCATTGGTAAATTTTTCTCGAATCAAAAAATTTGTGTTTTCCATTCAAAAGGTCACATTACCATGTATTAGATATTTAATTACAATACAAACAACATAAATTACGTACTTTTACTGAATTTCAAATGTTATGGCAAACCAATTCATGAATAATCATGCACCATGGTATGTGTTGTTTGCTAAGTTAATTAACTAATATATTAAATGATTATCATAATTGGAATATAGCGAACTTCGTTAGTTAAAATAGATAAATAGTAAACAAACAAACATGTCCATTATTTGAGAGTGTTGGTGAGCATAATAACCGGTCATAATAAAGCTAGTCTCGCGTGAAAATATCCAATGGCTTACTTTATATTTCATACCTGTCTATGTCTATGTGGACGTGGGTTATAAAATCGCTAGAATTATCACCTATTAATATTTATTTTCATTCACCATTTTGCTTATATGTATACAACAGTTTCATTCAGAAAATAGCTATAAGTTGAGGACAAATTTATTATTGATACTTTATTTAAAAACTTACGAGAAATTTTTTAAAACAAAAAATATCCCTTCAATTCCTTAAAATTATAAAAAATATATTTATCCAAAACATGACAGTTATGACTGTCATTATTAATGTCATTTTAGACAAGTAAACTATCAGATATCACACTAGTGTGTTATAATCCATAACTCACTAGTGAGTTATGGATTATAACTCACGTTCGTATTAAAAGTGGTATTCTATTTATTTATTACTATTACAAGCAGAATTCACATTGATATTGAAATTAAAGGAAAACGCTAACGGTTTATTCGAATTTGAAGTCATTGTAAAATTCGTTGGTTCATTGGAACCAGACGCTCCCATATCGGTACAGCTGCTGATAGTGCTGGAAGACGCAGACGCATTAGAACCTTTTATTTTTTCTGCAATTTGTATTTTGTTATGCACCGATTCTTCTAGGTATCCTTCTGCTACCGTCGAGGACTTCCATCCTCCGTGACGCTTCAAAGTACTTTAGTCTACTTAGTCATGTTAGCCCCTGCATTGGCCAAAAGAGTCGCCGAAGACTTTCTTAGGCAGTGACCGGTGTAGAGCGCTGGTTCCTCCAATTTAAAAAAAACATTGCAATTCTTGAAGGAATCTTAGACAACGAATTTATTCCCACACACTGGCTGGTACACCTCCCTTTTTTTTTAAACCAAAAAGGCGCTAGAACTAGTATTCTTTTGTCTCAAAGACATTAATTTTTTAATTGATCGGGATGAAATCATGGTGAAACTTCTCAATTTCTTGGTTTTAGTGTCTGGCAAAACTACGTGAAAATTTTCCCTTTGTCTTGAATATTTTCTTTTTTTAAATTGACCAATACATCGCATCTACAAGCACCGCTAATCCCCATTATCAAAGCCACTTTCATCAACCTATAGGTACTCGTTGTCGGGAGCTTCGTTCAAAAACTTCTCTATTTCAGGTCGTTCTAATGTCTTGGATTTCTTTGTATCCCTGTGATTTGCTTTTCAAAAAGCTCGTTAGTTTGCCATATTTTGAAAAGTCGATTTTTTTATAAAGGTGAATAGTCGAGTGAAGCATCGAGTATATAGCGACGATGGGGCTAATTTTTTTTGCAAATGTAAAAAATAAGCCAATAGAACATTTTCATCGATACCTTTTATCTCCGTGAATTCATCCAAGACTCAAACATTTTGAAGTCCTTGTCGTAAGAATCTCGTAACTTTTCTGGCAAAATCTGCATCGCTTCCGTAAGGAAATACTCAAGAACGTAATTTTCATCGGTTTCCTTTATTTTCTATACGATTTTTCTTCAAAAAAGCTTTTCTGCAGGGAAAACTGACAAGTCTCAAAATTTATTTAAAGATTTGCTAACAATGTATCATGCCCGTGGCAACCAAACAAACAACCTACCAAAATGTAAAAAAGTCACTGTCGATACATACATTTAATATTAATTTGCAATTTTTTTTGTTTTTTTTTCTCAATATAAAATCTTGCAGCATTAAAAAAAAATAAAACCCGTAAATAATCCTTTTACAATTAAAATGTGTACCTGAAACGGACTTAATGAATAAGTAGGACCACACGCAAGACCAAGGCGACACACAAATAAACATATATCCAATCCAATCAAATTGCTAATTTAAAATGGAAATTGCATTGCATCTCTCGCACACAGCCATTATCTTATCTTTCGTGTACGGTATTGAACCGAGCAGCGACGCCTCGCGCAGATTCTGCCGATATCAAAGATAAGAAAATAATAAAATCCCGCGATAAAATCAATTAAATTAATAAACGCGAAAAGACGTTCGCCGTAAAAACAGTCGAGATCGTAAACGCTAAATAAAAACGGCACGAGATGTAGGGTTAAGTAGGGTAAGACGACGCACACACAAATAAATCCACTTTTATAAATCTTCAATTAAAAAAAGAATTGAATTTCGTACCACTTTAAAAAAATGCGCCTTAGCCTCCTCTATAAGCACAATTTTTTAACTCGATAATAGGTTACGCCAAACTTGCCATTTTACCCGCCTTCACCCTACACAAGGCGCGATATTTTCTCATATTATAATAAAAATATTTACGAACCATTTCCTGAAGTTTATCGTCTTAAAACGGTACTTACCTGAAAATAAAAAATACATGTCAGTAAATAAGATATACATTGATAAATAAATTACATTTTTATCATAAGGTAATGTCTTACTTAATATCTTGAAGGGTAGTAAAAAAGTAATTTGCATATTATTTATTAAAGAAAATTTATACTGAAATATTATTGCCAAGGATATATACATATATTTAACAACGCAATAAAGTTGTAATATTAATTGCTTGATTTTAATTAATCCCTTAATTAATAAATGTACCTACTTATTTATAGTATTATCCTACTGTTTAATGACTTACATTTATGGTTGAGACATCTGAATAAATATTAATCGTAATTAGCTATTGACCTTTTGAGGATTAAAACAAATTGGGATGGCTATAAAAGGATTATTAAATTTTAACAAGAACAAAAATCTTTTTATCATCTTTCTTTTAAAGCAAATATTACCTTTAGGCAAAGAGTAAGAATTAGAAAAATATAAGACCGAACTGAAAGATTAGGCAAGATACGTTGGTACAGGTACGGGTTAGGTTTCAAACAAAAAGATCTGTGTCATCAAATTTTGAATGGGATGATATTTGAGTCCTTTGTTGGAATGTTTATGATTTAAGTATACGGGGAAGTAATATTTTAGATGTGAATCATTTTTAAGAGAAATTTATTTCAGGTAACCATAACATTATAATACTTGAATAAATAGCTAATCTAGGTAAATCTCACGAAATGTCCCCCGATGGTGTTACCCCATAGTTAGGGAGCTGGTGGCAATTTCGGTATATGATTTGCTCGTCGTTAAGAATGATATGTTATAGAGTTTTGATGCTTGTGAACTGAGTAAATAGGGTGGCAGGCTCAGGTATCGCTGCTTTTTTTTTTAAGTAATTTTTAAAATTGTAAAAAATAAAACCTAACCTAAGTCATTTGCTCGTGTCTGGCATTTAGGTTTTATATTATATTGACCATATTGATACTAAAATAACATTTGCCAGACGTCTAGGACGCCGCGTTTTTTTTTTTAATAATTTTAAATATGTAAAAAACAAATGCTCTATTAAGTGATTTGCTCGTCTTTATCTTATTTTTTTAATTGTTCATTTGTGTCCCCTAAATAAAAAAATAATAATGCCAGACATGTATGTCTCTGCTTTTTGCAGCAAATAATTTTTAAAATTGTAAAAAATAATACCTACTCTCTAAAAATGAATTAGTCAAAAATTACTAATTTAATAGTTAATAGTGGCTGCTTTTTTACTTGTACCATGGTTAACCATGGAATACCATGGTATCCTAAAATTAAATAGTCAATTCTTATGTAAAATTGTCCCCTGAATACAAAAATAAAAGTTAAAAAAGTAGAACAGTTTTTGAGATAAAGTAAATTTTCTATTTAATATGGAATTGACTATATCTTATAAACTGCTTCACTTTCATAATTTTTGACGGTATTTTCGGATTCAGGGGACAATTTTACTTAAGAACTGGCAGTTAAGTTTTGGGATACCATGGTATTCCATGGTTAACCATGGTACAAGTGAAAAAGCAGCCACTATTAACTATTAAATTAGTAATTTTTGACTAATTCATTTTTAGAGAGTAGCCTAAGTCATTTTCCTCGTGTCTGCCATTTAGGTTTTATGTTAAATTGGCTATATAGATACTAAAAAAACATTTTGAGAAGTATAGGAAAAAACTTGCAAAGTCAAAAAACTTAAATTTTTAGAAGAGCAATTTTAAACTTAAATAATGTGTAATCTCTGGGTCCTTTTAAAAAACCAACTGCTTTTAGGAACTCTATTAAAACAACATTATGGTAAACAGTAATGTTAAGTGTCAAAATAAATAATACCATTATCTTTGCTTTTTTACCTACTATACCAAAAAATATCCAAAATATTCCCTGTAGTAAATTTGTAAAAAACAAATGATCTATTAAATGATATGTCTTATTTTTTAATTGTTAATTTTTGTCACCCAAATAAGATAAAAATAATGCCAGACGTGTAGGTATGTATGCTTTTTGCAGAAAAATATTTTAAATTGCTCATGTTTGTCCCCTTAAATTGACATATAGATACCAAAAAACATTTGCCAGACGTCTAGGACACTGCGTTTTTCTTTAATAATTTATGATTTGTAAAAAACAAATGCTCGTATTTTTCTTATTTTTTTTATTTATTTATTTTTGTACCCTAAACCCTATGACTCTATAATTTAAGATGTGAATATCAAGTAAAAAAATAGGCCAGTAATTAGGGATTTAAAAATTAAAAAGTACGATAGTTTTTAAATTTTGAGACAATATTTGAGAAGGGATAAAAGTCTAGTTTTGCACCCTATTCGACCCCCCGGAAAATTTAAAGAAAAAAGAAGAATTATGCCAATTTAAAAAATATGTTTATAATAATTATTGTAATTAATTATACACTTTTTATCAAGTTTGGACCCTGCCACGATTAGCAAAACATAGCAAGTAATTGGTTCCTTTATTTTAATATATTTTGTTAAAAAATGTCGCAAAAGTTTTGCAATTAATTGTTTATAGGACAAAAAAGGGTCAAGTTGTATAATTTTTTTCAGAACGGAAGATTTTTTCACAATTATTTTGTGTTATGTTAATAAACAAACTTGATATAAAATGTCTAATAATTATTATTACTAAAATACTCTATAAAGTTTGCATACATTTTTTCAAGTTTGCGTATTTTCTTTTAAGCAATAATAATTTTTATCTCCACGCGGTCTATAATTTAAACTTTATTGTTGTCAACATTCGATAAAGAAATACCTTGTTATGGCCTAGGCCGATAAAAATTTTTATGAGGCAAGTAATTAGTTCGATTTTTTCTCGCTAGGGGTATTGTTTTGACAAATTAATCCTTTTCTAAGAAATTAACGGACTAAACTGGTTTAATTTATTTAAAATAAGCACTAATTTGTTTGTTTTACTGTTATAACATTATAATGTTTAATATTTTTCATTAAATTATTGTAAAATTAAATATGAATAATAAAACAAAAAGTGTGGTTAGGACATTGCAATTTGACGTTTCTGTGAATTTCACAGTTGTTTTCTTTTTCTACGATTTAAATTATCTTCAAATTTTAATTTGCTTTAAGTTTTCAGTGAAATTAAATGTTAAATACAGCGTAAACATTCCAAACTACCTATTTTTTTAATAAAAATGCAAATAAATTGAAATTAGATACCTATTTATTAAACAATTAATTGAATTCAATGTAATAGCAAGAGGGTAAGTAAACCATTTTCTTACAAAAATCCATTTCTACTTAAATCATGTAGCTAGGTATTGTCAAACTATTACTGCTTCTAAAAGGAAAAATAATTATTGTACATTTAATGTAATCTTTAGCTAATAAATAAATGAGGTTCTAAAAAAGTGAGGTTAGGCCGCTTTCATGTTAAATTAAATTGACCTATATAAAGTGCTTTGAAGATAAAATGTTGTATGCCATTCGGCCAAGAAGTGTCTTTTTGTGCTTCGCTCAATTGTAGGCCTCCGCTACGCGTCGGCCTTCAAACTTTGAGCTTAGCACAAAAAGCCTTACTTCTTAACCTAATGACATAAATAACTATTACTAAATTAACAATAATTTGGTCAACGGAAAAGGCTGCAAAACCGGATTTATCATTCTTATATCTTCTCCAATGTTATCTTAAATTTTGAAAACTTTCGCACTTTATTAGACCTTTTAACAATTAATTTTTTTAATTTCAATTAACATAATATAAAAATAACATGTTTGTACGGGGGTTACCAAACTTGGGAGGTTAAAAGATCATATGACCCCGTGGCCTCATTTCAAATTTCAAGGTTATATTTTAAAAAATGTCTGTATTTAATTGCCCATAAAAGGTAAAAAAATAAATTAATAATAAGTAATAAAAAAAATATGTTTGACCTCTGACCCCATACGGAAGTGTAACTGAGGGTCACCAAACTTGGGGAATCGAAAGATTACATATATATGTAATCATATGATTTTATGACCTTACAAATTTTAACGTTATAAGTAAAAAAAACCGCCTTCTCAAAATACCTACCCTAACCTAAAAGCGTTCTGGCTATACAAAATCAGCAATACTCATGTCTGGCATAGTTATATTCACAGTTCTGACATACAACAGAATAATTTAACCAAGAGCCAGACACGAGCAAATAACTTAATATTAATTTTTTTTTTACAATTTTGAAAATTCTTTGTTCATTATCGCAGTAAACATTAAATGGCAGACTTTTATTTTTTGCTTTTTTATGACCGAATTAACATTTTGTATAAATTTTATTGACGAGCAAATCATTTAAATTTTTATATATCATAATTATAAAAAAATAAATTAAATACTCATTAATGCAGAGACATACACGTCTGGCGATGATATTTATCTGAAAGTCTTGTTAGGGACTTCAAGAAAAAAAAAATGCCAGACGCGAGCAAATGACTTAAGGAAATTTTTTTTTTTTACATATTTAATTACCTACTAATTAATAATGCAGCAATAATGGTATGGCAGAAGTTGTCATTAGTGACTTTTATAATCCAAACTTCATTATTTTCAACTTCTGCCACGCGAGCAAATGACTTAAAAATTTCTGCCACCAGCTCCCTAACTACCATGATATTTAATAAAACTAAATGAGTTTGACCTACACTTTTATTGTGTTTTGATATTTCATAATTAAGTAGATATTACAGCTCAGGTTCCAGATTTTTAACCGCAATTAAATACAATGTTTTTAAAGTCTAAAACCTATCCTCCGTGACAGTTACTCTTACAAGGTTAAACTATATGTTTTCAAATATCTGAGGTAGTAAAAGCATAGGTACTAAAAATATCAGTTCACTAAGTAAATTTTTATAACCATTTATGTAGGTGTTACAAAATTTGATTCTATCATCCGTGAATCTGTTTTTGCTTTAAATTTTATGCAACCAATGGCGCTTTAATCATTTTAAATAAGCAAAAACCTCTGTTTACGACATTATAGATGCATGTGATTTTTGAAGGTCAGTTAGAATTTATATGCAGATGAGAGTGTTGCTGTTTTATAATTCAAAAGTTTAAGTTCATTAATTTGCTATTTAAAAACCTATCCACCGTGAAGTGTAATATCTCAGTAAGTAGATTTTTTTTAAATATTATATGTATGTAGAATTGTATTTTTAAAAAATATTAAGGTGTCAAAAGATACAATAACTTATTTTAAATATAGAAAGGGATGTTTAAAAAACATACGAAATCCTAACCTCCGTGAAGCTTTAAAATTCAAAATGTATGATTTCTTAAAATTCTTGCATTAGTGCAGAACCACTTATGTTATGTTATTACTAGACCTGGTGGCTTCCCAAAAACCCCATTCTAGACTAACAGTGAAACAACCAAAAATAAAAAATAATCATTTTTACTTGGGGGACATCTCAATATATTTACCCATTTATGAATGATACATATATGCATCAAGGGCATTATGAAAAAAAAATATCAAGACAATTACAAAATTTCAGCCAAATCGATTGAAATTTTAAAATGACTAATCTATTTTGGCTTGCTAAACTTAAAAATCACAATTATTCCTATAGCATTTTTATTTTTATTTTTTTTTCATTTGTTTTTCGAATTTGTACATCAGTTAATGCAACATTCAACGAAATTTGAAAAAAATATATTAATAAACACTAAAGTTATGACAGTATAAAAATATTTGCTAATTTTAACCAAATAATAACCAGATCTTATGTTGGTATTTGTTCCGCTTGATCCGGTCGACAAATACCAATAATATAAATAATCTCGTAGTTTTTAAATTTGTCATTATCAGCTAAGGACGATTGCAGATACTTAGCAATTGAAACGTTGTAAATTAATCAAAAAAAGACAATGGAAGTCCAAAAATATGTTTCTAATCAAAACACCACATTGTCTACCACCTTCAAACAAACGCTGAAGTCAGTTGAACTTGTTGATGCGTATTGTCAGTGGGAAATGTTTTGATTGACTGCCTGAAATCACGTGTTCTTTTTCAATGAAATAATTTGTTAGACATTAACAAAATAATCTGTAACCTTTGATTTTAATAAAATGCTTACAAAATTACCTTTACAAAACTTTCGGTAAAATATTTTCTTTTGTTAAAATACACTAACAAGCAAAATAATCGATCCACACAAATTTTCGATGAATTTCAATCGCAAATAACTTTTTTATTTGATGTCGGATTTAAACGAATATTAAAGAATATATTCTATTATATATATATATATATATATATTGTGGATAAATTAATGGGCAATCTCTCACGTTTTAAAAAGTTACTAAAAAAATAGACGTACGTTTATAATATACACTGTATATTATACAGGTTTAAGCAAAAAGATGTTTTTTACCATAAGTTTAAGATACTCTGTAGAGTGGCAAAACCGTATATTCTGTGGGTAAAAGGCATAAGGGGATAAGTTAAAAAAAGCAATTTTTCAGTAAAGTCTTAAACGTATTCGCATTAATTCAGGAAATATATTTATGGTTAGCCGGTATACCCTTTTGTTAGCACATGTCATATGCTAACAAAAGCGTATACCCGCTAAACATAAATATATTTCCTGAATTAATGCGAACACGTTAAAGTCTCTATTGAAAAATTGCTTTTTTTGACTTATCCCCTTATGCCTTTTACCCACAGTATTGTTCTAAATTTTATTTATCACGTCTATTCTTGATAGTTTTGTTTTTGGTTCACCTCGATATATTTATTTTTGTGGAAAATATGGATTTAAAAAAAAACATTGCAATTTCCAATATTTTTCTGTATGAAGAACTAAGGTTGCTATGGTCCATCCATAGGCTATGGAGAATGACAGTGACAGTTTTGTTGAATCATCCCATACTCGGACATGTCATACACGGCTTTCAAAAGCTATCAAATTGTTTTTTGCAAATTAATGTTTAAAGTTTGAGGTCTTCTTACTTAAAAAAATGGATATGTCTCCGACTGATGTTGCCAGAGCCATTAATTTAATCCAGGATGGACGGTCACAGTATTACGTGGCAAGTGTTTTAAACGTCACAAGAAGTAAAGTACAAAGGGCAAAATCAGTCGGAGACATTTTTAAAAGTAAGAAGACACCTTAAAATTAACACATTAATTTACAAAAAACAATTTGATACCTTTTGAAAGCTGTATATGACAAGTATAGGATCATTCAACAAAACTGTCACTGTCATCCTCCATAGGCTATGGATGGACCATAGCAACCTTAGTTCTTCATACAGAAAAATATTGGAAATTGCAATGTTTTTTTAAAAAAATTCATATTTTCCACAAAAATAAATATATCAAGGTGAACCAAAAACAAAACTGTTAAGAATAGATGTGACTTGATAAATAAAACTTAATTTAGAACAATATACGGTTTTGCCACTCTACAGAGTGTCTTAAACTTATGGTAAAAAACATATTTTTGTTTAAACCTGTATATTATAAACGTACGTGTATTTTTTAGTAATTTTTAAAATGTGAGCGATTCTCCATTAATGTATCTACAATATTCTTTAATATTTGTTTAAATCCGAAATCAAACAAAAAAGTTATTTGCGATTGAAATTCATCGAAAATTTGTGTGGATCGATTATTTTGCCTGTGAGTGTAGTTAAAAACTACAAACTCTGATTTTTTTAACATTGTAACAAAATTTAACTTTTTGTTTATTTTTTTCTTATAAATAATATGCTATTTAAGCACAATTTAAAAAAACTAATACTGCAGTATAACCGTAGTTAAAAGTTTTTAACGAAACGATAAAACCTCAACTGAATTTGAATACATTCTAAAACAACATTACCGAAGGCGCCATCCGCTCTACCAACTTTCCGAAAACATAATAACCACTGTCCACGGCAAGCTTGATATTTGCGCCTGGCCTTAGGCGAGAGAAATCACAGGACCGATATTGGAAACATACGAGCATAGTTCGGGTTCCCAGGCGACGGCCCACAGCCAACGCGCTATCTAAATAAACTTTTGATTGAGTTAGTTGTATGTACTACTGCTGTAGAGTACGACAGAACCAATATATTTGCGCGAACACGTCAAGTGACAAGCGATTGCGATTCGACATTGTTTATTTAGGTTTGTTTGGCCATCGATCCCTTATTGTTTTCGTGATTCGCCAAAAATTAACCGAACCGCAAATACGTCAATGTGGAAGTTTACCAAATCATGGATATAGTGTTAAAAATTGTCAAAAATTAAATTATGCTCTCTTAAAATGAATTAGTCAAAAATAACTAATTATAGGTCATATTTGACTAATTGTCATGGCGAAAAAGCAGTCACTAATAATTAGTCAAATTCTACTGAATGAAATAGTCAAATTAGTAGATTTAAATTTAAAAAAAGTTTTGACCCAGCCGGGGATTGAACTCAGGTCTGTCACTTGTCAAGCTTGTCAAGCTGTTGTCATAACCCATTCGGCTATCAGCCGCTCTTATAAAAATCAATTTTATTTGTCAATAAATATTGTTAATAATATTTTAAAGTTGAAAATATTCTCTCTTAAAATGAATTAGTCAAAAATAACTAATTATAAGTCATATTTGACTAATTGTCATAGTGAAAAAGCAGTCACTAATAATTAGTCAAATTCCACTGAATGAAATAGTCAAATTAGTTAATTTAAATTTAAAAAAAGTTTTGACCCAGCCTGGGATTGAACTCAGGTCTGTCACTTGACAAGTTTGTCAAGCTAACCTCTTTCAAATCAAATCAAATCAAATCAAATCAAAAATATTTATTAATGTTCTTGTATAAAATATAAATTGTAAAAATAATTTCAGGTATAAAATAAGTTTGTCAAGCTAACCTCTTAACGCATTCGGCTGTCAGCCGCTCTTATAAAAATTAATTTTATTTGTCAATAAATATTGTTCATAATATTTTAAAGTTTAATATATTATTTGTGTTGCTATTTTGAGCTAAACTTTTTGCATCTTTATTTGTTTTATGGGTCATTTAACCATGGAGAGGTATATGCATTTAATTCAAATAATACTTTGTTGTTGGCCGTAAACGATTAAAGAAATTAGTTACTTTTAACTGTCAGAAATAGTCAAATATGGTGACTAATCTTAAATTAGTCAAACTTTAACTATTTACATAGTAAAAAATAACTATTTAAAAGTGAAAACGACTATTTTATTAGTAAAAAATGCTGGTACTAATTCAAATAGTAGAATTTTGACTATTTCATTTTTAGAGAGTTATTTGTGTTGCTGTTTTGACCTAAACTTTTTGCATCTTTGTATGAATTAAATTTAAATAATACTTTGTTGTTGGCCGCAAACGATTAAAGAAATTAGTTACTTTTATCTCTCAGAAATAGTCAAAGATCGTGAATAATGTTAAATTAGTCAAACTTAAACTATTTACGTAGTAAAAAAAGTATTTAAAAGTAAAAACGACTATTTTATTAGTAAAAAATGCTGGTACTAATTTGTTTCCTAGTGGTCGCACGCCGAGTAGAATTTTGACTATTTCATTTTTAGAGAGCTATGAAAAAATAGAACGTTATTTTATAAGGAGCCAAGTGTAAATGTTACCATATGTAGAAACATAAAAAAACTTCAAAATATTTAAATTTGTGGCCTTTGGTTTGCTGGTGAATTTTTTGTATCTTCTTTAGGGTTTATTGATTTTTTACTAAAACTTACTTCTTGCAGCATTATTGTATATAATATGTCAGACGAAAATATGCCTTTTTGCACCTAAAAGATTTTTTTTAAACATAAAATCCATATCTATTGATAATTATATTATATATGTTATATATTATAATAAAAACAATAAATAAAATTTTGCTAAAAATTGGGCTTTTATTTAATTAATTTAAAAGCACTTTTGAGCGGCAGTAAAACTACTTTTACTGCTTTTGGAAATCAAATACTTTTCATCTAAAAGTAGCAAAAAAAACGTAAACCTAAAACTCACCTTGTATAGTAGCCATAGAACTAATGTCATAAGACGTCATTTTGTCGCACGCGGACAAAATAAATTGTCCGCGTGCGAAAAAAGGTCTTATGACATGAGTTCTTTATGCTATTTTATCTATTTTGTAAAAATTCTATAAAAAAATTAATTTTATACCCTATTTGACAGTTAATGTCAAAATCGATTCGCCATGCCGTCCTTAATTTACTTATTTACAAAAGCGGCTGTTAATTTAAAGAAGAAAAAAAGGATTTTCTTTAGTGTTAAACAAAATTTATTGCCAGAAAAGTCTCGTAAGTACTAGAAAAATTATGAAAATTTTATAACCAATAGGCAAAATATTATGCTGTTTAAAGTATAGCCAACCTATAAAATCAAAATTTTGGGTGGGATAATGCCTCTGTCACAATAGTGTTGATGTTAATGTTAATGTTAATGGTAATGTTAATGGTAATGGTCATGTAAATTGAGTAGTGTTCACAATAATGTTAGCGGTATGTTAATGTTTTAAATTTAGCGGGCAGTAAAACAAGGATTGCCAACCATGCATTGTGAAATGTCTTAAAAATGTTAACCTAAATAAATGTGTATTGTTGCACTAGTTCCAAAAGTAGTAGCACATCAATCATTTTAATAAAATTTACAACAAACTGTTTGAAAACAATAATAAACACAGCATCCATAAAACAAACAAAGCCAAAGTAACCTACAAACATTCAACGTCACTTTTGTGCGCTTGGCGCATGCGTGCGCTCATTGCTCCCATTGGTAGATGGTACCGGAGATGTTAATGTAAATGGTAAAACGCAAACATTTTTTGGACAACCATAACATCACCATCACCATTACCATCATTGTGAACGGATACACGTATTTTTCTATGCTTTGGATATTAACATTAACATTACCATTACCATTAACATTAACATCAACACTATTGTGACAGAAGTATAAAGTATCTCATTACAGCCCCGAAAGCGGTGTTATAATGAAGTCATTATAAACGCAAAATAGATAAATTAGTTTTTTATGCAAACAGGGGTACCTATAAAGGGTGTTTCACGTTCGTGGTCCATTAAAAGTTGAAGAAAGGCAAAAGATATCGATTTGAAATTTTTAAAGCACTTATATATTGGATTATTAAAATCATTTATATTGAACCTAAATTTAATAACTTTAGAGATATTTAACAAATTCTAAATTTTAATTATTATTTTTTATCAAGAAACCTGTGACAGGTGACTTGACAGTATATATGGTTACAGCGTAATCTTATTGTTCAAAATTAAATGACGTCAATTTTTAGGTTGTTTTTCCTTTTACTAGAAATGTGAAACACCCTGTATAGCTGATGTCATTAAAATCCAGTAATAAATAAGTTTTTTAAGCAAACAGGGGTACCTATATATTGGGGGAAAGTTTAATTTTATGGTTTTGAATATTCCTAATTAATATTATCATTTTTACGACCCCAAAAATGCACATAAAATGTTTGTTAATAAACATTGCCTTTTTCTGATAAGCACAATAATAAACTTTATTATGCTGCATAATGTCTATAAAGTTGTTTTTTTTAATGAAAGTAATTTTTTGCTTTCCACCTAACACTTGTACAAAACACATAAAATCTATGTAGAAAAAAATTAATTTTGTCTCAACTATTCCGGCTTTTCTATGCGCAACACTGGATGCAGTTTATTAGAGTGGCACATCGCAAACATGATACATTTACCGAAAGTTCAAAGGAAAAATGTAATATCCTGCTGGATTTCAAATAACGCGACCATTCAATTCAATTTCTTTTTATTCCCCCAACGCGCGTTCTTTTGTTTTTCTCTGTTGGTATTGCTGTTCCGAACCGCCATGTCCGTGTAGTATTACTTAAAAATAAACTGCAATAATATACGCTCTCTCGGACGCAACATGTGTTCTGTAAAAGTTCTTCAAAATTGAAAAAATCCTTATTTGGAGGCACAGTATTAAAATAATAATGCACATGATTTTAGGTCAGGTTTAAGACAGTTTCTGGACAGGTCTAATACAGGTTGCCTTATTTTACATATATATAGTTTTATTGATAGTTTTACTGCCTAGCCATTTGTGAGTGTTTTGCAAGGCTAGCCGTGTAGTATTACTTAAATTTATACCAAAAATGTTATAGTTTTAAAAATCATTACAGTTGTATTTTATATTTAAAAAAATAATAATAATTACTTTATCTATTTTGCGTTCATAATGACTTCATTATAAAACCGCTTTCGGTGCTGTAATGAGATACTATATCCCACCCAAAATTTTGATTTTATAAGTTGGCTATACTTTAAACAGATTATAATATTTTTATGATTTTTCTAGTACTTTCGAGACTTTTCTGGCAATAAATTTTGTTTAACACCAAAAAAATCCTTTTTTTCTTCTTTAACATTAACAGCCGCTTATTGTAAATAAGTAATTAAGGACGGCATGGCGAATCGATTTTGACATTAACTGTCAAACCAATGACTGTGATACCAAATATCTAAAGTAAAATTCGACCAAATTAAATATAAGGTATAATAGTATAATATACTAAGTATATTATGTATCAAGTTTGAATCAATTGAATTAATGAGTGTATAAAAAAGTTTATAAACGAGGTGCATACTATAAACGAGGTGCATACTATACTTTTTCTACGACAAATACTTATTATTATCTTAAAATGATTTAAATCAACAATTTGTATAGAGCGCCATCTATGAAACAATAGGGGAATCTGTGTGTCACCGTCAAATGTCAAATTTTTACATTTTATAAACACAATTATAAAGGTTATAAATCGAAATGTATTTCTTGAAAATTGACAGTTTTTCACAGTGAAAGTAAAGAAAATGTTTTATGGGCACTTTACAGTGAAGTCCGTGCCCGAATTTAAGTTATAGTTTACTGCCGGCGAAATTAAAAGCTCAGTACAATGTTCATATAAACTTTTTGGCGTTGAGAAACTATTTAATACTTTTGTATTTTTGTATTGAGATTCCATGAAATGGAATTTTAGTTAAAAAAAAATCATTATTTTTAGGAATATTTTGCACAATATCATCAATGCTCCAAATAAAGTATTCGTTAAATTTACCTGGTATTAATTTTGGATCATTTATTTCAACACCGCCCTCGGTGGTGTAGTAGTTAGCACTGCGGACTACAAGCCGAGAGGTCGTGGGTTCGAATCCCACCAGGGGTATGGTTGTTTATTTGTGTTTGTCATTGTGTATTTCTGTAATTGGGCCTGGTGCCTGTTGAAAGCACATTAAAATAATAATAATAATAATAATAATAATAACATTTCCAAACTCTATACTGGAGGGTGCATTATTTGAATTCTTTATTAAATTTTCCAGAACTCTCTACTATTATTTTGTTTTCATCTAGTGGGTACTAAAGTAAAATATTCTTCCTTATTTTTTTAAATTAAACTTGTTACATTATTTCTTATATTTTTATATTCATTCCAATCTTCCTCCTTTTCAGTTATCACGGCTTTTTTATGTTTCTTTTATTAATTTAGTTACGTTTCCATTAATCCATGTTTTATTTTTTATTGGAAACATTATATTTAAAGTACCTACTTTAATTTAAACACAATTGCAAAAAAATTTAAAATCCACAATTTTCTGAGATGTCTCTCGATTTCTCATTAAACGAACTCTTGTTTCCAATTCTCGCGATCACAAATTAAAACCAATAGACGATCCATCATGGTGACACTTAAATTAGTCGATCATTTAATCGCACCTAGCCATGGTTTCCACAGCGACAGCCAGTGACGTTTATTTATTCATTATTTTCGAGTTGGCCACGTTTTGTTGCTTCTATCGCGTTTCGACATCGGTTCTTCTTCTCACGATTCCAAACACACTTTTGATGGATGAAAGTCTTTTGCTGGCAAGCTTGCTGGGTTCATCTAAATGGAAATTTTTAACTTTACCTACGTCTTAATGTTTGAATGATTTGGTTATCAAACTAGACGTGAAACTTAAGGTATAGTCCGGGTATTTTATAAATCTGAAGGTAAATTATATTTTTTCTTGTTACACTATTTTGTGGTTTGTTAATTTTATTTTGTAAAGGTAATATGAAATTTTGTAAGCATTTTGTTAATTTCGAAGGTTACAGATGTTTCACAAATTATTTCGTTAAAAAAGTACATGTGATTTTAGGCAGTCAATCAAAACATTTCCCACTGACATATAATTTGTTAGAAACAGTAAGATTTTATATTTAACTATTTGCACAATATTGTCAAAAAAAGAGTTGAAATCTCTTGTTAAAAAATATTTCAAAAATAAATGTTTTGTACAATTCTTTTAAAAATTCGTATAAATATAGTATAACTTTAAAGTTAGAATATAAATTTTACAATATTGGACAATGTGTTCGGGTGTGAAGCATCACACCACCTAAGATAACCAACGAAATGATTTCTTGCTTGAAATAAGACCGGCCGGTCGCTCAACTGCAATCTGCTTCATCAGTTTGCAGTATTAGTAAGTGTTAGAAAGTGTATCATTGTGAGGTTAGTTCCACATATCTGGTAAGTAATTATTAAAATATTATTTTTCCGAATAGGTAGGTAGGTATTTGCAAAATTGTTTAGGGACTGGGATAAATCAATAATTATGACCTGGTGATCAAATGAGGATAAAAAGTGTTTCTACTTTCTAAAAATGAATTTGTCAAAAATTACTAATTTAATAGTTAATAGTGGCTGCTTTTTCACTTGTACCATGGTTAACCATGTAATACCATGGTATCCCAAAATTAAATAGCCAATTCTTATGTAAAATTGTCCCCTGAATCCGAAAATACCGTCAAAAGTTAAAAAAAGTAGAACAGTTTTTGAGATATAGTCAATTTTCTATTTAATATGGAATTGACTATATCTCATAAACTGCTTCACTTTCATAATTTTTGACGGTATTTTCGGATTCAGGGGACAATTTTACATAAGAACTGGCAGTTAAGTTTTGGGATACCGTGGTATTCCATGGTTAACCATGGTACAAGTGAAAAAGCAGCCACTATTAACTATCAAATTAGTAATTTTTGACTAATTTATTTTTAGAGAGTATGTTCCTACTGTGCTACATTATTGATCACCTTACTATTTACTTAGTTTGTAATTTATGTTTATTTTATGTTTTCAGTTTATATTAACTTAATTCTATCCTAAAATTTTTGTGTTGGTCGCTGAATACATATTTAATCTATCGATATTTGTACTTTTATAAGTATAGACGCACTTCATGTGGAATTGTATCTCAATAATATTAGAATTTTATTTTTCAGTTTGTAGTTTATGTTTTGTTAGGTTTATTTTATGTTGTCAGTGTCAGTTCATATTAAGTTTAGGTATTCTATTTTCCATATTTTTTGTATAAGTCGGTGAATACATAGGAATCTAAATTAATGATTTAGTTTCATTTTTCTTTTTACCACCCTCGCATCTCAAAAGTTATTAAATTTTTTTAACAAATTGGAGAAATTATTATTAAACAATGTTGTGTTATTATGTGCCACAATTTGTGCAATTTCCTGTCACCTGGATTACCATAAAATCTGGTTAATATTTGGTTAAAATTAACAAATATTTTTTACTGTATATGTACAATCTGTATAACTGTATTACGACCTTATCCTGGTTAATAGGCTTTTAAATTCATAGACATATGACAGTTTAAATTCTTGTAAAATTTCTTTGCTGGGCAATTTGCTGTTGTTTTTTCTTCTTTTTAACCCATACCTTGGATAATATTTCGTGCAAATAACTATCACGTCGGTTAAACCAGACACTAACAAGGTGTAAAATACACGTTACGAACTGAAATTACCATCTATGATTATTGATAATGTATAATGTATAAGAGCGCATTTCTTTCAGCACTACCATAATTTAATCTCGAAAATAAAAATGAATCAAATCAATGTACATATCACGATACAATAATAACTATTATACGAAAATAATTGATTGGTTAATTAAATAAATGATGAAGCATCCTTAAGCCATTTATATCCCATCTTAAACGGTATTTAAATCTTCTATTTGTCTTACAAATCGCATGACGTTTCATTAATAACGCAGCCTCACCATTAATTTCTTCATTTAAATATGGTATAGATAATAGATAAAAACGTATCCCTTCCGCAGTTACACGTTCCACTTAAACGTTATTCAAATTGGACCGATCAATCTCAATGGTGTATAATTTCCAGTAACATCCCATTAGATAATGAGCAATATGTCAATTAAACTCATCAGCAACTTTTAGGAATATGCACACTGTTATAAAAATCAGATTATGTAATGTAGGTGGGTGAATCTCACGAAATGTCCCCCGATGGTGTTACGGTAACACTGTTACCCCGTGATATTTAATAAAACTAAATGAGTTTGACCTACACTTTTATTGTGTTTTGATCTTTCATAATTAAGTAGATATTACAGCTCAGGTTCCAGATTTTTAACCGCAATTAATTATTTTGAACAATGTTTTAAAAGTCTAAAACCTATCCTCCGTGAATGTTACTCTTTTTAGTTTAACCTAAATGTTTTCAAATATCTGAGGTAGTAAAAGCATACTAAAAATATCAGTTCACTAAGTAAATTAAACACATCCAAAGCAATCGAATCAAATATAAAATATTAAAAATTAAATGAAATAATTTTTATAACCATTTATGCAGGTGCTACAAAAATTGAATCTGTTTTTGCTTTAAATTTTATACAACGGATGGCGCTTTAATCATTTTAAATAAGCAAAAACCTCTGTTTTCGACATTATAGATGCATGTGATTCCTGAAGGTCAGTTAGAATTTATATGCAGATGAGAGTGTTGCTGTTTTATAATTCAAAAGTTTAAGTTCATTAATTTGCTATTTAAAAACCTATCAACCCTGAAGTGTACTATCTCAGTAAGTAGATTTTTTATAAATATTTCATGTATGTACAATTGTATTTTTTAAAAATATCAAAATGTTAAAAAAACATACGAAATCCTAACCTCCGTGAAGCTCTAATATTCAAAATATATGATTTTTTAAAATTCTTGTATTAGTGCAGAATCACTTATGTTATATTACTGGACCTGGTGGCTTCCCAAAAACCCCATTCTAGACTAACAGTGAAACAACCAAAAATAAAAAATGATAAAAATGATAAATGATAAAATAGATATGATAATCCACTCTTTACCTCTTAAAATAAACATGGTCAATATATCCTAACCTTTAAAGTCGAGCAAAAGTTAAAAAAAGAATAAACAATATTTGTAACAATTATTGCTTAACTTAACCTGAAAAAAATGAGATTGGTCTATAGCATTGTCTTTATTTCAAATAAATGTAACAATGGTCAGGACATAGAGGGAGAATCGTGAAACACCCGAAACGCACACTTTTTGGCTTATAAAATCGTTATCTTATATGCTAACCTGTACTAATTTTACAATTTAGATAAAACAACTAAAAACGTAGAGATTAATAACACTGTGCTCGAATCGGAAACTTTTTTTTTCTAACAAAAATGGCTTCTGGGTGTTTAATGTATTTGGGGCATGCTAAATTCAGTGGTGAAATCCGTTTTTCTAAGTTAGGTCATTTTTTCGAGATATTTAAATTCAAAGATTTGACATAAGAGTACATAAAATTGCTATGGGGGGAATTCGATCAAATATCCATTAGGGTGTTTCATTTAAACCGAAATTTTTTTTTTCTTGCTGACACATGAAAATTTTGTTTTTTAGGTTAAAAAAAAATTCCCTGAAAATTTGAGCCCATAACTTTTATTCTAAGTACCTACTTCCTTTTTAATTTTGTAGTTTTTCCATATAAAAAGCATGTATTTTTAATCATTTTTACTTTAAATTTCTATATTTTGGCTGGGTTTTGAATTATAATTTTTATCACCATAATTTCCTACATAGTATTCACGGTTTTTGAAAGGCCCTGCATCAATTTTGTTTTTGATTTATTTAAGTTGATTGTAGTAGCCCCAAAAGTCGTTTTTTTCACTTTTTCTCACATATTTTTGAGAAAATAGGGCGAATGACTGGTTTTACCGAAAAATTTCAAATAAAAAAGTTGTAGGAAATTTAATTTTTGACAAAAAAGGTTTTTACGTTCATATCACTAAAGTGCTTTGTTTAAGAGATATAAGCAATTCAATAATCAAAAACAAAGAAAAAATAGGTTGTATTGAAATTTATGTAATTTGATTAAACAACTATATATTGCTTATATCTCTTAAACAAAGCACTTTGGTGATATGAACGTGAAAACCTTTTTTGTCAAAAATTAAATTTTCTACAACTTTTTTATTTAAACTTTTTTGGTAAAACCAGTCATTCGCTCGATTTTCTCAAAAATATGTGAAAAGAGTGAAAAAAACGACTTTTGGAGCTACTACAATCAACGTAAATAAATCAAAAACAAAATTGATGCAGGGCCTTTTGAAAAACCGTGAATACTATGCCGAAAATTATAGTGATAAAAATTATAATTCAAAACCCGGCCAAAATATAGAAATTTAAAGTAAAAATGATTAAAAATACATGCTTTTTATATGGAAAAACTACAAAATTAAAAAGGAAGTACTTACTTAGAATCAAAATTAAGGGCTCAAATTTTCAGGGAATTTTTTTTTCAACCTAAAAACTAAAATTTTCATGTGTCGGCAAGAAAAAAAAATTTTTCGTTTTAAATGAAACACCCCAATATCCATTTTTCTTTTAAATATACACTGTATAAGACTTTTTTATGATTTTTCGATTTTTTTTAATAAATAAAAATTTTTTCCCACCTTAAAACAGTTTTTATTTAATTATATTTTTTTAACATTTTATTTAAATACATTTAAAACAGTTTTAATGTTCAAATTGTTATTTAAGCAAAATAATAAGAAAATTAGGGGTACTGAGCAAAACTATATTTTTTAAAAATAAAATATGACATCTATATTTTATTCTATTTTTGTAAAATATGAATATACGATTAAATTGTACCAACGTTAGTTCAATAAAAGATTAACATTTAAGCGAATTGGAGCACTTAACGTCAAATGTTTAACATAAAATATTTCGAAAAAATGACCTAACTTTAAAAAATGGATTTCACCACTGAATTCAGAACACCCCAAATATGTTAAATACCCAGGTCCCATTTTTGTTAGATTTTTCAACTAGCACAGTGTAATTATTGCTAAAATGTTATTTTAAAATACATAAAAATTTAGACTTTGGTTGAACAAATGTAACACTGATTGATTAATAAAGCAACATTTCTTATCAAAATTCTTTTTATTTCAGTTTCCAATTTCCGACAAATACTTTTGCTTCTGGGTATACAAAATAAGGTCCTTTTTGAAAATTATGGTTGAATTATTGAAAATTATTTTTTTTTTAATCTACAAAATGTCTGTTATAATTAAAAACTAATTATTCAATTAGTTAACAGTTGATTGTAGACTTAACGTAAAGTTATGTGGACCTGGGTTGACATAAAATATTTTTGACTGTGTTTGTAGGTAGTAAAATGCAAAGAATGTTTCCCAAATAATTTGTTGCCAGTAACCAAAGCAAGATTTTAAATACCTACCTCCAACGAGGAGTTTAAGACTGACATGACTTAAATCGTTTAAATTGTTCACGGTTCACCCGTTTGCCACCGACCTGTCAAGATTTTATTTAATTACCGTCACAAATTAACATAATTTTCGAGTCATTAGGTTATCTCCGATCGACGAAGGCTTCTTAAAAATGTTGTTTTCTTAAAACACAACCTGCTACGAAAAACAAAGTTTGACATCTGTTGAGGTTGCTACAGACCGCGGTGTAAACTTATAAAAATACAATTTTAAAACAAGACCCTTTCTGTATGGTAATGGAGTTGCCCAAAACAGCAGAAGTTCTGTTAGCATTTGCATCTTATTAGAGTTTAGACACGTTATCTTTCTCGCATCAAACATCAAAAATCGTTTTAAAAAGTAATCAAAAACATGTTCTTTAAACCCCTTTTTGATTTCGGAGATGTTTAAAAGTCATTGCACCAGCATGCAGTTAAACTGGAAATCCGCATAAGCAAGCAATGTACATGAAACCTTCAAACAAAATGGCTTTATTAAGATTTATGTATAAATACTAAACAATGTTCATAATTTAAAGGCAAGCATAGTAAGCATGGTGGAGAGAGTAAATTGCACTTTATGTGTGCATATTTGCATCTCACATTTTATCCGTTCAAACTGAAACGTGCAGTCTAATCCTCGTCCGCATATTTCCCGGCTGGGGTTATTTGCAAAAGACCAGACTTTTGTTGCGGTTAATCCGCCCAGTTCTGCCGAGCAAAGTAGTCATTTTGTATCGACCTCTGTTTGCGACACTTGCCCCGATTTTATCAAGTTTCATGCAGAATGAAAAATCTTGCTGTGTTGTTCTAAATTTAAATACATAAAATGCGCTGTTATAAAAACAAATTTGTTAACATGAGTTTGTAGTTTGTTAATTTTATTTTGTAAAATTTTAACATAATTTTTTAATTTTGTTAATTTAAAGGTTACAGATTATTTTGTTAATGTTTAAAAAATTATTTCGTTGAAAAAGTACACGTGATTTCAGGCAGTCAATACAATACGCATCAACAAGGTCAACTGACTTCAGCGTTTACAACTTATGTTTCTGCTTAATTTATTCTAATTCGTAACGTGTTCGTAACAACTGTTCATAATATATTGCCAGAAATCTTTTATTATTTTTATTCGGATTCCTTATACCTTTTTAACGAGAGTGCGAAGTATCCAAAAAAAGATGCGATCACTGGTTTAAAACTGAAATTACACCGAAAAAATGTTTTCTAAATGTAAGAATACCTTTATTCTTAAAAAAATTCACTTGATTTAAGTATAATTTGCTTAGGCTACGAATACATTAAATTTCTTTTATATATTTTAATATATAAAAACCTATCCTTAAATTAAAAAGGTTAAAAATTACGTGTTTCTTCTAGTTTCTTTTTGTCGCACATTACACTGTTTAAAATATCTGTGGTGTAAAGAGTAATCTTAAAATGGTGTCAAAATCCAACACCGTGGTGTTAATATAACACCATGAATTATTGTTGAAAATGTTATATACAGCAAACACCAAAACGGTGTTTATCTAAAAATATTTGAGAAGTGCACCTACACAGAAAAAAAGGAATAGTTCATTTAACTATATTAATTTAGTTGACCCATAAGTATTTATTTTTGTATTTTTTTTATTTTTATCAACTATGGGAAGGTTAATAAAAACAAAGATTAGTCTGACGGTACTAAACCAGATAGTTATTTTTTTTTTAATTGGTTAAATTAACCCAGAAAACTTTAGTGAAACCAACCGGCTGTATGGTTCACTTTACTAAATATGTTGTTTTTAAAATAAGAGTTACTTCAACCTAAAGCACTCTGTTAAAACGATTAAAACAATTTGCCGGTTGCATAGTGTGTACCGATCGCGGCAAAGGCGGTGTGGATCACGTGATGTTCTTAAATCTCGCCTCTGTTGACTTACATGAAGAATATATAAGGGCAGGTAGTCCTTTGCTTTGGTGTGACACTAAAAGTTGTTCGATACTAAAGAGACCTTAAATAGGTGGAAACAGCTGTCAATACTTGAAGTATTTTAAGTTTGTGGAACGCACTAAAAACATTATCTCTAGCGAGTTGAAGGTTTCATTTTCTGGAATAAGGAACTTTTTCTTTTTTTTCCTTTTTTCTATGTAGTATGATTTAATTTGACCACAAACACATAAGGAGTTCAATTTACACCAGGTAAAATTTATTTTAATACTGTGTGAAAGTTAAATTAACACTATTTTAGTATTTGAATTTACACCGGAACAACGAACCATATTTAACACCATTTTGGTTTGTATCGATATAGACCATGTATGTTGTTAATTTGGTGTTAAAATGGTCATGAAATTTTGAACAGTGTATAATTTGGAATTTTTTCTTTCAAAATTCATCAGATTTAATGCGAAAAGAACATATTTATTTTTTCACCCATAGTATCGTTTGTCATGGAATGACCCTCCACCTCTTAAGATGAACTTATAAAGAATCTTATTGGTCGAAATTTCCGAAATCCGACGTTTTGATTGGTTCATATTAAGAGTGGATTTATCACTGAAAAAGACTAAAAATATCAAAAATCAAAGATAGCAAAACTGAACGTCATGTTGAGACAACGATCGGTCCATTTCCTATTATTTATCTAGGCTTATCAACCCCAAGCCCATTAAGACTATTGACACAGTATAACATAAATCCTTTCTGAAATTTTCTAGTGCTCTCCAGAGTGCCGGATTATTTGGAAAATAGTAATGTTTATCTAGGCCTACTGATATTAATGGAGCACTGTCAATCAGGACCGGTGCACAGGCTTATACGGTATACCGTACGCTTGTGGAAGAAGGGTTGATGCAGTGCAGCCAAAGGGTTGCGTATCTTTATTGGATCTGTTTTACAGTAAATGAGCATTTCTGGTCGTCGAGGGAGGTGATGGACAGTTTAATGGATTTAGGAGAAAAAGTAAATGGCGTGGGGGATAATCAATCTGCTGTATAAATATAAATTCTAGAAGAATGAATTTTACCCAGATGCATTGGATATTATACTAGAAAAATAGTGCGTGAAACTAGCTTACAAGACATGTTTATAAAAGGTTGGGAGAGTTGCTAATCCTGGTATAATTGATGAGAGGTATTAGCACGTTAATATCGGTATTTATCTGTATTATAAGCTTTCAATAAGTAGTATACGCTAAGTTATTAACATGTAAAGTCGTTCTGAGAAGTATTACAATTTATGTTTTTTTTAATCTTTGATTTTCTTAATTTTACATTTGTATAGGACAAGTCACAGATATACAATACACTAACTACAAGTAAATATACTCAGAAATACCTACAAATTTATCCTAAAAACTTATTCAGTTCATAAGGACATTCCTTAATTAAAAAGTATTTCAGTTTTCTTTTAAAAACATTATAATTTCCTTAATATAATTTGGCAAATTGTTAAAAATTTTGTTTAGTGTCATTAGGCCAAAGTTTGAAGCGCTTAGTTTTTGGCAAAGGTTAACTATATGGTTATCTCAGTTTATCTGAGCATCCCATATTAGTCCCAAAAATTTCACCTTTATCGATATGTTTAAATTAAGGTTATTAAGATTACTCAAGCCACTTAAACAGATAGAGAAGAATACATATTCAGTTTTTTTCAGAATTTGCACCATTTTTTAAAACTGTTGTTAACCTCATTAACATATTGTTTAGTTTCTCAGGATTCGGTGCTGATACCAGTTATAGTAATCTAAACTGCAAAAAAACGTTTTGTTAAAAAAATACGTTTTTTGAATGAGGGAACTATTTCCTAAACTTAAAGTTAATTATTTAAGATATATATATATGTATATATATATTAGGGTGCTTCATTTGAAACGAACATATTTTTTTTCCCGCTGACACATGAAAATTTTGTTCCTTGTATCGAAAAAAAAATTCCCTGAAAATTTGAGCCCTTAATTTTAATTTTCAGTGGTTCCTCTCGATCGATGTATATTTCCCATTGAAATAACATGTAAATCATGATTTTTTTAATTAAAATTAACATAGCTCCGTTTGATTTCAAGGTATTTCATTGCGATTAGTCAGAATTTGTAGTATATTAGTGACTCTTTGAAAGTGCCCACCAACATTTTTTTGTCCTTGAACCCGTCTCATCGGTCTCGGCCTCGAAACCCCAATTTTCTCAAAAATTGTTATATTTTCGTTTTTATCAACAAAACAGTTGACTTATGAAAAAAATGATCAGAAAATAATTTGTAGGAAATTAAATTTCCTACAAAAATATCCCTGTATGAATTTTCTGAGGTCCATAGTCCAAAAGGTATAAACAGTTTAATGTATTAAAATCTAAAAAAAATATGAAATTTTAATTTTTATTGTATGATTTTTCAACTTACACTTTTGTTTAACAAAGTTAACCTTATTCAACTTTAAAAAAAAAAAAAAGATCGGTAATATTGGGAAGAGATGTTAAAAAATTTTTTTCATCGCCTTATCTTCAAGAGTAGAATGTCTCATGTGAATTTCTGATATTTATTGAGTGTAAAATATTTTATTTTGTTCTTAGTATAAAAATATACCAAAATTAGATTTAGAAACAATTAAAATTAAAAAAATCATTTTTTACACCTGTAATTTCTGTTTCTATTTACGCTGTGGCTCCCGTCCCGAGGCGGGACTTAAGTTCAGTCCCGATTGACGTCATAATTTTAAGATTTGTTATGTTATAATAAAATATTAATAATAATAAATTGTACCTGTATACATGTTAAGGGCACTTTAGTTACGTCATAAAACCAAACCAACCCAAACTCAACAACACAACCCAACCGACCCCGCCCCATTGGGCCCCCCCCCCCGCCCCATTGAGCAAAAAACCCAACTAAAATGGGCAAATTTATGTTACGATAAAAATAAAACACTTTTTAACAAAGAAACAACAAATTTATAAAATAAAAAAAATAAAAAAAGTTTGACAACTTCTAGTGGGATCGAACCCGGTACCTCTCGCATGCCAAGCGACCGCAAAAAAAAAAAAAATCAAAATCAATATATTTCTAAATTAAAATAATTACAAGTCATAAAAAGGTATATAATAAAAGGCCGCAATGTGGTGATGTGGTTGGCTGTAAAGAGGCGCGTGGAAGTGTGGTTCCAACTCTTGAGCCTCCCTGCGGTGAAGATGCGTGGTACGGGTGGTAGCAGCGCAGTCTTCCGACGGTCTTTGTCCCTTGTATTAGCCCTTTTTATTAGCATGGAGCTTGTCTGGCCTTTTCTCGCAGAGCGAATGTGAGGCCAGCTTGATCCGGGTAGAAGAATAAAGTCTAGAAAAATTTACGGAAAAAAGAATGGTGATGTTAAAAAGTTAAAAGAATGATTTCGAGGGAAAAATAATTGAAAAACCCTCTTAAAAAATTTGGAAAAATACATAAAAGATAGAAAAGAATTTAGAAAAAGACCTGCAGCACCATGGTACTACGGTTGGATTTGAAGGGGATGTTAAAGTCTGGTTGGAGATGTCTCAAGGTCAAGAACCCTGAAGTCCTAAATCAACAGACATCTCCCACGTCGCGTATTGTTCTGAGGGTTAAGCTACCGCGGTGTCAGTGATGCACCGGGGGGGTCGCGAAATATCGGCAATCTGCCATAGATCAGGCCATGTTTATAGCGACCGCCCTACCATCTAAGCCATCGAGCTTGACACAAGTTATAAAATCTCGGGGAATAAAAACGGATTTACAGTGTGTGACGTCAATCGGGACTGAACTTAAGTCCCGCCTCGGGACGGGAGCCACAGCGTAAATCGAAACAGAAATTACAGGTGTAAAAAATGATTTTTTTAATTTTAATTGTTTCTAAATCTAATTTTGGTATATTTTTATACTAAGAACAAAATAAAATATTTTACACTCAATAAATATCAGAAATTCACATGAGACATTCTACTCTTGAAGATAAGGCGATGAAAAAAATTTTTTAACATCTCTTCCCAATATTACCGATCTTTTTTTTTTTTAAAAGTTGAATGAGGTTAACTTTGTTAAACAAAAGTGTAAGTTGAAAAATCATACAATAAAAATTAAAATTTCATATTTTTTTTAGATTTTAATACATTAAACTGTTTATACCTTTTGGACTATGGACCTCAGAAAATTCATACAGGGATATTTTAGTAGGAAATTTAATTTCCTACAAATTATTTTCTGATCATTTTTTTCATAAGTCAACTGTTTTGTTGATAAAAACGAAAATATAACAATTTTTGAGAAAATTGGGGTTTCATGGCCGAGACCGATGAGACGGGTTCAAGGACAAAAAAATGTTGGTGGGTTTTCAAAGAGTCACTAATATACTACAAATTCTGACTAATCGCAATGAAATACCATGAAATCAAACGGAGCTATGTTAATTTTAATTTAAAAAATCATGATTTACATGTTATTTCAATGGGAAATATACATCGATCGAGAGGAACCACTGAAAATTAAAATTAAGAGCTCAAATTTTCAGGGAATTTTTTTTTCGATACAAGGAACAAAATTTTCATGTGTCAGCGGGAAAAAAAAATGTTCGTTTCAAATGAAGCACCCTAATATATATATATATATATATATATATATAAATATATTTAACAATTTCTAAATTTTTAAATATTATTTTACATCAAGAGACCTGCGACGTAATCTGTCATTGTTCAAAATTTAATAGCGTCAATTTTTCAGGTTGTTATAAACAATTTGTTGACTAATTGAGTTTTTTGTAATCAAAATTACTGATAAAAAATAGTAGTCAGTGACTTATAAAAAAATAGATAAGCCCAACATTTTTAAAATTTAAAATAATACAAACAGTATTTGCTAATTTTAAGAAAAAGCTGTCAATGTCAAAGTCAATTAGATAAAGCACTAGCTCATTGTAGACAATAAAATATAAAATTTATTTTACAAAATATTTTAATGACAAAAAAGTGCGTAACTGTAATAATTTAATAAACCAACAATATATTTAAAATAAAAAAGTTATTATCGTTTCAAGTTGGGTTTTATTATTACTATTATTATTTATTTTTTTTTAATTTGTTAAACAATATTAAAGAGGAATCTAAACCTAATAGCAAAAAAGTTATACTCGAAAACTATTAACATTTAATAGTTAATAGTAATTTTACTCAGAATTGTATGTAAAATTTAAAAATGTTAAATAGTTCTACACAAATGTGAAATACCCTGTATAATAAATATAAATAAATATATAAATAAAAAACGGGAATTATTTTCGCGCAGGCAATTATCAATTTATCAACTTTGGATCTTTTTCCGTCATTTCCCATTGCTATCAAAACGACACTACTGTTCTATACGATAATTTATTATTTTCTTATTATCGTGCGTTGTTTTTAAAACAATTTTCAGTACCAGTTTTGCCGTAGTGTGCTTGTTTTTGTTCTGCGCGAGTATGCTGATCGAATCTCGCCATATATTCTCTCTCCACTTATCTCTACAGCTACTCAATGATGAATGAACCCCGGTTTTTCTTAGTCTCGAAGTTGGCTCCTTTGTTTTTCTAGGACTGCTAGATCTTATCCCCGCAACGAGAAGATCATCGCCTACTAGAGCAAGACCCAAGGTTGTTCATTCAAATTTGACAGTGCTGATGTTTAGTTTTGGTCAAAGAAATAACATAATATTTTACTTAACTGCCCAGCAAAACGTTAATTTTATCCAAATATTAACCAGAGTTTATGTTTACCAACTGTAATCTGTTAACAAATTGAATAAGTAGTTTGTAATTATAATAAACATTTTGTATATTTAATAACAACATCATATTTCAATAATTTAACCATCATCTATTTTTCAAACCTTTTTGTAGATTCAGTAACAAAAGTATCTATCTGTTGGAAATTGGAAACTTTGATCAGAAATATTGAGATGTTCCACAAGTGAAAATTAGTCTTTAACTCTTGAAATAAACATGGTCATTATATCTAAACACTTATTTAAAGTCGAGTAAAAGTTAAAAAAAGAATAGACAATATTTGAAACAATTATTGCTTAACTTACATAAAGATACCTTATATTTAATTCAAAAGTAAATATTGTATCGCCAAGAATTATAACATTTGTATCAAAAAATACTTATTCTTAAATTAAGCATAGTGTATATTTTTTTTATTTGAGGGTGCTTGCATCTAAAATAATATGATAGTTTTTCTTGAAATAAGAATAAGTTTACCCTTGCAAGGGTGCATGCACCTAACATTGAAATTATATCCAAATAAGTATAGGTTAGTTCTTGCCTTCGACTTCCTATATCCTTCAAATAAGTATTAATTTAGATTACAAATAAGAATATATATATATATACTTGCGGAATGGTGAGATGAACAAATATGATTAATCTTTTATATAGAATAGTTTTTCTAGGTTTCTTCACGATCAAACTTTTCAATAAATACATAATAAACAAGTAAAATCGATAAGTAGTACATCAAACTTAAATTCATAATTCCGCATCCTATACGGCACCATGGTGCCGTATAGGATGCATATCACGCGTAAAAAATCAATTTTTTATGCATAACGAGCTCCCCCATCGCATAGATTAACTTTGGATGCCGTTCAGGATGAAATTCGTTTTTCAATGCACCATGCTCTCTCGTACGAGTGGGCGCCTAAAATACCTTCCCTATTCCTATCCATCGAATCGCTATACCAGCGGTGTTATCAATCAATCAAGTGTCAGCGCCCGCCTGATGTAGACGTCACAACTCGAGGAATTACCAATAAGGAGATTTCGGGATAGTTAGACACGTCGGTAATGAGTTGGGAAAACTTGAGGTTCTATGCTATAGGTACTCGTATCTTAAGACGTAATATAGAGGAACTAATAATTCAAGTTGATGGTAAGATAATATGAAACAAATCATTAGCTTGTCGCTAAGCTAAGATGATGATCAGATTGAATGAATTTTTTACTGTGTAGTTGGTTAAAGTTACGAAATACATCAGTGTTGTAGTGGTAGTGATAATTATATTGTACCAAATTTCTTTTTAATTTGAAGATTTCAGAATGGTGTGTTATTTAATTGAGTGTATGTAGGGTTGGGAAAATTTCACTTTTTGCTTGTACTTAAAATTTCACTTAAAATTTTTATGACATTTATTAAATTTATTAAAATTTCCCAAATTTCTGAAATTTATGAAATTTATTGAAACTTTCAATAAATTTCAATCACTTTAAGTGTAATATATTAATATTGAAATAAGCCCATTGCAAATTGCCTCTCTTACCTCCTACCCCTTTGTGAGCCCCTGCACCAATAATATAAATAGTAAATACCTATGTTTACCACAAACTTCTTAAGATTTCCTTTTAAAATATTTTTAAAATTACTAAAACTAAAAGAGATATAGCACTTTTTGGTAAGCTAATGAGATTGTGCCACTTTCATTGTTTTATATTTATATATATTTATTATTTTTAAATATTTTACTGAAATTTTACGAAAATTGAAGAAACTTCATCAAAATTTTATGAGCCAAAGGCAGTTTTTATCCGTTTTCCGATGCAATTATAGCAAAAGTAAAAGTTTAAATTAATCATGACTTTTAAAAAAATTTTAAAGTCTGATTTAATTTACAAATTAAATTGGTAACTCAGTTACCGTAACTGAATTAAATTATTTAAATTAATTTATGCATATAAGTAACAATAATTACTTATAGTGTATTCAAATCCAAGCCGAACTAAACAAAAACACCCAGACGCTTGATAACTCGTTCTTATTGGTCGATTCGGAATCTGTTGTAAATTATTATTAAAGGGGAGGCCGCATGTGAAATTTATGCGAAATTTTCAGTAAATTGCGAAACTTTCAATAAAATTTCTGAAAGTTTCACAGGCAATGTTGAAATTTTCGGATTAAAAATTTCATTTAAAATTTTTAAAAATTTCACTTTTCCAACTAAATGAAATATTTTAAGTTTGAAACAGTTGAAATTTTCATTTGAAAATTTCAACTGTCCCAACCCTAAGTGTATATTACTTTTGTGTTCATTAATGTAGGTGTGCTTTAATTTTTTTTTAGAAAATTGATTAATAAAGCAACATTTCTGATCAAAATTATTTTCATTTAACACAAAATGTTTGTTATAATTACAAACTACTTATTCAATTAGTTAACAGATTACACGTGGTTGTAAACCTAACATAAAATCTGGTTAATATTTGGTTAAAATTAACAACTACTTTTTTTACTGTGTATAGGTAATATACAGAAAATTCACTTATAACTTACTGTTTATAGAAATAAATCACATAAAATCTTAATTAAACCATCCCAAAGAAACAAAATCAACATTTGACCCAAAATTAAACAGTCCTACCCTACACCTTGATCCTTTGAGTTAACAAATCCAAACCGTATGTTGTTTGTGTAACACCAAAATGAAATTTTCAGACCCCTACATACACGTCTTTACACCCAAACAAGTTGAGTTGACCCTTGGAAATTGACTCCTCAACGAAGAGGGTTTGAACACACACAAATGCGGTCAAAAGTGTGGATGGATCTTGTTAGGGATGATGCCGTTGTGTACCTGTCACACCCGAAAAGGTCGGCATGAACACTAACAAGCGCTTGTTACTATTTGATGGGCCTCTAAGAGTCTATTCTATGAACCCCTGTAGCGAGGATGAAAAACGAACAAAACTAATGGGGTTTAAAGGAAAAATTATGTTTATAAATGAGTTTAATCGTAAAATTTTAATGAATTTAACTGTAGAAAAACAATTAAAAGTAAAGTTAATTTTTTTTCTGGACTGCGGCAACGTTGCAAATTTAGGGTTTTGGTTGGTAATACGGAATCAAAATTGGTTGCATTGATTAAAACAAACTAAACTAGTTATAAATGTAATTAAAATGCAATTGTGGTTATGTTTAAATTACTGTAGGTTACATTGAACGGTTGTAAGTTGAGTTGCAATTATTTTTTAAATTTTTAATCATATAAAAAGTAGTTAAATATAGGTGACTACGGCCCAGGGAGACAAAGTAACCCCAGTGGATAATAATCTTCGCTTTGAAAAGAATTTATATAATAGAAATTGAAATTTTATGTGAACACACGTGAATATTGTCCAATCATTGACTCCAATGGTAAATGGATGTTTTGTTAAAGCCACAGGACGATATTACTTGTAGTGGCTAAATAATAATTATAATGTATATGGGTGATTCTACAAATTTTGTTTATATTGTTTTCGGAGAAAAATAAACAGTATTTTGTTATAAGAACATAGATAATATAATAAATATACTGTTCCAGACCAAGCCAGTCACTTTTTCAAACAGTTTCTGAAACATCTGTGTTTTCTAAATTTGAATGCAAAGGAAGTGACGAGTATACCAGGGTACTAATTAAATACATAATTTATTGAAAAATATAAGATTTATTGCAACTTTGAGCATATTATACATTAAATATCTTAAAATCAAATAATACCACACATCAGTGGCGGCTGGAGGATTTTGGGTATACCGATATCTCAATTATTAGATATGGGACCCACACCAAATTTATATGAGTTTATAATGACATTAAATAAACAAGTTCTGCGCAAGCAGAATTTAAATTGAAGTTTGCGAAAAAAAGATAACCAAAACATCGAACATGGAACTGACGACACGGTACTGATGAATGGGATACAAATTTGAGATTATAATTCGGAATTAAGTATTTTACTGATATTTTTTAATAGTGGATGCTACTTATTGTCCAAATTACAATGAAATATATATACGTAAGAAAATAACTACTCACCACAGTACTGAAATTTTGACTGCACTATACGTGCATTCACCACAACTTTGCCGCTTGCATTGTTTTCAAGATGACTGTCGTGCAAAGGGCGGGCTCTGTAGGTAATTTTTTACCAACACTTGAGTTAAAACGAGGACTTGGCGTTTAAACTTCAATATTTCGCAGGAATTTTGAATTTTAACATTGGACACAGAACTGACGGGTAAAAGTGAGTACAAATATTATTAATTTTTTAAAAATTGCTATTATTCTAATCCATGATAAAATATGAAAAATACATTATTTAATGTTTTTTAGTTTGTAGTGAAATTGAAAAATTTAAGTAAATTGAATATATTTTAAAATAAAATCACTCAAATATTTGATTCAGGAGTTGTGACACGCCAAGGTACTGGTGTTTTGAATATTTATTATGTTTTTCTACAAACGTGCTTTTAAAAAAATACATTAAAATTGGGTGGACAAGTTAAAAAAAACCTGGATCTTTTGTAATATACTAAAATATTTACAAACAATATTTAAATACCTACTCTATTGACTGATGACATCAAGTTGTCCAACTTTTGTAGAATCACCCATATATTGTCCAGGACTATTAACGATTAGTAACTGGCAAATTGAAAGAAGAAAAAGTTTCGTGATTTTTTCAAAGACAGGAAAATTAACCACTAGATTTTTCACAAAAAGGTTAAACCTAACAGCAAATAATTTTCGTTTTATGTTTTTTTATTTGCCCCTTGTTTTTTTAAATTTAAAAAAATTTTGTATTTTGATTAATTAACAAGAAAAACAATTAATCTCTTAAGATAACATTTTTAACTGAGTGCTTACCAAGATTATCCTAACTTCTGACGAATAATGTCGCATTGTCATGCTGGAAAACTTATTGGACTTGAAAAGAAAATTTTAAAATACATCTTCATATTGTTTGAAGGAAATTCTATGGGCGAATAAATTCGCCATAGAAAGCAGCCAAGGTTCATTACGGATGTAGAATAAAATAAAATAAACACACGGTGTTCCTACGCAGAAGATACGCGGATTCACTTAATTGTAAAAATCGCTGGATTCTACTCGTTAGAACGGCGAAAGAACATCTCGCTGACTTGACAATATGCCTGCCGTTCCAAAGTGATGTTTAACTTATGTTACTTATAAGGAGTTTGAAAAGAATTTTGTGATTCCATATATAGGGCGATTAAAAATATATGCAGTTTATATAAACATGTTTATCTTGTAGATAAAGCAAAATTCGAGCCTATATATATAGTTCATTTGAGGAGCAACTACTACAACGTTAATAAATTAACGTTATTTTGTAATAAGTGGGAAATTTAATTATGGTAAAATTAACATTTTTTTCTAATGAAGCAGTACAAAAAACTTTTGTAATTTAAATGCGTTTTGAAATAAAAAAAATGTTCGCCTATTTTTTCTTTATTTCGTTTGAAATTAATTTAGAACACTTCTAACCATAAAATAATATATTTGAATGTAAACTGACCTGTCAGTTTATTTAAACCATTTAATTCAATAAACTATAAACAATAAACTATATAAAATATATTTTCATTGTAACAATGGTCACATTTTCAATCTACTGTTGGGTGTGGGGTAGTTTTTTTTTTTAAATAATTGCAACTGAACTGAACTCACTTTTTAAACAACAAGTCTGCTTCGTTTATAGAATAGACCTAAAATATTTCTTTTAGAAAACGTCGAAATTTTAATTTTCTTAGTGATCTTTTTGATATTTTTATTATGCTAGATTTTACCACACTTCACTCGCACAAGTGAAATCAATAAGATTATGACCCAGACTGTGGATTATAAAGATATATTCACCAAGGAGAGCGCTGGCCCTTTCCCCCTCTTTTTAAGGGAAACAACAAAAAATTTGTTACCATTGCAAAACAATAGTAAATATTAAAAAAGTCTTTTTATAGAAAGAAAATATTTTTGTTACTGTTCTTAACGTAAGCTATTAACAAAGATTTTCTAACTGAAATAAAGTTAATTTGAATTATAACGATATATCGTTACTATAGTAATTAAAAAAAAGTCAAATATGCCATAGTAAAATGAAGAAATTTGACTATAACAACTGCGCATTACTTTATGTAAGCGCAATTCACACACAACTATAGATTTAACAAAAACATTTTAAGTTCGACAAAGATTTAATATAAACATAAAGTAGGTATTTCGTATTGCCATGACAATATGATAACAACTATTACTTTGTTGGATGGACATTTTATTTATAAAAGCTCAACATTGCTGCTTCATTATAGTAAATGAGAATTTTATTAACAGTAAAAAAAGTTTATTCTGAAAATAAAAATAATCTCATTACTTTGACAAATCTTAGATTTTTGTCCCAATGAGACATTGAAAATTTAATAAAAAAGGTACATTAGGTGGTACATTTTTTTATAGCCATTACAATTTTAAATTTAAAGTAAATAATTTTATTTTATTAATTGTTTACAAAATTAGTGCATGTACATTTTTTTGAGTGTACTTTTAGCAATAGGTTTCTTTTATTAGTTATATTATACAAAAAACTAACCTTAAGGTTATAGAAACCGGGTGGTAAATTTAGGGTTATTTAAAAAAAATGTTAATGGTTAAATACAACTATATAATATAATTGGTTAAAAAACAACTTTAAAAACAACATTATTTTACTTTGGTTTTGGTTAATTTATTTAAAATGCTTTTTTAACCAGTTGTACTACTTGGGGCGTTTCTTCAAAATGAATATTATTTGATGAATACCTATACAAATATGTTGTATTATTCAGCTCTTCCATATTGAGAATATAGACTGAATTTACATATGCTTTTTCTTTTTGTAGTTTTTGCAATTTGATTTATTTGAAACGACTTCAAAGGAATGCCTGTATGAAGTAATAAAAGGTATCTGACTACTTTTACTTTACAACATATTTCTCTTTTTTGTTTTGTATACATAATGTCTAAAGATATGTTCTAATTTTTTTTCTTTTTGATAAAAAATTGTTGCATTAAAACCTAAATTATTCAGAAATAGTTCTCACTTCTCATAAATATTTATAATAGTTTTATGGCTTATTTTATTCGCTGACAAATGGCGTTATTTACGAGCACCCTTAAAATAATTCACTCCATTTTGCCTTAACAAATCGACCGTATAATTTTTTTTCAAAAATTCTCCTATAACAAAATTTTACGAGCGTTTGGTAACGACTCGCGCCTCAATAGAAAAACTGGCGTATAAGCGATAAATTTTCCTCTCTTATGACAAGTTTTGTTTTCGTTAATAAAAATAACAATAAAATTTTAGAATTTTTACGCAAGTTTTATGTTTCGTTTATTGCCTTTTATTAGTCCTGAATTCGTAATTTACGAACCATTATTACTTTTAAATCCTAACGTACAAAGTATAAGTAGTGTATTGATGATATAAGTTTAAAAAAAATTAATGAACAAGATATTTTCAGTAAAAACATTTATTTATCAAACGTACAAAATGTTTCGAATTCTTTTACGCGTTTGCAGCTAGAAAAGAGCAAAACATTTCTGTAGAATTATCTTTTCGAGAGAAATTATTACAGTATGTGTTGAGGTAGAAAATGACAAAAATCTTTGGAATTGTTTGCATTTCGTGCATACATTGTCGAGATTTTACTGTGTCGTATATGGTTGCTTATTGCAAAAATATTTTATTAAGTCGAGCTGGTTTATTTTATGTTGTTATAATGAAATATCCGCTGGAATTTTATGTCTTTTAGATTAAAATAGACACGAATATATGGAACGCCGTTGTATTTTTTAATAAGGAATTTCTAATATCACTTTTGAATTTCAGATATCTGAAATTAATTTCAGATATCTAAAATTATAGGTATTAAAAAGTACTTTGGCGTTCCGTTAACGCCAAAATATTTTTTAATCAGGAATTTTTGTTGTAACTTCAACTAATAGTCATATTTGTAATTACAATTAATTGTGTCAACTGTTTTAAACAATATTTATAATTCAACTAATTTTAAACTCAAAAATAATGTCGAATTAAAAATATCAAAGTGACCCTAAAATTAAAGTCAATTTTTAATTCAAAGTGATATTTGTAATTCACAGGAATTATCGATATCAAAGTGACCAGAAAATTCAAGTTAATTTTTAATTCAAACTGATATTCATAATTCGCATGAATTATAAATATTAACTTGAATTTTTAATTCAACTTATTTTCAACTAAAAAATGATGTAGAATTAAAATATTAAAGGGAAACTAAGAATTATTTGATATTTTTAAATGAAAGACATATTTTTAATTCCCACAGTTTGGACACCCCTGGTAATGTTGACGGTTCAATTTATCTACTACAGTAGGTATATTTGCCTTAATCTCAGTTCAATTATTTTGCGGCACTATTTTTGTTTATATAATAACGTTTTTATTAATACTTACCTATGTAGTAAATATACCAACAATTTTAGCTTCGTTCCCGGCAGAGATAAACCTAGATAGATTTATCTAGGGAGATAAAGAAGGTTAGGTTTCCCGGCGGAAAATTCTCGCACTGTCAAATTTGTAGTAGTTCAACTGACTCAGTTGACCTACTTAACGATTTATGAGAATACCTGTGTAAATATTTAAAATATTAGGTAATTTAATTAATATTAATTATTATGCCTATTATTAATAAAAACGGTATTATATAAACAAACAGTGCCGCAAAATAATTTAACTGAGATTAAAGCAAATATACCTACTTTAGTAGATAAATTGAACCGTTAACATTACCAGGGGTGTCCAAACTGTGGGAATTAAAAATATGTCTTTCATTTAAAAATATCAAATAATTCTTAGTTTCCCTTTAATATTTTAATTCTACATCATTTTTTAGTTGAAAATAAGTTGAATTAAAAATTCAAGTTGATATTTATAATTCATGCAAATTATGAATATCAGTTTGAATTAAAAATTAACTTGAATTTTCTGGTCACTTTGGTATTGATAATTCCTGTGAATTACAAATATCACTTTGAATTAAAAATTGACTTTAATTTTAGTGACACTTTGATATTTTTAATTCCACATTATTTTTGAGTATAAAATTAGTTGAGTTATAAATATTGTTTAAAATAATCGATACAATTAAAAATATGACTAGCAGTTGGAGTTGCAACAAAAATTCCTGATTAAAAAATACAACGGCGTTCCATACGAATAGATGTGTCATTATTTTGGTTAAAAAATATAAATACATAATATCTATTTAATAGCTGCCTGGCAATGTAGCATATAATCCCAGGAAGTGCCGAAAAAAAGCAAAATAAAAAACGGTCGTTCTAATCTGTGTCACTTAAACAACCTACAATCAAAGTGTAATCATGGCCATGGTTGAGCACAAACGTAAACTGTACTCTATTATCTGAGTAAATAAATCTCCATGTCGTATAGTAGATATATAAGCTTCTGTGGACCAAAGTCCCCCTTACCGGAGTGTCATGCTTTAATATTTTAATTTAATATGAGCGTTTTAAATAAAACAATTTCTGAAAGTGTATTTTAATAACAACTTCCTGTAACGGACGAGCCTTTTGTACTCGCACGTCTCAATGTGACAAAACTAAAACTTGTTAAAATAAAAACTTCACATTTTGTTTGACTTGGGTACAATAAAAATTTACATATTACATTTACCACTGTTTGTCTCATAATTGAATATAAGCCTCAATGGTTCACAAATTGAATTAAATAAAAAGTGGAAAATTTATCAATTGATTTTAAAATTAAGAGGAGTGATTACTTTTTGATTACATGTAAGAAATTTTGCAAATTTGTTAATTTTAATTTTCAAAAATTTTAAACATTTTTAAATTTTTGAGAATTTTAAAATTTTTTAAATTTAACAAATTTTGAAAATGTTGGTAGCCAAATTTTTTTTTTGGAAATTTCATCGTTTTTTAAATTTAACAATATTAAAAATATGTAAAATTTAAAAATTTTGCTTATTTAAAAAAAATAAAATTTATAAAAATGTTGTAAAAAAACCTATTTTTTAATTTTTGCTACCCTGCGAATTTGTCCTGCTAATTTAAAATTTTTTTAAACATTCTAACATTTTTGTAAATTTTGAAAATTTTTAAATTTATTCCACCGTACAAACTTGTCCCACAATTTTTAAAGATTTAAAATTTTCGAAATTTTTTTACCATTTTCAAATTTAGTAAGTAAACCACCAATAGACTTACTTTGCCAAATTTTCCCACCAATTTCAAAAAATTAAAAGATTTAAACTTTTCAGATTTTAAACATTTTAATTTTTTTTTTAATTTTTCAAAATTTTAAATACTGAAAATTATTTAAATTTATCAAATTTTTTATGAATTAAGTTTAATAAACGCCATTTTAGTCATGAATTTGAGTGTTTAATTAAATTAGTGTTAAAAAAGTTTATAAACTACCATACTTCTTCTAAATTTTAGTAAATTTAACAAATTTAAAAAAAATTGAAAATTGTAATTTTTTTGAAAATAAAAATTAAAAAAAAATTCAAAATTCAAAAATTTAAATTTAAAAAATTTATTGTAAAAATAAAAAAGTTTTTTTTTAATTTTTGCTACTGTGCGAGTTTGTCCTGCTAATTTAAAAAAATTAAATTTAAGTGAAAAAAACGACAGTTTTAAAATATTCCCACCATTACTATTACTTACTTTGCCAAATTTTCCTACCATTTTTAAAATTTAAAAACTAAACTAAACTTTTAACAATTTTAAACATTTTAAAAATTTAAGAAATTTTGAAAATTTAGTAAATTATAATTTTATCTGTATCAAGTTTAATAAACGCAATTTTGGTCACGAATTTTAATTAGGCAAGTGTTTAATTAAATGGGTGTCTAAAAAAGTTTATAAACTACCATACTTTTTCTACGACAAATACTTTTTATAATTATTTAAATTAAATAATCTATAAAACAATAGAGTAACCATTCTAACTTCAAGTTAGTAACTTGGGAATCTGTATTATTGAAAATGTCAATTTTTATGTGTAAAACGAAATGTATCCCTTGAAAATGGACTAACCACCGGTTAAATCCGATATAGAAGCAGATCTTCACAGTGAAGTGAATATAATGTTTTATGGGCACTAATTTTCATTATTTCACAAGAGAGGCACTTTATTTGAACGATTGTATGACATTTGACAACTGTTAACTAACTTCAGCCCGTGACTAAAGGCCATAATGTAGTATTTAAAAGATTTAAAGGTGAGAGTGGACGTTTATTTCTTGTTTGTCGCCTGCTAAAATTTTACAATTTACAAGTGCTTTTAGGCTGCAAATAATTTGCAGCAAATTTGTAACTGGTCACAATTCAGACTACTACATAAAACTTGACGAGATTGTTTCTTTAATGGTATACCATATATGTTGCATAGAAATTCTGTCATTTCCAGTAATTAAACACAATGTTCAGCGTCCGGACATCGGTGAAATTCCCTTCGCTGTTTAATTATTGTTTGTGGAAGCGTAAATAGGTGACCCGTCTTGCCTAGGCTAGCCTTCATTCCTCTCCTATATAGCGAGCAGTACAATGAACCATTGAAACAATATACGCGATGAATGTCCGTAACAATGGAATGGGGACGCTCCCCTTGAAGAAATATACAACTTCAATAAAGTTCCTTGCAGGCAATTGCCATCTATTTGTGATTATTACACAGTAAAAAAATCAACTCTAAGCAACACTAATTAGAGTTCACACAGGTCCACACTAAATAGTGTTGTTTATAACACTACAATTAGAGTTAATTTGTAGTGTAATTTTCCCCAAGTAAGCAAGTCTGATTCAACACTACAGCACTGAGGATATAGTAATTTTACACTGTATTAAAAAGTGTTAATTTACCTAAAATCGTGTACTTCTACACTTCCTGTGTAAAATCCCACTTTTGTTCAGTGTAAATTAACACTATTTTAGAAAGGTACTTTTACTCTTTTAGTGCAAACTTCTAGTGTAAATTAACTATTATTTGAGTAAAACCTATTGCGGTAGTCAATAAAACGAAAAGGTAAATAAAGAGAAACATTTATTTGGAACAAAAATCTATGACAATGATCAAAATCGGTGCCTTTTAAAATATAATTTTATATTTGAGTAGTATGGCTGGCTTAAGCAAAATGGTTCCTTAAAACGTAAAAGTTTTAGATCAATGCAATTCATCAGTAATCCATTTTTCTGTTATAAAAAATGGGTAATCCCATTGGTAGAGAGGAGTCAGGCGGCTGTATGTCGGGGATTTACCACACGTGTACAAATTTTCCATAATATTAATAAAAATGTAGGTATAGGTTAATATAACAACCATTACGCTTGAAAATAAAAAGTAAATCAAGTGTGTATGTATTTATATTATTAATGTTACAAGTACCCGACCTACTGCCGTAAATATTTGATATATAATATAGGTCGGGTATGGACATCCATTTAACATATTGATTTATTGAGTATTAAGGCTTAAAAAAAAGGAGGTATAATACTTACCAAAAAATAAGAATGTTTCCTTATGGATTCACCGTAATTAAAATCTAACTGAACAAAAATTCCACACTTCCACAACGCGTTATCTCCGGATATGCACTGCGTAGGTAGATAGGTACCATACAAACATTTTAAAACGCATTTCGGTTATTACCAGTTTTTTTAGTCTATTTTGCCACTATTGGTGTAATTTAACTTTAATTGTGATACAATGTGCACTAGTAGTGTAAAGAAAAAAGAGCTCTTAGTAACATCAAAACATACAAAGAAATTGGCATGCACTGTAGTGTACATTTTGTCACTATTTAACACATTAGGTGGTAATAAACACTCGCATTAAGTTTTTTTACCCTTTTGATTTATTTTAATAATAAATAGTGGTCCATGATGCTGGCCAGCCTACTTTGATGGCGTATGCATATTAATAAGGGATGGCGAGCATCTAATTTAAAGGGATCGAACCCCCTAATTACTTGAGACACCCTATAATTGGACTTTGTTACACAATGTATATATGTGTCTCCCCTTTTAAATAAGCCAGTCAAGTAAGTTTAAAAAAAATAATGCTTGAGTAATTCAACTAATTAATAATTTCATGGTAAGTTTTTCGGATACTGGTATTTTATATTTTATAATTGAGTAAGCGGGAATAGTACATTTTGTAACAAGTTTGGAATACAGCATATTCCGCTCGAGGAAAAATTTGACACACGAGCCGAAGGCGAGTGTGACGGTTTTACGAGAGTGGAATATGCTATTCCAAACGTGTTTCAGACATTATTTTCTCTACGACTACGTAAGAATAGTAACGCTTATATAATTTTAAACAGAAAAGAAACCAAGCAGTTTTTGACATTTAAGTTTTTGTATTGTCAAACCATTTTGTGCCGTCACAATTTTATAATGTAAATTATAATAAATTTAAAGAAATGGTATGCCTAAATCTTTATTATAATTAAAAATAGTTATTTACACTAACCAATAAAAAAAATAACATTGTAACAAATACAAAACTAATTTTACAAGTAATCTATGTCAACATCTATTCTTTTTCTACATTTTAAAGGTCTTTTTTTAAACTTTTTGAATCTGTCAAAACTTCAAAGCCGGTATAGTAGGTAACTGGTTTATCATTTTAATATCAAATTTATTATAATTTTGATTTGTATATTTAAAAAACAATAAATATAACTAATTTTTTGTGCCTAAACCTTAATTATACAACTGCTATTATTTTTTAATTAATAAATAATACAGTAATATTTAAATATTTTTAAATTTTTTACGTTTTGTAAACAGCCAGGAGATGTCGTTACTTGTGACCATTCTTAAAGAAGAGTAGGAATATTCTCGCACAGTAATGCAGAAAAACATCCTTTCTATGATCAAAAATTACACTAGAATGTTACTATTCTTAAGTAGTCGTAGAGAAAGACTATTTATTAATGGTATTCTAGATATTGACATAGACTGATTTGAAATTGTGTGTGTAAGAAAATGTTATACAAGTAATAGTACATATTTACATAACTTGGACTTGGTTTTTACACGTTTTAAGGTTTTTTCAAACCACATTCTGTCATGTAGGTAAATTTGCATAACAAATGTTTGATTTTCAGGTTAATACGTGGGTAAACACTAGGCCACCAACAACTTCACTCAAGTAATAACTTAATTCTCTAAAATATGGAGCAAGCTTTCATTTAATTAATTAAAACCTTAATGAAATCGTTAAGTCTGAAAGGCGGGAGTTAATTAATGATTTTCAAGATAAGGGTTTTCTTATTTTGGTATTGGGGATTAATATTTTACCAATGATTAAACTTCTTATCAGATCGAAAATAAAATTAATGAAATCGCCTTTAAATACATGTTCTCGTTTAATTTTAAGATTTTTTTATTGCTGAGAATGTACGAATGTAAGAAAAATAAGAAAAATTAAAAAAAACGAATATCAGCCGAAGATATTTCTGTTTTTTTTTTAATGAATTCTGTTCATGAAATTATTTTCTCAATAATTAAAATGCGTTTTTAAAGCAGAAACGAAACTGAAAAAAGACAGATATTTGGAAGTCGTTCAAAGCCAAATTTTTTTAAATATCTTATAAACAAAGCTTATTCTGTTGGCATTGTATTTTAGGAGTTCAGGAGATGGATATTCCGATTGCTTTAATATTTTATTTGTTTTATATCCAACCATACAAATATATTTTAAAGTTTTAAATATATTTTAGTTTTAAAAAACGAATATATTTTTATGAATATTTTGAAATTTTTAGACTTAAAAAATTGTTTAATCTTCCCGTTTATTTTTGCATTTATTTACAACAAAAATGCAAAATGGTCAAAAATTATATTTTTTAATTTTTGCAAAATGGTAAAAAATTATATTTTTTAATTTTATTGACATTTTACGTATCATAACGTCGTATTAAGTTGTTCCAACTCTTGTTATTAAATATTTTGTACATCTTCTTTATTCAGCATCTCTTAACTGCTCTCTAAAAATGAATTAGTCAAAAATGACTAATTTAATAGTTATTAGTGGCTACTTTTTCACTTGTACCATGGTTCACCATGGAATATTATTCTTATGTAAAATTGTCCCCTGAATCCGAAAATACCGTCAAAAATTATGAAAATAAAGCAGTTTTTGAGTCAATTCCATATTAAATGGAAAATTGACTAAATCTCAAAAACTGTTTAACTTTTTTAACTTTTGATGACATTTTTGGATTCAGGGGACAATTTTACATAAGAATAGGCTAAATTTTGGGATGCTATGGTATTCCATGGTTAACCATGGTACAAGTGAAAAAGCAGCCACTAATAACTATTAAATTAGTCATTTTTAACTAATTCATTATTTATCCTCGTAAACCACTCTGGTTCACGAGGATAAATATCGTTTTTGACAATTTTGCAATTTTTGCTTGAAATGCGAAAATAAACGTAAAGATAAAAAAATCGAGTGTAATCAGTGTTACCAGATTCTGTCAAAAAAAGACCGTACGTTTCGTTCGAATTTACCTTAATTACAAAAATGACTCAATGGACAATATTAAATAACGTCAACTTGACATAATTGCATTTATTTGCATTGTTTCATTGTGTCATTTTGTAATTAAGGTAAATTCGAACGAAACGTACGGTCCTTTTTTGACAGAATCTGGTAACACTGAGTGTAATATATCAATTCGTTATTATATTTCCTAAATTGGCTACTAACAAAAAAATTCTTCAACTGACCGACCTCCGCTTTTTTTCGCAGTTTTTGGTTACCCTGCTTGAACACGAAAAAAAATATCCCAGCTCTGTTTCCAAATCTTGCAAAATCCTTGCAAGACAGTGTAATTGTTGCAAAAGAAACAAACTGTTTATTTCATGTAAAAAAATTCTTTGGGTAAATTTTGAGTATTATTATTTACTGGTAAATTCCTTGATTTTAAAAAATATATTAGTTTGTAGTATTTGTCATTTCCATGACCCTCTATGATTAATGGAAGGTCTTAAAAAACATCAAAAGTTATTTTAAATTTAAAAAAAGATGGCTTTTCTGAACTTTGTGGTAATTTTTTTACAGGATGGACATCTTTTTTAACGTTCTTTATAAATTCTAGCAAAGATTTTCTAAAAACATTCATTTCTTAAAGTTTTACTCAAACTACACCTTTGCTTAGTTTTGTTACTCTTGCTTATACAGAGCTATACAGAGATTTAAAAAAATTGACCTTAATTTGTGATACAGAGTTATGAGCTAGAATAACAAAACTAAACGAATGTGTTTTTTCTATTATACTCTCTAAAAGTGAAACAGTGAAATTTTCACTATTTCCGTCAGTGAGTTATTATTCACTGTAAAATTAGTGTTTTTTAATATAAATTAGTGAAATTTTAACTTCTCCAAATTAGTGTTTTTTATTATCACTACTTTTCCAGAACTCTCGACATAAAATAGTGAAATTTTAACTTTTTTGAACTAAACCTATTTCACTAATTAGTACAGTGTAATTTCCACTAAATAAATTAGTGCAAAGAAATCGCTACATGAAAAAGTGAGTATTCACTAATTGCTAGTGGTATACTTATCACTGCGGCAAATAGTTAATATGCACTGTAAATCAGTGAAAATCCACTGTTTCATTTTTAGAGAGTACCTACCTAAAGAAATGACAAAATGTTTTTGTAAAATCTTTGCTAGAATTTATAGTGCTTAACATATGATTTTTTTCCAAAGTTGACCTTACTTATTCATCATTCTGTATAAAATTGTATATTAATAGATAATCATCGTTAAGTTTAAGATTTCCAATTAATCATCTCGTCAATTTGTTTTTAATAAAAGATCATTAATGCAAAAATATGAGCCCTTAAACTGTTTTAGATAGGAGGATATTCTCGAACATGGCAAATAATCTGGTGTAATGGCGTAGGAAAATTACCGCTTGAGCACGGCACCTGTAATTTTCTTATTAAACCAGGCTTACTCCACGTAATGGAGAAGCTAATTTAGCATATTTCTCTCCGCGAGCACACAAGCTTCGATAATAATAATTTACGAAATCAAGTCCATATTTTTGTTAATTCAAATGGAATTAGGAGTCGGAGATGTTAATGCGATTTTGCATTTATATTAAGCAAAGCCCGAGCCCGGAAATATTCTTATCCGCGATAAAATCTCATTTGTAAGGTGCTCAGCGTGCTTTGGTTTTCCGCGTTATCATTTTCTTAGACGACGAGGACGGCTAAAATGGAAATTCACTCTGCATTTTGTGGCTAGCACGGTTAATTTTATAGACGATTTCAGAAAAAAAATATATAATCATCGAAAATTGTGTTTTTGGGTTTGTCCGACTCCCAAGTAACAGGAAACATGAAAATTAAAATCCTTCATGTAGGGCATTTTAGATAGTGGCCCAAAAATATGTCAAAAGTTTGTAATTTTTTCTAAACACTAAAAATATTAAATTAAAAAAAATTTTTTTAAGGATAATCTCGAGGATAATAGAGCGTTTAATTTTAAGTTAAAAGCGTCTCAAAAAGTTTTTTGTAGATCCTATAGTTTTGTTCTAAAAAAAATCTTACTTACACTCACATGCAAAATAATCGATCCACACAAATTTTCGATGAATTTCAATCGCAAATAACTTTTTTATTTGATTTCGGATTTAAACGAATATTAAACAATATTGTGGATAAATTAATGGAGAATCGCTTACATTTTAAAAAATTACTAAAAATAGACGAACGTTTATAATATACAGGTTTAAACAAAAAGATGTTTTTTACCATAAGTTTAAGACACTCTGTAAAGTGGCAAAACAACATTACATTTTCCAATATTTTTTTGTTGGAAGAACTAAGGTTGCTATGGTCCACCCATATATGGCTATAGCCTATGGAGGATGACAGTGATTATTTTGTTGAATCATCCCATACTTGGACATTTTTTTGTAAATTAATGTGTTACTTTTGAGGTGTTTTCTTACTTTTAAAAATGGATATGTCTCCGACTGATGTTTCCAGAGCCATTGGTTTAATCCAGGATGGATGGTCTCAGTATTACCTGGATTGTACTTGGTTTTGGGTCAGTTCAATGTCCCTCAAAAACCAAAATATTTTCCCTCCTTTTCCGCACTCCACTAGCGGACTAGGCGAAAAAATTCTTTAAGAGGCCTTAACCATCGACACTGTTATTTACGGCCTTCTAGGCGAGATTTACCAGCCGGGGTAAAAATTCGGCTCCACCAAACACAGGCAATGCTGTGCAGTGGCGGGATACGTGGGAGAACTAATATCATATTCGTATTCAACAATATATTCGTCTTTAATGTATTAAAGTTTATACATATGGTTTTAGGAAACAAATACCTCAATTTGTTTAAGTATTTTGACGAAGTAGTTTCCAGTTGCTTTGGGAAATCTCTAAGTATAAGTTATGCCGAAAATATTCAACGTTTCGCAGTAGAACTATCTAAAGTCGGAGTACGGTACACAACAAAAATGCATGCCCTAGTTCATCATGTTCCAGAGTTCATTGAAAAATATCAACGAGCACTTGCCTTTTTTCTGAACAAGCGTCAGAATAAGTGCATCACTATTTTAACGTTTTCAACAAATTTTAATTTAAATTCAAGGAATTTGCAATTTTTTAAAGAAAAACTGTTAAGGAGTATTTGTTATTATAATAGCCAGCACATATAATTACATGTATTTATTTGGACATTAAAACCTATTAAGTTAATTGAATATGATTAATATGTATTATTTTGTGAAGTAAAAAAAATCAGAAATTTTTTATAACAAAACTATAGCGTCTACAGAAAACTTTATAAGACGTTTTTTACTTAAAATTAAACGCATTATTATCCTCAAAGGAAGTTTTTTTAAAATTTAAAATTTTTAGTTTTTACAAAAAATTTAAAAATTTTGACATATTTTTGGGCCACTATATAGAATGCCATACATGAAGGATTTTATTTCTCATGTTTCCTGTTACTTGGAAGTCGGATAAACCCGAAAACAATAGTTTCGATGATTATATATTTTTTTCTGAAATCGTCTATAAAATTAACCGTGCTAGGGATTGGAAACCTATCTGTTTGTTCTTGTGTTAGATATCTAGGTATCTGATCTCTTCACTTTCACTGTGAAAGATTTTGCATTTTGACTGGTGCCTCGGTAATACTGATTCCCAAAATAGAAATTATTACGCTATTTACTCTTCTATTTTTTATAGATGTCGCTGTATACAAATGTTTAATTTAAATTATTTTTAGATAATAATAAGTATTTGTCGTAGGAAAAGTTTGATAAACGCCTTTTTAGTCACGAATTTAATTTAGGCACGAGCAAGCTTGCGAGCGAGTGCTTAATTAAATTAGTGCCCAGAAAAGTTTATAAACGAGTTGCATACTATACTTTTTCTACGACAAATACTTAATTTTATCTAAAAAATTAAATTTTTGTATAAAGCGATATCTATGCAAAAAGTAAAGTACTTAAGCATTCCAATAAACATTTTTGACGTAATTTCCACCATTAACATTGCCCGTTATTTTAATTATACTTATCAACTATTGATACTTTAAAATATTAAAATAACTTCAAAATACAATTACGTTAAGAAAATATTTTATCCTTTAATTTTTTTGATTACTATAATTGCAAAATATTATCACAAATTATAAAAAATTCTTACACGGGAAATCTTAAAGGTACAGTTGTGTTTATTGCAATTCCCTTAAGAATTTCTAACTTGGCAATCTACCGGCGTTAAAATCTCAAATTTTTCTGTGTAAATCAAAATGTATCCCTTAAATATACTAACAATCGATATAGAAGTAGTTTTGCACATTAAAAGTGAAGAGAATTTTTATGGGCACTGTACGCAAAATTTTCAACATTTATCAATTAAAAATTAAAAATTTAAATATTTTTTTATTAAAATTTTAACCAAATAAAAAAAAATCTTTTAAATAATTTTTTAACAGGTCTTCTTCTTTTATTTATAGTTGTTGTACTCATTGTCGTATTTTTTTCAGTAAATATTTTCAAATATTTTGACCATTTAAACAATTTCATTATTAATTTTATATGTAAAAAATTTAATAGATTTTCTATTTATTTCACAGTGTTTCTCGTTTATTTTAATCTCTAATACCATTGTTAAATCTCTAGAACCCTTTTGTCCCATCGTGCATCAAAAGGGAGACGAAAAGACTGGCCACAACAAACTTAACAACAGCTTATAACCACAAACAATTATGGCACAGCGGGCTCCCCGGTACACGCACATACCTCTGCTCCTGCTTTATAATTTACCAGAAACTCCCCTTTACAGACAGTCTCCATTCTTTTCTGCTCAAGAAATGAACAAAAAACGAAAATTTAACTTAATATAATTGCTATAATGAGTGTAGTATTCGTGCAAATAATTCGTTAAAAAAAAGGTGTTGATAATGAGAATAGAAGCGCCTAATTATATAATTATGGAGTAGCTGGTGCACGAATGTTGGATAGCCAGAATGCCAAGTCATTGGGAGGGTTATTCATATTTACCAAAAAAATGTACACGATAGGTTTTAATATACATTTATTATTTTTATCAACCGCCAACAGAGCTTCTAAGATTTCTTGTCAACGAGTCCAACTGCAATCCATCAAAATATCAGTAAAAATTTCACAACTGTTTTGGTAAAGTTTGCTCTCAGCACCTGATCAATCAAAATCTCGGCGGCAGAGAAAGCTCAGTTTTCTGTTTCAGACACCGGAATTAATGATCCGGCATCCAGGGTGGCTTTGGATGCGTTGATACGAAGACTTAACCGCGGTGCATTCGACAGCAATTTTTTTACCGAGTTTTACAAATCGTCACCGAAAGTTTTAGTTGGAGTAAAGTACTAAAATTATTCCCCATACTCTCATCCTTATATACAGGGTGTTATGTAATTAATGTTATATATTAAAATGGGTTGTTCCTTAGGGTCCATAAAGAAGCACCTGAAACTTTTTTTTTCTAAATTCCAAAGTCTAAAAATAATTTATAATAACCTTTATCCTACCAAAAAGTACGCCACTGATCGACTAGGAACTTTAGGTTAATCTGGTGGATTTATTATGTTATGGTTGGTAACAACAGTGTTTCCAAAATCTCTCAAAAAAGTTGACAAACATTGTTTACATTTAGCTTAATTACAAAAATGACAAAATAAACAATGCAAATTGTCAATTTGGCGTTTTTATTAATTGTTGGTTATGTCATTTTTGTACTGAAGGTAAATTCAAAAAAAATCTGCCAACTTTTATGACAAAATCTAGTGCATTTCTTTTAAATTTTAGGTTATGTGTTCAAATTGTAAATATCTTAACTAAGGGAAGTGCTTTTGGATTTATTTACACAAATTAAATGTTTAAAGTTTAACCTGTGAACTGGTCCCCATTTCATCTGAGTAAACAGAGAAAAAAACTGATGAAAAAATTAATTTTGTGGTTTTGGATTTCAAATTTCAAAGGTACTAAATTTTCTAATCATTGCTTAAGCTAATAGCTGGATCAGTAAATAAATACAGAAGGGTATTAGAGCTTTAAGGGCATAAAACGTTTGTATTTATTGAGTTTTTATTTATTTTTTGCAAGAAAAATTTCTAGTAACAATTTTTTACATCTGGCAACGCGTAGCTACTTTGTTGGTTGGTATCTATGTAGATAAACCAAGTGTGTAACCAGTGGCGTATCACAAAAAATATAAAAAACTTCTAATGCATATTTTTTCTTTATCTTTGGAAAAATGTTTTTTTAAATATTTTTCCTTTATTCCTTATGTCAAAAGGTATTCGGTATTTTAATATATAACATTAATTACATAACACCCTGTATAATGTTTTATAGGTATGTTTTATAGGTACACAAAATTTTTAATGCTTTCAGTTAAATCTAGTTTACTGCCGGCAAAATTAAAAGGTGACTATTAACTTCCATATAAACTTTTTAAATATGTATTGGCGTTGAGAAACTATTTAATACATTATCTATTTTGCGTTCATAATGACTTCATTATAACACCACTTTCGGTGCTGTAATGAGATACTTTTTCCCACCCAAACTTTTGATTTTATAGGTTGGCTATACTTTAAACAGCATACTATTTTGCATATTGTTTATAATATTTTTATGATTTTTCTGGTCCTTACGAGACTTTTCTGGCAATAAATTTTGTTTAACACCAAAGAAAATCCTTTTTTTCTTCTTTAACATTAACAGCCGCTTATTGTCAATAAGTAAATTAAGGACGGCATGGCGAATCGATTTTGACATTAATTGTCAAAAGTAAAATTCGACCAAATTAAATTTAATGTATAAAATTAATTTTTTTATAGAATTTTTGCAAAATGGATAAAATAGCATAAAGAACTCATGTCATAAGACCTTTTGTCGCACTCGTCCAAAATGACGTCTTATGACATTAGTTCTTTAATATACTATTTTATTTTTGTATTAAGATAATAATACAATTTCCACAATATTATTTCACTTTACTTTAACGATTGTATGACATTTGACAACTGTCAACTAACTTAAAGCCAGTCAATTTTCTAATTTATTTTCGTTTTCTAAAATAAAAAATACAATATAATTTTTTTATGACAAGGTTTTAAAGAAATATTCATGTTTTTCAATGAAGCTTTACAATTTCGGACATATCTAGAGTTAAAAACGTCCAACCTAGTTGCAAGAGGTTTTAAACTAAACATAATCGAATCGCCGACCACTATCGAAAATTTAAAAACTCTTATATTATGCTACCAAAAATCATCAAAAACTCGTAAACATAAATCGAGAAACTAATTAGGTTACAAGGGTTCGTTTTTGTCCCACTGTGCCATGTTGGAATGTTCGTTTAGGGCCGTGTTACCTGTGTTTACAAATGGGATCACAAAGGCAGATAAACGACAAGACACAACAGATATAAACTAAGAGCATTTCGAGATTGAATTGGTAATTTTCTCTGTTTTAGGCCTCAAAACTGAAATGCTGACGTCCAACAATTTATTAGCCGAATTTAAATAGTTTCGTAGTTTCGTGTAGGTAAAGAAAAATTTGGAACTCCCATAATGGGCACATAAACGAAACCAAAAGCGGTGGTTATTCCGGGAATCACACAAAAATAATTAAATTAGATAGTCCGAATGTTTCATAAAAAACGGTTTATAGACATTTTTCTTTTATCACTGATGTACGTTTAAATAAACTTTGTCATCATTTAAAGATTAAAACATGTAAATCTAAAATAAAAATACTTCTTGGATTAATATTATTTGATAAAAATACCGAATACTTTTAAAAATATTTTGCGCGCATGCGGCGGCGTTTATATTTAATTACTTCAAGTGGGTTTTAAAGTTGGCAGTAAAAGCGATAAGGAAGAAAAGTTTAAGAAACTTGATACTTGATACCCGTTCTAAAATTTACTGGAAAAAGAAAAAAGTGTTAAATAGTTTTACTGTGTTCTTTTATCAAGTCGTTCGGACTTCAGAGGAAGTTTCCGCTGAATATTATCCAATTAGATGCTTTGAAAAATTCAGTAATGCATGTCTTAGGAAGTTAGTAACTTCATTAACTTCGAAAATATTAAAATGAAAATATCGCAAATTAAGTTTTTTGCTTATAATAAGATAAAATTTTATTTATTTACAAAACAATAGTTAAAAATAGAAAAATGTATTTATTTAATATTAGATTTATTTTATTTTTATTTAGTTCCACATAAATTTATGCATAAATAAAAAAACTAATTTAAAAACTACACTGAAAAAATTGCATCATGCAAAGTCAAATATATAGTGTAGTTGACCTATGTTTAATTGACTAAAATACCTATATAATTAAATTTATCACGATTTATTTGAATTAACAATTTTCGCATATTTGTTATCCATCTATCACATGTTTGAATAATACATTTTTGAATGAAAAAGACGAGTTTCTTAAATCAAATAATTTATATTAATCAATTTATGATCATTTGACTTAAATGCGTCTATTATTAGCTGAAGTCTATAAATTTGTAGAACCTTTAAAGTTAAAATATTTGCATCAATAATTTCAAAAGCTAAACGAATAAAATAAATGTTTGTTACAAGTTTTTTCGTACTTGGCGTACGATTTTAATATGCCCGCAACGCATGCGCCGGCGATGTTTACAAAGCACAGGACGCGTCGTTTAGTTTATGGTGTATGTGCGTGCTCCATTATGGAGCCTCCATAATCGACAGTCGACACGGTTTCAAATATCCGACCACTGCAGTGCACTGGCTCCATTTTATGCGTTGGTGTCCTAATAATCTTTGGTCCTAATGTGCTCCTCTGTGCTTATGTGTAAATTGTGACTTATCAGCCTGAATAATGGATGAATTCCTAAATGTAAATAAATTAGTGCATTTAAAAGAAATATTCGACGGTAAGTTTTAAGGGACAGCTATTAATATAATCATTATATTATAATGTATTTGAATGACAAATATATATTTTTATACTTTAATATATAAATGCCATTTAAGAAAAACACCATTTATTAAATGGTGTTTTTCTTAAACAAGCCATGCTTAAACTTTCGTGTTATATTTAAATATTATGGTATTCCACATGAAATATTAAGATGCGAAATTAACTAGAACTTACGAATGGAAAAGCTTTTTGTATGTTTAATTTTTATCGCCTTTATAACTTATCTTCTCATCGATCTTTTTATAGAAAAGTAATTCATATCTTTTATAGAATAATTTATTCTGTTATACTTTAATTTCACATTAAACGTGAATCATAAAGTGGTTTTTGGAAACATTTCTGTGAGTAGGTTAAATTCATAAAACGTTTTATTCACGTATCTCTAGGTTTGGCACAAATTATCGATGTATTTGAATTGAATATATGGGTTGTTTATTGAAACATCCACGTATTTAGGAAAAATTAGAGATACATTTGAATCAAACCGTGGAATATTTAAAGCAATTATTTCTCAAAAATATAAGAAATACTTAAGTTATTTACCGAAACCTTTCTGTGGTTGGTTTGACAACGTGCGGTGGTTTTCTGAAGTATATTTTTATTTGCTACAAGACATCACAAGTTTCAGTTGTTACTACAGACAGCAGAGTGAAGCCCATATATAATTGAGGTTACTATATTTGCATTTTCTGGTAATTATTTTGTGTAGTTGATTCAATTTTATAAATGATTGGCTTATATCAAACATATATTTACTTGGTTCAAGTATATTTTTATTTAATACAATTATTTCTTTTTTCGGTGTATACATTTAAAAAATAGATATATACTAAAATAATTGCATTTGGAATTTTTAAAAACAAAAAATATTTATTTATGTCTTAATGTCATACACATTTATAATAAAAAAAAAATTAAAAGTATAAAGTGAGTTTAGATGGCTTAGATCTGTCAACAGTTTTTTATAGACTAGGAGGTAAAAAACTGCACCTGAGTTATGGGGAAGTAATTTATTATATTTTGTCATTAGTGTTATTTGGGTAGTGAGCATTGACAATAATAAAGCTTAAATTATAGAACGATTAATAAAAAATTAAAATTATTATTTAGTTTTAATATTAAAAAATTTTAATTTGTTAGTTTGTATTGTGGCTCATTTCTTCATATTTTTAAAAAATAATATAATACGTATTTTTTTGTATTTAGGTTTTAATTTATAACACAAAAAATATATATAGTATATTCACAAATGGGAAAAATGTATTTTACATTTTTCAGAAAACTTAATTCTTGATAAGGTTTTTGCTTGATTTCAAACCACCCAGAATATATGGGACATATAATTTTTATTGTATAGGTACTGTAAATTGTATCATTTTCTAAATATAAGATTATTTTATTTAAATATTAAGCTGGTATTTTTTTATGTGGTCCATTGAACATTATAAAAAAAATTTCCTTAATTTTTATTTTAAAAAAGATGAAAAAATCAATATTGTTAGGTAACCAATAATTGTTAAATAATTTTACAAACCATTTTTAATATATTTTGTTTTGTTTTTTTTTATTTGGGACAACATACAGTGTGACCCATTTGTTTGCACCCCTGGAAAATCTTTATTTATAGTAGATCTTAATAAACTGTATTTTTGGAGCAAAAACTTCATATTTTTACAAAATACAAGGAAAAAAACATGAAAATAAAATTACTATTACTATGCAAAAAAACATTGAAATAAAATTAAACTTATATATAAGTTTAATTTTATTTCAATGTTTTTTTTGCATGGATAACTTGACAATACATTTTTGTAGTTATTATTGTGCATTTTTCTACTTTCAATTTTTCAAAGGGTCGGTTTGAGGGGTGGTGAATCCAGTGCCGTGCTCAGATTTTGTTTAAAAAAATCGCTAGTATGAATTCTTAAAAATTAACTCTCAAAAACAGACATAGTAGGCCTTGTATTTTGTACAAATATGGCGTTTTTTGCTCCAAAAATACAGTTTATCAAGATCTACACTTTAAAACAAATCAGGTTAAAATGGCACAATAAATAAGGATTTTACAGTGGTGAGTCGCAAACAAATGGGTCTTATAATTATTAATTATTATTATCATTGATTTTAATAATATTTATTTTTGTATTATTTTCAGCCTTCAGTACAAATTTTAGGATGTTTTCTTTTTAGTAAAAACAATTTTTTTTTAAATTGTGTTATTTTTTATTATTAATTACTTTTGAGACACACTATACACTATTCCAGAAACCGAAATAATGCAATATAACCGAATTTCCTTCTATAGAAGTTAGTGTATATATACAAAAGTTGATAATACCCAATATAAAGGGTGTTAAAGTTGAAAATTTGTTTTCGATTTTATTAAATTACTTGTGTGGTATTATTTAGTACAGGCATTTTAGGGACACCTTGTGTCTCAAAAATAAAAAATAAAGCCATTTTTTTTTAATTTATAAAAAAACGTTCAAAAGTCATTTCTTATAAACTATAATTATTGTAGGCAATCATCCTTTAAAAATGTTTAATGATTTTTTTGCTACTATAATTTTTTACTATTTTTAGTATTTTTTCACGATTTGTAAGTTTTTTAATATTTATAAGAATTATTTTTTACATGTAAGTGCACTTTGTATGATTTTTTAATTTTTTATTAATTTTCAACTATTCCTTTGTATTAAAATTATTTTCCAGCATTCCTAAGACTTACCACAAACACCATGTGCGCAATTACGAGTTTGCTACTTACCTGAAACAAAGAAGAAGAAAATTCAGTATTTACATAAAAATTTATATCGATAATTAATTCCGAAAAGTAGTCGTTTCGTTATAATTTCAGATTTTATCTTCGGCTATAATGCGCAGTTAGCCGAGATGAAAAATTTAAACGACCATCGAATCTCAATATAAACGTAAAACGTGCAAAACAAATTTCCAATTTAATAAGCCGTTAAGAAAAGTTATCTTTTATTTCCTGAAAGTACTCATTACAAACTCTCAAGCGAACAATTAATTTTAAGAATAAAATGTGTAAGTACATCAAAAACTAAGCAGTCTACAAAGTTTGTTTCGCATAAAATTATAAAAACCCAATTGTATATTTTTAATACGCCAATATATTTGAAACTTAAACTTTAACGGCTTTAAAACCAGTGATAAACTATGATAGTTTCCGCAGGCGCATAGTGCAATTCCATTCACCCAGATATTACTGTTGATTTAAGGGTTAATTTACCTTAAAGACACTTTTGTGAGTTCCACAACAATTTTCCTTTCGCAACTGAAAGATAATGCCTCTGTACGTGCCCGTAAATAAACTAAATTGTTTTTAAAACTTTCCTATATCTCTTCTCTTTATTTATTTGTAGTAAAGTTGGCACAATACAGTCGTAGACAGAAGTACTGCATTTTAAGGGTGCATTTCACGGAATCTTACAAGAACACTTTACAAGTAAATATCAAAAAAAAAATTGCAAGAACGATTTAAAATTGTAATGGCTATAAAAAACCTGAGATTTGTCAAAGTAATGAGATTATTTTTATTTACAGAATAAACTCTTTTTACTATTAATAGAATTTTCATTTACTATAATGAAGCAGCAATATTGCTCAACATATGTTGAGCTTTTATAAAAAAAAAAGTTCATTCAACAAAGTAATAGTTGTTATCATATTGTCATGGCAATAAGAAATACTTTATGTTTATATTAAATCTTTGTCGAACTTAAAATGTTCTTGTTTAATCTATAGTTGTGTGTGAATAAAGTAATAGTATTTGTCTTTTTTAAATTACTATCGTTGTAATTCAAATTAATTTTATTTCAGTTAGAAAATCTTTGTTAATAGCTTACGTTAAGAACAATAACAAAAATATTTTATTGCTATAAAAAGAACTTTTTAATATTTACTATTGTTTTGCAATGGTAACTAAATGTTTGTTTTTCCCTTAAAAAGAGGGGGAAAGGGCCAGCGCTCTCATTGGTGAACATAACTTTATAATCCACAGTCTGTTATAATCTTATTGATTTCACTTGTGCGAGTGAAGTGTGGTAAAATTTAGCATGATACGAAATCAAAAAGATCACAAAGAAAATTAAAATTTCGACGTTTTCTAAAAGAAATATTTAAGGTATATTCTATAAACGAAGCAGACTTTTGTTTAAAAAGTGGGTTCATATTTTTTTTTATTTTGTACATCATATAATATGAATTAATGTTTTTGTTATAATAAATAATTTGTTTTAATGCCTTGATTGAAAATGTGACCATTGTTACAATGAAAATAGTTTATTGAATTAACAATTAATTTGTTGTTAAATTTACATAAATTTTATTAATATTATAAAAAAAGTTTAATTTTAAACGAAAAGGGATTTGTAAAATTTACATTACATTAATACTCCAAAACGTTTTTGTAAACGGTATAGAACTGTTTTTATGGACAAATAATAATAATAATCATAATAATAATTTGAGATAAAAAGGTTACATAAAAATGAGCACAACATATTTAAGCCTTGGAAAAGGTTTCAGTCCAGTTAGTCGCCTGTTTGAGTTTAAGTACATTTCACAGACTTTTCAATTAACTTACAGGCTAATAAAACCTTAAAAGTTCTTGAAACTGAACTATTTCAGGTATTTCCCGTTTTAAACCAATTAAACAACCAGAGTTTAAAGGATTATTTTTGTAATTTTTGCCGGAATTAAATGCATTTTCAAGCTTGACAAACGTTGATTAATGTTGAAGCGTAGGTTTAGGACATCAAAGCAAAGCTGCCATTATGCAATCTAGCAATTGCGCTATGTATAAACAATTCAATTGCTGGATACATTGCTTTAAATTACTGGAAATGGTATATTATTATACAAGATATGGGTGAATATATTGAGATGTCCCCCAAGTAAAAATGATTATATTTTATTTTTGGTTGTTTCTCTGTTAGTCTAGAATGGGGTTTTTGGGAAGCCACCAGGTCTAGTAATAACATAACATAAGTGGTTCTGCACTAATGCAAGAATTTTAAGAAATCATACATTTTGAATATTAGAGCTTCACGGAGGTTAGGATTTCGTATGTTTTTTTCAAAACATCCCTTTGTATATTTGAAATAAGGTATTGTATCTTTTGACACCTTAATATTTTTAAAAATACAATTGTACATACATAAAATATTTATAAAAAAATCTACTCACTGAGATATTACACTTCACGGTGGATAGGTTTTTAAATAGCAAATTAATGAACTTACACTTTTGAATTATAAAACAGCAACACTCTCATCTGCATATAAATTCTAACTGCAGTTAGAATTTCATGACCTTCAAGAATCACATGCACATGCAATGTCGTAAACAGAGGTTTTTGCTTATTTAAAATGATGAGGATAGAATCAATTTTGGTAAAACCTACATAAATGGTTATAAAAATTATTTCTTTTAATTTTTAATAATATTTTATATTTGATTCGATTGATTTGGATGTGTTTAATTTACTTAGTGAACTGATATTTTTAGTATGCTTTTACTACCTCACGGAGGATAGGTTTTAGACTTTTAAAACATTGTAAAAAATAATTAATTGCGGTTAAAAATCTGGAACCTGAGCTGTAATATCTACTTAATTATGAAAGATCAAAACACAATAAAAGTGTAGGTCAAACTCATTCAGTTTTATTAAATATCAAGGGGTACATTTCGTGAGATTCACCCATATAAAATAAATAAATAAAATTTAAGATCTGTCAGATGGTGAACTTACTTTTTTTAAAACTAGGTTTTAGTTAAAAAAATTATCATTGCTGCTAAATTCAATAAATAAAACTTAATTAAACAATTATTGCGCCTTGGCGATTAAAAATTTAATAATATAATATTTTCTATATACACCTATAAACTTTACGATGATCTTAAACGTACAATAATTTTTTAATTTTCTTTATGACTAAAATTTACAGCCGCATTAAACTCATCGTGTAGGCTAAATATCATAAAAATGCTCCACGAAAATATGATCCTATAAAGCTCGCATGAATGGCCGTGTATAATATAATCTTTAATGTTTGTTTTATTCATATTAATCGATAATTAATGCGGTCCGGGGAGGAAAGAAACTGGATCGGTGCGGTGTTGCCGTTAAATGTTCAACGTTGCGGCGATCGTAAATAACGACATTACAGAAGTGTTTATATTCTAGGCAGTCGCAGTTAATCATTTTTGTTTTTGTCTGCGTGATGAAGTGCAATAAAATGATCGTTAGCCACGGCAGGGAATTGATAAAATTCATGAAATTATCGAGGTTTGCATTTTCCATTGTTTATAACAATTTTGTGTATTTGTGGTATTTTATAATTTGCCTTAAGGTATTTAGAGTGTGGAGATTGTAATTTTATTCTTGAAACAGTAAATTAAACAGTTTATTATTAAAATTACAAAATGATAAAGTTAAATACAAAAAAATGTACAGTTAATTTTATTTTGTAAAATTTAATTATATTTTTTGTAGAATACCAGGGTTTGTAATTATTTTAACAAAGTAAGCATTTTGTTAATTTTAAATGTGACATGTGACATAACTGTAATATTTCTAATCGTGTTTTCAATTATTTATATTTTATTTGTTCGGTCTGAAATGACTTTGATATTTTATATACATACAAATGTTTAATATTAATCTGTATATTTTATTTAAATGACGTAAATCCTGAGGAAGACTATAAAAGTCGAAACTAGTCGGTTTAAAAATAAAAATAAAAAATTTTACAAGCAGGAAAGTGACTTACTCATTTACCACTGCTACAATGGATTACATAATAAAACAAATTTTTAAATATTGGCGTCAAGAAAGTATTTAATACTTTTGTATTTTTGTATTGCGATAATAAAATAGTTTTTACATTTAGTATTATTTTACAAAACGAGCACATTATTTTAACGATTGTAAGATATTATAAATAAAATAATAACTTTAAAGTAACTTCAGCCCGAGACTAAAACGCCATAAAGCCAAAACATGTCATGTGTATTTAAAAGATCATGATCTTTTAAATACACATGACATGTTTTGGCTTTATGGCGTTTTAGTCTCGGGCTGAAGTTACTTTAAAGTTATGCACTTATTGTCAAGGAAACATGGGCGTTTTAAAGGTGGGGGTAGAAAAAATAATATTATAAAATTATATAAAAAATTAAACAAGAAAATGACAAATATTAAAAATCACTGAATTATTAAAATATATTTTTAATTTTAGTAAAAAAGTACCTAAGTACATAATAAAAAATAAGAAAAAATCAATAATTTAGAAAAAATCAATGTATTTCCAAAATATTTTTAATTTTATTAAACAAATTTAAAGTAAAATAACACAAAATCATCAAAAAATTTAATTATGGGAAAATTACAAAAATATCCATAATTCAAAAAAATATTTGATCTACTCCACCATTGATAAGCTGTGACTTTATGGCGTTTTAGTCACGGGCTGAAGTTAGCAACAGTGGCTTTTGGTCATTTTTATAATTAAAAAAATATTTATGAAAAAAATATAAAATTTTACGAGTAAAATTTTAGTACGTCACTGGTCATACTCAGATTTTCTTTAATTTCGTGTTTTTTTCTAAATTAAATTAACTTTATGAATTTTTAGTATATGTATTTTATCTAGTCACAGATTGACAAGCTGTGACTTAATGGAGTTTTAGTAAACTGGTGAATTTAACTTTATTATAAATTCCGAAAAAATTCTTCTTTGTGCACAAAACATGTTTATCGTAAATAAAATATAATTTGCAACTCGTTTTTATTAAACACTCGCTCGAAAGCTTTGCTTGTGCCCAATTAAACTTGTAAGTAGAATGGCGTTTATAAAACTTAAGTAATACAGAATATACAATAGTTACTATAGACTATAATATTGTCTGTTAAACAAGTACACTATATATAGTATATACTATAGTCTATAGTATAGTGTACTTGTTTAACAGACAATATTATTAGATATTATTCACATAAATACAGGGTGAGTTTTAAGTTGACGCGTTCCTTTTAACAGCGTGTAGAAATCAGATAAACAAATAAATATTTTAAGTAACTTTTTTATCTAAGCTCAAAAATAAGAGAGTTATAGGCCTTCCAAGTTTAATTAAATTTTGAGCCGGTCCTGGCTATTGTTAACAAAAAACATAACCATAAAAATAAAAATAACAAAATAAACAATGCAAAATGTCATCTATGGCAAAAAACATAACCAATTAAATCAAAATGACATTTAGCAATGAAAAATGTCATTATTTATCTAAGTTTTTTTGTGCCTCAATTATTAAAATGGTTCATAATTATAGCAATAATGAATTAGTGGAAATGTTACTAATTTATGGAGAGTGTCGTCAAAATGCAAATGCTGCAACTTAAGTAAATAATGACATTTTTTATTGCAAAATGTCAATTTGATTTAAATGGTTAGGTATGTTTGTTGTCAAATATGACATTTTGCATTGTTTATTTTGATATTTTTATGGTTATTTTTTTCGTTAACAATAGCCAGGACCGGCTTAAAATTTAATTAAACTTTGATGGGCTATAACTTTTTTATTTTTGAGTTTTGATAAAAAAGTTACTTAAAATATTTATTTGTCTAGCTGATTTCTACACACTGTTAAAAGGAACGCGTCAACTTAAAACTCACCCTGTATATATTTATTGTAAAAATGAGTTGTATATTGGCGGCAAAACGAGTACTCAGGTATCTTAAAGGAACAGAAAATTTAGGATTAATTTTCAGAAAAACTGGGGAAGAACTTATCGGTTACGCAGACGCAGATTGGGGCTCTAACGTCGACGACCGAAGATCATATACGGGGTATGCATTTTTCTTAGGAAATGCCTCCGTCAGCTGGGAATCACGAAAGCAGAGAACTGTTGCTATGTCAAGCACCGAGGCCGAATATATGGCACTAGCCGACTCAGCGAAGGAAGCCATACATCTGCGGAGATTCCTGTACGAAATTCTGGGGAAGCAATGCACTACAACTATTTTTAACGACAACCAGGGAGCTGGGCTGTTAACTAGAAATCCCATTTTTCACAACCGTACGAAACACGTAGACATTCGTCACCATTTTGTACGAGAATGCGTGGATAGAAACGATATCGAGATAAAATATATACCTACCGAAGAAATGCCCGCTGATGTGCTTACGAAAGCACTTTCTTATCAAAAACATTCAAAATGTATTACAAAATTGGGCATCGACATATTGTAAAGAATAAAGAAAAAGGACACTACCGCAATAAAACGCTGGAACAAAAATTTTAAATCGAGGGGAAGTGTTGGAATTCGATTTAAACATGTACGCGTTTAATCCGGTGACGCCTTCTTAGAATATCTAGTCTAAATTTGTATTGTTGAGTTTTGACAGAAGTAATTAATGTAAGTTTGAAGTTTATAAAATAAACAGATTTTCAATCAAATAGTTGCTCTTGAATCACGCGAGTTTTACTCGATTACCTCGTAATAACAACATATATCCCAAAAAATAATATTTGTTTAAAATAAAAAATAATAAGTTATAAAACCATAAGAAATAATTTTTTTATTTTAAGATCTTTATTAAAAAATAAAAAACAAACAACATAAAATCAACACTGTTATACAAATCATATTTGTGAGTTTGTAGTTTGTTAATTTTATTTTGTAATATTTTGACATAATTTTTTGTAGAAAACCAGGGTTTATAATTATTTTAACAAAGAAAAATATTTCACAGAAAGTTTTGTACAGGTAATGTGCAATTTTTCGTTAATTTCAAAGGTTACAGAATATTTTGTTAATGTTTAATAAATTATTTCGTTCCACACACATGTGGACCTGAATTAACATAAAATCTGGTTAATACTTGGTTAATATTAACAAATATTTTTTACTGCGAATAAATAAAAAATATATATATTTTTTAATTTAAATGTTTTTCGATTTTGTAAACTTGAACATAATATTTCACCCTGTTGCTTGCTGAACTGGCTAATTAACGACAATCGTCGTCAAAATTGAATCACTCATCCAACGAGAAAAGATCGGGGAGGTATAATTAACGACCCTCGACGGTAAAGTCTAGGTGGTGTCCCCTTACAGTATTCAGCACAGCAGTATAACTTTAAAAGGGCGTATCGACGAGAAAGCGTTGCGTTACCTGGAAGGCTCTGTGGCGTTCCGTGGAGGACCCGCGCGCAGCGTATGTAAATATCGGTTCCAATTAGTGAATGGTTTACACGGGCCGAGACACTCGTTAGTAATCGTTAAGGATCTCGTTAAGTTGGGAGGGCTTGCGCTGCGACATGGAGCCGTACCCCGGAAAAGATCCCGTCTGTGTTAAAGCGTATTATAGCCAACAGTTTTGGTCAACTTTGTTAATCAGTGTTTGTTTTCTGGCGTTCTAATTACAAAGTAAAAAAATATTTGTTAATTTTAACCATATTTTATAATACCCTTTACTATAATTTATATTACTATTTGGGACAACTATCTTGTATATTGCCAGATACTATGCATATTTAGTAATTTTTAAATATCCATGTATGTTAAACCTTAAGGTAAAATATTATTATTCTCAACCAATTTTGTTTTTAATTCTTATTATAATTAGATTTTTTCCATTACTAATAAGTATAGTAAATTTTAAAATATTATGTTGCCATTTTAAATATAAAATATTTTAAAATCGAATATTTTTATATGTTAGCAATTAAAAATTGTTACATATTTATTGTAATTTTTAATATACAAAAATGTTATGAGAAAGAATTGAAATACCTGAGCTTATATAACATGGTTGGTAAGCCAACAAAGGCGAGATGTAAGAACATCACGTGATCCACACCGTCTAACGACGCGTCGCGACGTGGCCTTTGCCGCAATCGGTACATACTATGCAACCAAGTAGGTTCAATTCTTTCTTATAAGTATTACCAGTAATGGGTCAAGAAAGTTTAAAGAAACTAAGAAAATTGAATGTTTAAAATGTCATGAATTACTATATTGTATATTATATTTAAATATATTGTTTATTTACCTTAAACATAAAAGTATCTTTATTTTTACTATATTTTTTATTAATGTGTAATATATTATAATATTAGATGTACACCTTAAATTTGATTAAATCATATAGTAAATATTACTATTTGTAGATAGTAAAATCAATTTACTGTACGAACATATTAAAAATTAAAATATATACATATATACATTTATGATTTAGTAATATTGGTATTGTAATCTTTACTAAAATTGTATAATAAAAAATAGTATTTTGTATTATAATCTTAATATTGTATTGACGAATATATAATATTGTTACCCTAAAAATTTGTTAAGTAAATTTTACTATATTTTTTTTACCATCTAAAGTTTACTATACATTTCTCTCTGTGTGGTTTCATAATTGTATGAATTTGTTCAACAAATTGGTGTTAAAAAAGACATGTCGGCAGATTTTTATTTTGATTGACTGCCTGAAATCACGTGTACATTAACAAAATAATTACAAACCCTTGGTTTCCAGTAGAAACTTTCTACAAAAAATATGTTAAAATTTCACAAAATAAAATTAACAAACTAGAAACAAATCTGATTTGTATACAACAGTGTATGATGTATGATTTATTTTGTCATTTGATTAGTTTAAAAACTTCTTCAATTTTAGAAAAAATGGCTTTTTTATTGTCAAATTAACTTGATACAATGAAATAAACGATATTCTAGCGCAAAATTACCAAATGCATTATTTTTACCAAAAATAAATCAAATAAACAATTATGAGTACGGTAGAGTAGCGAATATTCAACTGTTTTTAGTATTTTATAATAATGCGGCTTATTTGGAATAACCCGCTCAAAGCATGCCGCTCTTTAGGCGCGTGCCGAAAGCAAATTCGCTTCTGTTTTTATGCCAAGGATATAAATTTATTTTAGATGAAATTAATCATAAGTTAATAACTACTAGTCACTGCTAAGAATTGTCTGTGTTCGATAAATTTTGCAAACAAATGAAATTAACAAAATTCTTAGTACCTTTACAAAACTTTCGATAAAATATTTTCCTTTGTTAAAATAATGGGGTAGTTAAATTTTTTCTGACCTATACATTTTATGGTTTTATTCAAGGCGTTTTGTAATTTTAAACATTTCTGTGAAATCGGAATTTCAATTGAGTTTACCGTTTTCGAGATATTTACAAAAAAAAATCTCCTAATTACGTCACTAGGCTATTGACAACGTTGCCAGCTTTTTCTATGGCTGCCAGTGTGTTTAATTTAAGATTCTTACGATAGATGGCGCCACGTTATAATATTTTAGTTTTAAAACCACTTGATCTATAATTTTAGTTGAGAAGAAGAAGAATTGATTTTTTGACGTTTCTTTTTTTCGGGTTATGTTTTTTTTAAATTTAGATTATTGAAAATAAATGTTATTGTTATGTTATTTGTAATTTATATTAGATAAGTGATTTATTAATAACGGACTCCAAAACAGAAGAATCTTGTGGAATTGAACATTGGAGCTTTTAAACAAATAAAGTAAGTACCTATAATTATAATCATATTTTGTCGTAAATGCATTTCATTAGTATAATGCCTAGTTCTTTATATTCTTTTAGATATATCTTGGACTCTAAAATATCAAACAGTAATATGATACCTCGTAGAATGAAATCATTAACAAGACAACTTGACAACAGGGTAATTTTCAACCAATAGAAATCTTAGTGTTGGTCACATGGCGAGGTTTGTGACGTCATAAAAATTTATATTTTTTTGTAAATATCTCGAAAACGGTAAACTCAATTGAAATTCTGATTTCACAGAAATGTTTAATATTACAAAACGCCTTGAATAAAACCATAAAAAGTATAGGTCAGAAAAAATTTAACTACCCCATTACAAACCTTCGTTTTCTACAAAAAATTATGTTAAAATTTTACAAAATAAAATTAACTTACTACATAACAGTGCATGTATGATTTAATTGGTCATTGAATTAGTTTAAAAACATCTTCACCAAGTATCTTGTAAAACCGACAACTTTCCAGAAATCCCTCCACCCCTTTCCGGGTTTATCAATAGCCGACGACATTGTGTGTTCGCCGGAAATTGCAACCCGGACGTCCTGTTCAACCTGCGATCTCCTCACTATCTTCTACAACTCCACAGTGGGATGTGATTTTCAAGTTCCATCTGGAAGTCGCCAATTTGTTGTACCAGAATCGATAATAGATTTGCATATCAACGGCTCATCCAGTAAAATTGATTACGGATTTTCTCCGTCTCGAGGAGTGTTTTTCAGATGGAATTGTCTGACAGGTCGTTTTTTTCCGCAGGCAAATATTTGTTTAGTTTTTCACGAAGGCGTGCGTAAAGGATGTGTAAAACACACGTTCCATTTTCTATTTGATTTGTTTTACTGAATCATGATTTACTGACTATATTTTTCACGTTTAGCATAATTGAATTCCTATAAGATATATTATCCACATGTGAAAAAGACGTTTATCTACTACTATTGCATAATGTTGGTTTTTTCTCGTGAATAATGATAAACATTCCCTGCTTGACAACAGGAATAATGAAATAATAAAACTGAATGGCCGATTTCAATATTCACTGGGTTTTAAATTGGGACTATAATAACATTTAAAATTTAAAATTGGCGAGGTTAACCATTTGACAGATGTCAGATTTAATTTTTTTGTTGAAATATTTTATTATCTACTAAGTATAGTATTACACTCGAGATTATACGAATTATCTTTCGTATAATAATATACTATTAAAAGTCTATTTTTTATTATACGCAATTTTTTTTTATGTAAAAATACCTTTACTCTTAAAGCTAAACTATTGAAGTTAGACGAAAAAGTCAAATGGCAATTTTTCAGCTTGTCTGATGGACCACAAAAAAGTTGAAGGTGAATTTTTTTTATCATCAATATTCTAAAAGTTACAGGAGTATAAAGTCATCATTTTTGTATTATTAACTTTTTGTTAGTGAAATATTAATTTTAGCACAAAGTCAATAGATAATAATAATAAAAAAATTGAATTTTCGGAAAAATTGTCCTAGTAAAATTTGATGTACGGTCAACCATTAAAATTTACAGACTTATTTAAGCTTATTTCGATGGTTTTTTACATAAATCAGATAAACAATTGACAATAGATACGAGATTTTATAAGAATTTCACGTCTTATTCCATTGTTTACAGTGAATTATCGCTTAAAATACCTACTAATAATAATATCTTACTAACTATTATCGTACAAAAAAATCCGAATCTGTAATTATTACATTATTATTCATTATAATATTCATATTCAGTACATTATTTCATTTATTTCGAGCTTGATAGGTACACATATTGTAAAACACGGTTTACTTATAATAACTTTGTTGATATTTAAATTCAAATTTAAACTTCCCAAAGAATTTACTAACAGCGCCCTTGCAGTATTATTGTTTTCTTTTGATATCGGTAAATTTTCCGCTTGATAAAATCAATTAGTGAACTCTATTGTCTTCTGCTGTAATTAGTACTTAATTGAGGTTAGTTTTTTATACGTAATTAATACGACAACTATCATAAAACTTGTTCACTGTTAAATTTTACTACGACAATTTTTCCGAAAATTCAATTTTTTTTATAATTCTCTATTGACTTTTTGTGCTAACATTAATATTTCACTAACAAAAAGTTAATAATACAAAAATGATGACTTTATACGCCTGTGACTTTTAGAATATTGACTATAAAAAAAAATCGCCTAAAACTTTTTTGTGGTCCATCAGACAAGCTAAAAAATTGCCATTTGACTTTTTCGTCCAACTTCAAAAGTTTAGCTGAAAAAGGCAAAAAACGTAAAATTTTAAATTCAAAGCTCTGTAAAAAATCAAATGATGAAAATAGAAATTCGGCTTAATAAGATTTTTTCGTCCAAATTTAATGCTTTGTAAGATTTGGTCATGGATTTTATGAAAAAAAAATCCTTCCTAGGTTGCAAGAATAAATATGGTAAAAAAGTCAGTTTTCTGTGCTATTTAAGCGGCAAAACTTCAGATTCGATGAAGGACCTCTTAAAATTGAAATTATGAGCTCCGCTTTTAACAGGATATTTGATCGGACATATTCTACGATATTTTGGGTGGAGAGCAAGAAAAAAAAATATCGAGTTTTTTGGCACACCCTAATGTATTTACATAAGTAAATCTTCATAATTTAGCGTTCTTCGGTCAATCTGTTATGCATATGGAGCATATTTGGATGCGAGCCTATAAATTCCTAGGTACATTCCGTAACATCAGAGTAATGGGGCCAGATAGAGCGCCAGCGGCATCATCTGTACACAATATATGTATAACAGGACACAACGGATTGCTGGGTCCCGAACATTAGATACGCTATCTTGCAAATTAATGTTGATTAGGGATAATAACTCTAAAAAACGAGATCTGGGGATTACGGCTTCGCAGGATTTTAACTGCCGCCAATTCGTTTTGTTGTATTCGGATTAATTGTCGCTTTTATATAAAACCCATTTAATTAGTGCAACAATTTTTATATTTGCGCGAGTGTGTGAGAGAGGTTTTAAAAATAAATTGAAACCAATATTTTAAAAGCCTGCACTTGTTGGCGTAATAGCATTTTTGCTTTGATGAGAGCCCTCGATAATTTTGCATTTTACCAGATAGAGCGCTAAAATCTAGGCCAACCAATAAAATATTTTTATTTTCATTTTCCACTTCATTATTAAATTTCAAAGTATGTATTTTTGTTCAATATCCACTCTCCAGCAGAGTTGGGAGTACTGAGTATTTTTTTAATGGATTATGCTATCATTACTAATTATTACTTGATTTTATAATTGTAATGAGAGAAAAATATTGAGTACTTTTTATTTTTACTTTACCAATTTGATAATTACAATTTTTTTTTTATTTTGTAATTATAATCATAGAAAATATCAAGTACTTTTTATTTTAACTTAAAATGTTTACTGATTCTAAATATTTTTTTATTTTATAATTAAAAAATAATAAAGAACAGAATACATTATATTTTTTTATTTTTTGATTTGATTAGAATGGTGAATAAGGATACTTCCGTGCTTGTTTATGTTTTTATTGCGACTAGTTTCGATCTATATTAGATCATCTTCAGGCAAACTTCAAAAATATGTAAAATTATTATAAGGTTATGTTAACAAGATAAAAAAATAAAATAACAAATATTAAATACTTACATGTCAATAATTAAAATATTTGTAAAAAGGTTTATCAATTATATTAAATATATGCATAAAGATAGTTTTAGATTCTGATTCTGATTAAAATTATTTACTTACAATGACTTGAAGGATGATGTATTCTTGGTACTTGTATTTTCATTTATATTTTAAGTACAATCAATTTTTTACTTTGACTTTAAACTTTTTGCAATACGAAGTACTAAAAAATATTATTTATTCAAATTAATAAGTACAATTATTTTTGGATTTTTACTTTAAATCAATTTAGAGTAAAAAATACAATGTATTGATAATTTTTATTTTCTCCATTCTCAAGTAACTTAAATATTCTAATGGCAATACTTTTTAAGTACAAATCTCGCAACTCTGCTCTCCAGTATCAGTTTGGAGTCAACTGTACAAATTGTTTCGTAAAAATGTTCCGTATACGGAACATGCTATAGCAATATTTTATCAAGCAGAAATTTTCTCCCATACATGGCGCTCGCAATATCGATGGCAATTTATGAAAGATGCATATGTGGCCGCCTTTTTTAAACACGTATAATCGATTTGGAGCGCGCGAGGGCACATACAAGAAATTCACCGCAAATTGTCGTCCGGAGCACTGCATTATAGTCGGATTTAATGAAAACTGCCTCTGCCATGCATTGTAAATATAAAAAAGATACTATAGTATCTTTTTATATGCATACGTATACGAAGAAAACCATAAAACTGTGGCTTATAAGCTCCCCATTACGACAAATACTTTTTATTATCTAAAAATTATTTAAATTAAATATTTGTTTAAGACGACATCTGTACGAAAATAAAGTAACCATCCCAATAAACATTTTTCACGTAATTTTCACCATTAAAATTGCTTTAAAATGTAAAAATATACTTTCAAATGTAAAAATAATGCGTGTTAATAAAAAATTTAATGTAATGTACATAAATTTTCTAGTGTTTATAACATAAATGATATATGTTACTTCATACAAAAATTATAATAATAAAAATCGTAAAATTTCAAACATTAATGTGTTAAAAGGTCCTACACAAATAAGAATGTTAAATAAAAATTTTTTTGTACATTGTATAGTTAATGTTACTAGAAAATTATGTTAATTTCAATATAATACATTAGTTTAAATAACTACTAAACAAGTGTTAATCTAACTCAAAAATATTTGTTAAATATTTGAGTACAGAAGATTTTAAATCAAATTAAAACAATTAAGTATTTTTTTATTCAAATCAACTTCAATAAAAATATTATTCTTCAAATTCGCTAATTTTCGCCTTCTTTCGATTAAAATCGGTACCCTACAAGGCCCTTTGTCTTATAACCGCGTTTAGTCGGTTGATGATGGTTAATTCGATTAGAGCTTCCTAATTGTAAGTGTGCTTTTATATAGCGTCTGTTGAACAAAATTTAAAGGTAAGTTTGCTATAATAATGTTTTTTTACTAACATAACGTTTGTATCCCCAGAAATGTTTGACGACCGTTTACCCTATGGCATAGATTTGTATTTTATTTTGGAATACAAAAAAAGAACTGGACAATTTTTTGCCCAAAAACCAATATTCTTACATTAAATTTTATTAAAATAAATAAAAATAAACAATTAATAATGTAAAAATTAATTAAAAAATATTGTTAAAATAACAAATTAAAATAATTAAATGAAGACATACTATGGCATAGATTTGTATTTTATTTTGGAATACAAAAAAAGAACTGGACAATTTTTTGCCCAAAAACCAATATTCTTACATTAAATTTTATTAAAATAAATAAAAATAAACAATTAATAATGTAAAAATTAATTAAAAAATATTGTTAAAATAACAAATTAAAATAATTAAATGAAGACATACTATTTGTGTAAAATCAATAGAAAGAAAGAAATAAAATATAAATAAATTTAACATTTTTAATTATTTTAAAGTTATACAGATTTTAAATCATATTAATTATTAGTTTAGGTTAAAATAACCATTTAAAAAAATAAAATTGACACAACACGATTTGTTAAATTAACTTTGGAGTTATGTAAAAAATATAATAATATATATTAATTTTCTTTTACACATTCTGTTGTGTTAAAAATTAACATAAGTAATAAAAATAAAAAAAACTAAAAAATTTGAGTGGACTTTCTGGGACACAAGAAATATGTTAAATATACATATAAATTGTTTACTGTGTATTTAATGCTTTTGTATTTTTGTATTGAGATAATAGAAAAAATACTTTAATTGTGAACTATTGACTGATTTTAGTTAATATAATACCAAAAGCATTTAAAACCCAAGCTTAAAATAGTGTTAACCATTATCAACTTAACAATCGTGATTAATTTTTGCTTCCCGTGAACACCAAACAGAAATTAATGTGTAAATAATGTACATTAATTAAGGCATTTGTAATTTCTTCCATGTTAATTATACATACATTGTATTTAACGAACAGCATTATCAATGTTTTAATTAGTTTTATGTAATTGACTATTAGGCTTCATGTATATATGTATAATATACATTGTATATATATATATATACATTAGGTATACATTTGTATGTATTTTACAGCCATGTCAAACCAATACTATCAGCAGAATTATTGCTAGACATCTTTATTGTGTAATTCATTACCTTCTTCCATCTATTTTATACAGAGTGGCACTGTTATAAAAATAAGACTTGTTAACATGAGTTTGTAGTTTGTTAATTTTATTTTGTAAAATTTTAACGTAATTTTTTTAAGAAAACCAGGGTTTATAATTATTTTAACAAAGGAAAATATTTTACCGAAAATTTGTTTGTTTCGTTTTTGTTTGGTCATCCTATATAATAACGAAATAAAGTATGTATAATTGTTTCACCTGTAGAGTTTTTATGCCGAAGTTAAATTGAATTTATGGTTCAACTTCCTGCAGTAACGAGAACATGAATAGTGGTCCTAGTTCGTTGTAAAACTCCTGCTAACTAGCGTAGACAAAAGCCGTAATCGAGTTTCGCAAAGGGGACAGATTTAATGTTGTGTAAATGAAATTTGCAAGTTATTTAATCATATCGTGGGGTTTTTATTTCAAGAAACACGGTGGGTAAAAAAAAATTAAAATATTTTATATTGTTTATAACATTTCCTGAAACTTAACATCGTGATGATATAGTATGAGTTTGTAAGTTGTTAATTTTATTTTGTAAAATTTTATCATAAAATTTTGTAGAAAACCAGGCACTTTGTTAATTTCAATCAAAACATTTTCCACTGATAATTAGATTGTACCAAATTTCTTTATAATTTGATGATTTCAGAATGGTGTTTTATTTAATTGTGTGTATGTTATTTTTGTGTTCATTTATGTAGGTATTTGTTAATTTTTTGTTAAGTAAATTGATTAATAAAGCAACATTTCCTATCAAAATTCATTCTTTTCATTTAAGTTTCCAATTTCCAATAAATACTTTTGTTACTGGGTCTAAAAAAAGGTTTGTAAAAATAAGGTCCTTTTTAAAAATTACATGAATTATTGTTGAATTATTAATGTAGGATTTTGCTATTAAATTTACATTTTCTATATGATACTAATGTGCAGTATATATAGAGTAGAAGCGAGTTTAATGTAAATTTATTTATATTTAAACCAAAACAAAATCTGTTACCTACATACATACATACAGTACATAATTATTATACTAGAAAATGTACAGACTTTATTTTGCTAGATAGATGTAATAATACCACACAAATGTTAAACTCCGTTTTATACAAATAGGTTTAATTGAGTTTAATAAAGTACCTGTAAATATTGAAAACTGTGATAATATAAATCAGTTCAAAAAACTTTGTTTTTAAGCTAAATGTTGCATTTTTGTAATCTTTATAATATTATATTATATTATTATATTTACTATATTATATCTAATTAAGATTTAGTTTTCTAGTTATAAAAATGTTTTGTGAAAAATCTGATTTTTAACTTCAATTTTTTTATTGTTGTATTTTTTTATTAAATATGTAAATTGTTATTTTTATGTGGTACTGATGCTAAATAAATACTATTATTTTAAAAATCTTATTAATTATGAAAGTGGAGCAGTTTTTGAGATATATATATCTAATTGACTATAGTCAATTCCATATCAATTGGAAAACTGACTATATCTCAAAAACTGTTCTACTTTTTTAACTTTTGACGACATTTTCGGATTCAGGGGACAATTTTGCATAAGAATTGGCTGTTAAATTTTGGGATACCATGGTATTCGATGGTTAACCTTAGTATAAGTGAAAAAGCAGCCACTAATAACTATTAAATTAGTAATTTTTGACTAATTCATTTTTATTTTTAGTACCTACAGCTAGGGTTGGGAAAATTTCACTTTTTGCTTGTACTTGAAATTTCACTTGAAATTTTCATGACATTTATAAAATTTATGGAAACTTTCAATAAATTTCAATCACTTTAAGTGTAATATATTAATATTGAAATAAGCCCACTCGGGGACCATGGCAAATTGCCTCTCTTACCTTCTACCTCTCTGTGGGCCCCTGCACCAATAATATAAATAGTAAATACCTATGTTTACCACAAATTTCTTGAGATTTCCTTTTAAAATATTTTTAAAATTACTAAAACTAAAACAGATATACCACTTTTTAGTAAGCTAATGAGATTGTGCCACTATCATTGTTTTATATTTTTATATATTTATTATTTTTAAATATTTTACTGAAATTTTGCGAAAATTGAAGAAAATTCATTAAAATTTTATGAGCCAAATGCATTTTTTATCCGTTTTCCGATGCAATTTTAATTTTAAAGTCTGTAATTTACAAATTAAATTGGTAACTGAATTAAATTATTTAAATTAATTTAAGCATATAAGTAACAATAATTACTTATAGTGTATTCAAATCCAAGCCGAACTAAACAAAAACGCCCAGACGCTTGATAACTCGTTCTTATTGGTCGATTCGGAATCTATTGTAAATTATTATTAAAGGTCCCAGGGGAGGCCGCATGTGAAATTTATGCGAAATTTTCAGTAAATTGCGAAACTTTCAATGAAATTTCTGAAACTTTCACAGACAATGTTAAAATTTTCGAATTGAAAATTTCATTTGAAATTTTTAAAAATTTCACTTTTCCAACTAAATGAAATATTTCAAGTTTGAAACTTTCAAAGTTGAAATTTTCATTTAAAAATTTCAACTGTCCCAACCCTACACCATACAAAAAAAAAACTTTTTCTGAAAAAAAGTTGTTTTGCCCACCGTGTTGCGCAAAGACGTTGGGTGTAAAAACGAGAATTTATATCGGCAAAGTATTGCGTTTATTGCAGCGCTGCAGCGGGAGAGAAACCGCGGCCGCAAATTGAAAATAATGTCGTTGGGCTGCGGTAAGGCGGCAGGAACGTTTGGGGGGGACTTTGGCGACGCGCCCCGCTTTTATCTCTCCGTGAACTACTGTGTGTACGTGTCTCGCTTGCATGGGGGTTGTTTATTGAATGCGTTCGGAAAAAACAAACTTCTTGGGTTTATTAAATTTTTCCATTTCTGCTTTGAGGCGGCGTTCTGCGAGCAGGTGAGCGGCCGATAATTGATTCAGCAGATTTATGTGACAGTAATCTATAAAAAATTAATTTTATAGTCCAAATTTTTGTTCTTCAAAATACACGGTAATTTAACTAAGTTTTTAAAATTTTATAGAGAACTGACATCAGTCTGAAACTTCAGATATAGCTGCAATGTATTCTAATTTAATTAAATATTTTTAATGCGCTGTCACTTCCGGTTAGACCGGAAGTGATATTTTTCTGTATTTTTTTAAATGAAACCCTGAAAATATTATTGCATTTTTTAATTTTACCGGAAATTCTGGAGATGTTGCATTTTGAATCGTTTTTCTATAATAATTTTTTTTGATATACAGGGTGTTTTACATTCGTGGTCCATTAAAAGTTTCTGGGGAACGAAAAAATATATCGATTTTAAATTTTAATAGCGTTATTTTTCTAAAATATTTTAAACAAAATTTACGAAAATTTCACTTCCGGTTTGACCGGACATGACATCAACTTAGGGTGATTCCATTTATTAGCCACCAATGAGTGCACCTCATATACTCTAATTTTATTTCTTTTTTAACTGTAAATAGACATGGACCCAAGAAGTGAAAAAAACTTCCCTTTTCTTTTCTCCCCCTATCACCTATTTATACAGGGCTACGCAAAAGTTACTATGCAGACCTAACTTAAAATTTTTTTACTTTTTTTGCTAATAAAGCTATCGACATTAAACAAACTGTTAATTGTTAAGAAAATATTTCTCTTTTAAACCATATAGGACACATTTAGTTATTGATGCCCTAAATGGTCTTTGGGAATTTTTTTAAAAATGCATTTTTTTGGCAAAATTGTCTAATTTTATAAATTCATATATTCTTAGAACAACTTGCCAGCAAATTTTTTTTAATGTAGTTTGTTACCATAGATCTTACTCTATATAAAAGCAATGAAAACATTTTCAAATAATATTTGCTAAGAGTTCAAAAAAATATAATAAAAATCCATGTTTTCGAAAAATCACTATTTTCAGCCATTTCATGGTTTAAAAAGGCTATGTTTGAGTGAGTCGATTTAAACCAATTTATGCTTATCATCACATGCACTTATTGGCCTCCAATAACCATTAATAAAATTATTGTGTATTTTGCTTTTAACTGGGCTGTGGCTGTATGTACAGCCCAGCTATAAGCAAAATACAAAATATGCCCACTTTCAGCCATTTCATGGTTTAAAAAGGCTATAGCCATATATGTTTGAGTGAGTCGATTTAAACCAATTTATGCTTATCATCACAGGCACTTATTGGTCTCCAATAATCATGAATAAAATTATTATGTATTTTTCTTTTAGCTGAGCTGTGGATGTATATGTCCCCACCTGTGACTATATCCATATTATTAACCATATATTTCAAAAAAGCGTATTACATCTTTAAATTAACTTACCCTTGAATTGACTTCTAATTCATTCTAAATAAAAATATAAAATATAAAAACCACATACAGTGGCGTCGAAAATTAACTACCCATTTATTTATTTTTTAAATTAAGAAAACATAATCAAATGTACAAAAAATTAGTTAAATGACTAAAAGACATACTTTTCATAAACTTTATATTAAAACAAAATAAAACAGGTATTAAATCCTAAATTTGAATTAAACCTAACTGCATATAATTAAACTGAAGAAATCATATTCTTAACTTTTACAATCACCTAAAAAACCTATTTAAAAAGTTATATGAATCGGAAAATTTTCTTATGTGTATAATGTCTATCAAGAGGAATAAGTTAACGACTTATGGCCTTTAAAATTTAAAGTTTAAATGGATCGCAGCAGACTTCACCAAAAATGTTGGTAAAATTATATTACTTTAATTTGTGATACCTATGTACGTACAAATATCGGTTACAGTTGCATCCACTCGCCTTTTCCTTCTTTTTAATAAAAATAAAGTTCTACTTTACTGCTGATTTCTTATACTTTACTGCCGATTGTTGACTACTTTCGGCAGATTTCGGATAAAAATATTTTTTGCGATTTTCCAAGATTTAATCTTGTACTAAGGAGGAAAACAAATAATAGAATGGCGAGTGGATGCAACTGTAACCGATATTTGTACGTAGGTATCACAAATTAAAGTATATATATATATATATATACTTTAATTTAATTATATCTATATATATAATTTTACCAACATTTTTGGTGAAGTCTGCTGCGATCCATTTAAAGGCCGTAAGTCGTTAATTTATTCCTCTTGATAGACATTATATATAATACACATAAGAAAATTTTCCGATTTATATAACTTTTTAGAGGTAAAAAATAGTAAATAGGTTTTTTAGGTGATTGTAAAAGTTAAGAATATGATTTCTTCAGTTTAATTATATGCAGTTAGCAGGGCCGGATTAAGAGTTTTGGGGCCCTGGGGCCGACATTTGGTGGGGGCCCTCAATATTTCTAAAAAAAATTGACACTTTAAAACTCATGGTAAACTTTTAAGCTAGAGGAACTTTACGTGATTTTTTATTATCCTTGAATCATTTATTATTTAATAAACCATATAAATTTTTAATAAAATCGGCCAAAACTAATTTTTTTTAAACGAAAAACCCTGTATCTCGATAATGAAGCTTTTTCGGACACGTGTTTATAGGAACTTTTTTTCATATTTTGATGAATTTCCACTGAGCTTTTGTCACCACAAGTCTGAATCACCCTGTATATTTTGAATAATACGAACATAACCATATACATTTTACCCAAGTCTGAGAAATTATAAATTCGTATGCAAAACTATAAAAACGTAGATAGTAGAATAGAATTGTGAATGAAAGTATTTGTATATACTTTATATTTTATATATTTTGAATAATACGAACATAACCTTATATATATTTTACTCAAGTAAAATATAAATTGATGTATGTTTTGTTTGTATTTTTAATACTTTTCGCAAACTGAAAAGAAAGTGCATCAAAAGTCGTATTATTTGTCTGTTTTTCATACAAAATCATCAATAATAAAAAAATGTTTTGTCCAAAGAAAAGAACGAAACATTATTTCGGAAACACCGGAAAATATTCCACAACACTCCAATGTACCAATAAAAATCTGGGACAAAAAATAACTTTAATATTAGATTAGGTATAAGTAATCGACTGTTTGCCTGTATTTACAAAAAAGTTACGAAAAGCACTAAAGGAGCAATTGTTTTGAGTCATAACTTATGACTATAAACTACATAAAAACGTCTTCGCGCGCCAAAACTTTGAGTGTGATAGTTAGATCTACGAAAAATTAAAGAATTCGCGCGGTATAACCGACCCAATTTTTTATTTTTTTGATAATTTTTTTCATATTCGTTTCATTAAAAAGCTACATATTGCATTGGTGGGGGCCCCTAAATGGTGGGGGCCCTGGGGCCGTGGCCCCGCTGGCCCTGTCCTAAATCCGGCCCTGGCAGTTAGGTTTAATTCAAATTTAGGATTTAATACCTGTTTTATTTTGTTTAAATATAAAGTTTATGAAAAGTATGTCTTTTAGTCATTTAATTTTGTACATTTGATTATGTTTTCTTAATTTAAAAAATAAATACGTAATAAATACGTAAATGGGTAGCTAATTTTCGACGCCACTGTATGTGGTTTTTATATTTTATATTTTTATTTAGAATGAATTAGAAGTCAATTCAAGGCTGTCAAGTTATTTTAAAGATGTAATACGCTTTTTCGAAATATATGGTTAATAATATGGATATAGTCACAGGTGGACATATACATCCACAGCCCAGCTAAAAGAAAAATACATAATAATTTTATTCATGATTATTGGAGACCAATAAGTGCCTGTGATGATAAGCATAAATTGGTTTAAATCGACTTACTCAAACATAGCCTTTTTAAACCATGAAATGGCTGAAAGTCAGGTGGGTATATTGTGTATTTTGCTTATAGCTGGGCTGTACATACAGACACAGCCCAGTTAAAAGCAAAATACACAATAATTTTATTAATGGTTATTGGAGCCTAATAAGTGCATGTGATGATAAGCATAAATTGGTTTAAATCGACTCACTCAAACATAGCCTTTTTAAACCATGAAATGGCTGAAAATAGTGATTTTTCGAAAACATGGATTTTTATTATATTTTTTTGAACTCTTAGCCAATATTATTTGAAAATGTTTTCATTGCTTTTATATAGAGTAAGATCTATGGTAACAAACTACATTAAAAAAATTTTGCTGGCAAGTTGTTCTAAGAATATATGAATTTATAAAATTAGACATTTTTTCCAAAAAATTGCATTTAAAAAAAAATCCCAAAGACCATTTAGGGCACCAATAACTAAATGTGTCCTATATGCTTTAAAAGAGAAATATTTTCTTAACAATTAACAGTTTGTTTAATGTCGTTAGCTTTATTAGCAAAAAAAGTACAATTTTTTTAAGTTAGGTCTGCATAGTAACTTTTGCGTAGCCCTGTATAAATAGGTGATAGGGGGAGAAAAGAAAAGGGGAGTTTTTTTCACTTCTTGGGTCCATGTCTATTTACAGTTAAAAAAGAAATAAAATTAGAGTATATGAGGTGCACTCATTGGTGGCTAATAAATGGAATTACCCCTTAGTTGTTTCAAATATATTTTTACATTAAATTCTACATGAAAATCTGAGTAGTACAAATGTTTGGGGTGTTTCATTTTAAATAAAAATGTTAAGTCACCTCCGGTCAAACCGGAAGTGGTATTTTGTTCAAAATATTTTAGAAAAATAGTCTTATTTGGATTATAAACGCTTTAAAAATTTCAAATCGATATCTTTTGCCGTTCCTCAGAAACTTTAAATGGACCACTAACGTAATATTTTTATGACTTTTCTAGTACTTCTGGCAATAAATTTTGTTTAACACCAAAGAAAATCCTTTTTTTCTTCTTTAACATTAACAGCCGCTTATTGTAAATAAGTAAATTTAGGACGCCATGGCGAATCTATTTTGACATTATCCCTTCAAACCAATGACTGTGATACCAACTATGTAAAGTAAAATTCGACCAAATTAAATATAAGGTATAAAATTAATTAACTCGTTTTATAAATTGTCCTCGTGCGTCAAAATGACGTCTTATGAAATTAGTTTTTAATTTACTATTGTGAACCTTCACTGCACAGTTTTGCAATAATAAACGGTAATGTTGACTGTATCCAACCAAAATTATCAATCTGTCATTCTCTTTTAGAAAATCCGGCAACACTGGATCACGATATTAAATTATATTATCTTGGGATACTTGGTTTGATTTGTTTGGTGACTAGCATAATTTTGTTTTTAAAATAAATTATTATTTTCTTTGTTTTCTGCTCTTTTCTTTAGACTGTCGCTGCATGTTTTCTATTGCTTTATTTGTTGTTCACATACCTATTTTTAAATTCTTTGTGGTAGACTAAACGAAAAGCGTTACTATAGAAATCAACTATCAACTCGCATTTGTATTAAAATAAAAAATAATCATAAAATCAGAAAATTGTCTGTTTTCCATATGGTCATTATCAAAACTAATATTTGTAATTTTACTATACTTTTCAAACGCAAACATTTAGTAAATTTATAATACAATATATTTTCAAATTATTTGTCTTTTTTTATGTTTTAATTATTTTTTATATTAATTTTTCTTCATAAAGGTAATTTTTTGGTTTTTTTAATTCACGATAGTTTATTCGAAATTTTAAATTCTTTTCGTTTTGTAATGAATATTATTATTAATAGTATTTTTTTATTTTTATGGGTATCACGATTTTTTTACCATAATTTTTAATTTTTAATTTATTTATTAATAAAAAATAATTAAATATATTTCTACTAAAAACGTTTCTTTTGAAAAATAAAATCTTTAATTATATTATGATAATAGTTGTAATGAAGTTGCGTTTTAATAATAATTCCGGCAAACTTTCGCAGTTTCCCTTAATTTCAACCCATCCTTTCCGGCCACCAACCAGACTGGCCGTGCTCCGTCGTGGGCCGCAGGTGTGCCAACAAGAAAAACTTAATAAAACGTAACCGAGCAACTTCCGCAACACGGGCTTTAAAACACCTAAAACTCGCAATTTACTTTAATCGGACGCCTGTTAAAAGACTTAAAACGGTTTACTTTGCGCCATATTTTTTCCGCCGCGGGCGACACTTCATCCGTACCGCCGAACTTTTTTAATTATAGAAATTTTAATTAAACATTCCTCAAACTGAGAACTCCTTTTCGCTAGAATACTGTTTAACGACTTCCGGATTTATCGCGGTTCTCTTATCGGAATTCATAGGCCATAAAGGGAGAGTAAAGATACTTTTTGGCCTCTGAAATGGAAGTGTTTGGTTTACGCGAAATGTTGGAATTAAAGCTTCCTTCACATGACTGAAGATGTGGTGGGTGGCTGTTTGTGTTCCAGACACTTGCCATTGTTGGTTAACATCGTTTTTAGGTACTTTATAAACACTTTTCCAGTCTTGTTGTAACAAAAAGAACAGTGTTTAATATTTGCTTTAGGCACATTTATCGTGATAGTTTGGGCAGTGTGGTCCGAAATGGTATATAAAATGTATAAAATGTCTGAACTAAAATCATCCAAATTTGTAAAAACATTGTCAATGCAGCTCCCAGACTGATTAGTAATCCTTGTAAAACCCAAAACACATGGATACAAATTAAACAAGTGCATAAGGGACCAAAACTCACTGCTTCAGGGTAATTCCGTCTTAAATCGTAATTTTGTGGTCACGGTAATTTTGTGAAACAATGAGTTTAATTATATAGTTTTTAATTTGACTTAATAACTCCTTTAAGTGTTTCTTATAAATGCCATTACTAAAAAATTTAAAATTTTTGCTCATATTTATGACCAAAATGTCACATAAGTTACCTGTCACCAACAGTTTTATTATATTTTAAAATTAAATTGTACAGACACTATTAAAAAACAGTATTTTTAAACTAAAAATACAAATTAACAATGTAGTATTTTCGTTTTAAAAGAGATTTTGACCTTAACATGATTTATTTTATGTATTTTTTTGACCTTTAGTTTAGTCACCCTGTTTTTGGTCCCATAAGTTACTTTCTACATTGCGGTAACATTTTTGGGACTTGGCAACATAGCAGTGAAGCCGGCTCCAGTCAAAGTGTCATAATATATTATATTTTGTAATTTGTTTATTGGTTATTTTGTTATAACAATTGACATTAAATACTTAACGTGAGATCTGTGGTTATTGTTAATTAGTAGTTACATAAGTTATTACGTAAATCACGCAATTATACAAATTATATAAATACTTTTGGCCATTACCATTACCGACATACTGTTCAATATTTCACCTCCAATAAAAGTAACCAAAAGGCTCTTGTCTTTAGATGTTAAGGATTGGAATTTATTAACTTAAGCAACGAGTGAGAAAGTGCAGTTTATAAATGTATTTAAATTATTTAATAAAATGTTTCAAAAATCTTATGTTGCTAGTTCATTGGTACCTAAATATACGTTATTTATATGAAAAATAAATTATATTTTTGATATAAGTTACCCAGCGTGTCTCATATGTTACAGAGTACAGTTCTTTTGATTTATACATGTAATTTTTATATTTTTTATTTTAAAATAACACAAAATAGCATATAAGCTGTAAAATAATCTATTAATCTATTTTAGATTGTAAAACTAAGATTTTTTTAAAATAATCTATTTTTGCGTTTTTAGTAACATACGTGACAATCACATAAGTTACTAGTATTCCTTTTTCCTCAAAAAAACACAAAAAAAATATGAAAAGTGTACGGCTCGCATTAGTAATTATTTAAGTAGGGTCTAATACTAAGTACATTACTATAAAATATGACTGTTTATAAAAAATAAATTTAAAAATATTTCCTCTCAAAATTGCGATTTAAGACGGAATTACCCTTAAATTATTATGTTTTAAAATATCTATGTTAAAATCACCTGCTACAAAGAAAATATCCACATTTAGCATATTTAAAACTTCTTCCATTTTAGATATAAAATTTGATGAGGTGTGTGATACACACAAAGAACACATGCTTTAAAATTTTTAAAATTTTCTATTTTAAAATATATGGCTGCACATTCAACAAAATAAGCTTCAATAAAAACAAACTTTTAGAAAAAAAATATTTAAAACTTTTATTTTTTGATATCACCTCGTAGCAATTCACAACGCTATGCGACCCATATTCGAGCTTTTCATATATCCATTTCGCTATCCGTGATATGCCTGACAAAACTCACAGCCTCGCTGCACATCGATTCGCAAACGATCGTAAACAGGTGATGTATAGGGCTGTAGTTGGCTTCGAGAAAATTTAGTGCAAACCGTTTTTTTTTCGTTAATGCCTAAACGCCATTTAACTTCACGGACAAACGAGAGAGGTTTGTGTTTGCTCTACAGAGCAAATGGAGCAAAAAATTTGATTGTGAAATGTTTGCTCTTTGTTTTTCATCTTGTCATTAAAGTTTACACAAGGAAAAAATACGTTTCTATATCCAAAAATAGTTTATTTTTGACCCAATACTTTAATATTCATTAAAGTATTTGCGTAATGTTAATTTTTTAATCTTTTTTTATTCATTTTAAGTATTTTTTATTTAAACAAAGAATAAAAAATATAATTTATTAAATTAAGGATTGTTCTTAAATAAAGTAAACATGTTTTCTCTATTTAAATGCATATAATTTTTCAATTAAAACTCAATATTATTAATTAATATTTTTTTTCAAAAGCACGTTTGTAGAAAAACATAATAAATATTCAAAACATCAGTACCTTGGCGTGTCACAACGCCTGAATCAAATATTTGAGTGATTTTATTTTAAAATATATTCAATTTATCTTAAATTTTTTAATTTCACTACAAACTATAAAACATTAAATAATGTATTTTTTATATTTTATCATAGATTCGAATAAAAGCAATTTTTAAAAAATTGATAATCTTTGTACTCACTTTTACCCGTCAGTTCTATGTCCAATGTTAAAATTCAAAATTTCTGCGAAATATTGAAGTTTAAACGTCAAGTCCTCGTTTAACTCAAGTGTTGGTAAAAAATTACCTACAGAGCCCGCCTTTTGCACGACAGTCATCTTGAAAACAATGCAAGCGGCGAAGTTGTGGTGAATGCACGTATAGTTCCAGTCAAAATTTCAGTACTGTGGTGAGTAGCTATTTTCTTAAGTATATATATTTTATTGTGTCCAACATTTGTAGAATCACCTGAAGATCTCTTAGAGACCCTGTAGAATATTTAGATGGACAAAGCTTCTTCAAGTATGTACTTATAAAGTCATAAATACGTTCAGACGTCATCTTAAATCTTATCCAAGTCTTCTTTAATTGACATAAGTACTCGTATTTCAATGATACATTTTTTTTAGAACAAAACTCAAGTTGTAAAGAGGTTTAATGTATTACACATAAAGTTATCTCAAATGGAACTTATGGTAAACTTAAACTTGTCGTAATAAATTTAGGAAGAAGTTACCCACAATTTACATATTTCCTCTTATATTAATTAAATAAAACTTCCCAAAATTCCTTAATTCTTCCACCGTTTCCATCGTAAACAAAGGAGCGTCTGCAGAATTCATGAACGCACTTCTGCAGAATGAAAATCCCAGACAACAGCTTTCAATAGACATGTATGCACGTTGCACACGTGCTCAGCGCTGGTGCACTCCTCGATAAATTAAACTTTGAATGAGACGTTCCAGACGCTATAGGAAGCCGTATTAATTCTTATATTACGTCGAGATAATTATAGGCAGAGCCAACAAGATCCACAATAAATCACATTGTATCGACAAGCGAGTTAATTTCGTGTGAACCGCGTTGCATTCTCGTGACCTTACGGGTCGATTTCGAATCCTGAGAATCGACGACACAGATCGGGCAATCTGGATAATTATAGGTCGGATGGGCTATGCGATCACCCAATTACATAACTAATTGTGCGTTGAAATTTCCATGATTCAGTGCATCCCAATCAGGTAAGCATTATTGGTTTATCAGTGTTGGATCTCCACCTATTCTGGATTGGAATAAAGGGACTGTGTAAACTACCTTTTTTTTAAACATATCTAGTATGTGCTGACTTTCTTGACTATAGTAAAAATATTCAGTGTAAAAGGCACCAATTATTTAATTCTATAGCTTAATAATTAATATTACTCTACATAACTCTATATTACATTATTTGAAACGTAACTCTAAAAATATTATATTTTTGACTCGAATGTCTAATACAATCGCATTAGTGTTAATTTAGACTTTTTAAAAGGTAAAACATTTACATTATAAATTAGTATTTTCCAACCGCTATTTGCGTTAAAATTACCCTAGTTTTCCACTTGCTAGTGTATTATTGTTTTGGATTAAAGTAAAGTAAAAAGTAAGCGAGTATATTTTTACACTAAAAAGAGTTAAATTTACACTATTAGGGTTATTATTTGTGGTGGGGATTGCAAAGCGTCTATAAATTTGTAAATTAGTTTGGAGCTGTTTTCAAGGGCTGTTTAATGATTCGCTTGTGCGTGGGTGCCGCTGCATAATACGTATAAAATAAATTATTTCTTATCATTTATATTAAAGATATTTTATTGTAAAAACTTGAAATGGGATTAGGCATTACGTCTAAAACCGATAATAACAGAAACGAGCCAATTATATACAAATCCCATTCAAAATGGATGCATTGATTTTAAAGAAACATTTGTTTGAGTAAATTATACATTGTTTTTATTTTTATGTTAACGTTAGTTATATGATTTTTTTATTTTTATTATTTTTCACAAAATATACTTTAGAATTTAAATATATGTTTTTAATTTTCCTCTCTTTATAGCAACTAAGGTAAAAAGGGTATGCATATTAACTACAAATAGAGTAGTTTGTTTACTCTAAAATATTAAATAACTCATTAATAAGAACTGTATTATTTGACTTGTATACCATGTGTGTTAATAAAAAGGGGGTGTGTTTTGTATATAGGTATATATTTATTAATAAAATGAGTAGCCAAGCGCTTTCGTCACCTGTCTAGTGACATCATCAGGGCTAGCCCTGAAAAGTAAGTAAATTTTAGTTTTAAATTGCAAGATTAAATTCTTGTTTTACTTACTTGTCAGGGCGAGCTTACATTTCTTAGCAGCAGTGAAATTGAACAACAATACATTTATCCCTGAGGGGGATTTAACAAAAACAGATTTTAAAAAATTATTACATTTCTAACGTTAGAAATTTTGACATATGACAACGGAACCATGAGGTGGTTGTTACCAACATAATTGAATTGGTGCCAACTTCGTAAAACTAATATTGGCGGCAAATTTGAAATAACATGATTGATGATACTATGAATAACAAATTATAGATTGGCAAGTTACAGAAAGTCTCAATAATAGTGAGGAACAAAAGTACATTTAGCCCTGAGGGGGATTTAACAAACAGATTTTAAAAATTACATTTTTATCGTTAAAAATTTTTTGACATATGAAAAAGGAACCATGAGGTGGTTGTTACCAACATAATTGGATTGGTGCCAACTTCGTAAAACTAATTTTGGCGGTAAATTTGAAATAACATGATTGATACTAAAATAACAAAATATAGATTGGTAAGTTACAAGCAGTCTAAATAATAGTGAGTGTAAGTAATGTTGGGGAGAGGGCGGAACATTGGAAACTTTTATAGGAGATGTTTAAATAATGGTTTGAAATTTCTGTTTAAGTTAATTTGTGAATTCAAACACTGTTCAGGTTTATTTTTGAATGAGTTGGATATTTCTAAATCTTCGAAAAGGTCTAATTTAAGGCTATATTTGTTGAGATCTAAGTTATGTATGATTCTAGCGTTAGTTGATGGGCAAAAAGAGTGGGAGTTGAATTTAATGTGATGGCCAAAGGAGGATGAACTTGGTCTTTGAATATGTTCTTTAATTCGTGTAGCTAAATCTCTTGACGTTTTACCGATGTAAAATTTTTTGCAAGTGTCACATTCGATCCTGTAAATTCCGCTTTTTTTCAAGGGTGGTATGATGTCCTTGGAGTTTATTAAGACGTCACTCAATTTATTTTTGGATTTAAAGGCTAAGCCTTTTTGCAAATTTAATGGTTTTATGAATTTACTGATTTTTTCTGATATTGTGCCTATGTATGGTATGGAAACATAGTCTTTTTTTGGGTCGTTAGAATTTATAAATGCAGTGTTTCTAAGTATTTTGTAGTTGTGTTTTCTAATGAGTTTGTCAATTAATTCAGGGGGATAATTATTATTAATGGCTAATTGTTTAATAATTTTTATTTCTTTCTCACGATTATCATCAGATAGGGGAATATTATTTAGTCTGTTTATATAGCAATTAAAGGCTGCTAATTTGTGGTAGAAAGTGTGGCAAGAGTTAAGGGGAATGAGGTTATCTGTTTGAGTTGGTTTTCTATATATGCTAAATTCCAGTTCCTGGTCTGCTCTCTTCAAGGACAAGTCGAGAAAATTCAATATGTTGTCTTTTTCTATCTCAATGGTAAATTGTATTTTAGGATGTAGGCTGTTAATGTGTTCCAGGAGGGAGATAGCATCATTGATTGAGCCATTTAGTATTAAGAAAATATCATCAACATATCTTTTCCAGGTTATAATTTTGTTAATTAAGTTTTTACTATTTGTGTTATTGTTGAATATTTGATTGTTTTCCAAGTTGTCCATGAAAAGATCAGCCAAGAAGCATGATAATGGGTTTCCCATTCCTAGTCCATCGGTTTGTCTGTAAAATTTGTTATTGAATTGAAAGAAATCTTGGTCTAAGCATAATTTAAGGAGATTGAGGATGTCAGTTTTAATAAAGTCGTTTACATTTTGGTTTAGAATTTTACTTACTAATGGGATGGTTTCTGATTTAGGGATTGAAGTGTATAGGTTGGTTACGTCAAAAGATAGCATAAGGTAATTGTTTTCTAATTTGATTTTTGAAATTTCATTAACGAAGTTGATAGAATTTTTTATGGTATATTTGGGTTTAAATTTGGTTTTTGAGGACAAGATGTTTAAAACAAACTTGCATAGTTTTTCTGCAGGTGTGTTGCAAAAACTTACTACTGGTCTTATTGGTATTTCAGGTTTATGAATTTTAGGTAGGCCATATAATCTGGGGGTTTTTGGGTTGCTGGAGAGGAGATTGTTAGGGTTGATGATGTTCTTAAATTTATTAAAAGTATATTCGCAATTTTTAATTTGTTTTTTTGTTAGTTTAATAAATGAGTTTAAAGGATTTTCTTGTAACTCGGAGAAGCCGTTGTGTTCCAGAAAATGTTCAACTTTGTTAATGTAATTTTGTTTGTTTAATATGACTAAACAATTTCCCTTATCTGCCTTTGAGAATATTAGGTTGTGTTTCTTACTCTTTTTTTGGATACCTGTCAGTATTCCAATGTTCCGTTCTCTCTCCCCCTCACTACTTACCCTAGTTAATTCTTTTTGTAGGATGTTGAGACATTGGTTTCTTAATGAAGATTTGTGTGAAAATGAAAATCAAAAATCTTCATTAAGAAACCAATGTCTCAACATCCTACAAAAAGAATTAACTAGGGTAAGTAGTGAGGGGGAGAGAGAACGGAACATTGGAATACTGACAGGTATCCAAAAAAAGAGTAAGAAACACAACCTAATATTCTCAAAGGCAGATAAGGGAAATTGTTTAGTCATATTAAACAAACAAAATTACATTAACAAAGTTGAACATTTTCTGGAACACAACGGCTTCTCCGAGTTACAAGAAAATCCTTTAAACTCATTTATTAAACTAACAAAAAAACAAATTAAAAATTGCGAATATACTTTTAATAAATTTAAGAACATCATCAACCCTAACAATCTCCTCTCCAGCAACCCAAAAACCCCCAGATTATATGGCCTAAAAAATTCATAAACCTGAAATACCAATAAGACCAGTAGTAAGTTTTTGCAACACACCTGCAGAAAAACTATGCAAGTTTGTTTTAAACATCTTGTCCTCAAAAACCAAATTTAAACCCAAATATACCATAAAAAATTCTATCAACTTCGTTAATGAAATTTCAAAAATCAAATTAGAAAACAATTACCTTATGCTATCTTTTGACGTAACCAACCTATACACTTCAATCCCTAAATCAGAAACCATCCCATTAGTAAGTAAAATTCTAAACCAAAATGTAAACGACTTTATTAAAACTGACATCCTCAATCTCCTTAAATTATGCTTAGACCAAGATTTCTTTCAATTCAATAACAAATTTTACAGACAAACCGATGGACTAGGAATGGGAAACCCATTATCATGCTTCTTGGCTGATCTTTTCATGGACAACTTGGAAAACAATCAAATATTCAACAATAACACAAATAGTAAAAACTTAATTAACAAAATTATAACCTGGAAAAGATATGTTGATGATATTTTCTTAATACTAAATGGCTCAATCAATGATGCTATCTCCCTCCTGGAACACATTAACAGCCTACATCCTAAAATACAATTTACCATTGAGATAGAAAAAGACAACATATTGAATTTTCTCGACTTGTCCTTGAAGAGAGCAGACCAGGAACTGGAATTTAGCATATATAGAAAACCAACTCAAACAGATAACCTCATTCCCCTTAACTCTTGCCACACTTTCTACCACAAATTAGCAGCCTTTAATTGCTATATAAACAGACTAAATAATATTCCCCTATCTGATGATAATCGTGAGAAAGAAATAAAAATTATTAAACAATTAGCCATTAATAATAATTATCCCCCTGAATTAATTGACAAACTCATTAGAAAACACAACTACAAAATACTTAGAAACACTGCATTTATAAATTCTAACGACCCAAAAAAAGACTATGTTTCCATACCATACATAGGCACAATATCAGAAAAAATCAGTAAATTCATAAAACCATTAAATTTGCAAAAAGGCTTAGCCTTTAAATCCAAAAATAAATTGAGTGACGTCTTAATAAACTCCAAGGACATCATACCACCCTTGAAAAAAAGCGGAATTTACAGGATCGAATGTGACACTTGCAAAAAATTTTACATCGGTAAAACGTCAAGAGATTTAGCTACACGAATTAAAGAACATATTCAAAGACCAAGTTCATCCTCCTTTGGCCATCACATTAAATTCAACTCCCACTCTTTTTGCCCATCAACTAACGCTAGAATCATACATAACTTAGATCTCAACAAATATAGCCTTAAATTAGACCTTTTCGAAGATTTAGAAATATCCAACTCATTCAAAAATAAACCTGAACAGTGTTTGAATTCACAAATTAACTTAAACAGAAATTTCAAACCATTATTTAAACATCTCCTATAAAAGTTTCCAATGTTCCGCCCTCTCCCCAACATTACTTACACTCACTATTATTTAGACTGCTTGTAACTTACCAATCTATATTTTGTTATTTTAGTATCAATCATGTTATTTCAAATTTACCGCCAAAATTAGTTTTACGAAGTTGGCACCAATCCAATTATGTTGGTAACAACCACCTCATGGTTCCTTTTTCATATGTCAAAAAATTTTTAACGATAAAAATGTAATTTTTAAAATCTGTTTGTTAAATCCCCCTCAGGGCTAAATGTACTTTTGTTCCTCACTATTATTGAGACTTTCTGTAACTTGCCAATCTATAATTTGTTATTCATAGTATCATCAATCATGTTATTTCAAATTTGCCGCCAATATTAGTTTTACGAAGTTGGCACCAATTCAATTATGTTGGTAACAACCACCTCATGGTTCCGTTGTCATATGTCAAAATTTCTAACGTTAGAAATGTAATAATTTTTTAAAATCTGTTTTTGTTAAATCCCCCTCAGGGATAAATGTATTGTTGTTCAATTTCACTGCTGCTAAGAAATGTAAGCTCGCCCTGACAAGTAAGTAAAACAAGAATTTAATCTTGCAATTTAAAACTAAAATTTACTTACTTTTCAGGGCTAGCCCTGATGATGTCACTAGACAGGTGACGAAAGCGCTTGGCTACTCATTTTATTAATAAATATATACCTATATACAAAACACACCCCCTTTTTATTCATTAATAAGAGTCTAAATGTTATAAAATAGTGTAAAATAATACTCTAACAAAAATATTTTTCCCGTCTCACTACCCAGAGTATCCTTAACACACAGTTGTGTGTTATAAATTTATGCTCTAGTAAATTAAATGTAACACTAAATATATTTACGGTATACCGTTATAATGTTTACCCTAAAAATATAAATTATTACACTATCATCAGTGTAAATATATAACTCTAAAAAAAGTCGTTGCATATAGAATGTTTTTAGAGTTTACTATAGTAACTCTATAGAGTTAAATATCTTTACTAATTTTTTTACTGTGACCATATGTATATGGCATGCTGTTTTAGCAAGATTAAAGTTAGCCCTTTAATGATGTTTTAACAGAAATTTACAAAATTAAATTTTTTTAAACGTAAATGTTAAATACAACCATATGACTTCCATATTTTAAACGCGCTTTGAAAAACCTACGAAATTAAAAAAAAAAAAAATTTTCCTATTATTTCTTAATTTCGTTTGAAATTGATTTAAAATACTTTTAAACATAAAATAATATCACTCTAACTCTATAGAGTTAAATATCTTTACTAATTTTTTTACTGTGACCATATGTATATGGCATGCTGTTTTAGCAAGATTAAAGTTAGCCCTTTAATGATGTTTTAACAGAAATTTACAAAATTAAATTTTTTTAAACGTAAATGTTAAATACAACCATATGACTTCCATATTTTAAACGCGCTTTGAAAAACCTACGAAATTAAAAAAAAAAAAAATTTTCCTATTATTTCTTAATTTCGTTTGAAATTGATTTAAAATACTTTTAAACATAAAATAATATCACGTTTTATTATTGGTTGGTTTAAATTACCTTATTTTTGGAATAAAACAAATTATTAAAATCAATGGCAATTTTTATTAAACGCATCTGTTCTGTGATAAAACCTATAGACGCTTGAAAAATTATTAATAATTAATCATTAAATTAATCAGTACTAAAATTGGTCCTCTCCTCCTTATAGGGGAAACAGGGGGTAACTTTAAAATTTCCAATGGAACACCCTATTTTTTATAGCAGATTCGGATCATTCGACTAAAAATAGATAGATTTTTTCTAAAACATTTTTTCATATTTGTAATAGATGGCGCTGTAATGAAAAAAATCAATTTTGTTCAATTTTTCATCTTATACGATTCTGCAATAATTGTGGTAATAATTATCTTATTTAATTAAATCTGATTTTTTAAGTACCCACGATTTTTAAACTAATATTTAAGTTTCCTTTGGTTTAAGTTTTATACATTATTTTATTCGGTGATAATTATCAATTGCGCACCATGGTCGCTTTTTACCTGTCAGCATTAAATCCTTTAATTTAAAGAATTATTGTACTATTTTTGTTCCATTGGAAATTTTAGTACTAATTGATGCCCCCCTCGAATAATTTAATTTTTCGTAAAATGCTAAATAACTTAGATATTTCAAAGTTTCAAGTTAAATGAGTCACCCTGTATAAACTAAATATTTTACCATTTATTAATATTACCAATAAGTTTTTTTTATTAGTTAAATTAGACTAAAAATAACCTTTGGTTATAGCAACCGAATATAGTAGTTTTAAGTTGGCATTTTTTGGACAGTTAAAGTCGTTTAGAGTTAGATTTTCTTTTACAGTTGTTGCAATAATTATGGCCAATACTGTATCTAGCTCGAGTTGACACGCTATAAATAATAATTTAAAATATCAACCAATATCATTTAAGTCAATAAAACTGAGTGGGTTAAAATTTGTTAGCAAAAGACCTGAACGCTTCATTAATTTTAACAATGAGATTATCTTGTCAGCAAGCATTATTGATCGGTGTAATTCCTGTACCCATATCGACATTAAACCTTACAACAACTAAATATTTCTTCGACCAACACAAGAGTGAGATCGATCGAGCCTGCCATAAACGTTGTTGACAAAACAAATCCGAACCACTTAGTTACCAATAATCAACACACCAATATTCATGGTCATGCTTGAAAGCTTTGGAATATTTACCGTTCGTATTAGAGACAGGGCAGGACGTCGTGTAATGACTACTTTTCGGATATGGCTTTTGTTTAACGCCCATTAAAAGGCAGACGCGATAAAAAGCGCGTTCCGGCGGCTTAGCTTGACTAAATCGCCTATGAGACATGACAGACTTGATGAAAATTTGGGAGAAAATTCAATATTCGTTTTTGTTTATTTTATGTTGCTTACTATTTTTTATGATAATTTGGATAACGCTTATCGAAAAGGAACCAAGCGTCAAAAACTTTTTCTGGGCTTAGTAAAATTATTCGTAGAATAACTCATATTTAATAATCCTCAAAAGGTTAATAACCATTTGGAACTTTTGAGAAAGATTGAAAACATTGTCACTTTAATGTGTTTTAATTTTAATTCTGAAAACAAACAGTAAAATGGCCAGTGTCCAATTACTGGTTGGTAAAAAAAGTAAATTTCTATTATTGGACATACGTCCAATATCCTACTCTATTTGTATCCCGGACATTTACCAGCCAATTCTTATGTAAAATTGTCCCCAGAATCCAAAAAGACCGTCAAAAACTATAAAAGTTTTGCACTTTTTGAGATATAGTCGATTCCATATTATATGTAAAATTAATTATTTTTCAAAAACTGTTCTAAAGTTATAATTTTGACGACATTTTCGGATTCAGCGAATAATAGAAATTGACTGCTAAATATCCTGGATACAAATTGCTGTTGACGAGAATTATTAGTGGCTGCTTTTTCGCTATGACATTTTTAGAGAGTAAGTAATATAGTGATTTCTTCGTCACAGGACATCTTGCAGAATAATAGTGATTTAAATACAGTGCATGATAGAGCATAAAAAACTAATGGCAACAAAATTAACAAATTCAGAAAATACTTTTAACATACCACCCGAAAAAATATTAGATATATATAAATCATCCCGTTCCGGCCTAAACTAATGATATTTGCAACAAACTATTTCAGAAGTCAGACCAAGGAATTAGTAGTTACCTTCAGAATCCAGAAAAGGGATGAGGAATCCGAGAAAGAAATATATGAATTATGTGATATTTACAAAAACGAAATAAAAAAAATTACATAAAACAGCAATTTATCTTTAATTTTTTTTTTAACAATTTATGTTATTTGATGTAAAATTGTTATTGTAAAAATTGTCCAATAACTATGGTCCATGTGTCCCATTACTATATAAAATGTCCAATTACTATACTTTTTTGCATGTTTTTATAAAACTATTATTAAAAATTCAAATATTCTTATTTTTAAGTAAACGTAAATAAGGTTTAAATAAACAAACTATCCTTTTTATTTATTTATAAGAAAAAAAGTAAAATCTTTAAAACAACGCCATATATAAATTTAAAAAAAAACTCAATTTTTTACAAAATTAAAAAAAAAGTGCAGTGCCATTTTACGATGTTTTCAACAAAGAATTTTTGTTTGGAAGCCTGAGAAACACCTCGAGACAAAATAACAGTTTTGTTCAAAGACACTCGTGTATTTCCTTGTTTAATATCAAACACTCAATCTGTTCTTTGGTGTACTTCTTTGGAACATGACACACTCAAGAAAACCCACACGTAAAATAGCTGAATTTTTTCTGAATCCAAACGATAATTAGCGCGTTTCGAACAAAGAAAGTTCATAATGTAATGACTGATAATTTTGCGGCGGTGAAAAACCACAAATCAAGTGGTTAATTGCTTGTTTTGACGGTGCAAATAAAAGCTGTGTTACCACTTTATAATTACAAAGTTAACCTCTTGCAATAGGTAGTGTTTAGTCAAAATATGACTTAAAAATATATTTTTATTTTTAAATAATTTTTGCATCCTAAAATATTTTGATTATACAGGGTGTTAACTAAAGGTTGTACAAAAATTAACCAGGAGGCAGTCCTTAAAATATTTAAAAAATGTTTTATATAGGTACATATACCAAGTAGTTAAATAACTAGCATTCTAAGTAAATTAAACAAAATTTATTTAAACTTGTTTTTTTAACCAATTAGTTGTATTCAACCATTAACATTTTTTTAAGGTTACAATGAACTAAAAATAATCCTTGAAATTTACCAAATAGTTGCTATATATAAGCTAAAAATTAGGTTATTTTAGAAGTTTCATAACGTTATATTAACTTTTAATTTTAACTTTTGAAAATGGTTCAGACTAGATATTTTAAATTATATAAACCTATAGGTTGTGAGTTTTGTGTGATAATGGAGTCTAAAAAAAATAATTTTAAAAAATATAGAATTTCTTTTACTTACAATAGAAGAGTTAACCAAGTTTAAATCATTATTTATATACAAATCTTAAAACAGTCCCCTCGCATTTAATTAATTTGATAAGTATCTATAGGTTTTATCACAGAACAGATGCGTTTTATAAATATAAAGCAGGGCTGAATTTTTTTTAGGTTAGTTATGTTAAAAATAATAACACAATAAAATATTTAAATGGTTTAAATAAACTAAATAAGTACTGTTTTAAAATTTCCGAAAAAATTGAGCCAAAGAAATGAAAATTTTTTAAAAAAGTTTACTTACATTTTTTTGTAGTAGGTACGAACTGGTATTTTTAAATTTAAAAAAAATCAATTTCTCTCCAAAAAGACCATTTTTCAAGATTGGGGGTAAAAATTAAACAAAAAAGTTTTTTCCCAATTTTTTCATACACTCATATAAACTTTCCCCAAACACTGATTTTACATATATACGAGTATATAATGCATTTAAAGGATTACAAATCTTTTGATGAAAGTTCTGGATACTTGCTAACTGGATAAAAATTGCGGTGCAGTAACCCGCGATACATAGATTGGTTTTCCGTATTTATAGGCGGTAGGTGGTAGTAGGCAAATATAAAAGGTGAATTCATAACCGGGAGTTGTAAATAGCTCTTTAGCAGTAAACACGTCACTAATAAGCGTCGCAATATCCAGTTTTGCAGCAAATTGCAGCCTGACCAATAAATAAAGCGAAATGTAAACGAAGTGCTAAGCTGAGTGGGTCGCTCCTACTCTTAGACCATACAACACATGGAGAGATACTGTCTATACCCAAAGAAAAAAGGTCAAAATTAGATAATTGTTTATAATATTTATTTAAATTTTACGTATGTTTTCGGTTGATACATTGTTTTTTTGGGTTAAACATTTTATACAGGGTGTCTCTATTATTTTTGCATTAGTGCCATATTTTGTAATAAAAAAATTATTAAAATTTTCTCTCTAAAAATGAAATAGTCAAAAATCTACTATTTGAATTAGTACCAGCATTTTTTACTAATAAAAAGTCGTTTTCACTTTTAAATTTTATTTTTTACTACGTAAATAGTTAAAGTTTGACTAATTTAAGATTAGTTACCATCTTTGACTATTTCTGAGAGTTAAACTAATTTCTTTAATCGTTTGCGGCCAACAACAAAGTATTATTTGAATTCAATGCATATACCTAAGCTCCATGGTTAAATGACCCATAAAAACAAATAAAGATGCAAAAAGTTAAGCTCAGAACAGCAACACAAATAACATATTCAACTTTAAAATATTATGAACAATATTTATTGACAAATAAAATTGATTTTTATAAGAGCGGCTGATAGCCCACTGGGTTATGACAACAGCTTGACAAGTGACGTGAGTTCAATCCCCGGCTGGGTCAAAACTTTTTTAAATTTAAATCTGCCAATTTGATTATTTCATTTAGTAAAATTTGACTAATTATTAGTGACTGCTTTTTCGCTATGACAATTAGTCTAAAAGGACATATAATTAGTTATTTTTGACTAATTCATTTTAAGAGAGTTTATAAGTAAAGTAAAAATTTTGGGCCGCCAAATATTTGCACTAAAATTTTTAGTTTTTAGTCTAAAAACTATTATCTTTGGGTAAGTGAGTCACTATCCCTCCATGTGTTATATTCTCTAAGTCTAAGCTCCTTCCGTATGTTCAAACCGATCCCAGTGGGCAATGCTGGAGATAACTTAATTACAGAATAAACGAAACGTTAAATTTTAAAATCGATTACCTCACTGCAGATACACTTAAAATATATACGCAAACCAAAGTTGCGAAATAATATAATAATTTTGTGGCAAATAAGCAAAGGCTGGAAAAATTTGTATTTTCATTAAAAACGCGTAATATATGAACGAGTGTACGCGAACGAAACGAAACAAAGGACCCAATTAATTAATTTGTTTACGTTTCAGTTTCAGTGATTCGAAATTAGCCGCAAACCGACACGTAAATTATTAAAAGTTCAAAGAGAAATGAAACGGGAGCTCTACTATTGTTTTTGACGTCTTAATGCCCCTTATTTATTTAAATTTAATGGCGCTGCGTTTTTTGCGATTTTCCGGAGAAAGCGTCGTTTTTCTTCTGCTAGCAAATGGATTTATAAGGAAAGTTGGCGGCGGTGTGCAAAATAAACGACTTTACTGGATGCAGACGGAAAGTGAAGGTCCAACTTTATTTTAGTGAAAAATTTGTTTGTGTTTTTAAATGCTACACTGTTTGTAGTTTGTTAATTTAATTTAATTTGTTAATTTAATTTAATTTTGTAGAAATCAGGGTTTGAAATTATTTAAAAAAAGGAAAATATTTTACCGAAAGTTTTGTAAAGGTATTATGCAATTTTGTAAGCATTTTGTTAATTTTAAAGGTTACAGATTATTTTGTTAATGTTTAACAAATTATTTCGTTGAAAAAGTACACGTGATTTCAGGCAGTCAACCAAAACATTTCCCACTGACAATATGTATGATATTTTTGTGTTCATTTATGTACATTTGTGTTAATTTAGTTTAGGAAATTGATTAATAAAGCAACATTTATTTAAGTTCCCAATTCCAACAAATACTTTTGTTACTGGGTCTCAGGTTCGTAAAAATAAGGTCCTAGTGATATTTAATAAAACTAAATGAGTTTGACCTACACGTTTATTGTGTTTTGATCTTTCATAATTAAGTAGATATTACAGCTCAGGTTCTAGACTTTTAACCGCAATTAATTGTTTTTTACAATGTTTTAAAAGTCTAAAACCTATCCTCCGTGAATGTTACTCTTTCTAGGTTAACCTATATGTTTTCAAATATCTGAGGTACCTAGTAAAAGCATACTAAAAATATCAGTTCACTAAGTAAATTAAACACATCCAAAGCAATCGAATCAAATATAAAATATTATTAAAAATTACAAGAAATAATTTATATAACCATTTATGTAGGTGTTACAAAAATTGATTCTATCCTCCGTGAATCTGTTTTTGCTTTAAATTTTATGCAACGAATGGCGCTTTTCTCATTTTAAATAAGCAAAAACCTCTGTTTAAGACATTATATATGCATGTGATTCCTGAAGGTCAGTTAGAATTTATATGCAGATGAGAGTGTTGCTGTTTTATAATTCAAAAGTTTAAGTTAATTAATTTGCTATTTAAAAACCTATCCACCGTGAAGTGTAATATCTCAGTAAGTAGTTTTTTTTATAAATATTTTATGTATGTACAATTGTATTTTAAAAAAATATTAAAGTGTTAAAAGATACAATAACTTATTTCAAATATACAAAACATACGAAATCATAACATCCGTAAAGCTATCTTCCGTGAAGCTCTAATATTCAAAATGTATGATTTCTTAAAATTCTTGCATTAGTGCAGAACCACTTATGTTATGCTTTTACTAGACCTGGTGGCTTCCCAAAAACCCCATCCTAGACTAACATAAAAAAATATTATTTTAACTTGGGGGACATCTCAATATATTCACCCATATAGTTATGTGGACCTGGATTAACATAAAGTCTGGTTAAAATTAACAAATATTTTCATGGTACGGAACACACACATAAATGGTAATTTTAAATATCTTTATAAAATGATAGAAAGCATTCTCTATAGCACACTGGCTAGTGTGCTGTGGAGAATGCTGTGCTCTGATTGGTTTATTTTTTCTACAGATATCATTTTCTATAAATATTAAGGTCGAAATTTCAAGAAACACCCCTGTTATGTTAACCTCCGACTATGGATTAATAGTCAGTGCTGCTGACTACAAGCCGAGAGGTCGTGGGTTCGAGTCCCACATTGGTATGGTTGTTTATTTGTGTTTGTGTATTACCCCTAACCCGCACACGTCATTTAGTTGTCTTTTGGGATTTCTTAGGAAGCTCTTTTTTGAATGTATGTATTTATAAGAACACTACCTTAAATTTACATTGTTTTAAATCTACCAATTAAATGCTTAATGGCTTCCTGTATAAGGAATAAGAACAATTCCAAAACATAACCTATATATAATTACGTACAGTACAATGCATTAAAACTCAGATTGATTCAATTTATTCAATTTAGTGTGGGATATTCAATTTTATTGTTCTCATAAGCTACGCCCTGGCAACATTAATATTCAAACCGCTCAATTTTTTATAATTATCACTAAAAGAGCATAATTTCGAGATGCATTGGATATGCCCACCAGCATTAAAACGATGACTCTGATAAAAGGGCTTTTATGTACCCTAAATGGCTTTATGGCATATTAAATTTACATTACATTTTTACGATCTTTATCTTGTATATCATTCTTGCTTAATTAGGTAATATTAAAGTTTAAACAAGTTTAACCTACCTATATTAACCGTGAAATACTGCCTCTATCCAGTCATTAACCAAGTTTAAACTTTTTACATTTTAAAACGCGTTGAAGCAAAATATTTGTTTGTTTGTATCTCGTAGCTGAACAAAAGTAAACATGTACAATCCGTTTTGCCGGGCTGACATTATTATTGCGATTTTTATCTTTCAAATGCTGTGTTAAGGAAATGTTTCTCAAGCAAAGCTGTGTCAACTGTTTACTTAACCTAAATGTGTACATATTGTAAACAAAATTTGCGATGTATGGAGGAAAACTTGCATTTAATCAAAATACTCATTTGTATGCAGAAAAGAATCGTTTTTACAACACCAGTTTTTCTAAATTATATTATCAAATCATGTTATAAGCGTGGTTATATCAGCTTGTCATATTTTTAGTTTGTGGCCATTTTAGCATGTAGTATTTTTATCTTGCCGTCATTGTAGCTTGTATATGACTATAGCCATTTTATTCTGTGTCATTTTAACATGAAGCCATTTTAGCTTGTCATCATTTAGGCTAAGGGTCATTTTAGCTTGTCGTTACTTGAGCCTGTAGTCATTGTAGCTTGTAGTCATTTTAGCCAGTAGTCTTTTTATTTTGCAGTGATTTTAGCTGTCAGAAGTTTTGTCATAATCTAAGATAGTGGTCATTCTGACTTTTAATCATTTTATCATGCAGTGATGTGGCCATCACAGCTAGTGGAATTTTAGGTTATCATTTCATCATGTTCCTATTTTAGCTCGTTATAGTTTATGGTCATTTAAACTTGTCATTATTTTAGCTTGTTGTCATCCTGTAGTCTTTTATACTGCAGTCCGTAAGCTTGTAATTATTTCGGCTTGCCATCATTTAAGTTTATTGTTATTTAAGCATGTCGACATTTTAGCAATTGGTCATTTTAGATTATCGTTATTTTAGCCTGTAGTCATTTTAGCATGTCATCATATAATTTAGAGGTCATTCTGGCTTGTAATTATTTTATCAGGTGAAGATGTGGCCATTACCATGTTTTCTGTTATGCTTGTGGTCATTACAGTTGGTCGTAATTTTATCATACTGTCATTTTATCAAGTAATCATTTAAGCCTAATATAATGATAGCAGTCATAATGTTGTTGCCATTTTAGCTTGTTGTCATTTAGTTATTTTAGCTTGTCATTTTAGCCTGTAGTCGTTTTATCTTGCAGTCATTTTAGCATAAATTAAGCTCGTTGTTGTTCTAGCTTGTAACCATTTTATCATGTAGTGATGTGGCCATTATAGCTTGTCATTATTTTTGCTTGTTGTCATCCTGTAGTCTTGTAATTATTTTGGCCTGCCATCATTCTGGTCATTTTAGCCGGTAATCATCTAAGCTTATCATTATTTGACCTAATGATAATTTAAGCTTGTTCTTATTTTAGCTTGTCGGCATTTTATTAAGTCATTTTAGCTTGCCATTATTTAAGCTAGTGGTCATTTTAGCTTGTCGTCATTTAAGCCTGCAGTCTTTTTATCTTGCAGTCATTTAAGTATGTCATAATTTAAGCTAGTGGTCATTCTAGCTTGTAATCATTTTATCATGTGGTTTGGCCTTTTTAGCTTGTCATCATTTTAGTCAGTGGTATTTTAGGTTATCATTTCATCTTGTTCTTATTATAGCTTGTTTCAGCATATGGTTATTTTAACATGTCATTATTTTGGCTTGCCATCATTTAAGGTTATGTTCATTTTAGCCGGAGGTCATCTTATCTTGTCATCATTTAAGCTAGTGGTCATTTTTGCGTGTCGTCATTTTCTCATGTGATTTTAGCTGGTTGTCAGTTTAGCCTGTCTTAATTTAAACTACATATGTTTTGACCATTATAGTTGTCATGATTTTAGCTAGTGGTATTTTAGCTTGTTTTAGCTTATGGTAATTTTAGTCGGTCATTTAATTTAATTGTAAATTAGGCTTGTTCCTATTTTAGCATGTAGCCATTTTAGCTTGTCATTATTTAAGCCGGTGGTCATTTTATCATGTGGTGATATGGCCATTATAGCTTGTGGTCATTTTAGTTGCTAAAATTTAAGTTTATCATTTTATGTCCTTATTTTTGCTTCTTTTGGCTCATGGTCATTTTAACTTTTTCTTAAGTTAGTCATTATTAAGCAGTCATTTTAACCTGTAGTATTTTTATCTTGCAGTCATTTTATACAGCTAGTCATTAAGTTTGTAATTTTATCCTGTGGTCTTTTTAACTTCAATCTAGCTTGTAATCAAATTTATAATTAGTAATGTTGTGGCCATTATCATTGTGGTCTTTTTAACTTCAATCTAGCTTGTAATCAAATTTATAATTAGTAATGTTGTGGCCATTATCATTGTATTGGTAATTTAACTAATGTTAGCTTTTTTATTTTAATTCCAAGTTTATTTTGTGGAAATTTGATAATGTAGTTATTTTATAGTAATATACAATTGTCTATATTTTAGCTTATTTTATAAATACGATTTTGAAGTATATCACCCTACTGTATTAAAGAAAAACGGGGATGGTTTTAATTAAATTTAGTTGTTGTAAAATCAAACTCAAACAGAAGAAAGAAAGTTGATAAACACGACGATTTCCCGGTTTAATTTACCGATTGTAATTCAGTAATGTTTGCTCGCCACTAGTCTTGTTCCGTGAGATTATGCGAGCACGCAGCATTACCAACTTGAATGGAGGAATTAAATCCATAATAACCAGCTGTACAGCGTTCACAAGCAACGGTAGACGTCTTTCTTTTCAGTTCCGAAATGTAAATACTCTTTTCCTTTCGAAAACTTTTATTATCCGCGCTCACGAAGACGATTTTCGCTTTTGTTATTGGTTCAATGACAAATTTTGTTTTACCAACAATCCGATTACTTTGTTTTTCTTGAAGAGGCTTACGGTGGCGATATTAAACTTAAAAAAACACTGCATTGTATTTCAACCTTAACTTGAATAAATATGCATTAGTCTGGCAAATATTTAGATGTAGTTTCAAGGATTCACGACGCACTAATATTTTTCTAAAACCTTTTGATAAGGCTAGGCCTAAGAGATAACATTTTAAAGTAACGTGATGTTTGCTTGTAGGCCTACGCAAACAGCCCCCATAAATTAGAGATAAGGCGACTTTATTGGCTACCTGTGTTGTTACATTTGTCAAAACTTCACTCCCCTTTCAGTTCAATTTACACGAATTCCATTATACATTTTATCTGTTCGAAAGATTTATTTATCCGAAGAATGCTCAAATGCAAATAGCAGTAAGATTAGGGAAACGTTTTGAATGTGTTTTAATTTCCAAAATGGGCACCGAATAAGTTTTAAAGCTGCTTTGAGCCAAAACGTAAATAGATTTAATTTGTTTTGAGGATTAGAAAGTAAGGAGAGCGCCGGAAAAACTGCAAAATTAAGGAAATTGCGGACTGCACTAATGTTTATTATGATAAGGACTTTGAAGGATCTTGCGTTTAAATTTATGCAAGAAATTCAGAAAATCGTTAATGGAGCTGTACAAATTTTATGTTTAATTCGTTCTAATCTACGGAATTCCTTTTCGAACTTATCGATAACAATTACTCAGAATTTTATTGCATGCTTCACGCATACGTCAAAAAATTTAACTCGATATTTTTTAATAATCGCCGGGTAATTATTCAGCAATTTAAGGAATATTTATCGCTACAAATACATGTGACAAATTCAGTTAGTGACTCGTCACGCAATATTTGGTTTTAATAGGATAATTTTAATTATTACCAAATAAAGAGACCTTAATTCTTAACAGTTTTAAAAAAGTTTTAAAAAGGTTTTGTACCAAATTTCGTTATAATTTGATGATTTCAGAAAGGATTGTTATTTAATTGTGTGTATTTTATTTTTCTGTTCATTTATGTACATAGTATGGGTGAATATATTGAGCTGTCCCCCAAGTGAAAATGATTATTTTTTATTCTTGGTTGTTTCACTGTTAGTCTAGAATGGGGTCTAGTAATAACATAACATAAGTGGTTCAGCACTAATGCAAGAATTTTAAGAAATTATACATTTTGAATATTAGAGCTTCACGGAGGTTAGGATTTCGTATGTTTTTTTTTAAACATCCCTTTGTATTTTTAAAATAAGTTATCTTTTGACACCTTAAAATTTTTTAAAAATACAATTGTACATACATAAAATATTTATAAAAAAAATCTACTGAGATATTACACTTCACGGTGAATAGGTTTTTAAATAGCAAATTAATGAACTTAAACCTTTGAATTATAAAACAGCAACACTCTCATCTGCATATAAATTCTAACTGACCTTCAGGAATCACATGCATCTATAGATGCATTATATATACCTAATGTCGTAAACAGAGGTTTTTGCTTATTTAAAATGATTAAAGCGCCATCCGTTGTAAAAAATTTAAAGCAAAAACAGATTCACTGAGGATAGAATCAATTTTTGTAACACCTACATAAATGGTTATAAAAATTATTTCTTTTAATTTTTAATAATATTTTATATTTGATTCGATTGCTTTGGATGTGTTTAATTTACTTAGTGAACTGACATTTTTAGTATGCTTTTACTACCTCAGATATTTGAAAACACATATATATACCTATAGGTTACCCTGGAAAGAGTAACAGTCACGGAGGATAGGTTTTAGACTTTTAAAACATTGTAAAAAATAATTAATTGCTGTTAAAATCTGGAACCCTATTACATCTACTTAATTATGAAAGATCAAAACACAATAAAAGTGTATACACTATAGGTCAAACTCATTTAGTTTTTTTATAACGCTTACAGCACTATAGTTAAAAATTTACTTTCCACTCGAACGTATTATTTTTTTCACTTTGTAAAAATTGAAAAAATCTTTCTTCCAGTAAACAAATCAGCGTCAATTCTGAAATACTGAAATATAAATATCGGCATAGCGTGGGGAACTTTCCATCATAAATCTTGAAGCAACAAAGACTTAACGCTCCAATAGACTGACCTTTGCACCGTGCCGCGTGCGTCGAAGGGGCTGGTAATAAATTATTGTTCGCGAACGTAAAATATATATCTACTTTGTAAAATAAAATTCGACATTTTACGGGAGAAATCAAATAACAAAATTTTCCGAGTAACAATTCGCGAACTCTCGACTGGCTAATCAATGAACAGTAAATCTTTGTCGCTCGAAGAGGTTGAAGGTTCACGGTAGAAATCCCGAGTCAATCGAAGACAGGGCCGGATCTTAATCCTGTACAAATTTTAATTTAATTGGCTTAGAGAAAAAAGGAACGCCAACGATCTAAAAAGAATTCGACATATAATTTTCCCATGTATTTTCACCAACTAAACATGAAAATCACACTTATTTTTTTTTTTGCAAGCGTTTTTGAAATATGAATTTTCAATTGTTTTTTTTTCAATTTTCAGAGGTGTTTTGACGATTTTAAGTATAGCTTCAAATCTAATTGATCGATTTGGAATTTTTTTTGTGAAGCTGACATTTTTACAAAAAAACAAGATAATGTTGATAAAGGAAAAAGGCGAAGTTATGAATTTTTTAGTTGAAGACCAAAATTCAGCTTTTGGACGATTTTTATTTTATGTTTTTTCTTTTATTTTGTAATATGTTTATTCTTTAATGAAAACCTAAATAAAGTGCATGATTGATATTTTTTGAGTTTTTTACGTACTTTTTTCACCGAAAACATTATTCAAAATTTAAATTTGACATGACTCCGCAAACGTGAATTCTTTTGTTTCTCGTTTTGGCATAGTGACATTTTACTGATATTTTTTGATATTTCAACAAGGTATTTTTATCATGGTTTTATTTAGTTAATAAAAACTGTAAAATGAGTGGAAGAAGTAGAGAGTTCAAGTGCGTAAATACCCTACACAATCTCGGCGACGAAAGTGATGAGCGCGGAGAACGTTTTCACCAGCAAATGAAGGCTATGGAGCGGCGGTATCACGGCTTCTGGGATGCAGCCATGATGGGTGATTACATTTGGTCCCTCATACGTGAAACGGAATACGAAAGCAACAAAAAACAAAGAAGGAGCCAGAATTTTTTTAAACCTATGCAATTTCTTCAATGTTCAATATTTTTAATTTAATATTCAATTTATAATTTAATTTCAATATTTAATGTTTAAAATTACAATGAATGTTCAATATTAAATTTTATATTATTCAATAAAATGAAGAAAAAACGTAAAAATTCTCGAAAAACTGAATTTTGGTCTTCCACTGAAAAATTCATAACTTGATTAGCAGATTATTTTTTTCTCTATACGTAAAATAAATTAAACTGGAATTATCTTTTCGATTTATATCCTTCCCAGAAAGATATGTAAATTCGATTTTTGTAAAAAAAGGACTTTTTCAACTTCATAAAATCGCCAGTATCGAACTACTGAGCCGATACCAAAACTATAAAAGAGAAATGGTGGGCAAAATGGCTGTTAACTAGTGTTATTAATTAATTATTTCAATTTTAACAGCACATTATGGCATAAAATTAAATTGAAAATCCGTCTCTGTTAAGGCCTTATTCAAACAGCGCTGAATGCCTATGCACGAACGACTTTGTGCTGAGACTTCTAGGCCCGCAAGAAATTTGACATTTTTAATTAGAAACGAGCGAAATTCTTTAATTACAAATTTTATAATTAACTCACTGGTTCATTCAACTAATACTCCAACTAATTTAAACTACTTTCGACAACTTTCTGAATTCAATTAAAAAATGGGAAAATCTGGTTTCCACAGGACATGTTCTTGGAAAATTAATTTCATACCATTTTGCATCCAATTTATTGCCCAACATAAAAAACCGAGCTCAAGTTACCCACCATATTAAGACATTTAATAGCCTTAATGCAATCTTTAGCCGACGCTAGCGCCAATTAGAGCGAAAAGTGTTAAAAACCGCAAAAACAAGTCAATTATAGCAACGAAAAAATACGCTTTAATAACATACCCTATACCGCGCGTTCGCGTTATCGGTGTCGATCTTAATTATATGGAGGTGTAAACTTGAAGATTATATCCAGAGAGGGGTGCTTCTTATCGAATGTTCAGATCGTAATTGTCAATGTATAGGTGGAAATCGATTTTTTGATTGTATCTCTCATGCAAATTATGTTTTTGAAGTCGCTGGAATTTGCCAATTTAACATGAGATCGCGGTTTAGATATCAAAGTTAATGCTAGCCATGTTAGATGATTTCATTTTGATGTTTAACACAGATATCTTGTGAAAGAATGACCCAAAATTTTTTTAATTTATTTTAATCCAGGTCCACATAACTTTATCTTAAGTACCCAATAAACAATTTGTACTACTTATGGTAACGATAAATTATATAAAGGTTATATAAGAGTTCAAAAAGAGTCAAATTATATAAAAGTTTAACAAGATTTTATGAAATCGCCTTTTAGTTTACTGGTTTTATAATGGTCATATAAGGTTACTGTAAACTATAGGTATATATTTAGGTTATATAATTGTTTTTACAAACATTTTATATAACCTTTAGTAACCGTTACCAATAAACAATTTGTACTACTTATGCTAACGATAAATTATATAAAGGTTATATGGGTGAATCTCCCGATGGTGTTACCCCGTGATATTTAATAAAACTAAATGAGTTTGACCTACACTTTTATTGTGTTTTGATCTTTCATAATTAAGTAGATATTACAGCTCAGGTTCCAGATTTTTAACCGCAATTAATTATTTTTTACAATGTTTTAAAAGTCTAAAACCTATCCACCCTGACTGTTACTCTTTGTAGGTTAACCTATATGTTTTCAAATATCTGAGGTAGTAAAAGCATACTAAAAATATCAGTTCACTAAGTAAATTAAACACATCCAAAGCAATCGAATCAAATATAAAATATTATTAAAAATTAAAAGAAATAATTTTTATAATAATAATAATAATTTATGTAGGTGTTACAAAAATTCATTCTATGCTCCGTGAATCTGTTTTTGCTTTAAATTTTATGCAACGGATGGCGCCTTAATCATTTTAAATAAGCAAAAACCTCTGTTTACGACATTATAGATGCATGTGATTCCTGAAGGTCAGTTAAAATTTATATGCAGATGAGAGTGTTGCTGTTTTATAATTCAAAAGTTTAAGTTCATTAATTTGCTATTTAAATAATATTAAGGTGTCAAAAGATACAATAATTCAAATAAACAAAAATAACTAATTGTCATAGAGAAAAAGCATTCACTAATAATTAGTCAAATTCTAAATGAAATAGTCAAATTAGTAGATTTAAATTTAAAAAAAGTTATGACCCAGCCGGGGATTGAACTCAAGTCTGTTACTTGTCAAGCTATTGTCATAACCCATTCGGCTGTCAGCCGCTCTTATAAAAAACAATTTTATTTATCAATAAATATTGTTCATAATATTTTAAAGTTTAATATATTATTTGTGTTGCTGTTTTGAGCTAAACTTTTTGCATCTTTATTTTTTTATGGGTGGTTTAACCATGGAGCTTAGGTATATGCATTTAATTTAAATAATACTTTGTTGTTGGCCGCAAACGATTAAAGAAATTAGTTACTTTTAACTCTCAGAAATAGTTAAAAATGATGAATAATATTAAATTAGTCAAACTTTAACTATTTAAGTAGTAAAAAATAACTATTTAATTCAAATAGTACAATTTTGACTATTTCATTTTAAGAGAGTGTAACCTTACAAAATTTCATATTACCTTTACAAAACTTTTGATAAAATATTTTCCATTGTAAAAATAATTACAAACAAAAAATATGTTAAATTTTAACAAAAAAAAATTAACAAACTACAAACTCATGTTATTAAAACTGATTCCGAAACAAAAAATGTTTTGTAAAATGTAACACAGTTAATCTATAAATGCAAACATCAAAATTGCCTTTGTTAAAATGTTAATCTGCATGTAATAATGGTTATTTGATGTTAACACGATCTGACCGTTATTAATACATTGTAATACACAAACCTCATCAGCCAGAACCGATTTTTATATTTATCTGCTTTTATGAATGTAATTAATACAGATAACACATAAATGCAATTTGCAATGATGTGCCAAAATGCGAATTAATCAAAACCAAAAGTTTAAAAACAATATCAATCATAAAAATCATACACAGAGAGAAAAGAGTCATTTATTATTACAAAATATAAGTTACGAACACATTTCTTTTTAAGTACCATAAAGTTATAATTTTTAACTTTTAAAATATAATAAATAAACTTTTTGTTTAATTGGTAAAACATGATGAATTCCTAGAACTTAATTATTGCCTCAAGATAAGATATCTCTAATTTTTTAATAAATAATATAGAATAGATTTTAAACACACGAAGGTGTTTTGCTGGTTGATGTCTTGGTTATTAACAAAAAAAGAGTATTAGGTAATAATTTTGCGGTTATTTAAGAAGTTATATGAATAATAGTTAGCTGTCATGGTTTAAATGTATTACACTGGTTTAATATCAGTAATCTTACAATAACTACAGAATATTACACTATGAGGTAATAGTTAACTTATCGGGTAATAATAAATCTACGAAGAGACGTTTTTATTATTATTATCCAAACAGATTTCTTAATACTTATTATTATATATTATTTATTGCTATAGCATGGTGTTATATGTAATAACTTATTACTATTTACTAATAAGATTCATTTATACCCAATAAACCACTGGAGTGGGGATAAAAAATATGCCGCATAGGCTATGCGAGTTTCGACTAGTTCAGTTAAGACTCTTAAGAGATTCCCATCATAGAATAGTAATAGTTGCATCATTAAGTGGAAACGTTTTTTTGTGTGCAAATTATGGAAAATTCCAAGGCAGATTGTCAGGAACTCTTAACTAACTAACTAACTACTAACTAAGGAACTCTTAACTAACTGTAAAGAATATCACTCCAGTGGCATTGCACAGAAACGGCAGTTATGTTTTCTTGGTAAAAAATACTAAAAGTAATATTTTTATAAAGAATAATGAAATCATATTTTGTTACCGGAAGCTCATTATACATGAGTGGTAACTTCGGATTTTTAGTCAGTTCTAAAAGAATTTTTTTATTTTTATATACCGGGCTCGGTATATACCTACGGATATATAGGGAGCCCGGTAAATAGAAATAAAACAGGAAATATAAAGCATTGAAAAAATAAAAATTAAATTCTTTTAGAACTATTATAGTTCACTGATTTGAAATCAGAAGTTACCACTCATCTTTAATGAGCTTCCGGCAACAAAATATCACTACATTCTTTTTTCTAAAAATATTACTTTAATTATTATTATTTTTATGTACTCATAGGTATAAGCTTACTCTAAATGTATTCATTTTTCAATGGCGGCTGGTGGATTTTGGCTATACCGATATCTTAGTTGGTGTGGGTCCCATGTCTTATAAGTATGTCTTATAAGTATCGGTATACCCAAAACCCCCCAGACGCCACTTTCTTTTTTTTGTTCTGTTACACCTTAAATATTTTTAAACTTTTTTCAAAAATAAATTTTCTTATAAATACACACTTTTATTTATTACCTTATACAATCGCACTGTTATAAATAGATGCTATACTAATAATCATACATTTCTAATAGTTAAAATATGAATTGATAATTGCAATTAATTAAAATATTTATTATTATTTCTCGCATTATAATAAACACCTATTGCCTTTTTAATACAAAGCTCTTGTGGATGAAGTATTACCTTAAGTTCATTTACTATAAATAGGCTTTTCTAATATAAAGCGCCTGTGGATTAATACTATTAAGTGAAGACCAATTACTATAAGAATACTTTTCTAACAAAGCGTTTTTTTTATTAATAGCTAACTAACTAATGTTTTAACTGTTACCGAACTAACTTTTATTAACAAATAAATATGATATACTTTAAGATGTGTTTACTATAAACCCATATGAGGTCGGCAAAATACAATGCTACGTTAAGGTGAATATAAACCTATTACTGTGTTTACAACCACTCCTTTCTCTCTGTGTAGTAATTATAAATTTTATAATTTTCGATATGCAAACATGAAAATTTGTTAGAATATTTTTTGTTAAGTATATTTTTAGGGAAATTTACATTGTTTGTAATATGTTCTCTAGAAAATTTGTTTTAATAAATTTTTCCTATTTAAGTAATAAAATTGGTTCGGATAAAGTGCTTTTAATTTCCAAATCATTTTTTTTAAGTGGAATAATGTTTCTTGTAATTACTGGGTAATTCCATATAAGTTTAGTGACACAGTATTTGTACCTACATTTTTTTAAATAAAAAAAACTATGACACTGTTTAACAAAATGTAAAAATATATGGGTGATTCTATAAAAATTGGACAACTTGATCAGTCAATAGAGTAGGTATTTTAATATTTTTTGTAAATATTTTATAGTATATTACAAAAGATCCAGGTTTTTTTTAACTTGTCCACCCAATTTTAATGTATTTTTTCAAAAGCACGTTTGTAGAAACACATAATAAATATTCAAAACATCAGTACCTTGGCGTGTCACAACTCCTAAATCAAATATTTGAGTGATTTTATTTTAAAATATATTCAATTTATCTTAAATTTTTCAATTTTACCACAAACAATAAAACATTAAATAATGTATTTTTCATATTTTATCATAGATTCGAATAAAAGCAATTTTTAAAAAATTGATAATCTTTGTACTCACTTTTACCGGTCAGTTCTGTGACCAATGTTAAAATTCAAAATTCCTGCGAAATATTGAAGTTTAAACGCCAAGTCCTCGTTTTAACTTAAGTGTTGGTAAAAAATTACCTACAGAGCCCGCCCTTTGCACGACAGTCATCTTGAAAACAATGCAAGCGGCGAAGTTGTGGTAAATGCACGTATACACAGTAAAAAATTTTAAGTTGTTAAATTATGATTTGTTAATACAACAATATTTATTGCTAAAATTCATAAAATAGAGTGGTAAACTTAACAAACACATTTAACAAATAAAGTAGTAAATATAAATTTTGATAAAACAACAAATTAAATTACCAATAAGTCTATTTAGCAAAATAAATTGTAAATTAACTAATATATTTGTTAATAAATAAAAAAATATTGATAAAATCAACAACAACTAATTTGTAAATTATCCTAAATATTAGTTGTTAATACAGCAACTTCTTATGGCTAAAAAACAAATCATAAATTGTTAGTAGGGCAAATATATTTGCTAAATCAACAATAAATAACTTTTCGTAACTTAGCCGCTTGAAATTGTGAAAAAACACACTTCAAGTTGTTAAAATACAAAATTTATGTGTCAAAGATACAATTATAAGTTGACATAATAACAAATAAATTTGATAAATTTCTTTATGATTTGTTAAAATAAACAAAAAATAATTTGCAAATTTCACCAAATTTAGGTTGTTATTTTAGACATTCGAAGTTTGTAAAAAAAACAACACTTAGTTGCTAAAATACCAAATAGGTGTGCAAAATTTGGTCTAGATTTTGTAAATTAACAAAAAATGTTGCTATTTTCGAGCAGAGCGCATGCTCGGCACAAGCATGCGGCTTCATGATGACACCGTTATTCAGTGGCTGTGGTCAGTGTAAATAGGTGGGGTGTTTTTCTTTTCGTCAGTCGCATAGATAAAAGTCAGTCGGCTGTAAGTATTCTAAAGCCATTATGGAGTACGGATTAACAAAATTATATTTCCGTGTTAAATATGACGAAACAGAATGGTGTTCTATATTGTCCCCTTGCTCGTATGAAGACATAATTGAAAGTGGTAAGTAAAGCAAAATATTTTTGTAGATTATCTTTATAATTTGCCAAGAAACAAAAATGGGAAAATATCTAGCATTAAGTAATAGTTTATAATGTTTTTTTCATTATTTTACTTCCGATGAGCTATTTTTTCTTTAAAACATAAATTTCTTTTAATTATTTTGGCGCGAAAGCCATCTTGATTTTCCGAACAAATACGAATCTGTGGTTGCAGAAAGAACGCAGCAAAAATACACTCACCCGCAATGTCTATAGGGATATTTAAAAAAAAATATTTTACTTGTATTAAGTATACTTATTGTTTAAGTATCCTTATTTTTTATTGATATACAAGTAAAAGAATTTTTTAAAATATCCCTAGACATTGCGGGTGTGTGTATTATAGAGGTTTACGAAGTTGTCGCGTTTATCTTTAACTAGCTACCTAGGTATCTCTAACTTGAAAAACTAAAGTTTAGTTTTTAATAATTAAAATGTAGCTTGATCGGCAAGGTTATTATTCGCGATTAAAATTCCAATTAAGGGTGTTGTGTGAAACAACTTGTTTCTTAAATAAATTTTATTTATTTAATGTTTATAAGATTATGGGGTCTGTTACAAAATGCTTATCATAAAGTTTTGTGCCACAAATAATTTAAAATTATTAAAAGGGTGTTTCATTTACATATTTCAGTAAGAAAATTATTTCCGTCCTTGGAATCAAAGGAATTTACACTCCAAGACGAATACGGGGCCAATCTTCGGGGAGATTTTTTAGAAGAATATATTAAAATTTCCTCTAGAGGAGTTCTTCTAAAAGTTAAAGAACCACGTAAGTCATTTTAACTGCGTGATAGTAATATAAATATTAAAAATACATAATATTGTGTTTTAGAACTAACAATATTAGATGAAAATTCTTCATCTACTACAACATCTACTACAACAATTTGTAGTATTTTTTCTGATGACACAGAAAGTGTTAATGGATCATTAACATCAACTTATTTGAATGTTAATAATGAAAATTCAATTTCGCCAGAGGTTAGAATTTTATTTAAATATACTATTTATTTATTTTTTTAATTTCGATAATTTTTAAATAATACGTAATATTTTAGAACTTGAAAAACTTTATTATTAAAACCCCAGGAGGTCAAGAAGTTTTTAACTATTACAATAAAAATTTAACTTTAAATGATGAATGTAGAAAAAAATTAGTAAACATTTCAGTTTTTTACATACAAAGTCTCTCTCCAAATAGCTGCATGCCGTCCAGTTTTTTAAGGGAGAGATGTGCAATTTCAATCATTGAAATTTTTCCCAATTTAAGGGATAAAGAAAGTCCTAAAGGTTATGTAAGTGAACTTTAACTATACAGTATTAAAAAAATAAAATATTGATAATTTAAAACTTTTAGGAAGCTTTTTATGATCCAGTTACGAAAAAAGGTTTTTTAACAACTAGACTAAGAACCATTTTAAGAAAAAGAAAATTAAGTAAACCGAATAAAGAGACTACTGATACCGACACTGAAAATAAATATACAGAAGTAGAAGCAGAGGAATATAAAAATGCTGTTGAATTTTTAAAAAGTTCTGAAACTTCTAATTTTGAGTTATTAAAAGAAAAACTAAAATTTTCTTTTTTGTACAGAAAAGAAAATAATATTAGAGAGCTGCCAATATTTTTTAGAATATTGGGATTGGTAAGTTTTAATCAAATTAAAATTAATTAACATGGTTTTATTTATTCTATATTTTTAGATTTCTTATGAGTTTTCTTTAATACACCCCCATATACAGGAAACCATTGTACTAGAAAAATTGGATTTTTTTTTTAAAGAAGTTTCAAAAGTTTTTGAACTTTCAATAACCTCTAATAGCAAAAAAAATGAAGAACTTGAAGCAGGTATGTTATTATAAATGTAAAATATTGGATATTAATTTAACTTTTTTATTTTTTAGATGGTTATCATGACCCTACAACAAAAGCAATTTTTTGTCTACTTTTAATGTTGCCATCAACATATAATCACAAGTCTAAATTTAAAAGGCAAAATAGTAAATCCACTCAAGATCACCTCATAGTTTTTCAAAAGGTAGTAAACAATAAATATATTTAAGCACAAAATAATAAAATTAAATTGTTTTTTAGAGTGAAGTTCCAATCAGCAAAATATTAGAAACTAGAATAAGCCAGCAGCCCTTAATTTTAGCAGTTGGACCAAACAAGGATGCCATTGAAAATTATTACATCATTTATGATAACAACATCATATCAGTGGCAATAGTAACTGGCAAGGTAGATATTCTCTATGCCCTAGACACACTGTTTAAAATATTTTTTATTTTTAATATTAAGTATCCTGAACCCCTTAAACATTTTTGGGAATTTATCCAATGCATGGTTTATAAGATTGAAAAAGGGGTCACCTTTACAAGTAGAATGAGGGAATTAAAAACTAAAATTCAAAATTTTTTAAATTAAATATATTTAAGTTATACCTAAAACAAAATTCAAAATGTTTATATGCTTTATTTGCAATGTTCAAATCTCTGAAAACACTACAATCCTAATCCAACATCTAAGAACAAACCATGCATTGTGTGAAGGGTCTTGTCTAACATTAAAATGTTGTGTTCCCAATTGTGTGGTTTCATTTAAAACTTTTTCTGGATTTAGAAAACATATTAAAAAATGTCCTTTTAAAAAACCTTTTCTTGACTCTGTGAAAGAATGTGATAATTCAATTTCAAAACAATGCAATTTATATGTTTCTTCCTCCAATTCTAATGATAATTTTAATCCTCCGGTTGACGATATAATAAAATTTGAAAGTATTATTAAAAACGAACCCAATAAGGTACCTGATAAAATGGTAGAATCCTATATATCTAAACTATATTCCCTGGGAATCCCTGACTCAACCATCCAAATAATTCTTACAAACACATGTGAATTATATGAAGTTTTGCAGGAAAATAATTTTGAAGTAAGTTCATTTGAAAATATTTTTAAAAAATTTCGTTCAAAATACATTAGAGACTCTTATTTTACAAACTTAATTGTTAAACCAGTCGAGGTTCTAATTGGTTCCCGTTTTGATCAAAGGTGGAATAAAACTACTAAACAATTTTCTCAAGTTCCTATCAATTGCTATAATGTTTATATTCCAATTTTGGATACTCTAAATTTTTTAATTAAAAATAAGTCATTTTTATCTCATATAGTAAATAATAGTAGCAGAGTATCACCAAATATTATTTCTGATTACTGTGATGGTTCAAATTTTCGAAATTGTCCTTTATTTATGCAAAATCAGCCTTGCTTTCAACTTCAATTATATTATGATGAATTTGAAACTGTTAATCCACTAGGGTCTAAAACGGGCGGACATAAAATAGGAGCCATCTACTTAATTATTAGAAATATACCGTCTTATTTTAATTCTGCTAAACAACATATTCATTTAGTTGCATTGTTTTATGCAGGAGATGTAAAAACTTTTGGATTTAATAAAATTTTAAGTAAAATTGTTACTGATATCAAGGAATTGGAAACTGTTGGGATATTTGATGATATTTCTAAAAAATATATTAAGGGTACTTTAGTTTCTATAAGCCATGATAATCTGGGTGGTAATCAGATTTTTGGTATGGTCGAATCTTTTTCATCAAACTATTTTTGTAGAATATGTTTGGCCGAAAGGGATGCCACAAAAAATATGTGTTTACAAGACGAATCTCTAATACGTAACACTCAGCATTATGAACAACTATGTTTAAAAACGATTAATAATTCATCTTTTGGTATAAAATACAGAAGTATATTAAATGATTTACAATATTTTAAGATTTTTGAAAATTTTTCTGTTGATATAATGCATGACTTGTTAGAGGGCGTTGGACAGTTGGAAGTAAAACTACTTTTAAAATATTTTATTAAAGAAAAGTTAATAACATTAACAGAAATTAATGAACGAATAAGATGTTTTAATTTTGGATATAATGAGAAAAGCAATAAACCTAGTCCAATTAATTTAGATAAAGTGGGTAATTTAATTGGAGAAAGAGCTGCTCAAACCTGGTGCCTTTTAAGATTTTTTCCCCTCCTTTTGGGTGATATTGTTAAAAATTTATCAACAGAACAAACGAAAAAATATAAAGTTTTCACATTACTTTTACAAATAATTGATATTGTGTTTTGTCCTGTGAATACATATGGGATGATTTCAAATTTAAAGTTCTTAATTTCAGAGCATCATCGTTTGTTTCAATTAGAATATGACCATCATTTAATACCAAAACATCACTTTATGATCCATTATCCTATGATAATTTTAAATAGCGGCCCATTAATTGGACTATGGTGTATGCGATTTGAATCAAAACACGCTTATTTTAAAGATTTATGTTATAAATTAAAAAACTATAAATATATTTCCAAAACTCTTGCATTTCGCCATCAAAAATTTATGTGGTCTGAATGGCAAAATATAAATATGTCTACTGAACCTAAATATGGAAAATGCAAAAAAATGTCTACTACTAACATGAATAGGAATTATTTAAATTTAACAGAAAATTGGGTTTTGGATAATAATTTATTTATTACAAATTTTGTAACATACTTGGGATGCACATTTAAAAATAATAACTTTATTGTAAAAGATGTCAGTGATGACTCATTGCCAATTTTTGCTCAAATAAAATACATAGTAATACACAACAATCTTCCTTATGCCTTATGTGATATTTGGAAAACTGTGGAGTTTTCTGAACGATTTCATGCTTATATTATTGAAAATCTAGATATAAAATGTGTAAAGATAAATATTTGTGCACTAAAACATGTGTATGCCTACGAACTTCACCATCCCTATAATTCTCATATAAATTGCATTGTTTTGAAATACGAAATCGTACCTGTTTAAAATGGACTAAAAATTTGAAAGACTGGGACATAATATAACTACATACAATGTATATTGTATAATGTTTTAGTTTTTATATAAACATTAAATGTTATGAATTTTGTAGAAAATATTTTTTAATTAGCTGTGTTATAACTTAGTTTTTTAAATATTAAAAGGTTTCGTTTTTCGTTTTTTACGACTTACTATTTAAATTTTAATATTTAAATTATTAAATATTATTAAGCCTTAGCCTTAATAAATTTAGTTAAATTCCAATCTACTTTAAATATTTTGTAAAACGAATAGAAATTTAGTTTTGTTATGTTTTTTTGCTTATTTTATATTAAAATGAAACAATAATAATAATTATTATTGTTAATAATACTTTAGTTTTGTTGTGTTTTTTGTTTATTTTATATTAAAATAAAACAATAAGTGTAAATATTGTTTAACATGTTTTGTTTCTTTAAAATATATATTTTTGTACTTTAATATGTGTTTATATTATATTACCTTATACCAAATACCCATGTCACATATTATCACATATGTATATTTTTTGAGCAAAAAGTATAATTTGTCCTTTGTACAATTTTAATTTATAAAATTTGTTAATTATGTTAGTTGCTTATAAATATTTTTTTGCTGTTTGTTAAATTTTATTTTGATAATTTCACCAATTATTGTTGCATTTAGCAAATAAAAAAATGTTATAATTGTAAAAGTTAATAAATTTTATTTTACAAAAATAAGACTTTTAGGTACAATAATTGTACCTAATAGTCTTATTTTTATAATTATTATAACGCATTTTTTGTTTAATTAACTGCAACAATAATTGGCGACTTAACAAAATAAATTGTACAAATAGCAAACAAAATTTGTATTTTCCACCCAAAAAATTGTACAATTGACAACAAAAAAATGCTTTTATGACAAAAAAGAATGCAACTTTAACAAATTTATTTTTTAAAATACTTAAAAATAATTGTTCAAATGGCAAATAAAAGTTGCTTCCACCACAAAAAAGAATGCAACTTTAACAATTTTATTTGTTAAAACACAAAATAGGTAATTGTTGAAATGACAAATAAAGGTTGCTTTTACGACAAAAAAAGAATACAATTAAAAAAAATATTTGTTAAAATACACAAAAATAATTATTTCAATGACAAATAAATTTTGCTTAAAGAACCAAAGAAGAATGTAAATTTAACAAATTTATTTTTAAAAATACATAAAATAATTGTAAAAATAGCAAATTAGGAATTGCTTCTACGACCAAAAAAAATGCGAATTTAATAAATTTATTTGTTAAAAATTGAAAATTTATTTTATAATTTAGCAAATTTATTGCATTTATTAACAATATATATTTGTTAAATAATAACAATATAGTTTGCTTATTTTAACAAACGTAATTTAACAACTAGGGAATGCAAATTATTTTGTTAAATCAACATAAAAAATTAGTGGACCTGTGGGAGCAAAAAAAATTGCTAAAATTTTGCTAAATTTAGCAACTTATTTTTTACTGTGTAGTTCCAGTAAAAATTTCAGTACTGTGGTGAGTAGTTATTTTCTTACGTATATATATTTCATTGTAATTTATATAAAGCTATATGTGATTTGTTGATAAGTAGCATCCACAAATAAAAAATATCAGTAAAATACTTAATTCCGAATTATAATCTCAAATTTTTATCCCATTCATCAGTACCGTGTCGTCAGTTCCATGTTCGATGTTTCGGTTATTTTTTTTTTGCAAACTTCAATTTAAATTCTGCTTGCGCAGAACTTGTCTATTTAATGTCATTATAAACTCATATAAATTTGGTGTGTGTCCCATATCTAATAATTAAGATATCGGTATACCCAAAATCCACCAGCCGCCACTGATGTGTGGTATTATTTGATTTTAAGATATTTAATGTACATATAATATGCTCAAAGTTTCAATAAATCTTAAAAATACTATTTAATTTTCTCCGAAAACTATATAAACAAAATGAGGTCAAAAGTTGCCCAACTTTTGTAGAATCACCCATATACAAAACGTTCTTCCATAACATAATTTTTAAAATAGTCAAATTTTGGCTAAAAACCTATTTTATTTTGTTAATAAAATGCTTTTAGAGGAAAGACCTTTATAAATGTTGATAAATAAAATGTATAATATTTGACTTCCAATTAAAATATTTAACTTAAGTCTGAAAACCACTAAAAACTTTTCCAATTTAATTGCAAATGATATCTGCGCTCACAACTAACTGTACAGGGTCTTAACAATAAATACGACGGGAACAATTTAATATATTATTACGTAGTAAAATTTCGTTTCGCAAAGCCATTCGATAAGTAATTAAATTTTATTCGCAAAATAAACCGTCGCCGGTATTTTCCTCGGTAAATTTAATAATTCATACACCGACGGAAAACTGGGTTACGCTGAAAACTTACCGATGAAATCTATTTTCCTGCTTCGTCTATATTTTCCGGCGTAAATAGATAAGACTGTTTTTATGGTTTCAAATATGTCGAATTTTTAAATAAACTTTTGTGGACATTTTTATTTAAATCAAATAATATGTCAAATAAATTTCAACAAACTTACCAAAACCATCAAAAATATATTATGGAATCTGGATTAAGATTTTATTCTCGTAAACTTACCTAAAAAAGAAAGCATTTATTAGAAACAATATACATAGTTAAAAATTTATAAAATTTGTGTTAAAAATATTGCTGGTCAAATAAAAAATGTAAAAATTTACATAAACTTCCATAAATGATATATATATATATGTTACTTGATACAAAAATTGTAATAATTAAAATCTTAAAATTTCAAAAGATTTAACTAACATTAATGTGTTAAAAGGTCCTACACGAATAAGAATGTTAAATAATTTTTAAACATTGTAGTATAATAAAATAGTTAATGTTACGGCACAGAGAAAAAAGATTATTTGAATTAAATAAATTTTATTTATATCAAATAAATTATTTATTTCAATATACCCAAATAAATGTTCTTTTGAATGTAAAAAAATATTTATTTGTTTTAATTTATTTAATTTAAAATTAATTTATTCAACGCAAACAAATATTATTAGTTTGTATGAAATAAAACCAAGTAAAACACATGTATTTTTTTAAATTAAAGAAATGTTTTTATTTACGTAAAACAGATAATTTATTTCATTTAAAATTAATTTATTTAACTTAAATACCTATAATATTTGTGTTAAAAACAAATTATTTGGATTAAGAGATATATTTTTTAAAATTAATAAATTTTAATTTAAATTTAAGAAGAATTAATTAATTTAATTTAAATTTATTTATTTAAATTAAATAATTATTATATTTGAATTAATAAAAATTATTTATTCAGATTAAAAGATATATTTTTTTAATTAATAATGTTTTTTTTCATCTAATCTAGTAATTAATATATATTGGTATATTGGGGAGTAAAAATAAATTAATTTTTTTATGAATAAACACTAATCTTTATTGCATAAAAGTCTTATAAATACATATAGGAACCTAAAATATACAAATACTTCACTAACTTAAAAAATACTTATGTTAATTTTAACTTAATGTTAATGTGTGCTGCATAAATCCACCAGGGTCTGCAAATAATAATGATAAGTAATTATTTAAATTACTTACCTTTAAAAACAGGAATAAATTTCTTAAGACCCCATTCCTTTAAAAGGTCCTCCATAGTATAAAATAATATAAAATTATTTATTATTTTATCATAATGCCACACAACACTTCTCATCAACACCCTGCTCTAAATTGGAGTCTCTAAAATCACGTACATACAAAATGGAAAGCCCATTGGGTGCCTGCAGTCGCCTGATTTACAGCAACCAATAGGATGCAAGTCATGCTACTTCGACGTGAGCAAAAAAGTTTAAATAAACCTCTGCTTTAAATTAAATTACAATTTTTTTGTATTTAAATAATAATTTGTTTATTTTAAATAATTAATTTTTTTGAATTAAATCAAAATTATATTTTAAAATTAAACCATGTTTTTAAAAAAATAATATTTGTTGTTTAATTTAAACTATTTAATTTTTTAAAACAAGTAAATTGTTTTTATAATTTAAGAAAGTCAACTTTTATTTAAACAGAATAAGTGCAATTTTGAAATAAAAGTCAGGTACTTTGTTTTAAATATATATTTTAATAAATTTGCTTTTTCCTTTTAAATAAAGACAATTATTTTTTTTAAAGAAATGTTTTTGAATTAAATTTATATTTTTTTAAATGTAATAAATAAAATTAAACAAACATTCTTGTTTGAATTAAAACATCTTTTTTCTCTGTGGGGAAAATTATGTTAATTTCAATATAATACATTAGTTTAAATAACTCCTAAACAAGTGTTAACATAACTCAAAAATATTTGTTAAATATTTGAATACAGAACATTTTTAATCAAATAAAACAATATAGTGTTTTTTTTTATTCAATTCAACTTAAATACGAGGTGTGTTCAGAAAATAACGGGAATTGATAAATTTCGCGGGTTCGGAGGGTCCGGTTGTCATAAAATTTTCTTTATTATGTTGGTATACATGCCCCCGAAGTATGATAAAAACTTTGGCTGTTTTCATTGTTTACTTTGTCTGTGGCAGCCGCTAAGGTTAGACGTGTTTTATAAGCTCGGCGATTTTTCGTTCGTTAAAAGAAATGGATCAAAGAATTTGTATCCAATTTGGCTAAAAAATGAAATAAATTCTGTGGAAGGCCTATAGTGAGTCTGCTATAAGTAAAACAAGAGTTTACAAGTGGTATAAGAGTTTCCAAGATGGCCGTGAAGACGTTGAAGATGACGAACGCCCCGAACGCACAAGCACATTAACAACCGATAAAAACATGGAAAAAGTGGAAGAAATGGTTATAAACCATCAGAGAAGTCGCTGATGATGTTGGTATATCGATTGGATCATCCCATGAAATTTTTTCGAATGTTTTGGGTTTGAAACGCGTGGAAGCAAAATGTGATCTAAAATTGTTAAATTTTGAACATAATTTTTGTCCAAAAACAATACTGTAATGATGCCCCAGCCTCCATATTCGCCAGACATGCCTCTGTCTGACTTTTTTCTATCCCCAAAAATAAAGAGAACCTTAAAGGGCCGTCGTTTTGCAAGCATAGATGACAATAAAAGCGCATCGCTGAAAGAACTAAAGGCTATCCCAAAGATCGAGTATACCTAATAGTAATAAATAAAAATTTGTTTCAAAAAACGAAAATTCCCGATATTTTCTGAACTCACCTCGTATAAATGTTATTCTTCTAATTCGCTAATTTTAGCCTTTTTCGATTAAAATCGGTACCCTGCAAGGCCCTTAGTCTTCTAACCGCGTTTAGTCGGTTGATGATAGTCAATTATAGATGTTCCTAATTAGGTTAAGTGTGCTTTTATATAGCGTATGTTTAACAAAATATAAAGGTAAGTTTGCTATGATAATGTTTTTTTTTACTTACATAACGTTTGTATCTCCAGAAATGTTTGAAGACCGTTTACTCTATGGCATGGATTTGTATTTTATTTTGTAATACAAAATTTAGTAAATTCCATTGCTGGCCTTATTTTAAAATTATGTTGTAGTATAATAAATCAACCAAATATTCTTATATTAATTTAAATATTTTATTAAAATAAATAAAAATAAACAATTAATAATGTAAAATTAATTAATTAAAAAATACCGTTAAAATAACAAATTAAAATAATTAAATGAAGACATACTATTTGTGTAAAATCAATAGAAAGAAATAAATAAAATATAAATAAATTTAACATTTTTAATTATGTTAAAGTTATACAGATTTTAAATCATATTAATTATTAATTTAGGTTAAAATAACCATTTAAAAAAAATGACACAACACTATTTAAATTAACTTTGCAGTTATGTAAAAAAAATAACATATATAAATTTTCTTTTACACATTCTGTTGTGTTAAAAATTAACATAAGTAATAAAAATAAATAAAACTAAAAATTTTGAGTGGACTTTCTGGGACACAAGAAATATGTTAAATAAACATATAATTTTTTTACTGTGTAGGTACCATAAACAAAAATCAAAACCAAGTCAAAAGGACAATAAAAGTGGCAATTTAAATCACGGCGTCCTTTTTATTTACGATTGTCACTATAGTGGGCTGATCCTTAAACAAACGACGGTGAGTGAAGGCAAGTCAAGAAAAATCTTAAACCTATGCGCCTTGTCGTTCGATAATCCTTACAAGTGCTTGTAATCCGTTTCCGGAGGAAGCGAAAATTCTGTATACATTTCGGATTACGTTCTTTGTGGTGGCAACCCTGCTTTACTGCAGTAAAACAGATGGCATGATATACATGGTGCACCAAGTTACCTTTTACGTATGGGAGTATCTTTTTATTTGAAGAAAAATGGCACTTTTAAAATACAAAAAAGTTCTCAAAATATTTAAAAATAACTAAAAACCTTTCAAAACCAAAAATCGTTATAAATTTGTTATTTCTAGGTATAACAAAGGTAATTAGAAATTATTTAATTTTTGTGATCGATAAATGTAATACTGTATATTATAATTTGTTGGAAACAATAAGATTTTGTATTTAACTAATTGCACAATATTGCCTAGAAAAGAGTTGAAATCTGTTGTTAAAAATATTTTAAAAATAAATGTTACTCTTTTGTACAATTTTTTAAATAATTCGTATAAATATAGTATAACTTTGAGTTAAAATATAAATTTTACAATCCTGGACAATGTGTTGGGGTGTAAAGCATCACACCACCTAAGATAACCAATGAAATGATTTCCTGCTTGAAATAAGACGCCGGCCGGTCGCTCAACTGCAATCTGCCTCATCAGTTTGCAGTTTTAGTTAGTGTTAGGTAGTGTTTCAATGTAAGGTTAGTTCCACATTTTTGGTGAGTAATTATTGAATAATATTTTTCCGAATAGTTAGGTAGGTATTTGCAAAATTGTTCGGGGACTGGGATAAATCATTAATGATGACCTGGTGATCAAATGAGGATAAAAAGTGTTTCTATTTTTCTACTGTGTTACATTATTGATCAGCTTACTATTTACTTTAGTTTGTAATTTATGTTTATTTTATGTTTTTAGTTTATATTAACTTAATTTTATCCTCACAAATTATTAAATTATTAAAATTTTTAAACAAATTGGAGAAATTATTATTAAACAATATTGTGTTATAATAAGTTTTTTTATTAATATTTTTTTAAAGTTGTTTGTAATAAAACTAAATCTGAATACAAAAATAATATTTTTGTATTCAGATTTAGTTTTGATTTCAACATTCACAAAGTTAAATTTGCGATTTTATCTAAAGGGTGTTAAAAGTTAGGAAAAACAAAGAAAAATCGACTTTATAATTTCGTAGGTAATTTTTTTAATTACAAACAACTTTTTTTTTAAATTAAGGTACTTCGAATCAATTGAATATTTTCCAAATTTTCGAACACCCTGTACATAAAATCGCAAATTTTTTTACGTCAATGTTTTCTTCGACGATCAAATTTTTCCCTTTTGTGTTCTAAATTGTTGACATTATTAAATTCCAAAAAGCAGACTTTTTTGTTGAACCCTGTAATATTGACTCAATATTATTGAGAGATGCAGGACCGACGAGCAGTAGTCCTGAAGGACCCTTGAGCATTTGCAGGGCAGCGAGCCGATTATTTTGTTTGATTTGCCGTAAATTCCAGTCCTGATTAACACGGTCTATAGGATTCAGCAGTACGTATCCAGAAATGTGTCAAATTTACGAATAAAAATAAAAAGTTTATATACACTACACTGTTAAAAAATTATAAAATTTGTGTTAAAAATAATGCGTTATATAAAATATGTAAAAATTTACATAAACTTCCTAGTGTTTATAACATAAATGATATGTTACTTGATACAAAAACAGTTTACTATAATAATTAAAATCTTAAAATTTCAAAAGATTTAACAAACATTAATGTGTTAAAAGGTCCTACACAAATAAGAATGTTAAATAATAATTTTTTGTACATTGTAGTTTAATAATATAGTTAATGTTACGAGAAAAGTTAATTTCAATATAATACATTAGTTTAAATAACTCCTAAACAAGTGTTAATCTAATTCAAAAATATTTGTTAATATTTAATATTTGAGTAGGTACAAAAAATTTTTAATAAAATTAAAACAATTGAGTACTTTTTTATTCAATTCAATCAAATGTTATTCTTTTAATTCGCTAATTTTCGCCTTCTTTCGTGTGTTTAACAAAATTTAAAGGTAAGATTGCTATGATAATGTTTTTTTTACTTACATAACGTTTATATCCGAAGAATGTTTGAAGACCGTTTACCCTACGGCATGGATTTGTATTTTATTTTGGAATAAAAAAAAAAGGACTGGACTGTGCAATTTTAGTGAATTCCAATTAGGGTTGGGAAAATTTATTTTTTGCTTGTACTTGAAATTTCACTTGAAATTTTCATGAAAATTTACTAAATTTCAAGAAATTTATTGAAACTTTAAATAAATGTCAATCACTTTAAGTGTAATATATTAATATTGAAATAAGCCCACTCGGGGACCATGGCAAATTGCCTCACTTACCTCTGTGGGCCCCTGCACCAATAATATAAATAGTAAATATCTATGTTTACCACAAATTTCTTGAGATTTCCTTTTAAAATTACTAAAATTAAAGAGATATAGCACTTTTTGGTAAGCTAATGCGATTGTGCCACTTTCATTGTTTTATATTTATATATATTTATTATTTTTAAATATTTTACTGAAATTTTATGAAAATTGAAGAAACGTCATAAAAATTTTATGAGCCAAAGGAATTTTTTATCCGTTTTCCGATGCAATTATAGCAAAAGTAAAAGTTTAAGTTAATCATGACTTTAAAAAAAAAATTTAAGTCTGATTTAATTTACAAATTAAATTGGTAACTGAATTAAATTATTTAAATTTATTTATGCTTATAAGTAACAATAATTACTTATATATAAGTATAAACTATAGTGTATTCAAATCCAAGCCGAACTAAACTAAAAACGCCCAGACGCTTGATAACTTGTTCTTATTGGTCGATTCGGAATCTGTTGTAAATTATTATTAAAGGTCTTAGGGGAGGCCGCATGTGAAATTTATGCGAAATTTTCAGTAAATTGCGAAAATCTCAATGAAATTTCTGAAACTTTCACAGGCAATGTTGAAATTTTCGGATTGAAAATTTCATTTAAAATTTTTAAAAATTTCACTTTTCCAACTAAATAAAATATTTCAAGTTTGAAACTTTCAAAGTTGAAATTTTCATTTGAAAATTTCAACTGTCCCAACCCTAATTCCAATGCTTGATGCCCTTTTTTTAAATTATGTTGTAGTATAATAAATTATTATCATTACATAGGTACTTACATGTTTTATTTTTTGTCCAAAAACCAATATTCTTAAATTAATTTAAATATTTTATTAAAATAAATACAAATAAACAATTAATAATGTAAAAATTAATTAAAAAATATTGTTAAAATAACAAATGAAAATAACTAAATAAAGACATACAGTTGTATTCAATAAAAAAGCGTACAAGAATTAGAATGAGAGAAAACTGTCAAAATAATATTATTGCTTAAAACCGGCTTATCACTGACATAAGTCATTAAAATAATTACTATAGGTTATAAAGAGCATTGACGTCGTAGGTTAATTAAATAATATTACAAAAATTATTAATTTTTAATATAGATTTTTTATTTCTATTATACCACGGTACGAATTGACCATTCTTTTTCGATTCTTGATACTATTTGAGCCTTTTTAACTGACGAGGCATTTTTATTTTCTACTGTCAGTTATAGTGACTTAAGTCAGTGGAAAGCCGGTTTTACGCAATAATGTTGACAGTTTTCTCTCATTCTAATTCTTGTACGCTTTTTATACAACTGTACATACTATTTGTGTAAAATCAATAGAAAGTTATTTGTTAAAGTAACACTTTTTTGGTAAAATAAATAAAATATGAATAAATTGAACATATTTAATTATGTTAAAGTTATACAGATTTTAAATCATTTCAATTATTAGTTTAGGTTAAAATAACCATTTAAAAAAAATAAAATTGACACAACGCGATTTGTTAAATTAACTTTGCAGTTTTGTAAAAAACATAACATATTACTTTTCTTTTACACATTCTGTTGTGTTAAAAATTAACATAAGTAATAAAAATCAAAAAATCTAAAAAATTTGAGTGTACTTTTTGGGACACAAGAAATATGTTAAATATACATATAAATTTTTTACTGTGTAAAGTTAGATCGTTTTTGTCCTTAAAACAAATTAAACTGAACACAGTTTCAAAAAATTCTCATAAAATCGCTATTAATAAACTGCTGAAAACCTCTGGATTCCGCTTCGGTTGACTGGTTTTTAACGATAACAAATTCCCTTGCACCGAGACGAAAGTAACAATACATGTCAGCGTCAGAGTTTTTCGCAGTGTCTTCGCATCCCATAGCAGACGACAAATGGTAATGGAAATTAGTCTTGGACGCTTTTTCCACACGAGAAGGGTGCACTATGCACCGGAAAACGTAATATTTCATGGTTAAATTGCCATTTTTCCTGCTTAAGCCTTATTTTCAAGGCTAAGGAAGATGAGGCAAGCGATTAGTCTTAGTATAACTAGAATTTTTCAAACGTTTGGTTGGCTTGTGTATTATTATATTGGTTTTTTTAATATAGCGAAGTAGTCAACTAACTATTTTTTTTAGCTATATTCGTTTTTTTCATGATAATAGTGTTTGTTTAGATATATCAAGATACGTTAATATACAAAAATAGTACAAAAAATTGGTTACCTAAAACAAGCACCTATTTTAAATGCACAAATATTTTATACTATATTTTCTAAAATTTTCTTAAAATGTAACGGGTGCGACATTTATACTTTTTATCGACTCTTCCGTGTTTAGCATTCTTAGCATTAGAATGTACGTCGCAATTAAACTATTTGACTTCAGATATAGTATTTGCAAACCATGGTTTGTTAAATAACACATCTGATTTTTTGTCAAGGTGGGGTATCCCTAGAGGCATTTTAAGTGAAAGCGTAGAGCTTTGAGGCAACATTAGTTAATTTAAGTAAATATTTTGTTAAATTAACCTTAAAAATTTACTCTAAAGTAAAGTTTTATTTATGTTATTTTTACCTATTTTAATAATCCTTAAGTTTCAACACATTAAAGTATTATGAGGGACGTAATTTTTACGAAAGAAAATTATATATAACTTATAATATAAGTGTATTTCACCTAAAGGAAAATTTAACGGTAATTTTAACGTCAGAAATTTTACTTTATGGTAAATGTTACTTATAACTCATAATTTTACGATATTAAGACCACTTTATAACCGTAAATAATTCCTATTCGCCTGGTATTTTTTAGGATTATTAGTGGTAATAAATACTATTTATATTGATCCAAAGTGAAAAATAAGGAAAATTTTTTTTCAGGTCGCCATAATGAGTTTTTTAAGATGGCATCCATTACTTATCTAAACATTTATATAATATTTATTCATAACTATTTTTCTAAAATATAATAAGGAAAGTTTTTGTTATTAAAAAATGATTAAAACTAAATGATTTTTAAAAGCTTTTATAAAATTTTGTAGGTTTTAAGTTTTGCTAAATTTTTACCCAAGCAATAATTTTTCTTAAAACCCTAAAATATTTAGAGGACATATAATTTTTAAGATGTATCGTATGAGGCGCCGTTTGTGCCGTAATTATAAATAAAAAATTATAATATATTAGTTAGTTAATAAAAAAATAAAATTATAAATAATTATTGATATTTAACAATATAATATGCGTAAATATGTTTTATCAATATAAACAATATATAATAATAATAAATAAGATATTTATATTTTCGTAACAGTTACCATTTATATTTTAAGCAGTTTATCCATATATATTTTTAGCTTGTGTCATAATATATTGATGGTTGCATACGCTACGGGCGCTAAGCTTACTAATGAAATTAGCGTCTTTTCACATTGACGATTGGCAGCACTGGAAAAACGATGATCTGACAGATGTTGATTTTTTTTAACCATGTTTTTAATTATAAAACAAAAGTGCAACAAGTGTTTTACGTCAATTAGCGTTCTTGTGCGAGTTTGTAATGTGTTTTTTATCTACGCCAGTGAGATAAGAACTTCTTATCCCACTCATTTTGAGTGAGATAAGAAGTTTATTAACGCACGCGTTTTTCTTTGTTTTTAACCAATCAAATAAAAAAGTCAAAAAGTCAAAATAACCCTAAATTAAGTCTTAGACAAAAATAATTACCGTTTATTTTTTCATTTAGAGGCGTAGATAAAAATTTGTACAATATACGTGTGATAACGCTTTATTAACGTACTTTTGCGATTGCCCAACTCGTGCTACGCACTCGTTGGGCAAATTTCGCATGCGTACGTTAATAAAGCTCTTATCCCACTTATATCGTAAATAACTATTAACGCATTGGGTTTATATCACAGATTTTATATTACATGAAATATACAAATGTTCTGTCACACCACCATTTTTCCAGTGCTGCCACTTCTCAATGTGAAAAGACGCTAATTTCATTAGGAATTGCCCGCAGCGTATGCAACCAACAATATATTATGGCATATGTTAAAAATATATATGGATAAACTGCTAAAAATATAAATGGTAACTGTTGGGGAAATATAAATAACTTTGTGTTTAAATTAATAATATATATTGACGAATATAGTTTAATGTTATTTGACAATTTATAATTTTATTTCTTAAAGAAATGATTTATAATTTTTGTTTACATTTATATATTTTTAAAATAATGCTTTTCATTCATATATTTTTTATTATGGCACAAACGGCGCCTCATATGTATCGTGCCTATTTTTATCAATAAAATGTGCGTTTGAGTTTTAATGCAAATATTATTTTTTTTGACAATTTAGGCTTTGTTATCTATGGTTATATTTTGAACCATTTTGAAAAATTGAGTCCCATTTTGTAAAATATAAATTAAAAGAACAAAGAAATTACGAATGTCAATGTTTTAGAAAGAGAACAGTTATTAATTATAGCGTTATTTTTAGGTAAATTTGTGGTATTTATATTATTTTTATTACGTTATTCTCTTAGTAGATCAAAAAGGTTATTATGTAGGTAAAGTAACGAAATAAACCATTCCCCAAATTTGGTAATTTTTCGTAACTATACCGTTATAAAACCGTTTTGGTTAACAGTAAAAAATACTTTATAGTTGACTTAGTAGTAAATTTGTAGTTATTTATTTAAATGCTGGTCGGGAAGGCTTCGAGGAAATATATATTAAATCATAAAGAATGATAAAATCCTTATTGTTTCCTTCAAGGCAAATTTGTGTTCTGCCACTGCCTTTTTCTCCTCATATTCTCTCCATTAATGTTTGTCAGCATCGGCCAGGATGACATTCATTTTTTTGTCCGAGAAAATATGGATTTATTTTCCGCTATATCATCATTCTACTTCCCATCGAAACTTCATAGAAACCGACCCAGACCTTATTAGTTTTCCGTGTTTTTTTTTCACGTCCTGAAACTTCCATCGATTCTCCTCGTCACATTGATTAAATGAACCCGACCGAGGACATGCAGCTAATAAATTGAAGACACTTATTGAATAATTGATTTACTTGGTCTACGATGAAAATTCAATGAATTACAGCTATCCTTAAATGTTTTGACTAATAGTTTTTGATAGCCCTATTCCCCTGGGAAACCCAATGGTTATTTAAAAAAAAAGTGCAAAATAAAGTGGTACACTGAAAAAAAGATTTCTTATATTTAGAACACCTATCATCTTGAAAATATTTTTTTAATTCAAGTCAACTTGCTTTAAAATAAGAATATATTTCAACCAAAAATATTACTTCTTTAAAAAAGAATTTTGTAGTTTTGGAAATATTTTAATATTAAGAACCATTTCTTGTTTTAATAAGTTGCATATTGTTATATTAAGAAATAGATATTCTTAAATTTTTTTTATTCGTTTTAATAAACAGTATTTTCTTTTGCCAAGAAATCGTGTATGTGTATCTGAAATTGTATGCCTAATTTATTAATTAATATATTTTATGACATTTAAAAAGGTTTTGTTTTAAAAGTAATTTTGTTACACACTTTGGGGTATAACATTAATTTTGATTCATATAGGACGGAGTTCATTGGCAATAGCCGTAAATTATTTTATAAAATTGGTAATTGCTTTTCTACTATGTCTAAAATATTACAAATTATTTAAAATGAAAAATATGTCGATAATAATAATTAAGTTCCCTAGGTTAATTTATAATAATATATAAATTTTTCTTGTATTATAAACAAAATAAATGTGTTTGTTCAACGTTTGTTTTTTTTATTTTCTAACCTAAATTTTTTGCTTACTGCACCACCTAAAAACGATACTTTTGCCCTTCAGTAAGTTTGGTTCAATTTTCAATAATCCGTAAGTATTTAAATATAATATTTTGTTTAACATTAGACAACAATCCTTAAAAAATTACAGGATATTTAAAATTACTTCAGTCCCCTTCAAGTGTTTAGACGTATTTTTATTTTAAATTTTATTTTTTTTTTGCAGTAACATTCCTAAATATAAAGATGTTTTTATTATTAAAATAAATAATTTTTAGTTTTAAAAATGTTATTGATTTTAAATACAAAATGATGGATTTTTTTAAACATTGCTAAAAGTAGCTTAAAATTAAGATAGATACATTTTATTTTTAACGATACTTCTTGCATTGTTTTAAAATAAATATTATTTTGTATCAATGAATTAAAATTTTAAATCTTGTTTTAAGAAAATTTATTCTTGAATGAAGTATCTTTTTTATTTAAGAATACCACTAATTTATTTTTAAAAGAATATATTCTTGCTTCGAAACAACCAATTATTTGGTTAAAGAAAATACATTTTCTCGAATTAAGTAAATATTGCTGCCTTATTTCAAAAATTATATTTTCTTGCTTTTAAACAATCAAAGATTTATTTAAAGAAATTTAATTTTCTTACATTAAGAAAAGATTCTTGAAGTAAATCAACGTGAATTAAGAATATACTTTACTATTTTAAAGAATATATTCTCTTCGTTATATATGAGACAAAGATTTTTTTGAATCAAATAAATTTATTTGATACCAGAATATTTTTTTTTTCAGTGTAGTTTTAAGACGGGTTAAGACATATTTAAACCATGTTATTTAGTTATTTTGACAATTCATTTTTAAATGGTTTAGGACATTTTTCCAGTTTTTCAACAAAATTTTTTGACATTGACTTTATTTTAGTACATTTATTTCTTAGCAAATGCGGAAGGATTAAATATAATTTTAAATCATGTTTATGCAAATGCTAAATACAACATTAACACCAATAAATAACCACACAACACAACTGTTGGTGTGTTTTCTCATAAATAACAACACAAATTTTTAATGGCGAACCCACCTCCCATTCGCAATTAAACATGGTACCAACCTAGAAAGAGGAGAAAAAAAATTCGCGAATCCCATCGAATGGATCCCAGTAGATCTGATGTGCGCGGCTTAGCGGTATATCAGATCTTAGAAAATGGGTGTGTAAAGGCCGTAAAAAGAAAATTACAAGCTGCAGCCAGAATAACAGGTGAAAAAGTAATCTGTGCGCTACATTACAGTGAAGAATAGTGTTTACGTGCGCGCGCGCGGTCCATTGTTTAGGTTTATTATGCGCAATTGCTGCCCAGAGCCAGATTATCATTCATGAGAATGAGATGGAAATGAAATTTAATTGAAGGGTTTTCATATGCAAAAGCCGCCCTCATTAAAACTTGTTAGACAGGTTTTTACAAAAAAAAGTTAAGGTCTTTAAAAACCTATTGCTTTATTAGACATTAAAAATTAAATGTAACGAAAATTTTAATAAGAAATCTGTATTAAAGGCTTTAATTTAAAACTGTTTAAAAATGCCATAACCGTCTAAAACTGTCTAAAGGGTATAGAAGCATTTGAAACTAACTTAGACTGAAAAACACTTTTTTAAACTTTAAATGAATGGCTTAAAAGAAACTTTATTTGACACATGTTTATTTTAGACAATTCATAAGTTTTTTTAAAAACTTTACAGCATTTTATAGAATTTAAAGCGTATTAAGACAATTCAAAACAGTTTATAATGTTTAAAGACAATTTATACATATTTTAACAATTTTTAAGCCAATTAATTTTAGTTTATTTAAAACGACAGCTGTTTTAGATAGTTTTAGGAATAATAGTATGTATTGAGTTTAATTAACGCTATTTTAATCACGAATTTTAATTAGGCAAGAGCGACGCTTGCGAGCGAGTGTTTAAATAAAATGAGTGTTTAGAAAAGTTACAACAAATACTGTATTACTAATAAACTTAAATACTTTTATAGAGCAATTTACACATAAAAATATAAAAATAGAGCAACAAAAATTGGTGTTAGGAATCTATTTTACCAGCTGCTTTCAAAATGACACTGTTAGTTTTTTTTTGTAAAAATCTAAATCTCTTAAAAATGGACAACAGTTTAAATCCAAAATAATTAGAAGCAGTTTTTCATAGTGAAAGAGGTACTCCACCCGAATTTTTTAATGCTTTATGGGCAAAGGTCAGTAAAAACTATTTAATAATTTTTGTATTGAAATAATAAAATAATTTCCACATTTGGTATTATTTCAAAAGAGGGGCACTTTATTTTAACGATTATATGACATTTGACAACTGTCAACTATCTTAAAGCTAACTGCCCATGACTAAAACGCCATAAAGTAACAGCTTGTCAATGTGTATGTGTAAGATTACTAGTGTGTACAAAATGGGCGTTTTAGGTGGAAAAAAATTTGTTTGATTATAAAAACCTTAAAAATGTTCAATGCATATAACAATAAAAATCTATAAAATAACTTTGTTATTTTTCATTAAAACTAAATTTTGCAATAATTATAAAAATACAACAAAAACAATTATAGTTTTTATTGTATTTTTTTTTAATCGTGTACCACACAATACTAATACTAAATAATTATAATAATTATTATTCTAATATAATTAAAAAGTTTACCAGAAAATAAAAACTTTTAAGAAAAATCGTTAAATAAACGTCATATTAAAATTCATAAAATATATGAAATAAAGCAGAATATTAAAAATCACAATTTTTATAAAAAAAAAATTAAAAATATCCTGATTTTTAAATTTGAAATAGTACTTACAAACTAAAAACAATAAATGAATTTAGCACAAAAATTTACAAGATATTTAATTTTTTTAAAAAATTGAAGGAAAAGCTATTAAAAACATACAATTTCCCAGGGGTTAAGTAAAATTTTTTTCTAAACATATTAAAGAATTTCTAATTCTCGCGAGTGCGACAAAACTTCTTATGACATGAGTTCTTTATGCTATTTTATCTATTTTGCAAAAATTCTATAAAAATTTTTGCCAGAAAAGTCTCGTAAGTATTAGAAAAATCATAAAAATATTATAACCAATATGCAAAATATTATGCGGTTTAAAGTACAGCCAACCTATAAAATCAAAATTTTGGGTGGGATAAAGTATCTCATTACACCACCGAAAGCGGTGTTATAATGAAGTCATTATGAACGCAAAATAGATAAAAGTATTTAAATTTTTTTTAAAACATTTTTATTTGCGTTATTTAAAAATCACTACATTCTACTAGAAAACACCCTGTATACATACATACAGCGTTCGCTCTACATGGCTTTTTTGTATTTTAAGAATGAATAACGAAGGCTTATGCGAAAGGCGCTTCTCGTGATACAAAACTGACATAAATAAGTCAACCGCGCGGTGCTGTATTAAAATTCGCCTTAATTGAATGTAATTCTTTGGAAGAAGAATGTTCGATGCACAAAGCACCGCGAGTTCTCAGGTATCCACTACTATACGCACAATATGCAAAATTATTGCGACATTTTGACAGCAAAGTTATTTATTCCAGGTTTTATCATAATACGAGTTATTACATGCATTATGTAATTATGGCCATGCTTCGTTGACTTGGAGTACAGAGGAAAATTTCAATAGATACACTGTTATAAAAATCATATTTGTTCACATAATTTTTTGTTGAAAACCAGGGTTTGCAATTATTTCAACAAAGGAAAATATTTTGTAAAGGTTATTTGCAATTTTGTAAGCATTTTGTTAATTTCAAAGGTTTCAGATTATTTTCTTAATATTTAACAAATTATACATATAATAATATAAATATAAAAGTACACGTGATTTCAGGCAGTCAATCAAAACATTTCCACTGACAATACGCATCAACAAGTTCAACTGACTTCAGCGTCTGCAACTTATGTTTCTGCTTACTTTATTCTAATTCGTAACGTGTTCGTAACAACTGTCCAGATTGTTTATAATATATTACCAGAAATCTGTTACTATTATTCGGTTTCCTTATATGTATACAGGGTGAGTCATTCAACTTGAAACTTTGAAATATCTCAGTTAGTATGCATTTTACGAAAAAAAGTTTAAAATAAAAATTAAATGATTCGAGGGGGAAAATCAATTACACGGAGAGAAAAGTATAATGCTTATTACCATAATTATAATACCCTTTACAATAATTTATATTACTATTTGGGACAACTATCTTGTATATTGCCAGATACTATGCATATTTAGAAATTTTTAAATATCCATGTATGTTAAACCTTAAGGTAAAATATTATTGTTCTCAACCAATATGTTTTTAATTATTATTATAATTAGATTTTTTACATTACTAATAAGTATAGTAAATTTTAAAATATTATGTTGCCATTTTAAATATAAAATATTTTAAAATCGAATATTTTTTTATGTTAACAATTAAAAATTGTAACATATTTATTGTACTTTTTAATATACAAAAATGTTATGAGAAAGAATTGAACCTACACATCGCCAAAGTTTTTTGTTTTGAGTGCGTTCCATTAACTTCAAATATCGACAGACAGGTGTTTTGACCTATATTGGGTATCATCAGTGTCGACACGACACTGTCGAGCAACTTGTAGTAGTGGAACACACCCCAAACAAAGAAATACCTGAGCTATATAACATGGTTGGTAAGCCAACAAAGGCGAGATGTAAAAACATCACGTGATCCACACCGTCTAACGACGCGTCGCGACGTGGTCTTTGCCGCAATCGGTACATACTATGCAACCAAGTAGGTTCAATTCTTTCTTATAAGTATTACTAGTAATGGGTCAAGAAAGTTTATTGAAGAAACTAAGAAAATTGAATGTTTAAAATGTCATGAGTTACTATATTGTATATTATATTTAAATATATTGTTTATTTACCTTAAACATAAAAGTATTTTTATTTTTACTATATTTTTATTAATGTGTAAAATATTATAATATTAGATGTACACCTTACATTTGATTAAATCATATAGTAAATTTTACTATTTGTAGATAGTAAAATCAATTTACTAAACGAACACATTAAAAATTAAAATATATATTATACATTTATGATTTAGTAATATTGGTGTTGTAATCTTTACTAAAATTGTATAATAAAAAATAGTATTTTGTATTACAATCTTAATATTGACGAATATATAATATTGTTACCCTAAAAATTTGTTAAAGTAAATTTTACTATCTAAAATTTACTATACATTAAATTTTCTCTCCGTGTACTTAACATAAAGTTAAGTCGCCCTGGATTAACATAAAATCTGGTTAAAATTAACAAATATTTTTTTACTGTGTAAATAGATATGAAACTTTTCCGTTTTGTGAAATTGCCTTAATTTTATATTTACTTTAAAGTACATTTTTAATGTGAAAGAAAGTAATAAAAATGTGTAAAATACCTTCATAACAATGATATAAATCACTAGGTGTTAGTGTCCAACTTAATTGCTATTATTACACGTCCATCAATATAATTTATATGTCTCTGTATAGGTTCAGCTAATTGATAATGTTTATTTTTGCATAAATACCCCGAAGCCCAGCACCATCCCATAAATAAACAAAATTGCCCCAATTATCCAATCGATTTTTTCTCGAAAATCTTAACGCATTAAATCAATTGATTGCGGCCAATTATTTATAATTGTGTCGCTGGTGAGGTGTTCAAACGTGCCACTAACAGACCCTAAACTGCTCGAACGTAAGTGGGTGACTTTAATAATCGCATTATGTATTTTGCCTTCGCAAAATCCCCGATAAAATCTGAAAGTTTTCATTCTTCGAACGCACAAAGTGAATAGCGAAGGAAAGAAAGGTTTCTTGTTAATTATGTCATTAGAACATACTTTTTTGTTGCTACAAAGGTCCATTATGTCCTTTTTCGACCTTATAGCAAACAGTCACGTGAACTGGGTATTTAAATATATTTATAGATTAGGCTTTTTAGTACACGATACAACATTATACAAAGCTAATTTGTACGGACAACAACAAAAATTCCAGTAATAATTTAAGCTTTTTGATATACAGGGTGTTTTACATTCGAGGTCCAAAAACTTGTTATTAGGTTTGCGAATATAGGGGTGAAATTTTTGAATTCTTAAAACTTTATTTAAAAGATTCCTTGTCAATTATTGAACATTTTTCAACAAATTACCTTACTTAAAAAGTAAGCCTAATGTAGAATTAAGAAATGCCTAAAATTTTAATGGTAACACTTTAAACATTTAGTAATAAATTAGTAATAAACATTGTTTTTAGAATATTTTTTTTGTTTTTAATAAACTTTTTATAATATCATATAAAAATTGTTATATTTTATTGTCTCCAATGAGCTAGTGCTTTATCTACTTGAGATTCTACAGCTTTGTTGAGTTTTTCACGAATGTAAAACACCCTGTGTATGGCTTTATGAAATAAAATAGTAATGAAAAGACCACATTGGCATAAATATGTATTTGCATTATCAACAAAATTTAATGTATACTATAGTCAATATAATGGTTTTATCCACTTATACTTTCAAGCAATTTTATCTAAAGATGACTGTTTTACTTTCTAATATCATAATATAATAACCTCTTTTCCCACCTTTATTGTACATATTTTTATGGCACAAAGTGCATTAGTAACTTTTAAATACACATTGACAAAATATGAGTTTATGGCGTTACGTGCTGAAGTAAGCTTTAAGTTACTTGAATTAAGCTTTAAGTTAGTTAAAATAATACTGTGAAAATTATTTTTTCTACTCCCACCTTTAAAACGCCCTTTATCGTACATGTTTCCATGACACTAAGTGACCTTTTAAATACACATTGACAAGTGGTGGCTTTACGACGCTTTAGTCACGGGCTGAAGTTAGCAACAGGTTTTTTGTCACGGGCTGAAGTTAGTTTTAAGTTAGTTGACAGTTTTCAAATGTCATACAATCGTTAAAATAAAGTGCCTTTCTTGTAAAATAACACAAAATGTGAAAATTATTTTATTATCTAAATACAAAAATACAAAAATATTAAATAGTCAATATTTAAAAAGTTTATATGAACATTGTACTGACCTTTTCATTTCGCCGGCAGTAAACTATAACTTAAATTCGGGCACGGACTCTACTGTAAAGTCCTCATAAAACATTTCCTTTACTTTCACTGTGAAAAACTGTCAATTTTTAAGATACATTTCGATTTATAACCTTCATAATTGTGTTTATAAAATGTAAAAATGTGACATTTGACAGTTTCCCCTGTTGTTTCATAGATGGCGCTCTATACAAATTTTTGATTTAAATCATTTTAAGATAATAATAAGTATTTGTCGTAGAAAAAGTATAGTATGCACCTCGTTTATAAACTTTTGTATACACTCACTAACTTAAGCACTTGCTCGCAAGCTCGCTCGTGCCTAAATTAAATTCGTGTATAAAATGGCGTTTATCAAACTTGATAAATAATATACTATTATTATCTAAATACCAAAAAAAATATTTTCTTGACGGGTGCATGGAATCCCCAAAAAACATTCTCTTCACTTTAACTGTGAAAAAGGTGTTAAATTGTAGCAAATATTTGTAGTAAACTTATTATATAATATATATTAAAAACTTACTTAATAAAAAATTGTACAACATTTATTTTTGAAATATTTTTAACAACAGATTTTAACTCTTTTCTTTACAATATTGTGCAAATGGTTAAATATAAAATCTTTAACAAATTATAGAAAATTAACTTAACAAACTAATTAGAAAAACCAATCATGCTCCAATGGCATGTTACACAACTTTGTGCAATTTATTTTTCTCTGTTCGAAGCTTGTATTCTACCAAACTGTTGCATTTATTTTCCCCCGTAAAATCCTTTTAATACCATCACGTGCTAAAAGAGATAACAAAAACAATATAGGATTATTAGCCCCACCCCAATTAAATTTATTAATTGAACAGATCTCTGAGATAATAGAATTCTACGCACAAAAACTAAATCTTCCTCCCAAAAAAAAAAGAACAAAGATCCCATTTTTATCAGACGCCGCCGTTTTTATTATCCTTTAAGGAAACACGTTACACGCCGCAGGACCGGACGGAATTAATGTTTTGTACAAGTGTCCTTTATCCTTGCCGCCCACCCCAACCCCACTTTAGTAAGCCGAAGCGGAAAAATAATTATCTCATCCGTTAGGAGAGGTTATCTTTTACAGTTTCATTTAGTTTGAAGCGCGTTTTACGTTTTCTTACATTGGCCAGACTGTAGATGCACAGGATACTTCTTCCTGGGACAGTTGCTTTAGATTAAATAAACGAGGACATATATTTGAAACAAGACATTTAGGAAATATTTTCCGGACTAACTACACACAGTATAAAAATATTTGTTAATTTAAAAAAAATATTAACCAGATTTTATGTTAAATCAGGTACACACTCAATTTTTTTATGAAAGCGTTTTTAATTGTTTTTTTTTTAATTTTCGGATGTGTTTTGACGTTTTTGAGTATAGCTTGATCGATTTGATCAAACATGCTCTTAAATTGAAGGTATTTGAGCCCTCTAAAACTTTCTTTTACATACTTCTGATATCGGATAAGTATTTTAACGCTAGCAATTTTAATAACTTAAAAAATTCCTTTTTATGGCAAAAATTGAGGTCGAAAATTTACATATCGTCCTGGGAAAGGTTTCAATCAAACATATAACTCCAGTTTGAATTTTTTTTTTCGTGAAGCTGACTTTTTTACAAAAAAATCAAGCTAATGTTGATAAAAATACATGGAAAAATGGCGAAGTTATGAATTTTTTAGTGGAAGACCAAAATTCAGCTTTTTGAGGATTTTTATTTTATTTTTTTATTTTATTTTGTAATATTTTTATTCTTTAATGAAAACCTAAATAAAGTGCATGATTGGAATTTTTTGAGTTTTTTTTTCACCGAAAAAATTATTCAAAATTTAAATTTGACATGACTCCGCAAAAGTGAATTCTTTTGTTTCTCGTGTTGGCATAGTGACATTTTACTGATATTTTTTGATATGTCAACATGGTATTTTTATCATGGTTTTATTTAGTCAATAAAAAGTGTCAAATGAGTAGAAGACGTAGAGAGTTCGAGTGCGTAAATAACCCGGACAATCTGGGCGACGTAAGTGATGAGCACGGAGAACGTTTTCACCAGCAAATGAAGGCTTTGGAGCGGCGGTATCACGGCTTCTGGGATGCAGCCATAAGCTAAATTGATCAAAAGCTAATAACAAGCCAAAAATCACTGAGAGCTAAAATGATCACAAGCTAAAATGAGAATACTTAAAATTAACGATAAGCTTAAGATGCCCACAAGGCTTATGGCACAAGCTTAAATGTTGACCAGATAAAATTATGCCAAGCTAAAAATGAACAAGAGGTAAAATGATGGCAAGCTACAATGACCATAACTTAAAATGATGACAAGATAAAATGATAATAAGCTAAAATATGGGCAATTACTTATCGTCGCCTTCAGGAGAAAATTGCTTAACTCCATGTTGTAAAATTTTACAGGAGGAAAGAATAACATAATATTATTAAAGGTGTATTGGTGTATCTCCACATTACCGCCAAAAAATTGTTTAATGGAAAATTACGTATCTCCAATATGTACTTTATGTTAATAAAAGTAACCTTAAATTATTCATGGTACCTTAACTTTACACACTATACAATCTTTCATACTTACTTTTAACAAATTTCACTTTGGAAAACAAAGGTTTTACAGAAAAAATAACTAGGCAATAACTTATACTTGTCAATGGCACTGATTTGTATACTGGAGTTAGGCATTATTCCCTGGACGCTCCTCCACGATTGGAGATACGTATATTTCTTTTTCTAAATTTAAAATTAACGGTTTATTTTAGGACTTCTGTAACTTGCATATAAATTAGTTACAGTTTTATCTAATAGATGCCACTAAAATACCATTTTAATGAAAATGTGGAGTTACGTGATTTTCTCCTGAAGGCGACGTTATGATTTAAAATGTATTAAAAAAGGTTAACACTTTACCAAATAAAACTTGTTTTGAGGTCCAACTTTAATTTTAAAATTTTTTGTACGTCACTCACAGTATTTTATCAAGACATCATTATAAATCAACTGCTTATAATCAGAATAATCTTATAAATTGAGACGTAAGACCTAGTTGACAACGACAAATACTTCAACATTCAGTCGTTTCATTATAAAATCAACTCTTCTTATAACTACTAGCAACACTTTTTTACTTCTAAATACCTTACACTAATTGACACGAAACAGATAGGTTTCGTGATGGATTCTAATTAGCAATAATCCTTGGAGCGACCCAAGTCCAGATCTAATTAGGGATTATATCAGTTATGTATGTTAATCATTTTATTTTGTGCGATTGAGTAATGCGATTTGCATACATATGTATGTTCGTACGAGGGTTTCCATATTTCCATAATGAAAAAAATCGGGCTTGTATATTATTGTTTTTTCTAAATATTTAGTGTTTGCAAATGAGCAAATGGCTAACACATAAGAAATAATTATTTTTTATATTTTAAGTATAAAAACCAATCAGTCTGGCTTGCAAAAATATCCTCTCTATGTGTATGAATGTACATTCTACTGATGGCACTAATCAATGGAGTGCTGCATATCTTGATGTCCATTTTGTTGGGAATGAAAAAGAAAAAGGATGTACTGTAATTTATTTCCCATTACGATGCACTAGATCAGATTTATGATTCCTTCCATTCGAACCGAAATGAGATTGAATTAAATTATACATCAGCAGTAGAGTAAAAAGACTATTGGAAATGTTTCGTTCCATGTAATTTAATTAGTAATTTAGACAATAAAAACTCGGTAATAGATAATTAAAATGCAATTGGATGGCTCAAAAATCTCATCTCAAGAGGTGTATTTATGTATGTGGCTGTTTGAATAAATAACATTTGTTGTAGTTGTCAAAATTAGTGGAATTATGCATTGGAAATAGCCTACCTAATTTACTTGACAAATTTAAATTTTTAATGAGTGGAATAAACAACGTTCAAGTTAAAATTAGTATAATTAGACGTTGAAATTTAAGAAATAGGCACCATAGGGAGTTTGTGATGAAACCAAGAATACAGTTATATTTATGTATTTAACATTCATAGGAATTAAAATCATATGTTTAAAAATGCGGTTTTTGCTCGAAATATTAATTACTAGCTGTGTTTTAAGGTTAAAAAGGCACTGCCCGACCGTCTACGCGGGATGTCAGTAAAAGTACCAATACACAAAACATTTTTTTCTTACTACCTCGACTCAAAATACGTTGTTTCGTCCCCGATTCCACGGCAGAAAGTTTACGTTTTATGCATTGGTCAAGCTATACGCGCACACTCTAATAGCGGGAGTAAAAATTTTTTAGTCGTGTGCTTAACATTCAAATTTCGTACTGCCAACATGAGAAACCCAAAAATATGACAGTTTTAAACCATAATTTTGCAATTATAACAACAAATAAACAATTTATGTTTTTACTTTTTATGTTGTTTTTTAAAAGTGTTTAATGGTACTTTTATTCGTTAGAAAGTAGTAATTTGTTAATTAAAATACGTTTTATTTTTACTGTATTGGCACCGCTGAATTCACGGCCTACTGTTATTTATTTATCAAGCTCTTCAAATGGAGATAGTTACATAAATGCACATTTAATTTTTTCCCGTATTTTCGGCCAGGTTGTATTTTCGGCCGAGGTAGTAAGAAAAATAGTATGTATACACTACACGGGCAGAAAGTGTGAGAGTCCTGAACTGCGCGCCATGATGGCCATCATGGCGCGCAGTGCAGGAATTTCACACTTTCTGCCCTTGTAGTGTAATATACTATTTTGTGTACATCGCCTTCTCACAAAAAACGAAAACAAAATAATCAAAAAAATAAAAATAATTGTCCAAAAAAGTACTCTACGTTACTTTCCAGCCCCAATACTATCTCTATGCAAAAAATCACGTCGTTGCATAAGGCAAAGATATAAACAAACATATTTTCGCAAATACATACATATGTCAGGATTTATATATGTATATAAATGACTTCAGTACTAAAGGTATCCTAAAGATTTAAAAAAATTACCAGGTTCTGGGATTTTTTTTGAAATTTGACAACACCGCAAAAAACAAAAAACCCAAATCAGAAAAAGTTGTAATAAAATTAAAAAGCAAAAAAAAATAAAAAATAATGCAAGATGACTTAATAAAGGTATCCTAAAGATTTAAAAAAATATGAGATTTATTTGGTATTTGTTAGTTTTTAGTTAATTGGAACACCGCAAAAAACAAAAACCCATTTTCTGGGTATTTTTGGAAATTTGGCAACAACGTTAAATTGTGCAAGATTTTTAAAAATTTCCAAGTTTTGGGATTTTTTTTAGAAATTTGGCAACACCGCAAAAAACAAAATCCCAGATTTTGGGAATATTAACAAATTCAAGAATGTCGCAAAAATTTCTAAGTTGTGGGAATTTAAAATTGAACAAAGTACAATTTGGCAACACCGCTAAATAGTGCAAAATGACTTAATTAAATATATTAGTTTGGCAACACTGCTAAATAGTGCAAGAGGGCTTATTAAAGATTTTGGAAAAATTTTAGTTTCTGAGAATTTTTAGAAATTTGGCAACAGCGCAAAAACAAAATCCCAGATTTTGGGAATTTTTAAAAAGTTGACAACGTTGCAAAAATTCCTAGGTTCTGGGAACTTCTTAGAAAACAATTGAAATTAAACAAAAAAGCAACAAGGAGTAATTATAAATTTGGCAACACCGCTAAATACTGCAAGATGACTTAGTGAAGATATACTAAAGGGTCGTTTGGAGGGGTGGTGAATCCAGTGCCGTGCTTAGATTTTGTTGAAAAAAATCGCTAATATGCATTCTTAAAAATTTACTCTTAAAAACTGACATAGTAGGCCTTGTATTTTGTAAAAATATGACGTTTTTTGCTCCAAAAATACAGTTTATCAAGATCTACACTTTAAAACAAATCCGGTTAAAATCGCAAAATAAATACAGATTTTACAGGGGTGAGTCGCAAACAAATGGGTCACACTGTATATGGATATATAAATTTGACAACTAAATAATACAAAATGACTTTTTGAAATTTTTAAAAATTTGACAACGTTGTAAAAATTCCTATGTTCTGGGAATTACAAAAAAATTAAAAAATCAACAAAAAAAACATATAAATTTGGCAAAACCTAAAGATTTTGAAAAATTTTGTGAATTTTTTGAAAATTGGCAACGTCGCTAAAAATTCAAAGGTGTTTAAATTTAAAAAAAAATTATAAGAAAACAAAAAATCACGTCGATCCGTTGCTCCCTGGCAAACAAACACACTTTCGCAAATATACGTATATATATAGGTATATATATATATATATATATATATATATATATATATATATATATATATATATATACTTTACATTATGGCGAAGCTGCTTGTCATAATTTTGCTGAAACATCGTCATCATGGCAGAATGTTACGCATCATGGTTTGGCATCAAAGGTTTTTGATTTAATTTATGTAGGTATGCCTGTAATAAAGGTGTAAATAACGTAATTCAAAAGGTTTTTTGATTTTCAGCCAACCAACCCAATCAAATTAAATTCCTTCACAAGCTTTGATAGATAGATACATAAACATTATATCAAAACGAAAGCATCAAATAATATTTTATAAAACTATTACACTTTTTTTCCAAAGAATGAATTGAACTTTCCAAATAAAACAACCACTTAACTGTATCAAAAATGATTGTTTTCTTTTTTCCTTTGTCTCGAGCTCTTAATTTGATCCCTCGAAACTGCCGATCGAGCAGCATTATATTTCGCAAGGCCAACTCGACCGCCGGGATGGTTTTAACGCCTCCCAAGGTGCCGTCGTATCTCGGGGCGGCGATTGACAGCGTCCATCCGGCGTCTTTCGGCGTCTCCGGCGTCGATTTAGCGGCCTTATCGTCGGTCATTTGGCGCTTCAAACTTGATTGCGGGAGATTTGCGAGCTGCGACTCCGAGGTCTTTAACGTGCAAAGTTTTTTATGCGTTTTTTTGCTGAGGGATGGTCTCATTGAATTTTTCTTTGGGATTTTGTAATTTTTTTGTATTTTTAAAAAATTATTATAAATATCTAATAATATAATATATAATACAGACTGTATAGAATCAAGTAAGTAAGGCTGGAGACAAGGATGACAAATTATATTCTGATCAGAGAAAAATATCTAATAATATAATATATAATACAGACTGCATAGAATCAAGTAAGTAAGGCTGGAGACAAGGATGACAAATTATATTCTGATCAGAGAAAAAGAAACAAACTTTAATTGAGCGTGGTTTAAACCAAGCCATTCGTAATTACGAACCCTAGTTGCCAGGTTGTTTTAAATCAGAAGAGAACGATTATAATTATTTAATAAATAGTTCAATTTTATTTGTTTGAAACTTTAAAAATATCAAAAAAATAATAATATGTCCACAATAATTTGATTTAGTTAATTTTCTTACTTTTAATATTAAAAAATAAGAAAAACAACCCTTTTAGGAAACAATAATAGCATATGGCAACAGCGCGGCATGCAGTTTGATCTACAGTTTGTTCAGTAGCTCCGACGCTGTCGTAGGGAAATGTGTATAGTTTTTAAAAAATACATTTTCGCCATTAACTGGAAATTAATGGATTTTAAACAATACAAGTATAAGTAACTAAGTTTAGTTTTTATTTTAAAATAACGAAAATAACTTTTTCAATCCCTACCACAGTGGGCAGTGGCACTTGTTTTATTTAAGTGTATCTATTCGTTTTAATACACACTGTATTATTCACAGAGAAAAATCCGTTTAAAAAACATGCCATTGGAGCATAATTTTCTTTAAATATGCTACGTTATCCAAGATGTTGTCAGTGTCAGTTTAGGTACCTATTCTATTTTCCATATTGTTTGTATTAGTCACTGAATACATCCATGTAATACATGTAATCCATGTAATACATGTCCCTCGATGGTGTTACCCCGTGATATTTAATAAAACTAAATGAGTTTGACCTACACTTTTATTGTGTTTTGATTAAGTAGATATTACAGCTCAGCTCATGAGCTGAGCTCAGCTCATTATTAAAAATTAAAAGAAATATTTTTTATAACCATTTATGTGGGTGTTACAAAAATTGATTATTTCCTCCGTGAATCTGTTTTTGCTTTAAATTTTATGCAAAGGATGGCGCTTTAATCATTTTAAATTAGCAAAAACCTCTATTTACGACATTAAAGATGCATGTGATTCCTGAAGGTCACTTAGAATTTATATGCAGATGAGAGTGTTGCTGTTTTATAATTCAAAAGTTTTAGTTCATTAATTTGCTATTTAAAAACCCATCCACCGTCAGTAAGTAGATTTTTTTATAAATAATTTATGGATGTACAATTGTATTTTTAAAAAATATTAGGATGTCAAAAGATACAGTAACTTATTTCAAAAAAAACATACGAAATCCTAACCTCCGTGAAGCTATCTTCCGAGAAGCTCTAATATTCAAAATGTATGATTTCTTAAAATTCTTGCGAATCACTTATGTTATGTTATTACCAGACCTGGTGGCTTCCCAAAAACCCCATTCTAGACTAACAGTGAAACAACCAAAAATAAAAAATAATCATTTTCACTTGGGGGACATCTCAATATATTCACCCACATATCTAAATTAATAATTTAGTTTCATTTTTCCACCCTCGCATCCTAAAAATATAAATTTGTTTAAACAAATTTGAGAAATTATAATTAAACAATGTTGTGCTATTATGTGCCACGATTTGTGCAATTTCACCTCAAAATACTAAAATACTCATTTAAAAATGAGTAAGTAGGTATACACAAATTATATGAGCCGACTTGATTAAAATATGTTCAAATGTCAAATAAATTATGTAAGTTTTTAATATAATAAGTCAACCTCAATTATTTGCTGCAATTATGCACAAATTGTTTCTGTCACTTTTTTAGCACCAATTTGTTGAACAAAATTATACAATTATAAAACCAAATCCAAGGAATTTTTATCTGTGTAATTAAAGAGGTGCACTGGTATTTGCATTAAAGTACCCATAATACATCCTCTTCACTTTAACTGTAAAAAACTGATTTAAATTATATCGAATTTAAACTGTTTTCAAGGGATTAATTTCGATTAAAAAAAAAATAACAGTGTCATTTTGAAAGCAATTTTGGTTAGGTACTATTTACTATTTTTATACAAAAACCGGCAAAAACATTAAGAAATGTGCCTTTTTTCCCCAAAAAATTCCTTGATTTAAAAAAAAAAATATTTTTTATCCTATGAAATTTATTTTGAAAATGCTTTTAATGGATACTTTACTCGAATTGGTTTCTTGACAGTAAGCAAGCCTATTCGAAAATTCTTTAAGAACGTTTTGAATGATGTGAATATATTTGTTTTAAATTATATGCTAACAAAGAAATATAAAATAAAAAACTTCCATATATCGACACTTGCTATTTGAAGTATAACAAAAAACAATAATAAACTAAAAAAGTTTGACCTTAAACTATAAACACTTTTTAATTTTACAAAAAACCCCATTGAAGTCTTAAATATCTTAAAATTGTATTAAAACATTAAAAAACTTAGTCAAATAATGTTCTTTAAAACTGTAATCAAGGTTCCTCAAAAACAATGTTACTTTTAAGCAGGCAGAAAGTTTAAAAAGGCGTTTTTTAGTTAGTTTATTATTAAAAAAATCACTCAAAATTATTTTCAAAACAACCCTAATACGAAACAGCAACGACTTAATAAACGTAGGATAATTAAAAGTAGGGTGACGAAATTCTAATTAGACTTCCCGGCTAATAACGTACCTACTTCCAACAATAAAATCACGAGTAACTGTCGAAAATTCCCAGATCCAGCTTTTATTGTCCTTCCGTCATAAAGGTGCGATTAAAGCGTATTCCCCCTGTCAGCCAGTTTAACCTAAAAAAGAATGGGTGCGCCCCAAATTGAAACACAGCAAGCAGCTATGTTTTAATTTTCGCACCTGTGGGAGACATCAGGGGTGCCTTGCTTTCTATAGAGTAAAGTGGGCTAATATGCCGCATATGATGAAAGAGTAATTTTTACTCGAGATTTTTTTTCCCGATGATAAATCGTTTTCTATAAAAGTCAGCGTTATCGCGTGATCTTTGCAGGGGTCACTGCTCCTTTTCATTTGTCTTCATACATGGGGCACTCGACTCGATTGCATAATACAAGCAAGGCGGAAGAGAGTCGGACCTCTCAAGGGCTCTTACTATGTGTTGGACTTAATTAAATGAATTATTTAACGGACAAAATAACCGTAAGAATTTGTTTTTTTTTATCGAAGAATAATAGAGAAAGTTAAACTTTCTTACGACTAGGGTTGGGAAAATTTCACTTTTTGCTTGTAATTAAAATTTCACTTGAAATTTTCATGACATTTATGAAATTTATTAAAATTTCCTAAATTTCTGAAATTTCATGAAATATATGAAATTTATTGAAACTTTCAATAAATTTCAATCACTTTAAGTGTAATATATTAATATTGAAATAAGCCCACTCGGAGACCATGGCAAATTGCCTCTCTTACCTCCTACCCCTCTGTGGGCCCCTGACCACCAATAATATAAATAGTAAATACCTATGTTTAACACAAATTTATTGAGATTTCCCTTTAAAATATTTTTAAAATTACTAAAACTAAAAGGGATATAGCACTTTTTGGTAAGCTAATGAGATTGTGCCACTTTCATTGTTTTATATATATATATTAGGGTGTGCCAAAAAAACTCGAAATAGTTTTTTTCTTGCTCTCCACCCAAAATATCGTAGAATATGTCCGAACAAATATTCTCTTAAAAGCGGAGCTCATAATTTCAATTTTAAGAGGTTCCTCATCGAATCTGAAGTTTTGCCGCTTAAATAGCACAGAAAACTGACCTTTTTACCTTATTTTTTCTTGCAACCTAGGAAGACATTTTTTTTTCATAAAATCCATGACCAAATCTTACAAAGCATTAAACTTGGACGAAAAAATCTTATTAAGCCGAATTTCTATTTTCATTATTTAATTTTTTACAGAGCTTTAAATTTAAAATTTTACGTTTTTTGCCTTTTTCAGCTAAACTATTGAAGTTAGACGAAAAAGTCAAATGGTAATTTTTTAGCTTGTCTGATAGACCACAAAAAAGTTTTAGGCAAATTTTTTATATCGTCAATATTCTAAAAGTTACAGGCGTATAAAGTCATCATTTTTGTATTATTATCTTTAAATTTAAAGCTATGTAAAAAATTAAATAATGAAAATAGAAATTCGGCTTAATAAGATTTTTTTGTCCAAATTTAATGCTTTGTAAGAATTAGTCATGGATTTTACGAAAAAAAAAAAATCTTCCTAGGTTGCAAGAATAAATAAGGTAAAAAAGTCAGTTTTCTGTGTTATTTAAGCGGCAAAAACTTCAGATTCGATGAGGGACCTCTTAAAATTGAAATTATGAGCTTCGCTTTTAACAGAATATTTGTTCGGACATATTCTACGATATTTTGGGTGGAGAGCAAGAAAAAAAAAATATCGAGTTTTTTTGGCACACCCTAAATATATATATATATATATATATATTTTTTAAAAGTCATGATTAATTTAAACTTTTACTTTTGCTATAATTGCATCGGAAAACGGATAAAAAATACCTTTGGCTCATAAAATTTTGATGAAGTTTCTTCCTTCATCAAAATTTTATGAGCCAAAGGTATTTTTTATCCGTTTTCCGATGCAATTATAGCAAAAGTAAAAGTTTAAATTAATCATGACTTTTAAAAAAAATTTAAAGTAACAATAATTACTTATAGTGTATTCAAATCCAAGCCGAACTAAACAAAAACGCCCAGACGCTTGATAACTCGTTCTTATTGGTCGATTCGGAATCTGTTGTAAATTATTATTAAAGGTCAATAAAATTTCTGAAACTTTCACAGGCAATGTTGAAATTTTGGATTGAAAATTTCATTTGAAATTTTAAAAAATTTCACTTTTCCAACTAAATGAAATATTTTAAGTTTGAAACTTCAAAGTTGAAATCTTCATTTGAAAATTTCAACTGTCCCAACCCTACTTACGACCCATTTATTTCGTATACCTATAGCAAATTGGGGTAATAAAACTTTTGTAGAGGTATTATTCAACTTTTTAAGCATTTTGTTAATTTCAAAGGTTACAGATTACACTAGTTTACAGCCATTTTGCCCACCGTGTCTCACTACATATGATTTTCTTGTGTAGTTTGGCTCACTAAACGCGAAAATCACACTTAAATTTTTTCATGGAAGCGTTTTCGAGATATGAATTTTCTGAGATGTTTAAGCATTTAAATAAAAGGTAATTGAGCCCTCTACAACTTTCTCTTTGGGTTAAAAAAGTCCTTTTTTTTTACAAAACTCGAGGTCGAAAATTTACATATCTTTCTGGAAAAGATAGAAATTGAAAAAATAATTCAAGTTTGATTTATTTTACGTATAGAAAAAAATAAGCTGCTGTTTATAAAAATCCATGGATAATTGCGAAGTTATGAATTTTTCAGTTTTTCGAGAATTTTTATGTTTTTTCTTGAACATTTATTTTAAATTTTTAAATTTTGTGCAATACCAGTAGTATATTTCCAAAACCAAAACTGGCCAGTTTTTTTAATTTCAAATCTCCATCCTGTCAACTAGTTATTTAATTACAGTTTATGAAAAAGGGTGTCGCAGAATTCCTGTGTCAATTTCAGAGCGTAGCGGGGACGCGAAACAGATTAAAAAGCTGCGGTTTCAAACGGAAGGGGTGGAGGACCTCCTGCCGATTCCTCTGTCCCCTGCAATACGGTTCTTAATTAGAGATCGAAGTAAAAGCCAATCAAAAGCCACGCGGGGCATCGGTGCCAACGAGAAAAGATCACAGTTGGTGTTGAGGCCGAAAGCGATTTAAATTTACAGTTTCTTGATGCCATTTTTCATGCGATTTTTATTTATGAGATTGATTCAAATTTATATTAAGGTAAAGTCGGGTAACATGCCGCAGCTTGCCGTATTATCCCACTTTACCTGAGTTTCCTTATAATCTTGGCAAAAATGCAAAAACTTTCTTATTTTGTGACACTCTGTATATTAAAGTAGGTGCATTTTTCCACGTTGGTTAACTGATCAGTTTTTAACATTAAAAGTAACTTTCACTTAATACGGAAAAGCCGTATGAAGTTGGCACTAATTAAAAGTGAACAACGCTGGTTTATTCGGTATGCAATTTGTTTGCTTTGGCATTAATAGTGCATTTTATTGTCCAGTAATAGAATAAATTAGTTACTTAGAACCTTACATGCACGCTGGATTTAATGGACTTTGAAATACACAAGCTTTTACTTTAATGATACGTGCTCCCCATATCTCTGAAATGCATCAGAGTATCAAATAAAGAATAGCAAGATTAAGTAAAAAATTAATTCAAACTCTATAAATTGATTGCTCTCTATCTACAAAGTAAAAAAATATTTATTAATTTTAACCAAATATTAACCTATCCACCGTGACTGTTACTCTTTCTAGGTTAACCTATATCTTTTCAAATATCTGAGGTAGTAAAAGCATACTAAAAATATCAATTCACTAAGTAAATTTAACACATCCAAAGCAATCGAATCAAATATAAAATATTATTAATATATATCTATCCTCCGTAAATCTGTTTTTTTTTTTTAAATTTTATGCAACGGATGGCGCTTTAATCATTTAAATAAGCAAAAAACTCTGTTCACGACATTATAGATGCATGTGATTTCTGAAGGTCAGTTAGAACTTATATGCAGATGAGAGTGTTGCTGTTTTATAATTCAAAAGTTTAAGTTCATTATTTGCTATTTAAAAACCTATCCACCGTAAAGTGTAATATCTCAGTAAGTAGTAGTAGATTTTTTTATAAATATTTTATGTATGTACTATGCTCCACACCTCAAAGTCCCACCACGTGACCACGTACGGAACGCAGTCTTTTGAAAATTTGGCATTTAAGGCTTTTCAGGTTATGTATCTGTCAAAGTATAGTCAACGAAAGAAATAATATTATGTTTAGGCGTTAAAAATGTTTTAAATCTTTATAACATTACAAATAACAATGGATGGTTTAAGAATTTAAGAATATAAATACTGCATTTAATAAACTTCTAAAGTGTATGGTGCCAAATAAGTAATATTTTTGTGCATTTGGTCCAATAAACTTCTAAAGTGTATGGTGGCAAATAAGTAATATTTTTGTGCATTTGGTCCAAATATCTGGTTTTCTCCATAAAATAATTTTAACTAAACAGCATTTATTAAAAAAAATGTAGCTTCTCTATTATGGAATAAGAATATCTGTTTTAAAGGTAGGTTAATATATTATAACAAAAATATCATCTAATTTTGTAATTTTATGGTTAGACAAAATTATTTTGACCAAAATTGTATTTTGGATTATTTAAAAGACTGTATATTATGGTATTTAAAAATGTGGTAGTTTTTCTTATCCAGCTTAAAGTGTACCTACATAAAGTTTTGTCAATATAAATAGTTCAAAAGCTTCGACTGAACTTGATCTACATTGAAAAATCATTATAACTCTAAAAATTTTAATAAATCACATGTCATGGGAGTATTAAATATTTTCACATTGCAAGTTTCTCTAAGAATTGTTTGTTTTCTTATAATCTAACTTAAAGTAGGTATGCCGAGAGGTATGCACAAGTTTTGTCATGAGAAGTATAAAAGCTTCAATTTAATTTGCACCATATTCAACAATTATTTAGTATACCTATATTTATTTATGACCATATTAACACACTCTTCCAAATAATCCACTTATTTATTTTGGTCAAAATAGATTTTTCCAATCTTAAAATACAAAATTAGATGATATTTTTTGTTCTAATACATAAACCTACCTTTGATACAGATATTCTTATTTCATAATAGAGAAGTTAGATTTTTTTTAATAAATGCTGTTTAGTTAAAACTATTTTATGGAGAAATGTAGACCCAATGCACAAAAATATCACTTACATTGCACCTTATACTTTGGAATTTCATTAAATGCAGTATTTATATTTCTAAATTTTTAAACCAACCATTGTTATTGTGATACTATAAAGATTTATTAACTTTTAACGCTTAAACATAAGCGGTAACACTATAAATATTATTTCTTTCATTGACTATACTTTGACAGATACATAACCTGAAAAGCCTTGAATGCCAAATTTTCAAAAGACTGCGTTCCGAACGTGGTCACGTGGTGGGACTTTGAGGTGTGGAGCATAGTACAATTGTAATTTTTAAAACCCCATTCTAGACTAACAGTAACAACCAAAAATAAAAAATAATCATTTTTACTTGGGGGACATCTCAATATATTCACCCATAAGTAGTTTGTAATTATAACAAACATTTTGTAGATTTAATAACACAATTCTACACCAATAATTCAACCATAATTCTTGTACTTAATTTTAAAAACCTTTTTGTAGATACCTACAGTAACAAAATAATATGTAACCTTTGAAATTAACAAAATGCTTACAAAATTGCATATAACACACCTTTTGGGTAAAATATTTTCCTTTGTTAAAATAACCTTGGTTTTCTACAAAAAATATGTAAAAACAGTGTACATTAAACCAAATGGTTTAAGTGAAAATTTTAGAAAATCAGGGTTGATGTTAAAGCCATCAATTTTGGAATCTTGATATTGGTATATTTTTGTTGCTGTACCATCTAATACAGCCATGTCTCGAAGTTGCCGCTTTCAATATAAGACCTTACTTACTACCCAACACATAATACCCTGGATGAATAATACGAACTTGCTTATTAAGTTTGTCGGTATTACTTCGAAACTGTTTGATTGCGCGTTATTAAGCGTTTCACAATACATTGACACCGAAACTGACGAGGAATTATTCACACACGAAAAACTTTTAATTCAAAACTTTAATTAAACCGATTAAACACCAGCGCCAGACTGCACGCTGCAGGATTTTCGGTCGGCAAAAAACGCGGAAATAAAAGGAAATTTAAACGTATCACAGACAAACAGAGGGATTGAGGCTCAAGTAAATACGTTATAGCGGTGCATTGCACACAAAACCGGCAGTTTTCAGTTGCGTTGGAAAATGCACGATTTTCTGTTTGATTTTGTTTTATTTTTGTTTGATGAACTGCGATTTAAACCAAATCCCTTTATTTTGACAAAAAATGAATGATATTTTACAGTCACGTTTGTAATACAGGGTAGGTTATTTTTTAATTTTTTAATGCCTACAAATGCGTCCTCTTAGCTCGCCAGACTTGTTCCCCTGCATGTGGCTACGTCGCTAAAGGGCTAATTTCTGCTTATCATTTAATATTGTCGGTATTTTAGCTTATGGTCATTTTAGCTTCTCATCATTTAAGCTTGTAGTTTATTACCTGGTCGGTATTTCAGCTTTTCATTTTATTTTTCGATATTTAAGCTTGTAGGTTTTTAACTTGTCATAATTTTGGCTTGTCTTCATTTTGGATTGTTATCATTTAAGCTTGTAATTTAATCTTGTCAGCATTTTAGATTCTTATCATTTAAGCTTGTAGTTAATTTAGGTGGTGGTTATTTCAGCTTGTCAGTTTATTTGTCGATATTTAAGCTTGTAGGTTGTTAGCTTATCATTATTTTTGCTTGTCTTTATTTTAGATTGTTATCATTTTAGCTTGTCATTTTATCTTGTCGGCATTTTAGCTTATGTTCATTTTAGCTTTTTATCATTTAAGCTTGTAGTTTATAAGCTGGTCAGTATTTAAGCTTGTAGTCATTTAATCTTGTCAGAATTTTAGCTTCTCATCATTTAAGCTTGTAGTTAATTTAGCTGGTAGTTATTTCAGCTTGTCATTTTATTTGTAAATATCTAAGCTTGTAGGTTGTTAGCTTGTCATTATTTTTGCTTGTCTTTATTTTAGATTGTTATCATTTTAGCTTGTCATTTTATCTTGTCGGCATTTTAGCTTATGGTCATTTAAGCTTTTTATCATTTAATCTTGTAGTTTATAAGCTGGTCAGTATTTAAGCTTGTAGTCATTTAATCTTGTCAGAATTTTAGCTTCTCATCATTTAAGCTTGTAGTTAATTTAGCTGGTAGTTATTTCAGCTTGTCATTTTATTTGTCAATATTTAAGCTTGTAGGTTGTTAGCTGTCTTTATTTAAGATTGTTATCATTTAAGCATGTCATTTAATCTTGTCGGCATTTTAGCTTATGGTCATTTTAGCTTCTCATCATTTAAGCTTGTAGTTTATTACCTGGTCGATATTTCAGCTTGTCATTTTATTTTTCGATATTTAAGCTTGTAGGTTTTTAGATTGTCATCATTTTGGCTTGTTATCATTTAAGCTTGTCATTTAATCTTGTCAGCATTTTAGCTTCTTATCATTTTATCATTTTTAAGCTTATAGTTAATTTAGGTGGTGGTTATTTCAGCTTGTCATTTTACTTGTCGATATTTAAGCTTTATGCTTGTCTTTATTTTAGATTGTTATCATTTAAGCTTGTCATTTAATCTTGTCAGCATTTTAGCTTTTTACCATTTAAGCTTGTAGTTAATAAATATTATAAAAAAAACGGCCCCAAAATTGACCCTTGGGGTACTCCCGTTCAGACAAGTAACCTTGTATTGACACAGTTTGAAATCTATTTTTGAGATAACTTTTTGTCGAATTGTATAAATTTGTACACAATTTTATAAATGCCTAAGTCCACTGGTTGAAACCTTTATAAACTGTCAATTACCTTCACCTTGATCGAACCTAGACAACTTGATCGAAGCAGCAAAGTCTATTGAGAGATGTTAATGTCAACGATTAAATAAAGTCTTTATCGATGCTTGGTTCGCGTCGCAGAGATAAAGATATTCCTCAATTGCGGCGACAGATTAGATTATCCTCGGTAATTGAATGTTATGCCGTCATAATGAGGCGTTACCCTCGCGCCGACAACCGCATTATTGACTTGAGTTAAGTCGGACGCGATAAGGATTTATATATATATCGATGGGATTGAAATGAAACACATTACGAGTATTGCCCATAAAATAAACTGTAAGGCCATATGGTGTCCCAAGTTTTAAGAAATAACTGTATGAAAAAAAAATACTACCAATATAAATATTACCAATTAAAAATGAGTAATGTAAAAAAGAATACATTTCTTATTGGAAAAAATGTAATGAAAATTGATGCATAATAAAAATTAAACTCATTACTCATTATTTTAATAACGATTATTGAAACCTTAATGCATTTGAAAATTAATGCATTATTTGCAACTCTTGTTGTGTTCCTGTTGCACCTTGTATTAAATCCCAGCTAGGGTTGGGACCGTTGAAATTTTCATTTGAAAGTTTCATACTTGAAATATTTAGTTGAAAAAGTGAAATTTTTAAAAATTTCAAATGAAATTTTCAATTCGAAAATTTCAACATTGCCTGTGAAACTTTCAGAAATTTCATTGAAAGTTTCGCAATTTACTGAAAATTTCGCATAAATTTCACATGCGGCCTCCCCTGGGACCTTTAATAATAATTTAAAACAGATTCCGAATCGACCAATAAGAACGAGTTATCAAGCGTCTGGGCGTTTTTGTTTAGTTCAGCTTGGATTTGAATACACTATAAGTAATTATTGTTACTTACATGCATAAATTAATTTAAATAATTTAATTCAGTTACCAATTTAATTTGTAAATTAAATCAGACTTTACAATTTTTTTAAAAGTCATGATTAATTTAAACTATTACTTTTGCTATAATTGCATCGGAAAACGGATAAAAAATGCCTTTGGCTCATAAATTAATTAAGTTTCTTCAATTTTCGTAAAATTTCAGTACAATATTTAAAAATAATAAATATATATAAATATAAAACAATGAAAGTGGCACAATCTCATTAGCTTACCAAAAAGTGCTATATCTCTCTTAGTTTTAGTAATTTTAAAAATATTTTAAAAGGAAATCTCAAGAAATTTGTGGTAAACATAGGTATTTACTATTTAATTGGTGCAGGGACCCACAGAGGGGTAGAAGGTAAGAGAGGCAATTTGCCATGGTCCCCGAGTGGGATTATTTCAATATTAATATATTACACAATTTATTGAAAGTTTCAATAAATTTCATAAATTTCATGAAATTTCAGAAATTTTGGAAATTTTAATAAATTTTCATTGTCATGAAAATTTCAAGAGAAATTTCAAGTACAAGCAAAAAGTGAAATTTTCCCAACAAACAGTCTTAATCTGAATGAAGAAATAAATTGCATACAGTCTCTGTAAATATAAATTGTACCTATTAGATACAATAAATACACATTTTAGTAGTGATTTACGTGAAAAGTGTAAACAATTCAATTCAATAAAAATCGTCAAAAAAATAAGCCGTCTAAATTTAAACAGCATTTAGTTGATTAAGATTATGTATTATATATAATATTATGTTGCCATGAATTCGTAGGTATATTTTGTTGTTGTCGGTTTTTAGAGAACTCAAATATAAAAATGGTTGATTTTAAGGTTATGTTTGTGCAAAAATTATTGTTTACTAATTTCTTAAAAAAGTCCAAACTTAAATATAAATTATAATAGGTAAAGCTATCATTAGTTAATTCTGCACAAACAAATGTACTTACCGAATTGGATCCTTTGGCAAAACATGAAAATGCAACGAGTTGGTTCTTGAATTTTATTTACAATTAAAAACACAATAATTCACCTTGATCCCTTAGATAAAATGCACACACTTACGTAACTATATAAGCATTTAAGCGTTGAGTTTCTTAATCAATGATATAAAGAATAATCAATCAAAATCGAGTACTAAAAAAGTTGTGCAATTAAACAAAATTTGTGGAGTAAGACTTCTACCTTCCTCTCTTTTGTGAAAAAAACTACCTATTTATTTAAAAATGATGTATTATCTGTGCTCTAAATGTATTGTTGACAATTCTTAAATTCACGTAATGCTACCGAAGTCCACTAGATGGCACTTTAGAGCCTGTTTGCAAAAAAAACAATTTGCTTTTTTTAATCACCCTAGTGAATACACTTAACCACCTAGTTGTGTTCCTGTCTCACCTTGTATCAAAACCCGGCAAGCTTCAATTTCAATATCCCATATGACCGATAAGAGAGCTTGGTCGGAGATTTATGACGACTTTAGAAGTGCACGAACATCGGAACGCAAGAGCGGGCAGCAACTCGTCACTGTCAACTCGACTTGGCTACGTTAACACTTTGGTGCGACGTGTTCGCGACACCGAGTCGTGCTACACGTTTTGTTTCTCTCATTCCTTTCCTTATTGTTCGCGTTTTGTTCCCTTTCTTTACGCTCATTGTTTCGTCCTGTCCACATGCGGTCCTGCGGAATTTTTAACCGTTTTTCGACTTGGCCCTTCACGGAGAGAAATGTATAGTAAATTTTAGATAGTAAAAAAAATATAGTAAAATTTACTTTAACAAATTTTTAGGGTAACAATATTATATATTCGTCAATACAACATTAAGATTGTAATACAAAACATTATTTTTATTATACAATTTTAGTAAAGATTACAACACCACACTGAAAGAAATTTATGTTTCATATATGGACTACCACATACATTGCTAAAACAAACATATAATATATTTACCTTAACCATTTTTATATTTAGTTTTAACATATTATGTTAAAACTAAATATAATATATGTTTGTTTTAGCAATGTATGTGGTAGTCCATATATGAACCACAAACATTGCTAAAACAAACATATATTTCTTTCAGTGCAATATTACTAAATTATAAATGAATAATATATATTTTAATTTTTAATATGTTCGTATAGTAAATTGATTTTACTATCTACAAATAGTAATATTTACTATATGATTTAATCAAATGTAAGGTGTAGGGTACATCTAATATTATAATATATTACATAATAATAAAAAATATAGTAAAAATAAACATACTTTTATGTTTAAGATAAATAAACAATATATTTAAATATAATATACAATCTAGTAACTCATGACATTTTAAACATTCAATTTTCTTAGTTTCTTCAATAAACTTTCTTGACCCATTACTGGTAATACATATAAGAAAGAATTAAACCTACTTGGTTGCATAGTATGTACCGATTGCGGCAAAGGTCACGTCGCGACGCGTTGTTAGACGGTGTGGATCACGTGATGTTCCTACATCTCGCCTCTGTTGGCTTACCAACCATGTTATATAAGCTCAGGTATTTCTTTGTTTTGGGTGTGTTCCACTACTACAAGTTCCTCGACAGTGACGTGTCGACACTGATGATACCCAATATAGGTCAAAACACCTGTCTGTCGGTATTTCAAGTTGATGGAACGCACTCAAAACAAAAAACTTTGGCGAGGTGTAGGTTCAATTCTTTCTTATAACATTTTTGTACAATAAAGTACAATAAATATGTAACAATTTTTAATTGTTAACATAAAAATATTCGATTTTAAAATATTTTATATTTAAAATGGCAACATAATATTTTAAAATTTACTAAACTTATTAGTAATGGAAAATTATAATAAGAATTAAAAACAAAATTGGTTGAGAATAATAATATTTTACCTTAAGGTTTAACATACATGGATATTTAAAAATTACTAAATATGCATAGTATCTGGCAATATTCAATATAGTTGTCCCAAATAGTAATATAAATTATAGTAAAGGGTAATATAATTATGGTAATCAGCATTATACTTTTCTCTCCGTGTTCGACGCAACGTGGTCTAAATGAAAACTTTATCTGGCGCAATATTAAGTTCATTTTGATGCAGACAAAACATCACCGCCATAATTCTTGAAACGCGTTTATGAACAGCACAAATGGCCGGTCATTAAACGTTGCCATTCTCACATATCGAATGCTACAACAATGGTTTACAAATCGGAGGATAAATTGCCGTGCCATTAAGATTGATATTTTATCCATGCCATTGTTTTATGCAATTTGCCTTATTTTTACCCAAACAAAAACACGTTTAATCGTCCGCGAGGTTTAATGGTCCCATATTGCATTCTTCCACCATTTTTGTTTGTAAATTGCTGTATAATAAGTGAAGTGATGAAATAGGTTCGGCATCGAAAAATAATAAATCAAAATAATAGTTTTCAATCATTTTGCAGCTCGTAAAGTTCCAGAGCAATCTAAACATGATATATATAGTAAATAAATGACGTCAAGCTGAAATGTCAAGAAGCTAAAATGACTGAAAAAAGATCATTTTTATAAAAATTATTTATCTACAAACGCTGCTTTCAGTAATAGCATTTACATTAATTATAAAGTAAATTTACGCTATGTTTATAAAATAACACTCTTCCAGATGTAAAAACGCATTGATAAATATAGTTATTATTATTTGTCCAAAAAAACAGTTCTATATCATTTACAAAAACGTTTTGGAGTATTATTCATACAAATTTTGTAAATTTTACAAATCCCTTTTCGTTTAAATAAAACTTTTTTTATAATATTAATAAAATTTATGTAAATTTAACAACAAATTAATTGATAATTCAATAAACTATTTTCATTGTAACAATGGTCACATTTTCAACCTACTGTTGGGTGTTGGGTAGTTTTTTTTAATAATTGCAAGGCATTAAAACAAATTATTTATTATAACAAAAAAATTAACTCATATTCTATACAAGATAAAAAAATGAACAACAAGTCTACTTCTTTTATAGAATAGAATAGAAAACGTCGAAATTTTAATTTTCTTAGTGAATTTTTGATATTTTTATCATGCTAGATTTTACCATACTTCACTCGCTCAAGTGAAATTAATAAGATTATAACACAGACTTTGGATTATAAAGTTATGTTCACCAAGGAGAGCGCTGGCCCTTTCCCCCTCTTTTTAAGGGAAATAACAAAAATTTTGTTACCATTGCATAACAATAGTAAATATTAAAAAAGTCTTTTTATATACAGGGTGTTTCTTTTAACTTGAGACAGCTCAATATCTCGAGAAATATGCATTTCACGGAAAAATGTCTTAAATAATGTGACCAAAGGGGACATTATTTGGTGCTACCGCTAGCCACCCCCTACCCCTCCTTAAGTGTGAAACGGGGGGTAACTTTGGAAAGTCAAAAGGGATGACCCGATTTTTTTCACAGATTTTGGTAGTACATAAAAAAATGAATAACTTTTATTTGAAAGTTTTTTTCAATTTATCAACAGATGGCGCTGTAATTTAAAATTTAATAAAAAGGGGTTTCCTTGTAAAATGTATAATTTGAAACGTTTGAAAAACAAAAATTAACATTAAATCAACAATAGTCGGCTCTGAAAACAATTTATAACAAATGTTCGAAATGTTGTACCTCACCATGGAGAGGTATATGCATTTAATTCAAATAATACTTTGTTGTTGGCCGTAAACGATTAAAGAAATTAGTTACTTTTAACTGTCAGAAATAATCAAATATGGTGACTAATCTTAAATTAGTCAAACTTTAACTATTTACGTAGTAAAAAATAACTATTTAAAAGTGAAAACGACTATTTTATTAGTAAAAAATGCTGGTACTTATTCAAATAGTAGAATTTTGACTATTTCATTTTTAGAGAGTAGAGCTAAAAGAAAGATAAACTAAAATGTATCTAAACTTTTTTTAAAATATCAAGTAGTCTGATAAAGTATGGGCTGAAATAGTGAAATAGTAGTACGTAGCATTGAAAAACAATAATTCAAAATAACAGTGTTCAATTAAAACTTAAATTCGAAGCTCGTAATTTGCATTGTGGCAAATCGCAAAGTTCCCCGACAACAATTCGCAACAGAAACAACAGTAAATAAATCACGTTGGCCGTGAAAACAATAAAACCTAAGGCCAGGCCGACTCGATAGCAATTAGAATTTAAACTAATCAGTTCTGAACTATCGAAGTTGTGACAAAGGACCCGGGCCAGGCCTGACCGAAATCATAAATACTTATGAGCTCAGCCGGCTCAGTTGCTTAATTGCGAATCTGACCCGGGATGCTGACTTCGCTCGTTTATCACCTAATAAGAAGGTAATTACGGCGGATAAATTGTTTTTATGACTGTTAAGTTCCCGATGAAGCCGGATCCATAAATAAAAAACACAAGATTAATGCCTTAATCGAGTCTAACCAACTTGTGAGGTTGAATTTATTTACGGATTATATGATTAACAATATTGGCAGATTAAAGATATTTATTTAAAATTTTACATTCTAAATTGACAATTGAAAAATCTAAATTCTTAATGAGCTTAAATTAAGATAAGCCAAAATAATGACAAGCAAATAACAAGCTTAAATGATAACAATCTAAAATAAAGACAAGCCAAAATGACGACAACCTTAAATATCGATAAATTAAATGACAAGCTAAAATAACAATAGGCTAAAATGCCGAAAAGATTTAATGGATAATCTTAAATGATAATAATCCAAAATGAAGACAAGCCAAAATGACGACAAGCTTAAATATCGAAAAATAAAATAACAAGCTAAAAATACCGACCAGCTGAAGTAACTACAAGCTTAAATAATAAAAAGCTAAAATGACCATAAGCTAAAATACCAAGCTTAAGTGAGAGCAAGCTACAAGCTTAAATATTGACAAATAAAATGACAAGCTGAAATAACCACCAGCTAAATTAACTACAAGCTTAAATATTGACAAATAAAATGACAAGTTGAAATAACGGCCAGCTTATAAACTACAAGCTTAAATGATGAAAAGCTAAAATGAACCTAAGCTAAAATGCCGACAAGATTAAATGACAAGCTTAAATGATATCAATTTAAAATGAAGACAACCCAAAATGATGACAATCTACAAGCCTAAATATCGACAAATAAAATGACAAGCTGAAATATTGTATTATTGTATTGTATTATTTATTTATAAGATTTTAATTTTGATGTATATTTATACCGCGTTTTATAATTATAAAATACTTAATTTTGTTTTGACTAGTCCATCATCGAAAATGTTTATAAAATATCTCAGGGTCTTAAGACCAGTAACATTTTTTAAGAAAGGTAGTTTTAATAATGGTTTTAATATGGTTTTATTGTTGCACAAAAAAGAGACGCTGTTTTATTAAGGCAATATATTTTTCTAATGAGACTGCAGGATAAAATACTCTTAAAGAAATGTTTTATAGAATATTTTAAAACTATATGATAAAACTGTTTTGTTTTAAAATTGAGTTTGTTTTAATACGGTTTTATGTGCATTAATTAATATGCTATTTTAAAACTCTTTGGTTCTATAGTGCTCTTAAGGAGTACATGGTTTTAAAGCAGCCATAAAAAAGGCTTATATCCTATGATTGTTTTTAAATTAAGTTTTATGAAGTGTTTTAGGATTACACTTTAAACCGTTTTACACTGAGAACCTTTTAGACAAATTTTTGTGCCCTTTAAAACTGTTGATCTGTAAAGTTACTAAACTTATAACAATTTTAAGGGTATGTATATAAATATGTACCTACCTATAACTTTTTTAGCAAGGTAACCTTATTTTTTTGTTGTGTTGTTGGTTGGCATGCTTGTGCAATGTGCATGATGTCGATGTTGTTAGACAAAAATTAAAACAGTGGTAATTGGAATCACATTTAATAGTATATTATGTATCAAGTTTTATTAGGCACGAGCGAAGCTTGCGAGCGAGTGTTAAATAAAAACGAGGGTCTAGAGAAGTTTATAAAACGAGTTGCATACTACTTTATCTACGACGAACACAAAGAAGAATTTAAAGCCAATTTTTTCCGTAATTTATAATAAAGCTAACTTCAGTCCCGTGCCTAAAATGCCCAAAAGTCACTATTGCCAACTTTATCCTGTGACTAAAACGCCATAAAGTCACATCAATTGTTTGAACAATTTTGAACGGCATTTTTGGAAAAACAAAACCGGCCGACACCAAATAAAACCCCCATTACATCATGCAATGCTGGTTGCCCATTTTGTAAGTTTTATGGAAGAAAATATTAAAGCCAAATTGTTTTAAAACATCTATTTTATTGCTATTAGGCATTAAAAATTTCAATGTTATCCTAAATATCGCCATTTTATACCAAAAACGTTTAATAGGTTTTATAAAACATTAAATCTATACCAAAGTGTTTTAAAGCGGATATTATTAGGATAAATCTGCCTTAAAGAAGTATTTTTTGGCGTAAAGAGGAGTACCATACGACAAAAAAGTTATAAGAAATGCAACTTGGTTTTATCCGGTTTTATTTACTAACCAGTGTTGCCAGATGAATTTCAGTAGTTTTCGACCAAAAATTACAAATTACCCGATTTTACCCACAAGAGTAAAAAAATAGTTTTCTTTTAAAAATTTTTGGCACATTCGCCCTATTTAAAAAAAAATTACAATTTAAAAACTCTGCATAAGCCTATTTATCTCACAATAAAAAATATTGAGTAACACCTTTTTGAATTACGGACTTCAATTGCATGATGCACCAATCAAAATATTTTAATCGTAATTAACGTAATCATCAAAATTTTTAATAATCAGATTAACTTTTTGGCAATACTGCCGCAAGTATGACGAAATTTCCCGATTTTCTGGTAAAATACCCACAAGCGGCAACACTGCACTGGCAAAGAATTTTTCACGACAGGAACCATTTTAAATGTGGAAGTGTATAAGATACCAACGTTCATGAAGCCGAATATTAATTAATAAATATTAAAGTTTTACGTATTTATTCACAAGAAGTTTAACAAAATTACAATATTCGCACTTTCAAAATGTTTTTTGTTTTTTTTATGACTCCATACCTATAGCATTATGATCCGCAATATTATCTATGTCCTTAGGTACGGTATCTTAACCACAATGGCATTTTCCTTATAAACTCATAAAAATATCTCTGTATTAACAGCTTAAAACGTAATAAACATCATCTTATTTCTATTATGTTATTGGCTATGCAAGTAAAAACACATTTTTTTGTATATGTAGGTATATTATATTTTAGGTTAATTTTTCTTATTTTCATTTCACTTAAGTTTTTATGTGGCCTGTTAAAAATTAAGAGCTATCTCAGTTACCTTTAACAAAAAACCGGTGTTCGTTGGGAAATTATAAGCGTGAAACCCTGCACTAAAGCCAAATATATTTATCAATAACTCATTACGTATCGGAAAACATGGCGTTTGCATTTTTGCAGTTAGTGGGATCCATTTTTAATTCGGTAGACCCACTACCAATGTAAATATTATTAAAACTTTGTTAAAACAATATTAAAATAAATGACAATAAAAATGTACTCCTTTAAAACTATATTAAATCAATGAGTCTTATTGTTGACTTTATGAGGACATTTCGGTCTTATTTAAAAATATTAAGGGTTATGTTATTTAGTTTTATGGATGGTTTAAAAATACTCACCGGACTGTTTTGCTTAAAGCCAAATTGTTTTAACTAATTCTTAAAATTTACTCCTAAGAACCTTCATAGGATTCTCCCTTTTATACTTAAAAGAGACTTAAAGCAGTCCTATGACTATCTTGCGGATAATTAGGTTTTATCAATATCCAGAAAAAAGGGTTTTAAAGCTTTCCTGTATTACCTAATAAAACCTAAATTGTTACTTGGGAATTGTTCTCTATCCACTACACTGCAGTGCTTAATGAAAACGCCGTAACCAACAATTTTGCGATTTTTGTTTTACGGCATTTTCTACTAGAACAATTCATCCTGCGTCTATCTCCGGTACTCAAAAAACCGTATCTATATATATATACGGTTTTTTGAGTACCGGGGATAGACGCAGGATGAATTGTTCTAGTAGAAAATGCCGTAAAACAAAAATCGCAAAATTGTTGGTTACGGCGTTTTCATTAAGCACGGCAGTACAGTCTTCCACATCTATTAATGCCTATAGGCATTAAGACATTATAAAGTCTTAACAAACCCAACAATTGTCATCATTTGAACCGATTAAAACGATTGCCTTTTATACGGGCACATAGACACAAGGTGTTTAATGTCCATTAGAGCATGATTCAATTTTTATTGTCATTTTAACTTGTTGCCAGCGCATTAGGGAACGATAATTTAATAGAGGCCTTGCCTTAATCAAGACAAATTATGGTTTATAGCGGGGGATATATATGTGTAAACTTTTTAATTTATGTAAAGTGCATATTGTAGTTTTAAAATTCTATAAATTAATTTGAGACGGCGAAAGAGCAAAGCCGCGGTAGTAAATAACATTACCCTTAAGCACCCGACGAATTTTCTTCGGAAAAGCCATCAGGGTATCTATCGGTAAAGCTGTTAAAACGGTCTTAAAACTTTCCACCATAAAAGCCGATGTGTTTTCATCATTATCTACGCTAGAATAATTCTTGAATGACTTGGAAATTTATGTTGTAGAGCAAGATTTTTGTTGGTCAGTTTTATTATTTACTAAGAGAAAAGATATGCGAAACACATACTTGAAAATTAAAATTATCTAACGAAAAGGATAAGCGATATAAGAATAAAAAACGATAGACAATATATTGACATAGGGAATTCTTTAAATTGCTAGGACACTTACAATGCATTCTTGATATTATAATATGTATAATATTTGGTCGACTGGAATCCACATCATTTTAAGATATGTTTTCCTCCTCTGATTATGCTGAAATGATGATTACACTAGTTTAAAAAATCGAAAAAAACCATATCCCATTAAATTTTTTAATGGAAGCGTTTTTAAAATATGACTTTTCAATTGTTTGTTTTTCAATTTTTGGAGGTGTTTTGACGTTTTTGAGTATAGCTTGAAATCTAATTGATCGATTTGGTCAAACAAGCCCTTAAATTGAAGGTATTTGAGCCCTCTAAAACTTTATTTTGCATACTTTTTATATCGGATAACTATTTTGACGCTAGCGATTTTAATAACTTAAAAAATTCGTTTTTATGGCAAAAATTGAGGTCGAAAATTTACATATCGTCCTGGGAAGGGTTTACATCAAACAGATAACTCCAGTTTGGTTTTTTTTTCGTGAAGCTGATATTTTTACAAAAAGAACAAGCTAATGTTGATAAAAACACATGGAAAAATGGCGAAGTTATGAACTTTTTAGTGGAAGATCAAAATTCATCTTTTTGACGATTTTTATTTTATTTTGTTATTTTATTTTGTAATATGTTTATTCTTTAATGAAAACCCAAGTAAAGTGCATGATTGGAATTTTTTGAGTTTTTTACGTATTTTTTTCACCGAAAACATTATTCAAAATTTAAATTTGACATGACTCCGCAAACGTGAATTATTTTGTTTCTCGTGTTGGCATAGTGCTATTTTTTGATATTTTCACAAGGTATTTTTATCATGGTTTTATTTAGTTAATAAAAAGTGTAAAATGAGTAAAAGAAATAGAGAGTTCGAGTGCGTAAATAACCCGGATAATCTGGGCGACGTAAGTGATGAGCACGGAGAACGTTTTCACCAGCAAATGAAGGCTATGGAGCGGCGGTATCGCGGCTTCTGGGAAACGGAATACGAAAGCAACAAAAAACAAAGAAGGAGCCACAATTTTTTTCAACCTATGCTTATTAAAACAAAATAAAACTTTCAATATCTTCAATGTTCAATATTCAATAAATAATTTAATTTTAATATTTAATTTTTAAAATTTTTAAATTTTATATAATTTAATAAAATTAAGAAAAAACGTAAAAATTCTCGAAAAACTGAATTTTGCTCTTCCACTGAAAAATTCATAACTTCGTCATTTATCCATGGATTTTTATCAACAGCAGCTTATTTTTTTCCTTTAAGTATAATCTATACGTAAAATAAATCAAACTGGTCTTATCTTTTCGATTTCTATCTTTCCCAGAAAGATATGTAAATTTTCGACCTCGATTTTTGAAAAAAAAGGACTTTTTCAACTTCATAAAATCGCCAGTATCGAACTACTAAGCCGATAAAAAAACTATACAAAAGAAAGTTGTAGAGGGCTCAATTACCTTTGATTTAAGTGCTTGTTTGGTCAAATCGATCAATTAGAACTCGAAACACCTAAAGAAAATTAAAAAAAAACAATTGAAAATTTATATCTCGAAATTGAAGCTCCTCAACCTATTAGAACAGCGAAAATAAAGAAGCTATTTTCAATGCCTTTGATGCAAATAGTAGGAAGAGCATAAGGGAAGTTGCACGCGAATTTCCTGTATAAAAGAGCACTTTTGTATGACATTCCTTTTTGAAAAGTTGGTAAAGACAGTCAGACAAAATATTTTTAAAAGTTTTAAGGCAACAATGTTCTATCGTCTCCTAGCAATTTTTGCCCTCATTTGATTACACTATTACCTAGAAATTTTTTATTTTAAATTTGATAACCCCCACAAACAAAACAACTACAACGTATTATTTATAATTATAATTTTTACGTTTGGACATAAACTTTTATAACAAGCGTATTTTTGATCGTGGCCATAAATCGCGCTACCTATAAAATACACAATAAACAAACAGGTACAGCAAACAGAGTACCAATATGTTCCGTTATTGTCGATAAAATAGGGTCATTAACATAATATAGATTAGGTTTCGTGGCGCTGCATTCACATGCATAAAAGTTTTCATATCAAATGTATCGCCTATATGTGCTATGTATATTTACGAGTGCATATGAAATATCACACATGGTGCAACAGAACTAAATAAATAAATTACAGAGTGTAAAATCTTGACTGTCGAACATTATGCAGCAAAGTAGATCTTAAAATTTAAATTAATTTGTTTAATAGAAATAGGTTTTTACTTACTAATATTTGAAAGCACGAAAAGAAACTTACCTGAAAAATAAAATAAGGATTAATAAAAAATACATTAGCATACAAAATGTATATCAGAAAAAGGCAAGATAAAAATGCTAAGAGCTCTTAAAAACGTTTTAATAACATTCAAAGGAAAAAGCAAATATAATATCAAATAATATTTATACAAGACCACATAAATCATGTTGTACAAATAAATGTATTTTATTTCAACGTAAGGAGATTTAATAAATAAACATTTCTTATATGAGAACTATTTTAAACGATTTTTAAAGTCCTAATTTGTTGTTTTCTTATTTTAATTTTTAAGAACAATATATTAATATAGAAGAAATAAAAATTAATGATAAATATTTTATAACATTATAATTATAATAAAGTTAAGATGAGTTTTTAATCAAACATAAGTAAATTTGACATTTTAAAATGATTTTTTGACATACTAAAATTTTTTAACCAAAAAATGCTTTTGATTTTTTGAACACATTTTTTGAGCACAATTTTTATTTCTAAAACATACCCACTCTTTTTTAGGAGATTAAATTCCAAAATAAAAACAACAACAAGTTTTCCCAAATATATCATATCTAAAACTTAATTGTAAAATTTTGATGTTTGACAAAGTTTATTTCTTTGTATATGTTTTTAACAATTTAGAGGTTTTAGATTGTTAACAAAATAACATTCCTAAATAAGCTAAAGAAGCATAGGGTTTTAGAGACGCGCGCCACGCTCGATAGCATTATAGGACTACAAGGTTTGTTAACAATACATTTAAACTTTAAATTTTAAAGCATACGAACTACATATCATATTCACATTAATAAGTAGTTTTTTCACAAAATAAGACAGAAGTCTTACTCGACAAATTTTGCTCCCAAAGTTTCAATTGCACAGCTAAATAGCTCACTTCATTTGTGTTTCGCGTTGCAAGTTAAAACTGAAAAAGTGTGATTTGATACTCGATTTTGATTTATTATTTCAACGCTTATATGCTTATATAGTTACGTTAGTGTGTGTATTTCATCTAAGTAATCATAGTGAATTATTTTGTTTTTAATTGTAAAATTTACATTTAATGTAATTCAAGAACTAAATCGTTGCTTCTTTATGTTTTTTCAAAGGATCTAATTCGGAAGATAAATAATAGTTGTACAGGGTGATCCCCTATAATGTCGCCCTCCTTTTACTTTTTTATTTTAAGTTTCCCAAAAAATTTAAAAGTTTGGTTATTTAGGTACTAAAAAATACTTTTTTTCTACGTATTAATAAAAATGAAAAATTGATCAATATACAGGGAAAAACAAAAAGTTTATTTTTTTTCAATGGATCACCCTATATATGAATTTATTTTTCGATTCCTTGTAAAATTCTGAGCATAATTCATATAAGAAACCATATCCTAAATTCAACTGTTTCTGAAATATTCGCATTCGAAATGTTATCATTAAATGTTTTTTTTAACTGTTAGAAATCAAGAAGCCTCAGTATACCAAAATTTTTATTGAAAATAAATTGTGACATTATGTCAATAGGTCTTATTAATATTATCTTAAAAATAATTTAAATATTTAAATATATAGGGTGATCCATTGAAAAAAAATAAAATTTTTGTTTTTCCCTGTATACTGATCAATTTTCCAATTTTCTTCTTTTCTAGAAAAAAAAGTATTTTTTAGTACCTACATAACCACACTTTGAAATTTTTTCGGACACTTAAAATAAAAAAGTTAAATTATTATTATTATTATAGGGGATTACCCTGTACAAACATAACCTTAAAATCAAACATTTTTATATTTAAGTCCTCTAAAAACGCCGACCAGTGCTTTTAAAATAGTAGAAACAAAATATATCTACGAATTTACAGCAAAATAATATTATATATAATGCATAATATAATACCCGTTTTTGGTATTTTACCGTTAAGTGAAGACTTTTTCAATCAACGCTTTTAATAATTGCATGTTTACATTTTATTTGTTGTCAAAAATCATATAATCGTGAAAATAAAGCAACTACAAAGTAAGATTAGAACAGTTTTAACACCAACACAAAAAATATTTTTTGTAATTTTAAACAAAAATTAAAAAAACAACAAAATTTAGGTACTTTTTTCTTTGTTGCAATTTTCAGATAAGCCTGATCGTTTCCTATGCCCTTTGCAAAAGCAAATCGTGCATTCTCACAGTGCCAGTGTTAAGATAAAATCTCCTTTGGGAGTGCGTGCCTTTTTAACGCGTATCAGCAAAATCTCAGCCTCAGTCCATTTCGGCTTACAAATATATAAATAATACTGCTGTTGCGTGTCGATTTCGCAGGAAACAATAAAATTGATATTTTTTTTATTGCAGGCGTCGAAGATGGGAAACGCGGCAGATACCTCTACTCAAAGGAAATTAAGGAGTTTGATATCTGATAAAAAAGAAAATAAAGTGTCCTAGTTTTGGGTATCAGATACGAGGTGTGTTCAGAAAATATCGGGAATTTTAGTTTTTTGAAACAAATATTTATTTATTCGTCTACATTAATGTTGTCGCCTTCAAAATAGTCCCCATTGGATATTATGCACATGTGCCAGCTCTTCTTCCAATACTCGAAACACTTCTAAAACTCGATCTTTGGGATAGCCTTTAGTTCTTTCAGCGATGCGCTTTTAATGTCATCTATGCTTGCAAAACGACAGACCGTTATTTTTGTGAATAGGAAAAAGTCAGACAGAGGCATGTTTGGCAAATATGGAGGCTGGGGCATCATTACAGTATTGTTTTTGGCCAAAAATTTTGTTCAAAATTTAACAATTTTAAAACAAATTTTACTGCCACGCGTTTCATACCCAAAACATTCGAAAAAATTTCATGGGATGAGCCAATCGATATACCAACATCATCAGCGACTTCTCTGATGGTTTATAACCATTTCTTCTACTTTTTTCATATTTTTATCGGTTGTTATCATTGTGAGGTTAGTACCACATTTCTAGTGAGTAATTATTGAATATTATTTTTCCGAATAGGTAGGTGGGTATTTGCAAAATTGTTCAGGGACTGGGATAAATCAATAATTACGACCTGGTGATCAAATGAGGATAAAAAGTGTTTCTATGTTCCTAATGTGCTATATTATTGATCAGCTTACTATTTACTTTTGTTTGTAATTTATGTTTATTTTATGTTTTCAGTTTATATTAACTTAATTCTATCCTTACAAAATTTTTGTGTTGGTCGCTGAATACATATTTAATCTATCGACATTTGAACTATTATAAGTGGAGACGCACTTCATGTTGAATTATATCTCAATATTATTAGAATTAGCTATACGAATTTAATTTTTCAGTTTGTAGTTTATGTTTTGTTATTTTATGTTGTCAGTGTCAGTTTATATTCAGTTTAGGTATTCTATTTTCCATATTTTTTGTATAAGTCGCTGAATACATAAATTAATAATTTAGTTTCATTTTCCTTTTTACCAACCTCGCATTTAAAAAATTATTAAAATTTTTAAATAAATTGGGGAAATTATTATTAAACAATGTTGTGCACAACACATGTTATTATGTGCCACAATTTCTGCAATTTCACCACAAAATATTATATTAAAAAAGTCTCCAAAATATTCATTTACTTACACAAATTATATGAGCCGATTAGATTAAAATATGTTCAAATGTCAAATAGATTATGTAAGTTTTTAATACAATAAGTTTACTGCTTTTCGGCATGGTCTTTGAAAATTAAGAAATGCCAAGTTTATTATTAATAGCACATATTACATTACTTTATACTTTTTAGTGTTTTTATTATTTGCAGCATTTACTCAAAGAGCTAAAAATACAACTTGTTAACCATTTTTTTGAAATAATGTCCTTTGAACAAGCAGCGTTCCAATCATAAAAATGCATGCGCCCCCATTTCTATAAAGCATGGCAATTTAAAACATCAAAGACTCGACGTATTGAAAATTCGAAATCTCATATTGGAAACTAAAAGAGGTTTTGCTTGTACGTATAATTTCTGGCAAATTTACTTTGCTTACTTGGTAATTCAGAAGGGACTCGCATTTATAATTTAGATGGGAAATAGAAGCGTTCATACGATAAATTATAAATATTGTTAGTTTTGTTTTGCAGCCCAGTGCCAAGAAAATTAAAGATTAATTGGCAAATTAGGGTGAAATATAACCCAAGATTATTAGGTTGTAAATTTTAGTTGTGGTTTTATTTTGTACTGTTACATTTTGTTATGGAAATTATATTTAAAATAGGTTTGGCCCATTTTGAATGTGATCAAGCCAAAAAAATTACACTGGAGCTGCAAAAAGATCGAATAAAGTGGATAGGGAGATTAGGATCGATGTAATGGCCAGCACGATTCCCTGATCTGACGTCATTATACTTCTTCCTATGGGGATATGTTTCAAGTTTATTTATTTAATTTGGCTGATACACACTGTATAAGAAATTTTTTAAATTCAGTACTTATTGCTATAAGTTTAAGAAAATTTACTTAAAACACAAGCACTGATGTTTTAAGTAACTTCCTTTAAAGTTATAGCAATGAGTACTAATTTAAAAATTTAATTTTCTACGTAAACTTATCAGAATATACGAATAAGCAAAAGGTTTGGTACTGGGTTGCCAAACAATTACCATTACTAGAAGACAAAAATCCTTAGATATTTGTCAAAACATTCGTAGATCAACAAAAAAATAAAAGATTCTATATTTAAGGTTCATTTATCTTTCTATATATATTTCTACACAGTAAAAAATTTATAGGTATATTAACATATTTCTTGTGTCCCAGAAAGTCCACTTAAATTTTTTTGGTTTTTTAATTTTTATTACTTATGTTAATTTTTAACACTGTTGAATGTGTAAAAGAAAATTAATATATGTTATTTTTTTTACATAACTACTGTCTGTCCACTCTAAGTTGGCGGAACTAAGGAATTTTGTAGTTTAGATATTAAAGAATTGTCGTACTGTGTGCTTTTAAAACAGATTTTATATTATAAATAATACTAGTACATATTATATACTAGTAATATTTATAATATAAAATCTGTTTTAAAAGCACACAGAACGACAATTCTTTAATATCTAAACAACAAAATTCCTTAGTTCAGCCAACTTAGAGTGGACAGACAGTACAACGTTAATTTAACAAATCGTGTTGTGTCAATTTTTTTTAAATGGTTATTTTAACCTAAACTAATAATTAATATGATTTAAAATCAGTATAATTTTAACATAATGAAATATGTTAAATTTATTTGTGAGGTAGCGTCATCTAATGATTTAACTTTAAGGTGACTATAGAACTCTTACAGGATTAATGTTAATTACTGCATATAGAAATGTCACTGCAATTTTCAAAAGCGAAAAGCGTTATTATATAAATTAGTGGTAATACAATTCATTTCTTCATTCGAATTTCCACTGTTTATTGTGAAACCGGTAAAAACTCTCAAAAAACACCCAGCTAATTATTAAAACTTGAGTTTTGTTACGATGATAACGGCTACGGGGTGGCGCCACTAGCGTAAAAACGTAGAATGAGTTTTATCTGTTTATAAATTTATTTGGTGCTTTTTTAAAATTCTGTTTTTGGAATGGAAAGTTTTTAAGCGAGTTAAGCATGAAATTGAAAAGTTGGAGAAAACACCACTTAAAAATAACCGGACGCGATTTTAATAAATAAAAATAAAAAACTGCGTTTCAAACTCCACGAAATTATTTGCAAACTAATTACAATGGCTGTCAGTGGCAGAAACTCAAATCCGTGTGACAAATCCGTAATAAAGCGAGGTCAATCACAAAACTGATTGGATACACGGCAAGCGATTTTGTTTCGAATTATTTAAATGGATATTTCGCCCGAATGACAACTAATTGTGTAGTATTTTTTACAATTAAATTGCAATTCCCCGCTTTCGGTATTTCGGCGTTGATGGAACATTTTGTGCAGTTTTTACGTTTTGAAATTCAGCACATGACGAAAGTGATAAAATATCACCCTCCTTTAGAGTAAGGAAAGAATCTGGGTTAGTGTATTAAAGTGGAAAAAGAAATACGGTTTGCTGGAAATGTATCAGGGCTTCTAGTAAAAAAATTGAAAATTTTAATGATATAATGACTTCCTTTTTTAAAAATAATGACAAAATAATGACTTTTTCTTTTAAAAAATGACTATTTTATGACTTTCTATCCTAATGAAAATAAATTTTAAGTTGGAAAATAGTATTAAAACCTCCTTTTAAATAGTTTTATTCTTAATCTTTATTGTTTTAACAATAACAAGATAAAATTAATTAAAATAAATTAACAAATAAATACAAAATTAAAAAAAATAACTTAAAAGAATTAGCAAATTAATTGGGGTTTCAATTTATTTATTTAATTTTTACTTACATTATTACATATTTTTAATGAAAAAAACGTTTCGCTCTCGAGCTCTCGCCTTTTAGGTTAAGAAAAACAATTAAAACACGCACTCTTTAGAAGAAAATGGCGGGAGTGTGTTTCATGAGACACAAGAATGAAAAAAAGAATGAGCAACAAAGAAAGAATTATATTTACAACTTTTTAAAAGTATTAACAGGTGGCACCAGCGCGGCACTACCACTGGTGTAGATTAATAAATTAAAGTGGCGTAGATTTTCCATTTTATTTGTATTATTTACCAAAAAATCTTATAAACATTAAGTAAGAACCTAAAATAATGATCAAAAATGACCAATCCCTACAAAAAATGACATTAAATGACCACAACAGAAAAAAATGATTTTTAATGACTAAAATGACTTGCTAGAAGCCCTGATGTATTCTGTTTTGTTTCCTGAAAGCGTCCTCGGTATTTTTTGCTGAAAAATAACACTCGGACACCGAGAAATGCACAAAAGGACAATTGAATGCTACACTACAACAAAAACAACTTTACAAACAAATATAATTTAATTTGTAATGTCGTCAAAAATTTGCCCATATAAATAGTTGGTAATAAACTAGGTTAAATGACTATTTGGGGTCTCCAGCTAAAGAAGCACTATGTCTTAAATAGACAAGCCCAATTTTGTTTTATGGGTACTTATTTAATAGAAAATATTATTCACTCAAAATACCTCACTAAGTCAAGGCTAAATAAATAAATATATAAAAAATTTAAGACCTTTTATAACGCTTTTTAACATTTTTATGATTACTTGTGACATGAATGATCTTCTTTACTTCAAGATTTTTTTAAAATGTTTTAGTTATTTTTTTATCGTGCCAATCATGTTCTTGTTTTTTATAAACCAGCGAATAATATTTCATAGAAATTGACTGCTAAATGTCCTGGATACAAATTGCTGCTGACGAGAAATATTAGTGGCTGCTTTTTCGCTATGACATTTTTGACTAATCCATTTTTAGAGAGTAAGTAATATAGTGATTTCTTCTTCGTCAAAGGACATCTTGCAGAATAACAGTAATTTAAATACAGTGCATGATAGAGAACATAAAAAACTAATGGCAACAAAATTAATAAATTCGGAAAATGCTTTTAACATACCACCCGAAAAAATATTAGATATATAATCATCCTGTTCTGGCCTAAACATTATAAATGCTTCACAAACTAGAGATACCACACTTAATGATATTTACAACAAACTATTTCAGAAGTCAGACCAAGGAAGATGAGGAATCCGAGAAAGAAATATATGAATAATAAGATATTTACAAAACCGAAATAAAAAATTACCTAAAACAGCAATTTATCTTGATGTAAAGTTGTTATGTTTATATAAAAATTGTATGTCCAATAACTAATATTAAAAAATCAAATATTCGTATTTTTAAGTAAACGTAAATAAAGTTTAAACTAACAAACTATCCTTTTTATATATTTATAAGAAAAAAACTAAAATCTTGTGACACAATTTTCCCTTTTCACTAATTAAACAATTTTTTATCGATATAACAATCCCTATTATTCCAATTTGGCTTTGATTGAAGTTAATCCCCAATTTGGAAATGTCTGCAGCACTTTAAAAAATGAAAATCCCGAATAGAAACGTTCAGTTCGAAATGGTTAATAAACATAAAACCTGTCCGAAATGTCACTGGATATTGTTAAAATTATTATTCGGAAAACAAAAGGGCATGATTGATGAATGGAAATTAAAAATTCCCATTTACCGTAATGAACGAAACGCGGAAACAAATTATAGATAACTTTTAAATTCAGTTTTTGTAATAAAGCATTTTTTAAATAATAGTTATTTATGTCATAAGGTTCAGAAGTAAGGCTTTTTGTGCTAAGCTCAAGGTTACAAGTGAGCGAAGCACAAAAAGGCACTTCTTGGCCGTATGGCATACAACATTTTATCTTCAAAGCACTTTATATAGGTCAACTTAATTCAACATCAAAGCGGCCTAACCTCACTTTTTTAGAATCTCATTTATTTATTAGCTAAAGATTACATTAAATGTACAATAATTATTATTGCTTTTAGAAGCAGTAATAGTTTGACAATACCTAGCAACATGATTTAAGTAGAAATGGATTTTTGCTATTACATTGAATTCAATTAATTGTTTAATAAATAGGTAGGTATCTAATTTCAATTTGTTTGGATTTTTATTTAAAAAATAGGTAGTTTGGAATGTTTAAGCTGTGTTTAACATTTAATTTCACTGAAAACTTAAAGCAAATTAAAACTTAAAGATAATTTAAATCGTAGAAAAAGAATCGTGCGTTTTCTTGGTTGCCTAACCTCACTTTTTGTTTTATTATTCATATTTAATTTTACAATAGTTTCATGAAATATATTAAACATTAACAGTAAAGCAAACAAATTAGTGCTTAAGCATTATTATAAATAAATTAAACCAGTTTAGTACGTGAATTTCTTAGAAAAGGATTAATTTGTCAAAACAATACCCCTAGCGAGAAAAAATCGAACTAATTACTTGCCTCATAAAATTTTTTATCGGCCTAGGCCATAACAAGGTATTTCTTTATCGAATGTTGACAACAATAAAGTTTAAATTATAGACCGCGTGGAGATAAAATATTTCTGGCCCTCCGTGAAGGAAAGAGCATGCCATGAAAAACAGAAGAGGTGCGCTGCGACTGATTAAGCACATCCCAGCCACCTTGGACTCGGAGAGAGGGAAAGACAGATTTACGGTCCGCTAAATTGGGATAATTTGAATAAGCTGGATAAAGTGAGACGTAAAGAGACAAGAAGTCGCTGTAAAAGGGGCCTTAGACACTTATATTGGCCGATAAAACGTTAGCTCTGCAGTGGTTTTGATAATAGGTGCCACTCGGCCCGTTTTATTGCTATTGCATTTTTCTCTCGAGAAAACTGAACTCATTAAATTTCAATGACATTTTAGGACCAGGGCAAATGGAAAATGTAAGAGTATTATGTAGAATGTACTTTGAATAATACAACGATAACGGACTATTAAGTAAATTGTTATCTTTATTTACTCCTTTTACTATAGTCATTACTTATACGTAAACATTTTTTTTATATATAACAATCCCTCCATGGGTTATTCTACCAAAAAGCAAAATAAAAAATAGTTAAAAAAAATTGTTTGAATGAGTAGGTTTACGAAAAAAACAAGAAATTTTTTTTGTACAGCACTCCATTCCCCATTAAAATGCTTACATAGGACTAATTTAAAAATAGAAAATAATGTGAAAATGAAAAATTGCAATGAGGAAGATCCAACTAATGTTTCTATATTATAAGTAAAAAAAAATAATAATGGATTTTTATAATCACCCTAAAATGTATACCTACCATTGATTTTTCATTAAAATATACCTATAGGTATATTATATATTATAATATGTAAGGCCCGGATTTATAGCTAATAAAAAAGAAAAAAGGTTCCTATATTAGGTGATATAGATATAAAATTGGGTAATTATTTTAGGTACACTGAAAGAAATATATACTAAAGTTAAATAAAAAAATAATTAGGGCAAATATATTTTATGTTTCTTATATGGACTACCACATACATTGCTAAAACAAATATATTCGTTTGGTTAGCAGCCTATTGCTGCCCTAGCAATATAAATGGTGTTTCTAGCAATATTTTTTTGCTGTAATTCACTTATAGTTTACATTTTATAGTAAGGGTAAGTTTATTTTTATTTAGATCTAACATATCTTCTTTACAATAAATGTATTACAAAGTTTAACATACATTCATAATAAACAGTAGTATAAATGTGTAAAGCACTAGTATAAAATTTTTAGTATAAATTTGTATTTACTTTTAGCAACAAATTTCTTTCAGTGTACCTTAATTTTAGGTACTTAATTAAAAAAAATTAATATTGGCCCGTATTTTTAGGTTATAAAAAAGTAAAAAAAATAACAAAATTAGGTAAAATTGAATTATTATTTAAGAAGCCCAAATTTTAAGTAGGTACTTAAATAAAAAAATAAAATTAGCTGATTTATTAAATTAGTTTTTTTCCATTATAATGCCGATATTGTTGTAGTTACATTATAATCGCTCTGTAAATGTTTGGCAATAAAGGATCTAATTTAAAAATAAAATAGATATTAAAATAATAATTGTTATTAACATTAACTGAACAAAAAGGTTTGGTTGGGAAAACAACAAATAAAATAAAAGATTCTTAAAAAAAGTGAACACATAAAATTACAAATAATGTAAAATAGCAAAAAAACATAATAAGAACTCTAGAATGACAAAAAAAAAGAGAAACTCTAAAAAAATAATGTAATAATTATAATATTAATATTTTTAATGTATTAGGGTGAATCTAATGAAATGTCCCCCGATAGTGTTACCCCGTGATATTTAATAAAACTAAATAAATGAAACTAAATCAAATATAAAATATTATTAAAAATTAAAAGAAATAATTTTTATAACCATTTATGTAGGTGTTGAAAATTGATTCTATCCTCCGTGAATCTGTTTTTGCTTTAAATTTTATGCAACGGATGGCGCTTTAATCATTTTAAATAAGCAAAAACCTCTGTTTACGACATTATAGATGCATGTGATTCCTGAAGGTCAGTCAGAATTTATATGCAAATGAGAGTGTTGCTGTTTTATAATTCAAAAGTTTAAGTTCATTCATTTGATATTTAAAAACCTATCCACCGTGAATTATACATACAATGTATACTTATACATACATAAAATATTTGTATACAATTGTATTTTTTAAAAATATTAAGGTGTTAATTCAAATATACAAAGGGATGTTTAAAAAAAAACATCCGAAATCCTAACCTCCGTGAAGCTATGGGTTTATTATACTGTTCTTAGAATTATTTTTTGTTCTCCCCCCATATCCTAAAAACGGTATTAAGAAATTTTTGATATATTTTTAGAGCATTGTGGAAAATATTTTTAATTTAATAAATTTAATATTATTATATATTGATAATAAAAAGTCTTCAAAAGTTTACTTTCTTGCCCACTGTGTCTTACTTTCCGCGTGTAAACTGCATGCAGATGCTCTTTTGGTCCCTCGAGTAAAATGCAACCCAGATGTCTTTCTACCGCCGTTTTTAATTCGGTTTACTAGGTCGAGATGAGGCAATTTAAAAACCGATTTATTAGGATGTTGAAATCTATTTTTAAGTTTTCAAATTGGACGTGGCATTTTTTTCATTCCGCCAATTATGTCGTGTCGAGCTTGGAGAAGAAAAAGTTTCCGAGCTAATAGGAGGCTTATTTCGTGTGCCGGAGTCTGAGGAACGATTAAGGGATGAAATGGAAAGCCATGCAAGGAAAGGACAGGAAAATAATCCTTGGAGATGTGAAAGCGAAAGGACTCTGCACAGTGATGAAAAAAATATTAATTTGTCATTTTCTTTCATTGACAATCGTGATTTATTAAAAATTAAAATACTATACACAGTATTAAAGTGTTAATTTACCTAAAATCGTGTACTCCTACACTTCCTGGGTAAAAACCCACTTTTGTTCAGTGTAAATTAACACTACTTTGGAAAAGTTCTAATTTAAGAAAGGTATTTTTACTCTTTTAGTGCAAACTTCTATAGACTTCTATAGACTATAGTGTAAATTAACACTATTATTTGAGTAAAACCTATTGGTGGTAGTGAATAAAACGAAAAGGTAAATAAAGAGAAACATTTATTTGGAACAAAAATCTATGACAATTATCAAAATCGGTGCCTTTTAAAATATAATTTTATATTTGAGTCGTATGGCAGGCTTAAGCAAAATGGTTCCTTAAAACGTAAAAGTTTTAGATCAATGCAATGTTTTACTGGCTGTCAACTTGTAAGCAATGCATTATCTTGAGAATTCATCAGTAATCCATTTTTCTGTTATAAAAAATGGGTGATCCCATTGGTAGAGAGGCGTCAGGCGGCTGTATGTCGGGTATTTACCACACGTGTACAAATTTTCCATAATATTAATAAAAATGTAGGTATAGGTTAATATAACAACCATTACGCTTACGAAAATAAAAAGTAAATTATTATTATAAATTATATTATTAAGTACCCACCTACTGCCGTAAATTATTGATATTTAATATAAGTCGGGTATGGACATCCTTTTAACATATTGGTATTTATTGAGTATTAAGGCTTAAAGAAAGTATAACACTTACCAAAAAATAAGAATGTCCCCTTATGGATTCAGCGTAATTAAAATCTAACTGAACAAAAATGCCACACTTCCACAACGCGGTATCTCCAGATATGCACTGCGTAGATAGATACGTACCAACCAAACATTTTAAAACGCATTTCGGTTATTACCACTTTTTTCAGTCTATTTTGCCACTATTGGTGTAATTTAACTTTAATTGTGATACAATGTGCACTAGTAGTGTAAAGAAAAAAGAGCTCTTAGTAACATCAAAACCGACAAAGAAATTGGCATGCACTGTAGTGTACATTTTGTCACTATTTAACACATTAAGGGGTAATAAACACTCACATAAACAGTTTTTCTAACCTTTTGATTTATTTTAATAATAAATAGTGTGAATGTACCAATGAATAATGTTCATATTCTTAAAATGTGTTTAATAAAGTTAATAAGCACTAAATGCTACCTAGTGTATTTTGTAGTGTAACTTTTACACTTACAAATCAACTCAATATTTTTACCCCTACACTAAAAAATTTACACGGGCAAATTTTTTTACTGTGTATGACTTTCTCTTGGTTAACATTTAAAGATTCGTTAAAAGGACTTCGTGTTTATATAATAATGTTCACAAATGAATGCTATAAAATGAAGGGACTATACCACTGTGACTTAGATAAAAGAAGACCAACCGAACAAATAATAAATGTCTTTCGTCTGCCACCTTTCAAATATCGTGATAGAGAGTGAATTGACGTGAACTGTCAAACGCGAAACGACGTCCCGACCTAATCCTTAATCGCTTTAGGAATTTTATGATCTTAATGCTGACAGCAATGCCTTCTCAAGATTTATAGCTGACCTAACGCCAAACACAAATTTTATTGTATTGACTTCGTGAATTTATTAGACATAAAAAAATGATTTTTTTATTATTAATAAACAAGTTTAAAACCTTTATAACCGTTTCCTACCATTTCGAGTTGGATGTAACTTTTTTAACTTTTTCTATCCTATCAAAAATATTTTTTATAACTTTTCAAATTATTTTCCCCTCCGAAAAAAATGACTTTATTTTTTAAATATCTAGGATAAGTTTTTAAAATTTTTAATTTTTAAATGTTATTTTCAGAAAAAAATATTTCGTTTTTCGAAAAAAACGAAAATTTTTCAATTATTGTCATCTTCTCATAATAAGTATATAAGTATAAGTATATGAACCTCAAATTTTAAACCAAAAATTGAAAATGGTAATCATCGAAAAAGTAAGACAAAAAATTATTTTTTTTAAAACCATAGAAAATAAAAAAAGTTGAAAATTTGAAGCAAATCGGAAACATGAAGTCTTACTCTTGGCCGAAATACCTACCATATTCGTCTTGGTAAAATAAAAAAATGCAATATTTTTTAAGAGAGTTGTATTAAGTTTAAATGACATTCTTCCTGGTAATGGTTCATTTTTTAAAATCATTTTAATTTAACATAAAAACTTCCCATCAAAAAACATGATAGAACCTCGTATATACGTGTATACAGCAGCTGTTATAATGTCAATGTCAAAACTCATCATAAAAACTTAATAATCACATATTGCTTGAAATGAAAATTAATTAAAATTTTTAATAATTGAAGGATGCGCCCTTTTAGCCTTATTGTGCATCTTGAATTTTAATGTGCATGGAGCTTGATGAAGCTATTTTCAGCTGCAAACACAACACAATCGACCCAATCGAACCGGTCTTATGCATTATAGAAGGAGTGTATGTGTATCTCAATGCATATTATAATAACTCGATATTCCCTCTGCTTTAGCCAGATTATTAGTATTCCCATTGTGGCCAGGTTTTGCTGTATAGTCAACTGTGGCGTCATATACAGAGTGTCCACGAATGTAGAATTGTAGACATATTTTCTACTAAAAATATCGTAAAAACTAACCCATAAAATAGCACTATAGTGATTAAATGATTAAAAAAATCCTGTATTCAATAAAAACCTTTTGTACCTCTATCAATGACTGCCTTACATCATTTATCAGCTCCATTAGGACCACAGAAGTAGATTGAACAATAAAAATAGCTCAGCCAAGCAAGGGCAGATATTTTAGCCTCGTAAATCCGTCTTGAAGTAATCTAAATTACACTTCAGTGAAATCCATCATTTAAACTTCACTTGCCGGTTTTTAAAACAACATCGGGCTGCATTCTTGAGTCGAGGTTCTAGGGTAAATATTTACGTTGTGTTTGATTGTAATTGTGTTTTTATTAGTCGGGGCGTATATTGAATGATGAATAAATTGAGTTGCAGCACAAAAAACACTTCTGTTTGATTGGACGTAGTTGTTCTTTTTGTTTTGTTTAAACTTTAGGCACGAATCAAAAATAGTTGTGTGTATACAAGCCTGAATTATCAAGGGATAGATTTGTAACTCTAATAGGAAAACAATGCTGTAATATAATATTTTAAAATAGTAAACGAAGAAATATAAAATAATAATAATAATAATAATAATAATAATAAGTATAAAATATATATAATTTTTGGCAACAAAATATTATATATATTACATAATATAATACCCGTTTTTGGTATTTTACCGTTGAGTGGAGACTTTCTCAATCAACGATTTTAATAATGCTAAATGCTGTTTGAATTAAGACGACCCATTTGTTTTATGATTGTTACTGAATTGAATTTTTTACAATTTTTAAGTAAATCTTTACTAAAATTTATATTTACAGGGACTGTATGCAATTCATTTCTTCATTCGGATTTCCATTGTTTTGATAGAAAATTATTAATTATAGTTTTATTACTATAAAATTTTCGTAAAATGCACCCTATAGGGTGCATATAAGCTTATAAGCTTAAAATGTTAAACAAACCATATTGGGATAGAAATCGCACATAAAATAATTCAATTTGTCGAACACATCTCGAAACTGTTAATAAACATGGGAACTAATAAGACCGCAAACGGCATAAATGCATATTCGCAACGTATTTGTGTGTAATGAAATTAAACGTCGATGCGGTCGCATAGAGGTGCGCGCGTGCGAGAGAGGCGATTTAATCGGCGATTGCCGTAACGGCCACCTGGATTTATGTTGTTCCACCTTCTGTTCGTACCCGCTCGCCTGTCCCATACACTACGCGGCCCTCTCGAATCAGTCTGCAAGCGAATTTCCACGCTAGCGAGGTTCGGAGTGGAACGAGAGCGGATATTTCGACATTCCACCTGTTAACAGGAATTTCTGCTAGCAGGGCTCCCACGAAGGTTTTTTGGAGAATTTTAGGAGAAATAAAATATGCAAATGAATTTTTATAATTAAATTTAAAAAAATATCGCCCCCTATTTTATTTTAAGTGCCCCAAAAAATTTAAAAGTGAGGTTATGTAGGTAATGAAAAATGCTTTTTTCTATTTATAAAAAAATTAAAAAATTGATCAGTATACAGGGGAAAACAAATAGTTGCAAATGAATTTTTATAATTAAATTTAAAAAAATATCGCCCCCTATTTTATTTTAAGTGCCCCAAAAAATTTAAAAGTGAGGTTATGTAGGTAATGAAAAATGCTTTTTTCTATTTATAAAAAAATTAAAAAATTGATCAGTATACAGGGGAAAACAAATAGTTTATTTTTTCTCAATGAATCACTCTATAGGTATGTATATGAATTTATTTTTCGATTCCTTGTAAAATTCTAAGCCTAACATACCATATAAATTATTTTTAAGATTTTTAATTTTTTTAATAAATGCTATATTATTTTCATAATTTTATAAAAAGACAACCTTTATTAACAACCAAAGACAATTTATATGTTTTAAGTACTTCTTAATTCAAATTTCTTTGGTATACAAGCTATTTTAAAACCAGATTTACCTCCAAAACGTTTAGTATCAATTTTCTAGAAATCGAACGGGACACAACGAATGGGGCTCAAGTAAGTAAGTTAAACTCCGCAAATTATAGACTTAGAAATAAGTCTTTAAAGTGTTTTTCATCGGGCCTTCATGGCACGCACTTTGAATAAAGTTCCACTTTCTTCGACGAAAATATTTCGGGTATTTGCGTCGCTCCGCATTTTCCACCCTTCTCTCTTCGAGGCACACTTAATCTTTCGTGTATACATAGGAGGCGTAGAGCGTATGTTTGAGCCACTGCTACTGCGATCGTCAGGGTTAATGCCTATACTATTATATTATACTGTACAACTGAAATCTAGATTTCTGAAAGGCATGTTTGTTTGTTTGCTGGTTTTTGGGGCAATGTGAATGGGTGCCTTAATGTTGTTTGGATAATGGAGAGAAACCATAATGGGATATTGTTGAAAATGTGTTTTTGGGGTTACGTAATAAGAAAATTACATATTATATTTAACCACGAAGAGGGACTCTGGATTGGACGGTCAGATTCCCAGATTTGACTTCCCTAGACTTTTTTATGTGGGGTCATTTAAATAGTAAAATTAACGTTACTTGCGACAACGTATCGCCCCAATAAACATTTTTGTTTTTGTAGCGGTTGAAATAAATGTTATATCATCCAAATTATAAAACCTTAATGTCTTAATATGGTCACATATTTATAGAGGTTAACCTATTTTAGTACATCTATCTAGTTACTTAAAGTGTTATTATATGATTCTGAACCTCTTATATATATTGTAGCCCTTTTATATTGCTCATGGTAATTTTATATAACGTACACGGAAAAAAATCCCTTACTAGGTTTAAGAATAGTTCTATACTTCATGTTAGGAACTTGATTTAAGTATATTTATTATTTCTATGAGATTAGCGTACATTTAAACTAAGTAATGGGATATACTTAATTTTTAAGAAAAACTGTTACTTGATTTGAGATGAGTATTCTTGGATTGAGTTTAAAGGTATTCTATTTTAAAGAAAATTGTTATACTTAAATCAAATATACAATAATGCTTAAATGAAAGAGCTCTAGTTTTTTTACTCAAAGCGGAATATTGCCACTTATTTTAAGTATTCTGTATATTTGTATGAAATTTCGGTATACTTTATTTAAATATATGTATATTTAATACAAGAACGCTTATACTTCAATTTAAGTATAAGACCTCTGGAACAAAGAATACACTATACTGTTTTTAAGTATAGCTATTATTAAAACAAATACCTAATTCTTCGCTTAAGTAAATATCGTCCACCCTCTAAGACCGCTTCGCTAAAAGAAAAGACGCAGTTTCTGTGTTCAGTTATGTCCTGTGTTCTATGGTGGTAGCGTGTGTACGTGTCGGCGCCTGCAGTTCGTTTTTTCCTTTTTCGGTCTGGATGTTATTTTTAATAAAAAATAATGGAGAAGAAACTTAAAAATTGGGGCTAAGAATGTTTACTACACGGAAAAAAATCCCTTACTAGGTTTAAGAATAGTTCTATACTTCATGTTAGGAACTTGATTTAAGTATATTTATTATTTCTATGAGATTAGCGTACATTTAAACTAAGTAATGGGATATACTTAATTTTTAAGAAAAACTGTTACTTGATTTGAGATGAGTATTCTTGGATTGAGTTTAAAGGTATTTTATTTTAAAGAAAATTGGTATACTTAAATCAAATATACAATAATACTTAGATGAAATTTCGGTATACTTTATTTAAATATATGTATATTTAATACAAGAACGCTTATACTTCAATTTAAGTATAAGACTAGAACAAAGAATACACTATACTATATTTAAGTATAGCTATTATTAAAACAAATACCTTATTCTTTGCTTAAGTAAATACCGTCCACCCTCTAAGACCGCTTCGCTAAAAGAAAAGACGCAGTTTCCGTGTTCACTTCTGTCCTGTGTTCTATGGTGGTAGCGTGTGTACGTGTCGGCACCGGCAGTTCGTTTTTTCCTTCTTCGGTCTGGATGTTATTTTTAATAAAAAATAATGGAGAAGAAACTTAAAAATTGGGGCTTAGAATGTTTACTAGACACATTTTTGGGTAAGTAAATCATATTTCATTAATTTAAAGTAATTAACTAGGCATGATCGTAAAAATGTAGTGTAAAATGGATAGGTATACTGTAGTGTAAAATGGATAGCATACGACAGGTAATAGACAATAAAACATAAACAGCAGAAAGGCTATAGCCTCCAATTCAGCTATATTATTTTTGTTTTAGAAAACGAGATAGATATCGATATTATGGTAAACCTAAGCGAGGAGAATTTAAAGGAATTAATTCCAAAAATAGGATTGAGGATCAAGTGTAGAGAAAAAATTCACTTAAAAAAATAAAATGTAAAATATAGTATCTATGTTAATTAACCGTGAAAGAATGAATTTATATAAATTGACAGTACTTTTTCTAATACCTCTATAAGACTGTTAGGTAATAAACCTATTGTGATATCAGTGCCTATTATACTTAGTACTTTAGTACATTAAAATAATTAAAATAATATGCCAAAAATACTGTTAAATTACTGTCATAACGATTATATTTTCACTTTCACTTGTATTTTCCGTAGTAGTAGAATAATTAATACAAATATTTTTCAGGGTCACGAATGTTTTTTTTGTAATCAACCACTTTCTTTAAGAATAGTGTAAAGTTATTTTAAATATATACTAGGGTGTTTCAAAAAAATCGACTTTTTCTTTTTCTTCAAATGGTCAGCAAATTCTTTCAGAGGATGTCAAAACAAAGACCTCGTTAAAATTTGAGCTTTTAATTTGAAGATTTAGAGGTCGCGGATCGCAATTTTCTATTTCCCATTTAAATAACATAGGAAATTTTTTTTTTTAACTTTGGAATTTTATACGTCTATATCGAATCAACTTATGGCAAGGAACATCTTAGATTTTTATAGTAAATTTAACGCTCTATAAAAAATGTCTTTTATAATTTTTCTATAAATTGATTTCTTCCAGAGTTATTCGAGGCCAAAGTTTGATTTCCATCGAATTTTCTCGTTTTTTCAACTTTTAGCATCATGTAGTAAAAAAATCACATATTTATATCTGAAACATATGAAGTGTTGTAAAAAAAACAAAAAAACAAAAAAACGTCACTTTTTTCCAAAGCCTACTACAAAGTTTTAATGAAAATATGAGATGTGTATAATATGCAAAGTAATTTATTTATAAATGCATTTTTCTCGAAAATGGCGCATCTGAGCAATTCAAATCAAGAGTACCTATTTTTCGTAAAAAACTATAAATTCTCATAATTTCATAAAAAAAATTAAATTATTAACCCAGAAAAAAGTTGGGGCTATTTTTGTAACTTTGCCCCCTCCAAATGTTACGCCTATGATTAAATTTTAACAGTTTTGATCATAGATCTAGATTCAGCATGTCAAAATTACCAAAGTACCTACCGAAAATTCATTTGTTCATGTTCAAGCCTCTAGGAATAGTTTAAAAAAATTATCCTCTTAGGCTCCTATTCAGGGGGCCGTAGCTCCTTTAGGGAGCATTTTTTGATACATGTTTATTAAACAAAAAGTGTTATTTTTATACGAATAATGCACTGTTTAAGTTTGGCCACCCGTATAATGATAATTGTACCATAAATGTTAAAAAAACGCGAAAATTCTATGGAAATCAAACTTTGGCCTTGAATAACTCTCGAAGGAATCAATTTATAGAAAAATGATAGGAGACCTTTTTTGTAGAGCGTTAAATTTACTATAAAAATCTAAGATGATCCTTGACATAAGTTGATTTGATTTAGACGTATAAAATTTCAAAGTTAAAAAAAAAAAATTCCCATGTTATTTAAATGGGAAATAGAAAATTGCGATCCGCGACCTCTAAATCTTCAAATTAAAAGCTAAAATTTTGACGAGGTCTTTGTGTTGACATCCTCTGAAAGAATTTGCCGACCATTTGAAGAAAAAGAAAAAGTCGATTTTTTTGAAACACCCTAATATATACTATACTTTTATCAAATATAAAAAAAGGAAAAGTAAGAATACAAGCATTTTATGCAAGTAAAGCGTGTACTTACAATAAGTATAAATAAATAAATTTTAAAGAAAGTATATTCTTAAATCAAGAATACTGTAAAGATTTTACAAAGAAACTATACTTTGATGAAGTACATACTAACGTTACAACAAGAATACCGTACTCTTCATTGAAGACAAATTTGTATACTTAACTCAAAATTAGTGTGTTTCTTATTTTTAGTATAGCAGTAATCTTAGATTAAACCGAAGCTATCTTTATTTTATAAGAATATGAGGATACTTGAAACAAGTATAAATTTACTTGCGGAATAGGGAAACTAAGCTATACTTGGATAGAGTTGAATTTTCTTGGAATCAGTATAGATTTTTTTCCGTGTAAGGTACTAGTTCAGTTTTACAGTACTATCTAAGTTACACTTAAAGTGTATAATTACCTGAAGTGTATAATTTTGAACCTCTTATATACATTGTAGTAACATTGTCGTTACTACAAGTGATGTTATAAAACTTTTGATAGGGAACCATCTAACCGCTCAAAACTAGTGTTGTCAGGTTAACAATTTTTATTTCACTAAACATTCGATTTAATCCACTTAAAATATTTATGTTAATAATATTATATTACTTATGTTTATTTTATATGCTAAATATTTTATTTTTAACCAATTTTAAATTAAAATTATTAAAATCGTTACGTCGAAAGCCAATACTTAATTTTTCTTTCAATTACTAAACATTTTTGTTTTATTAAGCACGTAAATAATAAATAACACAATAGTTTTATAAAACGGTTACTATGGGTAATATAAAATATTTGTGGAAACAATAATATAACATAATTATATACCTAGAGTTTACAGTAACCATTATAAAACAAGTAATTTGTCAACCCTTATATAACCTTTATATAATTTATCGTTACCAAAAGTAGTCCAAATTGTTTATTAAGTTTGAAGAATGCCGTCATATAACTTCTCAAATACTTCACAAAAAGCTTGAAAATGTTCTGAATATAATAAAAATCGTGATGAAAACTTCCGAAATATTTTTATGTAGCGTCGGTTACCATGTAAACCGCATTAAAAGCCAATTTGGCTGAAATTCTTTCGGGCTATTGACTGCCTGGGGCATTTCATGTTTGATCGCTTCCATTGGCAATCGGAAAGCAGGCAAAATATAAAAAGGAACGAACGAGGAAAAAATTAAGATTGCCGAAGGGGCCGTTAAAATCCGCGGTAAATCTTTGAAATATTAGCGCGGCTTTCGTGTGCAGGCGTCGGCAGTTTGCGGTGCAGGAAAAAAGGGCCTCCCTTCCGGAATGCGATACTGACTTTATACACAAACGCACAAAGATAAAAGTGATTGATTTTGCTACGCTTTTATTCTATGTTTTGCAAAAGCTGGCAAGAGGTTCTTAATTTTCTTTTGAAAAAGGTTTTTATATTTTTTTTCGGTTTTTTTTATGCATAGCCAAGCTTTATTTTGTATGTATACTCTTTTTTGCAAGACCATCTTGACATATACAGGGTGGCCCAACAAAAATGTTGTCGCACGACAACATGCGTTTTTTAAGTTTTTTTCCCAGGTCTCGGAAAAATTGTATTTTTTGGGAAAAATTGAAAAATAAACACATTTGAAAAAAGTAGCAAAAAGGATTCCATTTAAAATATACAATTACAAAACTATAAATAATTTATAAAGTTAAATTACAAAATTATAATTTTATAAATCGAAGTTTCAAATAAAACGAAAGTTTGTGTGGTAATACAGCACCGAATATGTTTTTTTGCGGCCCGGTAGAATATTCTTACTGAATTCAAATAAAAAGAATAATGATTATATTCATAATATTATGATTATAATCATCCGTAGAAATTGTGAAATTATCAGAAAAATTGACTTTTGCATTTTGTTTCTATTACCTTTTGAATAAAATCCAAAAGTCAATTTTTCTGAAAATTTCATAGGATGAGCCAATCGATATACCAACATCATCAGCGACTTCTCTGATGGTTTATAACCCTTTCTTCCACTTTTTCCATGTTTTTATCGGTTGTTAATGTGCTTGTGCGTTCGGGGCGTTCGTCATTTTCAACGTCTTCACGGCCATCTTGGAAACTCTAATACAACTTGTAAACTCTTGTTTTACTTATAGCAGACTCACTATAGGCCTTTGTTATCATTTCACAGAATTTATTTAATTTTTTAAGCAAAATTGGATGCAAATTCTTTGATCCATTTCTTTTAACGAACGAAAAATCGCCGAGCTCATAAAACACGTCAAACCTTAGCGGCTCCCACAGACAAAGTAAACAATGAAAACAGCTAAACTTTTTATCATACTTCTGGGGCATGTGTACCAACATAATAAAGAAAATTTTATGACAACCTGACCCTCCGAACCCGCGAAATTTAACAATTCTCGTTATTTTCTGAACACACCTCGTATACTGATTTAAATAAAATGGACCATTAAAATAACATTTTTAATTTGACATTCTCAAAATATTATATGAATGTAAAATTTCTAAAACTTTTGATTTAACAAATTTATTTCTCTCAGTGTATACACCCACGAGCCGCCACTGTCTGGGTTTTGTGGCAAATTTTTACAATTTAGTCTATTTATTCAGAAATTTGGACCACATAGTACTTTTTGTGGGACACATAGAGTTTTTACGTTTTATAGCATTCTAAGCTTTTAAAATAAGCAAGCATGTTTTTCAGTTGGCAGCTTTTAAAATGCCTCGGGCGAAAAGAAAACTTTTCCGCGTAAAACGAACGTTTGTCGAGTCGACTCGACTCGAACCCTTTATTATGTTTTAAGTGTGCCTTTCTTTATTAAAAGATTTCCGTGTGTATTTTTATTTCGGTCGCCCGAGCTTCTTTTGTTTTCCGTTTGATGCCGCGTAATTATTTTTCCGCCCGCCTCGTTCCGGGCAAGCGAAGCAATTAAACCGGGAAATCGTAGACGATTTCGCTCGGCTCGAAGATTTTGATTAAAATTGCAACCCGATGCGAGATTTGTTCTTGCTTCGCGTGTTGTTTTGTGTAAAGGATCTCTTTAATCAAGTTTACGTTGCATTGACCGATTATCTGTTTTTTTGATTTAAAATCGTGTTATATTATATTATTGTCTATGCACCCTGTCCAAAGTAATCCAAACTAGCAAATTGATGGTATTTTCTCTTCTGATTGAAATGGTGAAAAAACAAAAAAAATTGAACATCGGGTTTTCAAAATATTTATAAAAATAACATTTTTTATGACAATTTAATTTTAAACAAAAAATTATTATTGCCTATAGGCAATAATAATTTGTATTACTATACTATACTGCCCTACTATGGAGAAAGGCAGTAACTGCAAAAAAATGCAAAATGCGTTTTCTTGTGCTATGGTAAAGCTATGGACATTTTGAAACCGAATTCAACACAGAAATGTAGTGAAATATCTCATAAGTTAATAAAATCAATCAAATACCTACTGCTTTTTATATAAATGTAGTTTATGCTAATTTTCCACAAATTTTTTGTTTAGCAATTACTGCCTTTCTCCATAGTAGGGCAGTATAGTTAAATTTTTTCTGACCTATACTTTTTATGGTTTTATTCAAGGCGTTTTGTTATATTAAACATGTCTGTGAAATCAGAATTTCAATTGAGTTTACCGTTTTCGAGATATTTACAAAAAAATATAAATTTTTATGACGTCACAAACCTCGCCATGTGACCAACATTCTAAGATTTCTATTGGTTGAAAATTACCCTGTTGTCAAGTTGTCTTGTTAATGATTTCATTCGGTTATGTCAGAAAATACCCGAAGAGGTTATGTACAAATACTGTCACTCTCAGTTGAGTGAAAGATGGTCACCAAATTCATTAAGTACCTATCTTCCTTATTACGAGGTATCATATTACTGTTTGATATTTTAGAGTCCAAGATATATCTAAAAGAATATAAAGAACTAGGCATTATACTAATGAAATGCATTTACGACAAAATATGATTATAATTATAGGTACTTACTTACTTTATTTGTTTAAAAGCTCCAATGTTCAATGTAACCCACCATTCCACAAGATTCCTCTGCTTTGGAGTCCATTATTAATAAATCACTTATCTAATATCAATTACAAATAACATAACAATAACATTGATTTTCAATAATCTAAATTTAAAACAAACATAACCCGAAAAAAAGAAACGTCAAAAAATCAATTCTTCTTCTTCTTCTCAACTAAAATTATAGATCAAGTGGTTTTAAAACTAAAATATTATAACGTGGCGCCATCTATCGTAAGAATCTTAAACTAAACACACTGGCAACCATAGAAAAAGCTGGCAACGTTGTCAATAGCCTAGTGACGTAATAAGGAGATTTTTTTTGTAAATATCTCGAAAACGGTAAACTCAATTGAAATTCCGATTTCACAGAAATGTTTAAAATTACAAAACGCCTTGAATAAAACCATAAAAAGTATAGGTCAGAAAAAATGTAACTGCCCCATTAGGTAAAAAGCAAAATACATAAGGTCGTTCGTTTCTTCATTTTGAAGGCAGAAGCAGTAATTTCTCATGAAAGATAGAAAACTCATTCATAACATATCAACAGAATAAATCGCGTTGCAATGATACGAACCAACACCTTTGGAATCGCATTAGCCACACAATCGTCAACTGTTCGGCTTTTTCCTGCAAAATGAAGTAAAAAAAAAAGACCAACTGCGAAGCCATTCAACACTTTTAACTTTACGACACACAATTGCTGCCTTCATTCGCTAACTTTATATGTATGTAGATTGTATCAAGCTGCAATATAAACTTCCGGTGACACCGAACTTCTTGCATGACACACTTAGGGCCCTATGCACAAGGATTGGTGAACATTTAGTGGCTATGGATTAACATTTCTTAGTTGAACTAATAAAACTGGTTGTACAAACTGTACATTCGATCCCACTATTTTTTTCTAATGTATTTTAGCCTGATAAATTTACAATCCAATTGTCCACCACAATATAGTAATAATAAAACTCAGTTTTGTAAATTCACTACACGATTCATTACAACTCAATTTGGGAAAATTACAAAACGTTTGTTGAAATTCACTAAGCATTTATTAAAAATTTGTTCAGTAACATTACTATACAGGTATTGTAATTTTGCTAAAAAAATACTAAATATGTTTAGTAATTTTAAAATGGTGTATTGTAATTATACATTACAATAATTCATTCATTCATTCATTTCAACTCAGTTTAAGAAAATTACAAAATATATTTTACAATTTTACTGAACTGAAGAACAACAAATTACACTAAAAATATTTAGTAATTTACGAATAATGGTATTGTAATTATACTACAAAAAAAATCACCAGAGTTTTTGTTTTAAGTGCGTTCCACCAACTTCAAATACCGCCAGACAGATAGACCTATGTCGGGCAATTTGGTGTATTGGAACACACCAAAAACGAAAGACACCTGAGCTTATATACTGTCCACCTAAGTCAACCGAGGCGAGATGTAAGAACATCACGTGATTGCCGCAACCGGTACATACTATGCATTTTACATAACATTATAGCAAATCAAATTACATACAACGTTTGTAAATCTGAGATGCTTTTCATTGGAAACTGTCAAACTGTTTACTAAAATTACAATGCGTTTAGGATTTATACATATAGATTGTAAAATTACAACTTATCTTAGTAGATTTCCCAACATGTCTTGGAAGATTACTGAAATTGTATTATAATTTTATATTGGTAAACACTGATTTGTAATTTTACTCATCCTTTGTTTTGCACAACAATTGTAATTTTACAAAAAAATTTAACAGTGTACATGATTAAAATGATATATAGTAAAAATGCAAACAGAAGTTGTATAAAATAAATAATGATTTGTATATTTCCAAAAACGTTTAGTACTTTGGCTATATCAAAATGTAATATTACAACAAATGCTCAGTAAAAATGTAGTAATTTTACAAACATTTTTAACAGTGCTTGTAATCTGTTAATTAATTGAATAAGTAATTTGTAATTATAACAAACATTTTATAGAACAAAATCGTATGTCAATAATTCAACAATAATTCTTGTAATTTCCAAAAAGGACCTTATTTTTACAAACCCTTTTGTAGACCCAGTAACAAAAGTATTTGTTTGAAATTCAGAACTTTCATTAAAAGAATTTTAAAAAGGTATGTTGCTTTATTAATTCATTTCCTAAACAAAATCATGTTAAAATTATTTGTTCAAATTTTGATACTAACGGGGGTGATGTCAATGTAGTCAATATGCCAATAGGCCAAAATACCGATGTAAATGTATTTTTTATTAATTTGTAAACCATTGCAATTTTAGCTTGCTCTTTTATTATTATTTACTTTATTATTATCACAAATAACATTCGGTCTTTATTCGCGCAAACTTTCTCAACGTTAAGCCCCCCGTCTCGCACAAGTGCACGTTTGAAATCTCTATTTCGCAATCGAACAATTCGATTTGGGTCCACAAAGTGCCGCAACTCGCAATCCCCGACAAATCGCCTCAAAGCTTCGCAAAGCTCGAAATTATATTGACGGTCAGGCAAACGTATCATTGGCCTGTTGTTTGCGGCACGACATGCCGTGATTTCGGGTGGTAGGTACCAGGGACCGCTTTTAATCGTGTTATTATTTAGAGGATATATAGGATAATCGAGGTTTAGCGTCAAGCAATGTGGGACCACCCTTATGTTGTATTAGTTTACTTAATGGGAGCAATAGCTAAGTTTTCAAAGCAGAATTATGCACTGTTATACACTGAAAAAAAGATTTCTTATATTTCGAATACCTATCATGTTGAAAATATTTTTTTAATTCAAGTCAACTTGCTTTAAAATAAGAAGATATATTTTAACTAAAAATATTTAAAGAATTTTGTAGTTTTGGAAATATTTTAAAATTAAGAAACATTTCTTGTTTTAAAAAGTTGCATGTTTCAATCCGAATATTAAATATACTTGGTACAATTGTTAATATTTTTTTATATCAAGAATAAGACATTCTTATTTTTTTATTTGTTAAATTTTTTTATATTAAGAATTAGATATTCCAAAATTTTTTTATTCGTTTTAATAAACAGTATTTTCTTTTGCCTAAAATACATATTTTTGAAATCGTGTAGGAGTGGAGATGCCGACACGTTCCTCTGAAATTTTATGCCTAATCATGCAGTGTTTCTTTCTCTTTGTGAGTATTTCATTAAAAAACTATTAGAAGAGTGGTCAGCATCGAAGGAAATTATAAAAAAAATTGAAGGTAAGTATCTAAGTTGTTATTGATATACCACCCTTTTTTAAATTGAGCGTCGCATTTACGTGTAGGTAGGTAGGTTTATTGTTTAAATATTTACTAACGAAGTAATTTTGTTACATACTTTGGGGTATAACATTAATTTTGATTCATACAGGGTGGAGTTATTTGGCAATAGCCCTAAATTATTTTATAAAATTGGTAATTGCTTTTTTACTATGCCTAAAATATTACAAATTATTTAAAATGAAAAATATGTCGATAATAATGATTAAGTTCCCTATACGTATACGTTAATTTATAATAATGTATACATTTTAGATTTTAAATGTGTTTGTTTAAGGTTTGTTTTTTTATTTTCTAACCTAAATTTTTTTGCTTACTGAACCAACTAGATACGATACAACGTATACTTTGGCTTAATTTTGAATAATCCGTAAGTATTTAAATATAAAGTTTTGTTTAAGATTAGACAACAATCATTAAAAAATTACAGAATATTTAAAATTACTCCAGTCCCCTTCAAGTGTTTAGACGTATTTTTATTTTAAATTTTATTTCTTTTGCAGTAATATTCCTAAATATAAAGATGTTTTTATTATTAAAATAAATAATTTTACACGTAGGTATCATTATTTAAAATTTTATTGATTTTAAATACAAAATGATAGATTGCACATTGCTAAAAGTAGCTTAAAATTAAGATTGATACATTTTATTTTTAACGATACTTCTTGCATTGTTTTAAAATAAATATTACTTTGTAATCAATGAAATAATATTTTAAATCTTGAATCTATTAATTAAAAAAAATATTGGGTTATAGAAAACATCTTGATTTAAGAAAATTATTGCCTTATTTCAATATCACATGTTTTAGTTTTAAGAAAATTTATTCTTGAATTAAGTAAGTATCTTTTTTATTTAAGAATACCACTAATTTTTTTTGAATTAATTAAATATTGCTGCCATATTTCAAAAATTATATATTCTTGCTTTTAAACAAAGTTTTATTTAAAGAAATTTAATTTTTTTACATTAAGAAAAGATTCTTGAAGTAAATCTACGTGAATTAAGAAAATTACTATTTTAAAGAATATATTCTCTTCGTTATATGTATGAGACATAGATTGTTTTGAATCAATTAAATTTATTTGATATGAGAATTTTTTTTTCAGTGTACTGTTATAACCTATTAAATTTTTAACTTTTTGTAAAATTTGTTAAAATAACAAAAATTGGTTTAAAATAATTAAAATAATAAAGTCGTAAATAATTGTGGGAATTTTCATATTCATTAATCACTTAGTTCGCAATTATTTTGTACATTCTGTTGCATATACGGTATGCAACGTCTTGCAACGATGAAATATTGCTTTGGTCACAACCACGTTGTTATAATTATTATTATCATTATTATTAGTATGGTTGTACACCAAAGATTATGACACATAAATTTAACGATGTTAACAATTATATATAGGAAAACATAAACAAGCAATGTCGCACGAATATGGTGTACAAAACACAAATATTTTAACTTAAAAAAGTAACTTATCTTCATACAAAAATGCGCCTATTAGGTATTAAATCTTTCAAACAAATTAACTTTTTAAAGCCTTAAAACTTATCTACTTTGAGATAAACTTTGGTATTTTAATTACAGGCAAGCCCCTTCATGTACAAAATACATTTTCTCAATAATTCCGATGTTATTAAACATATTTCCTGTACTCAAAAACCGATAAAATTAAAATAAAGTTCGTATTTTTAGATGCGTTTCATATCTTTGATCCAGCATGTGCATATGCTCGAGTCAATTTAAAACTTTGTCCGGAGATAGAAAAACACTTCTCTTTATCTGACTGACTAATCCTCTAAGTTTGATGACTTATTTTTTTTTAAGTAGGAATGTTTGTAAAAGCCATTTTAAGTTGAAATTAAATGAGAATGTCAAAAGTTACTTTAATCTATTTTGCGTTCAAAATGACTTCATTATAACACCGCTTTCGGTGCTGTAATGAGATACTTTATCCCACCCAAAATTTTATAGGTTCGCTATACCTAACACCAAAGAAAATCCTTTTTTTCTTCTTTAACATTAACAGCCGCTTATTGTAAATAAGTAAATTAAGGACGGCATGGCGAATTGATTTTGACATTAACTGTCAAACCAATGACCAAGTATTAGTTCTTTAATATACTATTACTTACTTATGTATGTATGTATACAGATGATATTTGTTTCAGGTACTTACCTAAAAAAAAGAAAAAAATATTTTAGTATGACATATATAGTAAAAATAGTTACAGCGAAATTAAATCAATTAGGTACATAATTTTGAGAAAATATTGTAATTTTTTCTTTAAATTAACAAGAATATTTCTAAATTTTTACCCTTTTAGTATATTTCACTGGGCAAATAATGTTTTTGACGCTTTTTTGACATTTTCGGAGCATTTTTAAACAGTTAAAAGTTTATAAATGTTTAAAATTAATTTTTTTACAATTTTCAAAATTTTCCAAATCTTTATTTTCCAAAATTTTTAAATTTACCCTAATATTTAAATTTTTAATTTTTTTTAATTTTAAAAATTTCCATAATTTTCAAAATTTTTAATTTTCTAAAGTTACCTATAAAACTTTTTAAAATCTTAAAATTTACAATTTTTCTTTAAATTTTAAAAATTGACAAGATTTACAAAAATTTCGAAATTTATTGAATTTTTGAAATTTTTATATTTTTAAATTTTTATATGAAATTTATAAGTTAAATTTTCGATTTTTTTTTGATTTTCCAAATTATTTAAAACTTAAAATGTTGGAGATTTTAAAAATTTCAAAATTTGAAAATTTTGAAAAAAAAAAGAGTTAATAAATGGTTTGATTAAAAAAATTTTAAATTTACGAAAATTTTCAAGTGGGGTGAAATTTTGAAAATTTTTCATCAAACCATTTATGAACCCTTTAAATTATCAACAATTCTAAAAATTTCTCAAATTTTCGAAATTTTCATTTTTCGAAAGTACCTATTCTAATTTTATAATTATTTTTTTTTGATTTTCCAAAATATATTTATATGTAAAATTTACAAATTCATAGAATTTTCAACTTTTAAATTTTATTTTTTTTTTAATTTTAAAATTTTTAAAATTAAATAAATTTCTAAATTTTTTAAAGAAATTTTATATTTTCGAAATTAATAAAATTTTTAAATTTCTTTATTTTTTGTAATTTTTTTAATTTTCGTAAGTATATTTTAAAATTTTTTACTCATTTTCAAATTTTTAAAAAATTTCAGTTTTCAAAATTTAGTTTTAATTTTTTTTAAGAATTTTTAACGAACATTCGAAAATTTTTTACTCATGCTAAAGAAGTATAAATTCCAACGCGCTGCCATACAATATATCTTAATAAATTTTATTCATGAATAGGCTTTGTAATAAGACCTTGTTAAACAATTTATTACATGAATAATACACAAACCATTTTTACAATAACTACAAAACCGTATAAACAACGCGATTTACAACAGGCAGACAAACTTTACCGTTACTTTTACATTTTTTTTTTTGTTGAAACAATTTCCAGCCGCAATAGATACTTAATTATACGGTGTACCTGGGCACAATAAACAACAATTAGTGTGCTGGATGGAAATTTATTAATTGAAAACATGCGTCGTTTCTAATTGCGCCTATTAGGAATACTAATTACCCCGTATCAACTAGTTCTTGAGGAAAAATTGGAAGTTATTATGACAGCCAGCGATAAAGTCGCTGGACAAAATTTATATTCTTGAAAAAAGACTTGCTTTTTAACTTTTATTCTAATCAACTAATTAAAGTTTAAATATATACCTAGGGCGAGTCAAAACCAATCTTTAAAACCATATAAAATTTGTTACTTTTAAATAGCGTTTCTGGAGCCAAGAAAATAAAATTTATAGAAAGCAAATCAATTGATTCGTTTTTATTTCCTTTTATATATTATTTGGGAACGCATTATATTACCGAAGAAGCTTCAATCAATTTAATTTTATACAATAAAACTACTCCACGATCTATTTTCGTACAAGGGGAGACTAACAGGGTTATAAAGCGATTTATATTCTATACTTTTTTTGGATATAAATAACAAAAAAATATATTTTACGAGTAAAATTAGGTCTTCTATTATAGTGCACCATTTATAATATTGGAAGATTTGAATGTACTTTTTTTACTACCACCTTTAAAACGCCCATTATCGTACATGTTTTCATGACATGACCTTTTAAATACACATTGACAAGCTATGGCTTTATAGCGCTTTAGTCACGGGCTGAAGTTAGCAACAAGTTAGTTGACAGTTGTCATATGTCATAAAATGGTTAAAATTAAGTGCCCTTTATCAATTACTTCAAGGGAATTAAAAATTCTGCGAACAATTAAAAGATGATTTACGCATGTTTAACTTTGTACACGCTTCATCCAAAGACTCTTGTTTGGTCCCGAAATGTTTGTTGTAAATCTTGGGGTTTTTATTATACTCGCGACCGGAGGCATGAATGCAACTTAATGAATGATCGCGATTTTATGAGCTATAGGCGGTTCAACGCTAAATTGGCGTCCTTAAAAGGATATCTACATAAATTTAAAAAAAATGTTTCTTCATTAATTAATTTGGGGATTACAAGCCTAACATTATAGCCATTTTATTATAGATTATTGTGTTTATAATATATTATGTATAAAGTTTAATAAACGCCATTTTAGTCACGAGAGCTTGCGAGCGAGTGCCTAATTAAATGAGTGCCTAGAAGAGTTTATAAACGAAATTTTTAAATGTTCAAACTTTTAACATTTCAAAATTTTCTAAAAATGCCTAAAGTTTACTAATTTTTTTTTTGATTTTCCAATATGTTTAAAATTTTGAAAACTCTGATTTTTATAAATTTCGAAAATATAAGATTTTTTAAAAAATTTTAGGAAATTATGAATTTTTGATAATTTTTTAAAATTTTAAATAATCTGAAAATTTTGGAAAATTTAAAGAGTTAATAAATGGTTTGATTCTAAATTTACGAAATTTTCAAGTGGAATGACGAATTTTGAAAATTTTTAATCAAACCATTTATGAACTCTTTAAATTTTTCAAAATTTTCAAAATTATCAAAAATTCTAAAAAAATTAAAATTTCTTATATTTTCGAAATTTTCAGTTTTCAAAATGTATAAAAATTTTAAAATTTTTTAAATTTTTTTTAATTTTCAAAATATTTAAAATAAAAAAAATTAAAAATTTGAGAAATATCACAAATTTCTAAAATTCAATAAATTTTTATTACATTTCAAATTTTTTTAAATATAGTTTCCAAAATTTACAAATTTTTTAAAAATTCCAAAATTTTCTGAATTTTGAAATTTTTCAAAATTCATTAAATTTTCCTATTTTTTAAATTTATGGGGGGTTCAACGCTAAATTGGCGTCCTTAAAAGGATACCTACATAAATTTAAAAAAAAATTTGCTTTGTTAATCAATTTGGCGATTATAAGCCATTTTAATATATACGAGGTGTGTTCAGAAAATATCGGGAATTTTCGTTTTTTGAAAAAAATATTTATTTATTCGTCTACATTAATGTTGTCGCCTTCAAAATAGTCCCCATTGGATATTATGCACATGTGCCAGCTCTTCTTCCAATACTCGAAAACTTCTAAAACTCGATCTTTGGGATAGCCTTTAGTTCTTTCAGCGATGCGCTTTTAATGTCATATATGCTTGCAAAACGACGGCCCTTTAAGGTTCTCTTTATTTTTGGGAATAGGAAAAAGTCAGACAGGGGCATGTCTGGCGAATATGGAGGCTGGGGCATCATTACAGTATTGTTTTTGGCCAGAAATTTTGTACAAAATTTAACAATTTTAGATCAAATTTTGCTGCCACGCGTTTCATACCCAAAACATTCGAAAAAATTTCATGGGATGAGCCAATCGATATACCAACATCATCAGCGACTTCTCTAATGGTTTATAACCATTAATTCCACTTTTTCCATGTTTTTATCGGTTGTTAATGTGCTTGTGCGTTCGGGGCGTTCGTCATCTTCAACGTCTTCACGGCCATCTTGGAAACTCTTATACCACTTGTAAACTCTTGTTTTACTTATAGCAGACTCACTATAGACCTTTGTTAACATTTCACAGAATTTATTTCATTTTTTAAGCAAAATTGGATACAAATTCTTTGATCCATTTCTTTTAACGAAGGAAAAATCGCCGAGTTCATAAAACACGTCTAACCTTAGCGGCTGCCACAGACAAAGTAAACAATGAAAACAGCTAAAGTTTTTATCATACTTCGGGTACATGTATACCAACATAATAAAGAAAATTTTATGACAACCGGACCCTCCGAACCCGCGAAATTTAACAATTCCCGTTATATTCTGAACACACCTCGTATTATAGGTTTTATAATATATTATGTATCAAGATAAAAAAACGCCAGCTAGCTTGCGAGCGAGTGCTTAATTAAATGAGTGCCTAGAAAAGTTTATAAACGAGTTAAATACTATACTTTTTCTACGACAAATACTATTATCTAAAAAATTATTTAAATTAAATATTTGTATAAGGCGACATTTATAGAAAAATAAAGTAACCATCCCAATAAACATTTTTGACGTAATTTTCACCATTAACATTGCCCGTTATTATTTTAATTAAACAATTATTGATGCTTTAAAATATTAATTAATTAAAATTAGATTTCTTATAACTTAATATTTATATACGAAATTAATAAAAATATTATGTATATATTGTGGTGGTTTTCTGGATTATATATAAAGAAGGTATTAAAATTTAAGTCCTTTTTTCCAACAATGCAATTTTAATATAATATAGCAAACTGTACAGCAACACGCTTAAATTGTCATTTTAATATCCCAGGTATAAAAGCACTAAAAGTAATATTAGAAATACCCACTAAATTGACAGTTATGAATTTATGTGTTTCATATAATATTTTCTGAAAAAATATTAAACTTCTTGGCTCAAAGAAATTATTCATGCATATTTCAACACGTTTTTTCTTTTGAAACCAAATTATTTAGACAGGAAGTCATATATTACAAACTTAACTGTCTTGAACTAAATTTAGCGCGAATTGCTATTTAAATGCTTTATATTTTCCATACTAAACGTACGCAACGTAAATCACAACTTTCTTTATTTGACAGGACCAAAACTACTACAATTTAGACAACAGTCACTTTTTGGGTGGATTTTTGGATTCAGGATCCTCACAATCTTTGGGTTTTGGGGGTTCACTGGGAGGTTTTGACGGCCCTTTGGATCCGGGAGGGTCGGAAGATTTAGGTTTTGGGGGTTCAGGTTTTGGCGGCCCTTTGGATTCTGGAGCATCACAAGGGTCTTTGGATTTAGGTTTAGGTTTGGGTTTGGGCGGAGCTTTGGCTTTGGGAACATCACAGGGATTAGGCTTTGGGGGTTCGGGGCATGGTTTGGGCTTGGGCTCGGGCTCGCAAGGTTTCTCTTTTGGGGGTTCAGGTTTTGGTTTCGGTTTGGGTGGTTCAGGACATACCCCTATGGTCGGTGGTGCAATATATTTACCACAGGTTATCAATTCATACTCTTTAAGACTTGTTGGTATTATTTTGTAACATTCGCATTCCTCACTGACAAAAATATCACCGCTCTTTCCAATTTTTAGCATCGTCATCAAGCATTTGGATACATTTTCTACCGGTTGCACAGGATCCATGGTCATTTTAACTATTTCTGGCCTCAAATCGCCAACATCCTGGTAGCCCCTTACATCCATAAGTCGTCGTACTTGCGCCATCTTCGTTTCAGTCAATCCAGGCAACAGCCCCATAACTCTAACCCCGCTTTTCTTAAAGTACCATTCGTTACCCATCGCTCTTGTGAAACCGATACCGAAAGCATTACTGCCAAAAGTAATGGGGAAATAAAAAGGTTCCAACCCCAAACCAAACACAGACATGATGTTGACAACAGCACCTCCCATCATGCAGTTATGTTTCCCCATGTGATGTATAGCTAGCTGAGTGCTCACGATATGGCTAAACATGTTGGTGCACATGGTTTTCTCCCAATGTATATCGCACCACAGACCGGCGTTATTCACCACCAAGTCGATTTTATTGAAGCGTTTTTTCGTGCAATCAAAAACCCCTTGTAGTTGGTCTCGTTTACCCACATCCACTTTTTGGAACAAGGCTTTGTCCGCGCCGAATTTAACGTTTAAAGCGGCCATTTCCACCAAGCCTTTCTTCTCGTTCGAATCGGCTATAACCACAGCTCTAGCTCCATTTTTCAAAAGGGTTTTTACTATCTGAAGACCTATCCCTTCTGCTCCTCCGGTCACTATGGCCACTTTGCACTTGAAGGCTGGTGGAGGGGGGAGTTTATCCTTCGAGAATAAGGCAACCTGCTTCGTTATCAGCTTAGTTTTACTATAATTTAAAGGGGTTAGCTTAAACATTGTTCCAGATTATCAACTTTGAAATTTTGAAGAATACATTTGACAATTATAATATTTAATTTAAGTCAAAGTGACGTTTTTAGTTTTTGTGTGAAAAATTTCGTAGTAAAATGTTGCATCAAAATTGTATGAAAATTACCCGCAGTATACTACCTCTACATCGCAATGTTCGAACTTTGGAGGAATCAAAACTCAAAAGATCGTATTCTGATGCCCCCGCCTTTAAAGGTAGAGTCGGCATAATCACAGGGGGAGCTTCTGGTGTTGGACTATCAATAGTGAAAGCCTTGGTTCCCCATGAACCAAAAGCACTTATTATAGTGGACAACGATAAAGCAATGGGAGAAGAACTTGCGGGTGCCTTAAAAAAACAGCTAGGCCCTTGCTGCGACATAGACTTCGAACATGTGGATGTAGTTAAGAAAGATCAAATGCAGAAAGTATTCGAATGCGCGAAGAAGAAATATTGCTACATAGATTTGGTGGTGAATAACGCCAACATGAAGTCAGAGAGCGAATGGGAGCGGACTCTATGCACCAACACGTTCGGTATGGTGAATGTGACCCATTTGGCGTTTGAGTATATGGGGAAACATAAATGTCTGCCTGGGGGGACTGTTATTAACGTGTTGGGGGTCTCAGCGGTAGATCCCGATTTCGTTCTACCAGTTACCAGTGGAACTAAACACTTTGGTTTGACCTTTACCCGATTGATTGGTCACGAATGGTTCTTCAGTAGAACGGGGATAAGAGTGATGGGTGTGCTGCCTGGCCCAACGGAGACCAAAAAAAACTTGAAGAATCTCCTCGATACCAGGGGTTTAGGAGACGTCAACGAACTCGTAAAGGCAGCTTCTCAAAGCAAGCCCCAAAAACCGGACGAGGTAGCAATGTGCGTCATGAAAATGATCGACATCGCCGAATCGTCGGATATCTACGTGGTGGATGGAGGAAAATGCGGAAAAATATACGATTTTCCCGACAGAAGAGGCTTCAAACGGTGCACCTTCGAGTAACAGAAGTAAATTGTGTATTTAAAATGTCTTTTGAGAAATAAATGAGGAGTTTGTGAATTGTAAACAAATTTCTTAAGAGTACACGCTACGCTTAACAGCTTCAAACGTTCCAAGTTTAAAAACATTTTATTAACACTTTATTAAATTAAAATAATGAGTCTTTAATTAAAATATGAGCGCTTTTGAAACTTATACGGCTATTAAAATAAGTAAAACGTAGTTTAGACGTGGATAAAAGATCCTTTCAAAATATACTGCAGTGGCCGGGAAAAGTATTTTCAAAAGAAAATTCATGAAAATAAAAAATATTTTTTGGAAATAAAAATGATTGAAACTTTTATCAAAAAAAAATCTCGTCCATTGACAACTTTGTTTTTATTTTTATTTTTTTCTTCAGTGTCATTTTATTAAATAACTTTTTTATTTCAAAACGTATCGATTTGAAATTTGGACAAAATGTAGATCTTACTAACGACAATTAATTTTCTTGTGCACTGATAATTTAGTTTAAAATTTAACAATTTTTAAAGGGTAAATAATCGAAGAAGCAACTTTGTTTTATAAATTTGAGTAAAACACGTTAAGCACATACATTCTTGGCTGCCGCGAAATTCTCTAGCAATTTTTAAATTTTGAAAATTTGGCAATTGTGGCTATGCAAAAATACCGTTCGTTTTTTCAGAAACCCTAAACTCTGAATTTTTCGATTACCAAAAACAATTTTGTCTCCACAGCCAGCACATACCTTCTTTCGATTTTCTTTATGGCTTAACTTGAATTTCGGTTTAATTTTCATTTTAAAATACTATTTTTAACTTTATAAAGTATACATTAAATAAACAACTAAAGCAAAATGTCACTTGCGTTATAACGTATAGCAATTTTTTTCCTAACCACCTTAATTATTGTTTTACAAAATTTGCAAGTTGTAATTATTTCATAGACAAACTTTCAGTATTTTTTGTTATAAAAAATATTTAAGATATAAATCTTCGTTTTTTTTGTTATATTTTGTTTTGAGTGGCAAAAAATAATAGGTGACTGAATAAATTAATACTGGGGAGTAAAGTAATTTAAATGATACAAAGTTTATTATTTTACTTAATTTTATTAAAATTGTACAGGTAGTTTTAGTAAATAATATATAGAAATAGAAAAACAAAAAAGTTTGCAAAACTTTAAAATAGGATCAGCTGGGTTTTTGATAAATACATGTTAGTGTTACCAAAAGGGTCTATAACACAGCCACACAAAAAAAAAAGTCAGATACTTTTTACGAGACATATGTATTTTTATGTATTTTGACTCGCTGAATCCGAATCCGAGGTCAAAATAGGACCTTTCACGATTGGTTTTCGACATAACCTCAAAAAACCGGTTTTTCAAGTATAGAATGGCGAAACAAAGTTTCATTTTAGATTTCAAGCTGCTGAATTCATATATAGCATCAGTTTTATAATATAACTATAGAATCTAAATCATAACCTCAAAACGTAGTTGTTTGAGCGGTGCTCTGCAGGACTAAGTAAGATTTCCGTACTTTCAGGAATCGAATCCGATATATAAGTCGAGCTAGCGTTTGTTTTTCATAAATCACCTCGGTGGATCAAAATCAGTGAATTTTAAATCATTTTTTAGGAGAACATACTTTTATTATTGGATTAGTAGAATTTAGAGCAGTTGATTAGATAGCTGTCTGCGAATGGTTTCTATATAGTTCTGCATACCACTGACTTTTGATAGTAAATCTTACTTAGTCCTGCAGAGCACCGCTCAAACAACTACGTTTTGAGGTTATGATTTAGATTCTATACTTATATTATAAAACTGATGCTATATATGAATTCAGCAGCTTGAAATCTAAAATGAAACTTTGTTTCGCCATTCTATACTTGAAAAACCGGTTTTTTGAGGTTATGTCGAAAACCAATCGTGAAAGGTCCTATTTTGACCTCGGATTCGGATTCAGCGAGTCAAAATACATAGAAATACATATGTCTCGTAAAAAGTATCTGACTTTTTTTTTTTGTGTGGCTGTGATTATAATCAAAATATGCTATCACTTTTGGTTGGCATTTTTGTTCGTCCTATACTTAAGTTTTGACCACCGTGTTTTACGCGAAACCATAGTTAAAGCATGAACAGTTCTACAACAAAAAACATCGAAGTATTCTTTTTGCGCACTTAAAAGTTCAATTGAAAATAAAACCCGTTAAGCATTAGTTCCCGATATCATTGACTGTCGCATCCGATTTCCATTGTTGCCGAAACCCCGCTTTCAACATTTTTATCTCCCGAGAAATTATTCGCTTCGTCGCCCAGGGCGTCTAGATGAGTGCTTGCGATTGCTTGATCCACTCGAGTCGATGCCCGAGTCGTAAAAATCTTTTTATCCGCAATGAGAGGCGGTCACGTCAATGGAACATCGGCGATGGTCCATTGTTTCGCGCCGTCTTTTGTCCTGTCTTGTGCTCCCATGTTTTCTTTTTATTTCAAGAAGAACGAACGGTCATTCTGGATCAACAGTTTTGCGATTGTGAGTGATTTTTAGGTCGATTTTTTCTAAAATTATTTCTTGCCAACACATTGAACCCCATACTTTGTTAAATGCGGTGTAATGATGATAAAATACTTATTTGATACTTCCGCTCAATTCTTTTCAATTGCACAAACTTCATTTAAAAATGTTTGTGGTGGTTTAATTAGGTTTTTAAAGATGAAGAGTATTGAGGCCCGCGTACAAATGCAGATAAGGACAGTTTTTAATGAACAAATTGTGCAATGGACCTTATTTTAATGTAACTTACACAACGGAAAGTCTGGAGAAAATAATTGAAATTAAATTGAAAGTTTTTTTATAATCATGTTAGTTTGTACTCTTTTTGGTGAACTACTTAATTAGGTTGTGTGTGGTTTTTAATTATTTTTAACTAAAATATTAAGTATATAATGTAATAATGAAAAATAAAAAAAATTAATCCTACTTGATTAAAATCATGAAACTTGAATCCAAAGTATTATTAATTTTAACTTATACCTTCATAAAACTGTCCAATGGACAGTACCCATCTCCCAAATTTTTGGCTCAACTTTGTCCTTTACATTTTTAATTTCTCTGCTGGTTATTCTTTGTATTGCTTATTAAAAAGTTGTATTACGATGATCTATAAGGTTTTAGCTTCAGTCCATATAAACTAAATGGTATTAAGCTCGCAACGGTATGGTGGCAAACGAATACCAATTTTGTTTTTATTTCCTGAGGTATTTTTTAATCCGGAAATCCATCTTAAAAGGCCTTTCTGGATGAAGTCACAGTTTCATTAACCCATACGTTAGATATCGTATGCCCGTCAAGGTAAAACATGTTTCTATTTTGAGTTTTGTAAAATTTTATTTTAGTCAGAGATACATACTTTTACATAGCACCATTTAAAATTTAAATGCTTCATAACTTATATAAAATGTAGTGTTTTTTTTAAATTTGGCAACATGATAAACCCAATGGGACAATTTTTTTTTTTGATGAAGTAGTACATAATAATTTCATATTTTAAATGCGCTTTGAAAAAATAAAAAATAAAGAAAATAAAAATAAAAAAATATTAAAATATTATAATGTTTTATTATTGGTATGTTTAAATTACCTTATTTTTGGAATAAAACAAATAAAACAATATGGCGATTTAAGGGTGCTTTTACTTATTGGTTATATAACCAATATAAATTAACATACAAGTTTATTTAAACCATTTGGTTATTTTATTGTGTTTAATTTAACTAAGTAGTTAAAGTTTACCTATATGTATATATACCGATATATCGGTAATTTATAACTTTTTGGTTATGGTTTAAGTTCAGTTAACATAACACATTATAGTTAATAATTACCAAAATTAGTTAAATTAAACCAACTTCTTATTTTTAAAATTACAACAAATAAAAAACAAGGTAAAAATGAAAGCTGCAAAACAATCCAGTTTATTAATTAGCGTTAATTTATCCGCGAGTTAAAATTTATTTGGTAAAATTTAACTTGTTGGTTAAAAAAATATACTCAAATTAACCAAAGCTTTGGTAATTTACCAAAAAGTAATATAAAAGTTAAACCAAAACCAAAATATGTCTAAACAAATAACTAGTCTAAACAGTTTTCAAAGGTTAAATTAGAATTTAATATAACGCTATCTAACTTCTAAAATAACCTACTATTAACTTATAAGTAATATTACTAACTAGTTAAATATTTGGTTTATTTATAGTCAATTTAAACTCTTAAAAAACCTAAATTTACCTATTGGTAAACTAGTTAGTAATATTACTAATAGGTTTATTTTATTAGTTAAATTATCCTGAAAAAATAACCTTTGAATTAAGGTTATAAAAACCGGTTGGTAATTTAAAAAAATGTTAATGGTTGAATGTTTACAACTAATTGGTTAAAAACAAGTTAAAAACCCGTTATTTTACTTAGACTTTGGTTAATTTACTTAGAAGCATAGTTATTTAACCAGTTAATATTAGTGGACATTTTTCATGTATTTAAAAGAGTTTTTTATTCTGAACCATGTTTGAGTCAAATCAATGGTGAAACGATATTTCCCTCTCTCCTAATTACCAGACCGATGTTTAGTGATCATCAAGTAACCTGATCCCTCTACTGCGGCGTGTTTATATATTAATACTGACATATTTCGTTATTAAAGGAAACGCTCAGTCAACCATGAAATTTCCATTTTGAACACCGCAAAATATTTCACATTATTCCTACTCTTGTTTCTGCGATGATCAACTCGAAATTTGATGAGATCATTTCCAGTTTAATTTTTTTGGTTGAAGGGGGAAAGTAGGTTTGTAAAATGTTCGAGTCAAATCTTGGCTATTTGGTTAAAACATATTTTTTCTTTACACTAATGACACAACTTTTACAAAGGAAAAAATATCTAAATTAGCATACAAAAAGCAGAAATATAAATCAATCACAATTTATTTGCATTGATAAAAAGACCACAAAATAAGTATTTTGTATGGAGGGAATCTATTAATCTCGACTAATAGTAATACTAATAGTAACTATTAATTCAGTTTGAAGAAGTGGGCGTCTTATACGAAAGTACGTGGGATGGAAAGTTTAATAATCAATACCTAATTAAACACAGAATAGCCTATGTCCAGATTGTTATCAGGGATTTGGTTTATCTTAAATCTCATTGTACATTGCGGTTTGGAATACAGTTTTTGAGGGAATTTATATGCCATATAAGGTTATACTGATTGATAAATTTTTGTGTTGATATCTTAAAGATGATAATTTCATTACCAAGATATTTATCTCGGATTTTCATTAGGTTAAATCCGCTATTAAGTAAGGAACTGTACTCATGTAGGTATGTTTAATTATCTTTAACGATGTTTATCTGATTGGCCTGATGAGATATAGTAATCCTGGTTTAAAACTTTTATTCACAAAATAACTGGACAACTTGATGTCATCGGTCAATAGAGTAGGTATTTTAATATTGTTTGTAAATATTTTAGTATATTACAAAATATCCTGGTTTTTTTATCTTGTGCACCCAATTTTAATGTATTTTTTCAAAAGCACGTTTGTAGAAAAACAAATATTCAAAACATTAGTACCTTGGCTTGTCAATTTATCTTCAATTTTTCAATTTCACTTCAAACTATAAAACATTAAATTATGTATTTTTTATATTTTATCATAGATTCGAATAATACACTTAAAAAAAAACATCGCATTTGATTTAAACCACAATAACCTGACCGTCAAACAAAACACACACGATGTCAAGTCGCTTGGTCTCGGCCTGCTGCTTTTCTTATCTCCTTGCCTCATCTACACTCCATTCCATCAAAACCATCATAACAACTAGATTTTAATCGTACGTTTGCAAGAATTACGTTAACCGAATACGCTAAACGTGTAATTATCCGGTTTGTTTTGTACCGCCTAATGAACCGTTCAAATCGAACATCGCGAGCAGTAGCTGCTGTATTATTACAACAGTGCCTCGAAGGTAAATTTTGATTTAATTAAATTTATTAGCGCTGCGTAATGGTTTTTTGTTAGGCCTGTAAGATCGAGTATCTGCACATCCTGTAAATGGGTGATTCTATAGAATAATTGTATACAAAAGTTGGTCAACTTTTGACCTCATTTTGTTTATATAGTTTTCGGAGAAATTTAAATTGAAGTTTGCGAAAAAAGGATCCAATTCGGTAAGTACATTTGTTGGTGCAGAATTAACTAATGATAACTTTGCCTAATATAATTTATATTTAAGTTTGGACATTTTTAAGAAATTAGTAAAAAATAATTCTGTCACAAACATAACCTTAAAATCAACCATTTTTATATTTGAGTTCTATAAAATGTGTATTTATTGTATCTAATAGATACAATTTATATTTACAGAGACTGTATGCAATTTATTTCTTCATTCAGATTATCACTGTTTATTGGAATAGCGGTAAAAACTCAACCCAAGATTTCCTCTCGAAATACACCCAACAACACAACAAATCGAGAATCGAGAATTGACATGGAATCTTTTAAACAATGTTTTAAGATTTATAAAAAATCCATCTCCATATCCGCAAACCTAATAGCAAAAAAGTTATGGGCTATTTTTGATTGACGCGCATTTGTAAAATTTTAACGAAAAAAAGTAATAACTCAAAAACTATTCCCTTTATACCTATAGGTGTAGGACATGGTATAGTACTTTTACTTTATGTAGAATTTAAAATGTAAACATATATTTGAAATAATAAATTTGATGCCACATCCGGTCAAACCGGAAGTGGCATTTTGTTCAAAATATATTAGAAAAATAGACTTAAATTGCTTATGAACGCTTTTAAAATTTTCTTTCCCCAGAAACTTTCAATGGACCACGAATGAGAAACACCCTGTATAAGAACATAAAAATGTTAAAGAAAAAAATAATGACCAAATTATAAAAAAATGAGAAAACAATTTTTATAAAACCAGTATTTCCTTCCAATCCCAACAAAAATTATTAAAACTTATTTGAAAAACAAACCCCAAGAGAAAGCCTGTAAAATTTCAAAATTTCCGAATCCTTAAACAAAAACCCTTTTCAATCTGTATAGAGAAAACCGTCAAGTATATTTATTAATTTATAACATTCATTACCAGGCCAACAAATTTGATCCCACCCACTTGGGTTGCTGCCTCGAAATTAATCAATTAATTTTGACAAAAGTTTCCGAACAAATATTAATTAAGCTGCAGGCCTTGAATTTTCACTTAATTAACGATTATAAGCAATTAATTGCAAGAATCCAGATAAAGGTTTACAAGAAATAGAATTTTTTTATGAAAAACAATATTTTTAGATTTTTTTTTTAAACATTACACCACAAACGGTCAACTTTGACACATACAGAGCTGCAAAATGTTTAGTCTACACTGTAATAAAATTTTGTTTGTTAACATGAGTTGTAGTTTGTTAATTTTATTTTGTAAAATGTTCACATAATTTTTTGTAGAAAACCAGGGTTTGTAATTTGTAACAAAAGAAAATATTTTACCAAAATTTTGTAAAGGTAAGCATTTTGTTAATTTCAAAGGTTACAGATTATTATGACAATGTTTAACAAATTATTTTGTTAAAAAAGTACACATGATTTCAGGCAGTTAATCAAAATATGGGTGATTCTACAAAAGTTGGGCAACTTTTGACTTCATTTTGTTTATATAGTTTTCGGAGAAAATTAAACAGTATTTTGTTATGAGAACATAGATAATATAATAAATATACTGTTCCAGACCGGGCCAGTCACTTTTTCAAACAGTTTCTGAAATATCTGTGTTTTCTAAATTTGAATGCAAGGGAAGTGACGAGTATACCAGGGTACTAATTAAATACATAATTTATTGGAAAATATAAGATTTATTGCAACTTTGAGCATATTATACATTAAATATCTTAAAATCAAATAATACCACACATCAGTGGCGGCTGGTGGGTTTTGGGTATACCGATATCTCAATTATTAGATATGGGACCCACACCAAATTTATATGAGTTTATAATGACATTAAATAAACAAGTTCTGCGCAAGCAGAATTTAAATTGAAGTTTGCGAAAAAAAAAATAACCGAAACATCGAACATGGAACTGTCTACACAGTACTGATGAATGGGATACAAATTTGAGATTATAATTCGGAATTAAGTATTTTACTGATATTTTTTTTTAGTGAATGCTACTTATTAACAAATCAAATATAGCCTTATATAAATTACAATGAAATATATATACGTAAGAAAATAACTACTCACCACAGTACTGAAATTTTGACTGAAACTATACGTGCCTTCACCACAACTTCGCCGCTTGCATTGTTTTCAAGATGACTGTCGTGCAAAGGCCGGGCTCTGTAGGTAATTTTTTACCAACACTTGAGTTAAAACGAGGACTTGACGTTTAAACTTCAATATTTCGCAGGAATTTTGAATTTTAACATTGGCACAGAACTGACGGGTAAAAGATTATCAATTTTTGAAAAATTGCTATTATTCGAATCTATGATAAAATATGAAAAATGCATTATTTAATGTTTTATAGTTTGTAGTGAAATTAAAAAATGTAAGACAAATTGAATATATTTTAAAATCAAATATTTGATTCAGGAGTTGTGACACGCCAAGGTACTGATGTTTTGAATATTTATTATGTTTTTCCACAAACGTGCTTTTGAAATTAGTATATTACACTACAAGGGCAGAAAGTGTGAGATTCCTGCACTGCGCGCCATGATGCCCGAGGCGAAGCCGAGGGCATCATGGCGCGCAGTTCAGGACTCTCACACTTTCTGCCCGTGTAGTGTATACTATTTTTCTTACTACCCTGCAGAAAATACGGGAAAAAATTAAATGTATATAAAAAAATTTGTGTCAAAATTAAAATCTGACGTTTAATTTAATTCTGACGTTTACATTCAAAATCAATCAAACTGTAGCGTTGTCATGGTAATTCAGCGGTGCCAATACAGTAAAAATAAAAGGTTGTATTTTAATTAACAAATTACTACTTTATAACAAATAAAAGTACCATTAAACACTTAAAACAACATAAAAAGTAAAAAAGTAAAAACATAAATTGTTTATTTGTTGTTATAATTGCAAAATTATGGTTTAAAACTGTCATATTTTTGTGTTTCTCATGTTGGCAGTACGAAATTTAAATGTTAAGCACGCGACTAAAAAATTTTTACTCCCGCTATTAGAGTGTGCGCGTATAGCTTGACCAATGCAAGAAACGTAAACTTTCTGCCGTGAAATCGGGGACGAAACAACGTATTTTGAGTCGAGGTAGTAAGAAATAGTATATTACACTACAAGGGCAGAAAGTGTGAGATTCCTGCACTGCGCGCCATGATGCCCGAGGCGAAGCCGAGGGCATCATGGCGCGCAGTTCAGGGCTCTCACACTTTCTGCCCGTGTAGTGTATACTATTTTTCTTACTACCTCGGCCGAAAATACAACCCGGCCGAAAATACGGGAAAAAATTAAATGTGTATTTATGTACCTATCTCCATTTGATGAGCTTGATAAATAAATAACAGTAGGCCGTGAATTCAGCGGTGCCAATACAGTAAAAATAATAGGTTGTATTTTAATTAACAAATTACTACTTTATAACAAATAAAAGTACCATTAAACACTTAAAACAACATAAAAAGTAAAAAAGTAAAAACTAAATTGTTTATTTGTTGTTATAATTGCAAAATTATGGTTTAAAACTGTCATATTTTTGTGTTTCTCATGTTGGCAGTACGAAATTTGAATGTTAAGCACACGACTAAAAAATTTTTACTCCCGCTATTAGAGTGTGCGCGTATAGCTTGACCAATGCAAGAAACGTAAACTTTCTGCCGTGAAATCGGGGACGAAACAACGTATTTTGAGTCGAGGTAGTAAGAAAAATACATTAAAATTGGGTGGACAAGTTAAAAATACGTGGATCCTTTGTAATATAATAAAATATTTACAAAAAATATTAAAATACCTACTCTATTGACTGATGACATCAAGTTGTCCAACTTTTGTAGAATCACCCTTAAGTTATTTTTGTGTTCATTTATGTAGGTATTTTTTTGTTTAGGAAATTGGTTAATAAAGCAAGATTTTTTATCAAAATACTTTTTATTTAAGTTTCCAATTTCCAATTCCATTTGTTATTAAATCTTGTCGAACAAAATTTCGATGAAGAAATCACCATACATGATGTTTCGATTATAAATAAAAATAAAATTTACATATTGGGTCGCATTAGACTTCCATCGTTAATTAATTTATTAATTTACAACCTCAAACAACATTTTACGACTCCTTATAAGTACGGCCACATTTCCTCGCTCATTTAAATATTAATTGTAGACATAAACATTTTGGTATGTTACATGTCCGCATAAATAAGCGAAAAACTCGTTCGCTAACAAAGCGTTGGCTGACTCTTGATCGATTTTCCATCAATGAATTGTGTTGATATCTTAAAGATGATAATTTCATTACCAAGATATTTATCTCGGATTTTCATTAGGTTAAATCCGCTATTAAGTAAGGAACTGTACTCATGTAGGTATGTTTAATTATCTTTAACGATGTTTATCTGATTGGCCTGATGAGATATAGTAATCCTGGTTTAAAACTTTTATTCACAAAATAACTGGACAACTTGATGTCATCGGTCAATAGAGTAGGTATTTTAATATTGTTTGTAAATATTTTAGTATATTACAAAATATCCTGGTTTTTTTATCTTGTGCACCCAATTTTAATGTATTTTTTCAAAAGCACGTTTGTAGAAAAACAAATATTCAAAACATTAGTACCTTGGCTTGTCAATTTATCTTCAATTTTTCAATTTCACTTCAAACTATAAAACATTAAATTATGTATTTTTTATATTTTATCATAGATTCGAATAATACACTTAAAAAAAAACATCGCATTTGATTTAAACCACAATAACCTGACCGTCAAACAAAACACACACGATGTCAAGTCGCTTGGTCTCGGCCTGCTGCTTTTCTTATCTCCTTGCCTCATCTACACTCCATTCCATCAAAACCATCATAACAACTAGATTTTAATCGTACGTTTGCAAGAATTACGTTAACCGAATACGCTAAACGTGTAATTATCCGGTTTGTTTTGTACCGCCTAATGAACCGTTCAAATCGAACATCGCGAGCAGTAGCTGCTGTATTATTACAACAGTGCCTCGAAGGTAAATTTTGATTTAATTAAATTTATTAGCGCTGCGTAATGGTTTTTTGTTAGGCCTGTAAGATCGAGTATCTGCACATCCTGTAAATGGGTGATTCTATAGAATAATTGTATACAAAAGTTGGTCAACTTTTGACCTCATTTTGTTTATATAGTTTTCGGAGAAATTTAAATTGAAGTTTGCGAAAAAAGGATCCAATTCGGTAAGTACATTTGTTGGTGCAGAATTAACTAATGATAACTTTGCCTAATATAATTTATATTTAAGTTTGGACATTTTTAAGAAATTAGTAAAAAATAATTCTGTCACAAACATAACCTTAAAATCAACCATTTTTATATTTGAGTTCTATAAAATGTGTATTTATTGTATCTAATAGATACAATTTATATTTACAGAGACTGTATGCAATTTATTTCTTCATTCAGATTATCACTGTTTATTGGAATAGCGGTAAAAACTCAACCCAAGATTTCCTCTCGAAATACACCCAACAACACAACAAATCGAGAATCGAGAATTGACATGGAATCTTTTAAACAATGTTTTAAGATTTATAAAAAATCCATCTCCATATCCGCAAACCTAATAGCAAAAAAGTTATGGGCTATTTTTGATTGACGCGCATTTGTAAAATTTTAACGAAAAAAAGTAATAACTCAAAAACTATTCCCTTTATACCTATAGGTGTAGGACATGGTATAGTACTTTTACTTTATGTAGAATTTAAAATGTAAACATATATTTGAAATAATAAATTTGATGCCACATCCGGTCAAACCGGAAGTGGCATTTTGTTCAAAATATATTAGAAAAATAGACTTAAATTGCTTATGAACGCTTTTAAAATTTTCTTTCCCCAGAAACTTTCAATGGACCACGAATGAGAAACACCCTGTATAAGAACATAAAAATGTTAAAGAAAAAAATAATGACCAAATTATAAAAAAATGAGAAAACAATTTTTATAAAACCAGTATTTCCTTCCAATCCCAACAAAAATTATTAAAACTTATTTGAAAAACAAACCCCAAGAGAAAGCCTGTAAAATTTCAAAATTTCCGAATCCTTAAACAAAAACCCTTTTCAATCTGTATAGAGAAAACCGTCAAGTATATTTATTAATTTATAACATTCATTACCAGGCCAACAAATTTGATCCCACCCACTTGGGTTGCTGCCTCGAAATTAATCAATTAATTTTGACAAAAGTTTCCGAACAAATATTAATTAAGCTGCAGGCCTTGAATTTTCACTTAATTAACGATTATAAGCAATTAATTGCAAGAATCCAGATAAAGGTTTACAAGAAATAGAATTTTTTTATGAAAAACAATATTTTTAGATTTTTTTTTTAAACATTACACCACAAACGGTCAACTTTGACACATACAGAGCTGCAAAATGTTTAGTCTACACTGTAATAAAATTTTGTTTGTTAACATGAGTTGTAGTTTGTTAATTTTATTTTGTAAAATGTTCACATAATTTTTTGTAGAAAACCAGGGTTTGTAATTTGTAACAAAAGAAAATATTTTACCAAAATTTTGTAAAGGTAAGCATTTTGTTAATTTCAAAGGTTACAGATTATTATGACAATGTTTAACAAATTATTTTGTTAAAAAAGTACACATGATTTCAGGCAGTTAATCAAAATATGGGTGATTCTACAAAAGTTGGGCAACTTTTGACTTCATTTTGTTTATATAGTTTTCGGAGAAAATTAAACAGTATTTTGTTATGAGAACATAGATAATATAATAAATATACTGTTCCAGACCGGGCCAGTCACTTTTTCAAACAGTTTCTGAAATATCTGTGTTTTCTAAATTTGAATGCAAGGGAAGTGACGAGTATACCAGGGTACTAATTAAATACATAATTTATTGGAAAATATAAGATTTATTGCAACTTTGAGCATATTATACATTAAATATCTTAAAATCAAATAATACCACACATCAGTGGCGGCTGGTGGGTTTTGGGTATACCGATATCTCAATTATTAGATATGGGACCCACACCAAATTTATATGAGTTTATAATGACATTAAATAAACAAGTTCTGCGCAAGCAGAATTTAAATTGAAGTTTGCGAAAAAAAAAATAACCGAAACATCGAACATGGAACTGTCTACACAGTACTGATGAATGGGATACAAATTTGAGATTATAATTCGGAATTAAGTATTTTACTGATATTTTTTTTTAGTGAATGCTACTTATTAACAAATCAAATATAGCCTTATATAAATTACAATGAAATATATATACGTAAGAAAATAACTACTCACCACAGTACTGAAATTTTGACTGAAACTATACGTGCCTTCACCACAACTTCGCCGCTTGCATTGTTTTCAAGATGACTGTCGTGCAAAGGCCGGGCTCTGTAGGTAATTTTTTACCAACACTTGAGTTAAAACGAGGACTTGACGTTTAAACTTCAATATTTCGCAGGAATTTTGAATTTTAACATTGGCACAGAACTGACGGGTAAAAGATTATCAATTTTTGAAAAATTGCTATTATTCGAATCTATGATAAAATATGAAAAATGCATTATTTAATGTTTTATAGTTTGTAGTGAAATTAAAAAATGTAAGACAAATTGAATATATTTTAAAATCAAATATTTGATTCAGGAGTTGTGACACGCCAAGGTACTGATGTTTTGAATATTTATTATGTTTTTCCACAAACGTGCTTTTGAAATTAGTATATTACACTACAAGGGCAGAAAGTGTGAGATTCCTGCACTGCGCGCCATGATGCCCGAGGCGAAGCCGAGGGCATCATGGCGCGCAGTTCAGGACTCTCACACTTTCTGCCCGTGTAGTGTATACTATTTTTCTTACTACCCTGCAGAAAATACGGGAAAAAATTAAATGTATATAAAAAAATTTGTGTCAAAATTAAAATCTGACGTTTAATTTAATTCTGACGTTTACATTCAAAATCAATCAAACTGTAGCGTTGTCATGGTAATTCAGCGGTGCCAATACAGTAAAAATAAAAGGTTGTATTTTAATTAACAAATTACTACTTTATAACAAATAAAAGTACCATTAAACACTTAAAACAACATAAAAAGTAAAAAAGTAAAAACATAAATTGTTTATTTGTTGTTATAATTGCAAAATTATGGTTTAAAACTGTCATATTTTTGTGTTTCTCATGTTGGCAGTACGAAATTTAAATGTTAAGCACGCGACTAAAAAATTTTTACTCCCGCTATTAGAGTGTGCGCGTATAGCTTGACCAATGCAAGAAACGTAAACTTTCTGCCGTGAAATCGGGGACGAAACAACGTATTTTGAGTCGAGGTAGTAAGAAATAGTATATTACACTACAAGGGCAGAAAGTGTGAGATTCCTGCACTGCGCGCCATGATGCCCGAGGCGAAGCCGAGGGCATCATGGCGCGCAGTTCAGGGCTCTCACACTTTCTGCCCGTGTAGTGTATACTATTTTTCTTACTACCTCGGCCGAAAATACAACCCGGCCGAAAATACGGGAAAAAATTAAATGTGTATTTATGTACCTATCTCCATTTGATGAGCTTGATAAATAAATAACAGTAGGCCGTGAATTCAGCGGTGCCAATACAGTAAAAATAATAGGTTGTATTTTAATTAACAAATTACTACTTTATAACAAATAAAAGTACCATTAAACACTTAAAACAACATAAAAAGTAAAAAAGTAAAAACTAAATTGTTTATTTGTTGTTATAATTGCAAAATTATGGTTTAAAACTGTCATATTTTTGTGTTTCTCATGTTGGCAGTACGAAATTTGAATGTTAAGCACACGACTAAAAAATTTTTACTCCCGCTATTAGAGTGTGCGCGTATAGCTTGACCAATGCAAGAAACGTAAACTTTCTGCCGTGAAATCGGGGACGAAACAACGTATTTTGAGTCGAGGTAGTAAGAAAAATACATTAAAATTGGGTGGACAAGTTAAAAATACGTGGATCCTTTGTAATATAATAAAATATTTACAAAAAATATTAAAATACCTACTCTATTGACTGATGACATCAAGTTGTCCAACTTTTGTAGAATCACCCTTAAGTTATTTTTGTGTTCATTTATGTAGGTATTTTTTTGTTTAGGAAATTGGTTAATAAAGCAAGATTTTTTATCAAAATACTTTTTATTTAAGTTTCCAATTTCCAATTCCATTTGTTATTAAATCTTGTCGAACAAAATTTCGATGAAGAAATCACCATACATGATGTTTCGATTATAAATAAAAATAAAATTTACATATTGGGTCGCATTAGACTTCCATCGTTAATTAATTTATTAATTTACAACCTCAAACAACATTTTACGACTCCTTATAAGTACGGCCACATTTCCTCGCTCATTTAAATATTAATTGTAGACATAAACATTTTGGTATGTTACATGTCCGCATAAATAAGCGAAAAACTCGTTCGCTAACAAAGCGTTGGCTGACTCTTGATCGATTTTCCATCAATGAATTTAATTTAATCTTTATATTAAACCTGACGAGACCGCTTCATTCAGTTAATGCCTTCGCAAAAAGGAAAAGTACATTCTTTCGATGGATTGTATACAGAATTATAAATAATGCAACGGAAAGAAGCCCAATAACAAGATTGTGCAGTATATTAAAAAAAATGTATTTATATACAGGGTGGTACAAAACGTTATGGATTATTATAAATACACAGTACGACAAAATTTGATTTTTTTTCCTCCCATGAAAAATTTTAGATAGATTTTAAAAATAGACTTAAAAAACTGATTTTTTTCGGATCATGTTATTTTTTTTAAGTGCGATCCAATAAAATGTTATCCACGGTATTCGGCACATAATATAACAGATTCGATAACAGCTAGACAGTATATTTTCATGAAAAATTTATTCACTGGATAAATGGACAACCATTAAGATTATTTATTGATGTTAAAATTATTTTAATTATACACAGGGTGTTGCACATTTACGAAATACGGGTGTTTCACGTTCGTGGTCCATTGAGAGTTTCTGAAGAACGGCAAAAGATATCGATTTGAAATTTTTAAAGCGTTTATAATCCAATTAAGCCTATTTTTCTAAAATATTTTAAACAAAATGCCACTTCCGGCTTGACCGGAAGTGACATCAACTTTGTTATTTTAAATGGAACACCCCATATATTTTTACATTTTTAAATTCTACATCAAATTTTGAGTAAAATTACCGTACCATGTCCTATACCTAGATTAAATAGTTTTTTCCGTTAAAATATGACAAATGCGCGTCAATCAAAAATAGCCTATAACTTTCTTGCTATTAGGTTTGCAGAAATGGGGGGTGGAATTTTTGGTATCTTAAAACATTGTTTAAAAGATTCCATGTCAATTTCTTAACATACCGGGTGTTACATTTAAAATAAAAAAGTTATTAACGTTTCAAGTTAGCCCAATTTGCCCTGGGATTTCTCGGGTAATTTGTTGAAAAATGTTAAAGAATTGAATTTTTTAAACAAAGTTTTAAGATTCCAAACATTTTACCCCCATCTCCGTAAACCTAATAGCAAACATATAGAAGGTATAGGACATGGTATAGTAATTTTACTCCTAATTTTATGTAGAATTTAAAAATGTAAAAATATATGGGGTGTTCCATTTGAAATAACAAACTTGATGTCACTTCCGGTAAAACCGGAAGTTGCATTTTGTTCAAAATATTTAAAAAAGTTTAAATAAATTTCAAATCTATATTTTTTCCGTTCTCCAGAAACTTCCAATGGACCACGAATGTGAAACACCCTGTATATCAAGTGGTGTTTTTAGGTTGTGATACCACTATAGATTCGAAACCAATGTATAATCGTCAAACTAAAAGATCAAGATTTGTTTCCAACATATATTTAATATATGATAAATACAAATCTGTTGTTTTATTAAAAAAATCAAAAATTAAAACCGGAAATATTTTTTTTACTTAAAAAATTGTTATTTTCTTTAAGTATAATTTTTGTATTATGTAAAAACATAACAAATATTTGAAGAAAAAAAATGATTTATAACAAAATAGAGAATTAAAAATCTGTTTAGGTTATAAAATATAAAAATTAAATGAAGTGATTTCGTGAAACGGTAAGACACGGGTACGTTTTTTTAACCTTTATTTTAAAAAATTTTCATGGGAGGAAAATCGTAACATAACATAAGTTAACAAATGTTTTTTTACTGTGTATCTTACACTTCTAAAAATTTTATACCAGTTTTCAAATTTTCAATTTCAATGTAACGTCACACCCATATAATGTATGTGTCTATACAGGGTAATTCATACGATAGGTATAATAATAATAATTTTGTTTTTGTCATTATCAATTAATTCGCATCGTTTTGCACGGCAACATGGCGCCCACGTTCATAAATTTCCCAGCAAATCTGATCGGCCGGTTATTATTTCATTAGTGCATAAATTTTCGCAAAACAATTCATTATGGAAATAATTTACACCCGGCTGTGGACACTATTTTAACCACAACGCGAGCCATGAATCAAATTCTGTTTGCAACCAGTAAATTTATTGAGCTTTTTAATTTATAAACATAATTAGCTATATTGAGTATCCTAAACCGTTGTAAATAGAAATGCGAAAGCGACAAAGTAAAAAAAATTGTTAATTTTAACCAAATATTAACCAGTTTTATTTTAATGTTGAATTATTTTAAAAAATCGACAAAAATGTTTGCCCATCATATCGCATGTATTTTGACCCACTAAACACGAAAATCACTCAATTTTTTTTATGGAAGCGTTTTGGAAATATGAATTTTCAAATTGTTTTTTTTTTTTTTGGATTTGTTTTGAGGTTTTTCATATAAATGAAGAAAAAACGCAAACAGTCTCGAAAAGCTGAATTTTTTATTAAAATTCATAACTTCGCCATTTATCCATGGATTTTTATCATCAGCTTATTTTTTCCTTTAGGTATCATTTATACGTAAAACAAATCAAACTTGACTTATCTTTTCAATTTCTATCTTTCCCAGAAAGATATGTAAGTTTTATACCTAGATTTTTGTAAAAAGGACTTTTTCAACTTCTCTAGAGACTCGTTTTTATTAAACACTCGCTCGCAAGCTTCGCTCGTGCCTAATAAAACTCGTAACTAAAATGGCGTTTATAAAACTTGATACATAATATACTATTATATTTAAAATGGCAACATAATATTTTAAAATTTACTATAGGTCTTTATTAGTAATGGAAAAAACCTAATTATAATAAGAATTAAAAACAAAATTGGTTGGGAATAATAATATTTTACCTTAAGGTTTAACATACATGGATATTTAAAAATTACTAAATATGGCAATATACAAGATAGTTGTCCCAAATAGTAATATAAATTATAGTAAAGGGTATTATAATTATGGTAATCAGCATTATACTTTTCTCTCCGTGTACGTGATAAAAATATTAACAGGGCACAGTTACTTTTTGAAAAGGCGTTAAAATGGTTATGCACAGGTTAAAAGATGGATTTTTATTGACAACTTTGGATTGATGGTTTAAATATAGTATGATCCTAATTAAAATGAGTTTGATGAAAGGTATTTTGAAGATACAGGTTTCAGATGTTTAATTAGGAAATTTTGATATGTTCTGGTTATCTTTTTGATAAGATTTAATTGGATTAAACTTTATTCATTAAAGATATCAAAGGATACCAAAGCTGTTTAAAAATAGTTGTAAATTTGAACAACAAATATTCTTGCGATAACAATTTTTTTACAGTGTAGAATCAAAACATTTCCCACGGACAATACGCATCAACAAGTTTAACTGACTTCAGTGTCTGCAACTTATGTTTCTGCTTACTTTATTCTAATTCGTAACGTGTTCGTAACAACTGTCCAGAGTGTTTATAATGTATTATAATACCAGAGTTCTAATTGATCGATTTGACCAAACAAGCACTTAAATCAAAGGTAATTAATCTCTAGCATAGTTTTGGTATCGGCCCAGTAGTTCGATGCTAGCGATTTTATGAAGTTGAAAAAGTCCTTTTTTACAAAAATCTATAGGTAGAAAACTTACATATCTTTCTGGAAAAGATAGAAATTGAAAAGATAAGTCAAGTTTGATTTGTTTGTATGTACACCTTCCATTTGATTAAATCATATAGTAAATATTACTATTTGTAGATAGTAAAATCAATTTACTATACAAACATATTAAAAATTAAAATATATATTATACATTTATTATTAGTAAAATTGGTGTTGTAATCTTTACTAAAATTGTATAATAAAAAATAGTATTTTGGATTACAATCATAATATTGTATTGACGAATATATAATATTGTTACCCTAAAAATTTGTTAAAGTAAATTTTACTATATTTTTTTTACTATCTAAAATTTACTATACATTCCTCTCCGTGTAGGTATACTTATATGGCGAAAAGAGCTGTTGCTCGTTTAAGGCAACAGGAAATGCTAATAGCGCCATCGGGGTGGTCAGGAGAGATCTATTGATCATTGAGCAGTCGCTGTAATGCGTTGCTTCATCATACAGGATGTTGGTTGTCTCTCGGGTTCCTCTCGATAATTGGGGACTATATTTCAAAGACACGAACAAGAATTCTGTTGGAGGTAATTAAAATTTACCATCAGAGAAAATACGTAGTAATAATTGATTTAAATCTTAGACGGCAAACTTATAGCAATATTGCGTTGCATCGGAAGCATTCAAGTAGACCCAAATCATAGAATGCCACGCTTCCTGAGATATGACAAGCAATTAAATTGCCCGCCAGTGAGAACAATAACCACAGTATGCACTCTATAAGTCTGTGTGTGTGTAGTAATCAGGCGATAAACTATGCCGAATTCACTTAGTCATCAGCCAAAATCAGGCTGGCCGGGCTCAACCAGTCAGCCAACGTTGATGCAAACGATGAGGAATTAAGGGTTTCCACCACGCACAGTGTTTCAAATCTCGAAAATATCGGCAAAACCTCAAAAATTGACATTTTTTTTCAGGGAAATTTTGAGTTATATGGGTAGTTAATACCTGTCTCCATCCTGTATACATCAGTTTAAACTTGACGCTTTCAGTTAAAGGTACTTCACACGCGATCGCTGTGGAAAATTGTTTATTGTTTAAAAGTGAATAACTTGTGTTTGGTGTGTCCGATTGTTAGGCGGTTTGATGAAGGGTGATCTTCAAGGTATGTAAAATTCAGATATGTATTTGTTTTTCGTAGATTTTGCTTGTACAACGGGTTATTGTAACCGACAAGATCGGTATGTTAAAATCGCAAACTTTGAATCGAGCTTTTAGAACAATGGAGCTACAAAAATTGTAATGAATTGTAAGGCATCAGTTCAAGATCCGTTGAAAAGCTTAGAGTTTTGTCTATCAAGCCATCAATAAATTATCTGCCCCAACTTGCCCCCGACTCTTTAAAACCACATGTTCTTGGGCGCTCAGGCACGGTTGTGGTAAAAAAACTCGCGATTTTAATTTGCTTTACAAAATATAATTTTTTTTTATTTCTGGGTTGCGTTCATGACTTTTACTCGATTCACTCGGATTTAGCTTAAAACGTTTATTACAAAAGCGGTGTCTAGACTTTCACTTGGGTAAATCGTTCATGACTACTAAGATATTTAACACCGATTTTACATATTTAACCCACCTCTTGTAGGTGCGTTAAAACAACTCCGCATGCGCATTGTGTTGATTATTTCCCTCATTATAATATGAGCCAATCAAAAGCCTTGAATTTTCGAATAAATTTCGTTTAAATAAGCGATTATATCACTAGAACTATTTAACAGCGATTAAATTTTAGCCTCCATATTGGATTTTTGTTTACGATTTTATGGTGTTATTTACAAGTTTTAACAAACATTTTTTTAAAAACAATAAAAAATAAGTTATCTAGTTTACGAAATATCAATTATTACTTTAAGTCTTATTACATACCTTAAATTAATGGAATTTTCTTTAAAAAAATATTTATAAATTTTGACACATACGTCAGATTTTATGAATTGTCAAATAGTTTCCTTTAATTCGAGAAATAATCTAGACGTATATCACTCAACCTATAAATTTAATCTGTCAAACTATGCTCAGTAAGTTTTTTATTTGATTTTTCTTTTTGGAAAATAGTTTCATGCAAAATAATTAAAAATAAAACCCCTCGACCGCTACGCGGCGTGATTTTATTAAATTATTTTGCATTCAACATTTTCCAACAAAAACCAAACAAAAAACTACTGAGCCTAGTTTAACCGATTAAATTCATAGTTCTCGTGATATAATATATGAATAATACAGTATTGTGCGAATTACCTCTGTGCGACGCGACAGAAATCAAAATACGTTGCGACAGACGAGGTTTGCCGATGAAATTGGACTTATCACTGTTAAGTTTGCAAACTTGTTGTCTGAAAGCAGGGTTTTGGTTCATGTACAATAAGATTTACTACACTACTAATCTTCCTGACTTTTCCGGTTTTCAGAGACTTTGTAACATTTTGAAATGAATTTAATTGGCTCATTTCCAGTTAAATCTAGCTCAAGTTAACATTTTTAAGACAGTTATTTCATTATTTAGACAATAATAGCTAACTTAAAATTAATAAAAAAAATTTACTTCATTATTAAAAAAACAGAAACTTTACTTTCGCTAATACTATACTGAAAAAAGGTGCCCTTAAACTAAAGTGGTCAGCTCTCTTGATACAAAAGTGTAACCCCGTTATATTTAATAAAATAAGTTTGAACTACACTTTTATTGTGTTTTGATCTTTCATAATTAAGTAGATATTACAGCACAGGTTCCAGATTTTTAACCGCAATTAATTATTTTTTACAATGTTTTAAAAATCTAAAACCTATCCTCCGTGACTCTTTCTAGGTTAACCCATATGCTTTCAAATATCTGAGGTAGTAAAAGCATACTAAAAATATCAGTTCACTAAGTAAATTAAACACATCCAAAGCAATCGAATCAAATATAAAATATTATTAAAAATTAAAAGAAATAATTTTTATAACCTTTTATGTAGGTGTTACAAAAATTGATTCTATCCTCCGTGAATCTGTTTTTGCTTTAAATTTTATGCAACGGATGGCGCTTTAATCATTTTAAATAAGCAAAAACCTCTGTTTACGACATTATAGATGCATGTGATTCCTGAAGGTCAGTTAGAATTTATATGCATATTAGAGTGTTGCTGTTTTATAATTCACAAGTTTAAGTTCATTAATTTGCTATTTAAAAACCTATCCACCGTGGAGTGTAATATCTCAGTAAGTGGATTTTTTTTTAAATATATTATGTATAAAAAAAATATTAAGGTGTCAAAAGATACAATAACTTATTTCAAATATACAAAGAGATGTTTTGAAAAAATCCTAACCTCCGTGAAGCTATCTTCCGTGAAGCTCTAATATTCAAAATGTATGATTTCTTAAAATTCTTGCATTAGTGCAGAACCACCTATGTTATGTTATTACTAGACCTGGTGGCTTCCCAAAAACCCCATTCTATACTAACTAACAGTGAAACAACCAAAAATAAAAAATAATCATTTTCACTTGGGGGGACATCTCAATATATTCACGCATATTCAAAAAGTGTAGATTGTTGTTTTTAAATTTAATTTTAACCGTTAACACAAACAAACAAAACAAGGAATAAATTTTGCCACGGTGGCTGATTATAATTATAAATCATAATTAATCGTGTTGCGGACGCACAAACGCTAATATTATTCGCGATCATAACTCTCATTCCTGGATTTCTACTCCCAAAACTGCTCATTTCGAATCGCGGTAATTGCCATTTTAATTAATCGACATCATTTAAATTTTGGTCCACGTCCAAATTTGTCCTCGCGATTAAAACAAAAAAAAAATAAAAAAAACCTTCACTAATTTTACACAAACATTAAATAAAACCGGTCGAGCGCCACAGCGATCGTATGCATTTGTAATATTGCCGGAACTGCACTTTTATGTCTAGCTTATACACTATTTATATCCCCATTGCCAAAAAAATGAATATTTTATTCCTTTTATTTATTTAGTGTGAGTTTTTTTATTTTAAATCGCCGAGGTAAACATTTGATCAATTTTTATACAAATGCACTCAAATCAAAATAATAGTTAGCAGGTGGCCAGCGCGGTCCTTTTTGCCCCTTTTATAAATAACCACACAGATAAAAACATTGCACAAAGTTGTGCAACATGCCATTGGAGCATAATTTTCTATAAATGTGTATACGTTATCCAAGATAGTTTGATTGGTTTTTCTAATTAATTTGTTTAAGTCAATTTTCTATAATTTGGAAACAGTAAGATTTTATATTTAACTTAAAAATATTTCAAAAATAAATGTTACTCTTTTGTACAATTTGAAATAATTAAAATAATAAATATAGTATAACTTTGAGTTAAAATATAAATTTTAGAATGTTAGACAATTTGTTCAATAATTATGACCTGGTGATCAAATGAGGACAAAAAGTGCTTCTATGTTCCTTAGGGTGCTTTTATTTTCACGACTATTTTTATTTTTTCGCTCCAACTCAAAATCTTCTTGAAAATGTTCAAAAAAAAATTTCTCTGAAAATTTGAACCCTTAATATTAACTCAAAGTAAAGCGTATAAAGATTTCCCATTTAAAATACACGTAAACTTTGATTATTTTTTTTTAAATATCTATATCTCAGCTGCATTTTATGCTATTGGATTGTTTCCAAAAGGGATTTACTCGTAATCAAAACTTCTACAAAAATGCTTAATGTGCCATAGCTGTAATCTGCACCTGTAGGATGGTACGGGTCACTAAATCTTATTTTAGTGAAAAATTATCATATTTTTGATATTTCAAAAGTGGCTGGATTCTTTGAAAAAATGTAAAGAACAAACTTGTAGAAAATTTAATTTTTTTTAAAAAGGTCCTATCAGTTGAATCGCTAAGATTGATATTTGTTGAAATCAAATCCAACAAATTTTCTCTGTGCAGAATGGTGTGGATGAGTATTGACATAGGAATTTGTATTTAAATCTACAAAACTACAAACTACTTAATCAATTAGTTAACAGATTACATTAAAAACTGTTGTAAACTTAACATAAAGTTCTATCGACCTGGGTTAACATAAAATCTGGTTAATATTTGGTTAAATTTACCAAATATTATTTTAGTGTGTATCTTGCTTTATAAAAAACTGTACATTGGTTGACGGGCGAATAATGGTTTAACAGCAACAACGATGGTGATAAGCTACAGCCACATTCACAACATGTTTAATATTATTACTTTAGATATGATAACTTTTTTTTATATAAATGAGCAATACAAAAATAAAAACTTTGACAAGTGCTACCATAAAATTTGATATCAACGTATTGGCGAAGAGAATTTTATTTGCAACCTTATCTTACAGCTTGTTCTATACAACGTTTGTTGATTTTTTATGCATTTTTTATGTTCGATTTTTCGCTTTTTATGTAAGTTGTAAAATAAATAAGCTATATACATTTTTAGAGGCCTATCTGGCAGATCTTATTGCAATAAAAAAATGATTAGATTCCCTTTATCTAAAATAAAAATATACACAAAGTACTTAAAATGTTGCCGGGAAAATCGTCAACATTTTTACTCACCTTAAAAGATTTATTTACGGTAAAAGATTGCATTGCCTACTTTGTCAATTTCAATAATTTTTTAAAGATTTTTTTTGTTTTATTTATATAACACCAAATTGCTATTGTAATTTTACTAAACAGTACAGCAATATAGTAATAATAAACCACAATATAGTAATAATAAAACTCAGTTTTGTAAATTCACTACACGATTCATTACAACTCAATTTGGGAAAATTACTAAACGTTTGTTAAAATTCACTAAGCATTTATTAAAAATTTGTTCAGTAACATTACTATAAAGGTATTGTAATTTTGCTAAATACTACATATTATGTTTAGTAATTTTAAAATGGTGTATTGTAACTATACTATACAATTCATTTCAACTCAGTTTAAGAAAACTACAAAATATATTTTACAATTTTACTGAACTGAAGAGTTTTTGTTTTAAGTGCGTTCCACCAACTTCAAATACCGACAGACAGCTAGACAGATAGACCTATTTTGGGTCGTATCAATGTCGGGCAATTTGGTGTATTGGAACACACCAAAATCGAAAGACACCTGAGCTTATATACTGTCCACTCAAGTCAACCGAGGCGAGATGTAAGAACATTACGTGATTGCCGCAATCTGTACATACTATGCATTTTACATTACATTATAGCAAATCAAATTACAAACCACGTTTGTAAATCTGAGATGCTTTTTATTAGAAACTGTCAAACTGTTTAGTAAAATTACAATGCGTTTATGATTTATACATATAGATTGTAAAATTACAACTTATCTTAGTAGATTTACCAACATGTCTTGGAAGATTTCTCAAATTGTATTATAATTTTACACTTATTTGTAATTTTACTCATTCTTTGTTTTGCAAAACAATTGTAATTTTACAAAAAGTTTTAACAGTGTACATGATAAAAATGATAAAAAATGCAAACAGAAGTTGTATAAAATAAATAATGATTTGTATATTTCCAAACACTAATTGTAATTCAAATAGCAAATTTTGGTTAGAAATTTAATTGATTATCTTAGTAAAATTAAATTCCGAATATGTATAGAAATTTTACAAAATTTCAAATTCAATTCTACAATATAGAATTGTAAAATTACTTTAAGTATCTGACAAAAACAAAAACATTGTAAAATTGGAACCTGTTTAGTACAAATACAAATAACGCCGTTGCCTTGTTTAATTTTAAATTGGTTTATTAAATTGTAAAATAAAAAGATTTATGTTGAAACAACTTTTTAATGAAATTCGAAGATGATTTAAATGCAAAAATTGATTGAATTTGTTCAATTTCCTGCTAAGCAAAGAGGGATATTAAAGATTGTTTTTATTATAAAGTAAAAACAAAAAACAAAAAATAAAAACCTAATATTGATTCAAAACATATTTTGCTTCACTTCCTTTAACCTATGCGAACAAAAATTGGTATTATCATTGTGCAGCTCGGCTTTTTTCCGCGTCTGACGGCAGGTTTAAAGGAAACGCTGCACCTTTATCTACTGACAAGTTTATCGTTGTCTTTTCGGTCTTATTTTTCTCACCCTCCATATCGCGAAATTCATAAAATGACAATTATTTGCGACTTTCGATACAAAGTCGCCCTTTTGTGTTTCCATTGCTCTTTCAATTTTGTTTTTTTTTGTTATTTTTGTTTCTTTAAATATCCTATTATCGGCAATACACTACTTGAAACTTTGAGATATCTCAGTTAGTATGCATTTTACGAAAAAATGTTTAAAATATAAATTAAATGATTCGAGGGGGGAAATCAATCGGTACTAAAATTGGTCCTCATACTCCCCTCCTTATAGGGGGGAACAGGGGGTAACTTTAAAATTTCCAATGAAACACGCTATTTTTTATTGCAGATTCGGATCATTCGACTAAAAATAGGTAGACTTTGTTTAAAACATTTTTTCATATTTGTAATAGGTGGCGCTGTAATGAAAAAAAATCAATTTTGTTCGATTTTTCTTCTGTATACGATTCTGCAATAATTTTTCTATAAAAATATCACTTTTGTTGGTAATAATTATCTTATTAAATTAAATCTAATTTTTTAAGTACCCACGATTTTTTAACTAATATTTAAGTTTCCTTTGGTTTAATACATTATTTCATTCGGTGATAAAAGGATTATTGTACTATTTATAATAAAAATATCTCATTTAAGGTAAAAAATGGTATTTATTAATAAATAATACTTATTATTGAGGTATAAAGAAACTATTTATACATAGTTTAGCATTATTTAATCAATTTAGTTTGAAGATTAATTTGCAAACAAAAAGACCTCCTTTCGTTAAGCAGTTATTCATAATGGAATTTTTAACAGTGGAAGAAAAAATAGAAATGATTTTGATTAATATCTACGCTCAGCGTTTTCCGGATAAAATTCGAGCACGTACTTCATTTCACCGTACAGTCAAGCAGTTTACTACAAACGGGAGTGTTCAACCGAAAAAAAGAGTTCGTCGAGCAAATATTTAATATTGTGATTTTAAGCACCTTCTTTAATTAAAATTTAAAAAATAAATAATAAACCCAAGAATTTTATTCAAAAATTATTGGAGAATCGTACACAGAAGAAAAATCGAACAAAATTGATTTTTTTTCATTACAGCACCATCTTTTACAAATATGAAAAAATGTTTTAGACAAAATCTACCTATTTTTAGTCGAATGTTCAAGTTAAATGACTCACCCTGTATGTATGAAGTAAAGTTTTGGTAAGTGAGTATTCTAAAACAAAGTACATTGACTTTTCATTTACCAGCATGCAATATGATATAGTTGATTGCAAAAAGTACCAATACTTCATTTAAAGTATATAAGTTATCTTAATTAATAGAGTATGATTTAGATAATAGTCACTTAAACATTAAGCATACCCAGCAAACATGCAAAAAGGCAGTTTATTTTGAATATTTATTATTAAACCACTTATATATATCTTAAATATTAAAAGGACTTATAAATTTATACAATAAATATGCATAAAATAAACGCTTTTCAAGGCATATCTATCTTAAATTTATATTTATGTATAATCTTCACTCAGAAAAATGTACATGCACTGATAATGAAACTAATTTTGTAAGCGATTAATAAAATAATATTACCTAAGGTACCTTTTTTATTAAATTTTCAGGGTCTTATTTGGGACAAAAACCTACGATTTGTCAAAGTAATGAGATTATTTTTATTTACAGAATAAACTTTTTTTACTGTTAATAAAATTCTCATTTACTATAATGAAGCAGCAATGTTAAGCTTTTACAAAAAAATGTTCAACCAAAAAGTAATAGTTGTTATCATATTGTCATGGCAATAAGAAATACTTTATGTTTATATTAAATCTTTGTCGAACTTAAAATGTTTTTGTTAAATCTATAGTTGTGTGTGAATTGCGCTTACATAAAGTAATGCACAGTTGTTATAGTAAAATTTGTTCATTTTACATTTTATTTCAGTTAAAAAATCTTTGTTAATAGCTTACGTTAAGATCAATAACAAAAATATTTAATTGCTATAAAAAGACTTTTTCAATATTTACTATTGTTTTGCAATGGTAACAAAATTGTTATTTCCCTTAAAAATAGGGGGAAAGGGCCAGCGCTCTCCTTGGTGAACATAACTTTATAATCCACAGTCTGTGTTATAATCTTATTGATTTTACTTGTGCGAGTGAAGTGTGGTAAAATCTAGCATGATAAAAAAATATCAAAAAGATCACTAAGAAAATTAAAATTTCGACGTTTTCTAAAAGAAATATTTAAGGTCTATTCTAAAAACGAAGCAGACTTGTTGTTTAAAAATTGAGTTCATATTTTTTTTTATTTTGTACATCATATAATATGAGTTTATATATAATTAATGCAAATGCTTTTACTGAAAGCAGCGTTTGTAGATAAATGCCGCAACAAAACCAATTGTTGAACGAAGACTTTATTAAGACAAACTACTTTTTTTCTTATATTTATTAAAAATATTGTAAAGTACATTTTGTGAAACGCACCGTAAAACATACTTGGCATATCAAAAAAATGAATTTCCCCCGGATAAATAAATTGGGACCCTAAAACGAAATAATTACCATATCTGTCTTGATTTTTCGTCACATGGAACCGATAAACCGCGAAAGCTTATCAATCTGTCATCGTAGAGTGAAACATAAAAAGAGTAGCGACTTACATGTGTTACTTGATAATTGGTTGTATGTTATAAATCACTCGTGCTCGGTATACTAACTTTATATACGGCCTAGGTCAATAAAACCATAGTTAATTTAAGAGGTTTTTTAGAAAGGTTTATTTATAAATATTTACGTGTTTTGCAGTGGGATAACTTAATGAGAACAATTTTAAAAATATTATTATTATTATTAATATTAATAATATACCTACTCGTTACTTTTTATACGTTTGCACTACTAGGTATACAAAAATATATTTTATATATTTTTTTAATGTTGTGTCGTCAAAACTAATTTAAGGTGTAGCTTTGACCTTATTAGACAAATATTTCTAATACTTATCACATTTCGGGTAAACCTATAAACTACGCGATAACAACTTTTATAATTAGTGGAAATATTTAAATGATTACACACCAAACCATTTAATATAAGTACCTAATTATTATTTAAAATCCAACTGGGAATAGCTGGGGTGCTTTTAGGGTTTAATTAAATAATTGTAAATATATTATACAAATTGAATTCGTTTGATTGAAAATTGTTTCGTCAATATTTAATCCCTACTTTAGTGGAAAAACGATGATGATGATGATAATGGTTTTTATTATTGACCATTTATAATGTATTTGTTCTATTAATAATTAATGCATGTCGGTATTCAGTTAAAGCTATTGTTAATAAATGGTTATATATAAATAAGTTAATATACATTTTTTTTTATAGAAGATTATATTAATTTATCAATTTTATCATGACTTTAAAATCACAAGATATATCTGATAATTGCATGAATTTAAGAATTGTCAACAATACACAAGGCAGAAGTCTTACTCGACAAATTTTGTTCAATTGCACAGCTAAATCGCGCACGTTATTTGTGTTTTACGTTGCAAGGAAAAAATTAAAAAACTTTTTTCCGTGAAATGCGTATTTTTCGAGATATTGAGCTGTCTCAAGTTAAAAGAAACAGCCTGTATCGGCGCAGTAGTTTTCAATGGATAAAATCATTTGATCCATCCATCTGAAAACTACTGCGCATATATGATGTAACTAGGGTTGGGAAAATTTCACTTTTTGCTTGTACTTGAAATTTCACTTGAAATTTTCATGACATTTATGAAATTTATTAAAATTTTCAAAATTTCTGAAATTTTATGAAATTTATTGAAACTTTCAATAAATTTCAATCACTTTAAGTGTAATATATTATATATATTGAAATAAGCCCACTCGGGGACCATGGCAAATTGCCTCTCTTACCTCCTACCCCTCTGTGGGCCCCTGACCTCCAATAATATAAATAGTAAATACCTATGTTTACCACAAATTTCTTGAGATTTCCTTTTAAAATATTTTTAAAATTACTAAAACTAAGAGAGATATAGCACTTTTTGCTAAGCTAACGAGATTGTGCCACTTTCATTGTTTTATATTTATATATAATTATTATTTTTATATACTTTACTAAAATTTTACGAAAAGTCGGTTCGGTTCCGGCGCTCGAGTAGACGGGTCGCGTGCGGGCGAGCTCTTGAAACGTAAAGGTTTAAAGATGAAACCAACAATAATTAAAAAAATAAAGTGAAACAAACATTTTCATGGAGTGCAAGCTGGAGTGGTGTAGTGGTGTAGCTGTCATTGAGGAGTGGAGTGTTGGTGATATGAGTGACTTGGGTGCCACCTGTCATTGGAGGCTTTTCACTGGACGGACGGGGGAGGTCGGAGAAGAGGGGAGGTGGTCATCCGCAAGGAGAAAAATCTGATAAGTTTTACTTTAAGAGTATGCATGACCTGATACAAATCTGCAATATAAATACGGCAGATCCCGGCAAGCATTTTCCGTTACTTGTCTCCATTAACATTGCCCGTATTCATTTCATTAAACATAACATTTATTTTACTTGGAAATGTTAAAATAACTTTAAAATATGATTATGTTAAGAACATATTTTACTCTTTAAACAATTGTTTTGTTTTCAATTACTATCATTGCAAAATTGTATTAAAAAGTGTTAAAAATTCTTACACGGGCAATGCTAATGGTGTTAGGCATCGTTAAAGTGTTTATTGGGATATCTTTATAATCTATGAAGGGCGCGCGGCGTGGGGCAATAAGTCTGTCAACGGCAAGTGCGTAAAGCGGTCCCAATCGAGACCGAAATAAACACTGGACTGACAGAGTAAACTAACATTGATCACATAATTCTAACACATTAAAAAAAAGGGCCTAATAGCCAAACTCGAGATTTGTAAACATTAGACGACAGAATGATCGCGCTTGTGATTTGTTGGACTAGTGAATAAATGCAATGCCTTGGAATTTGATAAACAAAGACGGAACTCTACCACAAAACGTGCTTGGGACAAAAATTATTAAAAACAACTGACACACTTTACCAAGGGCAGGAGCTATCTGACCAGGACACGGACAACGACAATAACGAACAAGACAAAGACCTCGACTACACCCCTGCAGCGAAATAACAACTCCCCAACTCCAAATAGTAATCCCAAATGTTTGGAGTAAAACTAATCGACTGGTCTAGGGGGATTCCGCGTCGTACTTAGTTTTAAGTCGGCGTAATTGTCCTCCAAAAACCAACTCCCTCCCGTCCCTCATCCACACCCCACCGAGCGTATAGCATAGGCTCGGCGAACCCGGGAATGGCTATTATAACTATTCGCCTCTCGCTCTCGAGCCCCAAATAGGGGACAGTACGAAACGCAATGGACATTCGCACCCAGCAAACACGGGTGAAGCCGTGCAGTTGCTGGGGAAGAACAAAAATCGGCGCAAGTAAACATAGGCCTGTACGGGGTTCGCGAGTCAAGAGGAAATGGGGCTGGTTATACGTCTCTTATACTCATACTCATACTTTACTAAAATTTTACGAAAATTGAAGAAACTTCATCAAAATTTTATGAGCTAAAGGCATTTTTCATCCGTTTTCCGATGCAATTATAGCAAAAGTAAGAGTTTAAATTAATCACGACTTTAAAAAATGTTTAAAGTCTGATTTAATTTACAAATTAAATTGGTAACTGTAGAGTTCCACGCGTAACGTACGGACATTCGGACGCGTTTTATCATATAAATGTTTAAATTACTATTACTTATTTAAGTTTAACACAAAAACGCTTGACGCCATCTGAAAGAGCAGTAAATTTCCCATGAAATAGGCTTATGTGAGCAGTAAAAATACTTTTTCAAAAGAAAATGCAAGTACCAGTATAAAAAGCGTAACGTACGGACACCGAAGACACCCATTTTGTATCCCCTCTGTTAACGTTTGGGACTCTGCGAATTCAAATCAAATTTTCTTGCTTTATACGTGGTTTTGGATTGCCCAAAGAACTGAGATCACGATACTATTTGCGACTAAGGATTTGATTTTTTCGTTTCTTCATTATTTGCGGAAATTATCCAAAATAAAAACGTTACGTACGGACAAGGTCTCGTAACGTACGGACATACACATTTAATACACATTATAATCACGGTATTTAAAAACACAAAATCATATTCGTACCCGTTAGTTAGATTCAATTGTTGGGGAACATATGAAAAAGAAGAGAACACGTTTAAATAAATGTATTTTTTTACATTTTTTATTAATTACATGTTTTGAACGTTTAAACTAGTATTGCTGAATAATACTCATAATTAACGATACAAATTGTTACAACTTATCAATATGAATGTAAAAACGAAGCGATTTCTAAAATAAACTAAAATTACTGAAAACGAAAAAAAAAGTACACAAAATATGCATACACGCGAACTTCATTACTTCATGCGGACTGCGATGCGCCTGTCTTTATGCACATTAGATTCTTCGGCAACGCTGATCCAGTAAGGAGCGAGGGAAAACACAGCATGAATTCTGTGCGTTCTTGGGACTGTCGCAAGATCTTTCCAGTGTTCTTCGAGATCTGCGGAATTAACATCAATGTCTGCTTTGCTCAGAAACTCAACGTGAATCTTAGGGCATGCTTCTTGAGCTATAGATGTGAATTCTTCAGCAGTATTTACCACAGCTCCGCTTTTTGCTCGCCTCCACACCGAACCTTTTATTGTTCCTCCAATGGCATCAACCACCCCTTTTCCGTGACCTGATGCGAAAAAGTGCCAAGATAGCTTAATGCCGTAGCGCGCTTCAAAAACATGCAGGTTCGAAAAAAGGTACTTTTGCTTGAATTGGCTAGCGGCTCCGTCTGAAAATATTTTTACTTCAGCCACTTCATCGTAATTTTCGGTAATTAGTTCAAGTAGCCGTTCGATGAATTTATAAACGCTGATTTTTCCATGCGTCAATTCGTCCGAAACTAACGCGAAACTCTGCGCTTCCTTAGCGGACATCCAAGCATAGGCAGTAAAAACTGTGCATTGCTGGTGACACCAATGCGCACTTTGTATTTCATTTTGTTGTTTTAAAGCGTAATTCTCAGCAAAGTCAACTTGCAGTGCAATTTGTTTTCCATCGACGCTGGCAATGGTGTCTTCAAAAAATTTTGCTTGCGCTCGCTTTACATACGAGTGTTCCAGAAAATAACGTAGCTGATCCTTTAGATGTTGAAAACATTGTTGCAAATCCCAATCCATTATTTTTTTCTGAAGTGGTTGGCTTATCCATTGCTCGCAACTTGGTGAAATCACAGAAGCGTTAATAACGAAATTTCGGGGATTGAGTTCATCGATCTTGTCACGACACTGGTCGCATTTGTTGGTCATACAATCTTTTTTACTCTGATCGCAGGTGACAAGTGCGATAAATTCCTTGAAGGATCGTGGAACTTGAGTGTAAGGATGCATGGCATTCAAGATAAGGCGCACATTTTCGTGATATCGACAAACGCATACACCTTGAGGCAAGTCTCCAAAGATGCAGATTTCTTTGGGCTTCAACTCACAAAATAATGAGCGGCCAACGGGTTGATCTTTGTGCTCCTTCAGGTACATTTGGTGTGCCTCAACAAGAGACATTAACATATATCGTTTGGGGATGTACTGCTTTTGTATCCTTCCATTCTCATCGTGATGTCTCAAAATGAGTCTATCCTTCATATTTGGAGATTGCCACGAAATTTGATTAGAAAGATAAAATTGTTGCACATTTGCTTTTGTTTGTTCATTCGATCCTTTGCGAATTTTTTCTGAAAATGCTAGTGGAGATGTGACTAATCGGAGACCTTGTTCTTCAGCGAGGGCAGCGACAACAGCTTTTCTTTTTCTTGGGCTACTCGGTAAGGATCTTCTTGCCCTGTATAAAGCTTTTCCAAATGATTGACGGGACCGATATGAAGAAAGAGTAAGGCTTGAACAGCTTGAATTCATTGATGAATCAGATTGCGATAAAGCCTTTCTTGAAACTCTTTTTCTCTCAGCTTCTTTTTCGCGATGGTCTTTTAGTTTCCCTAAATCTGTAGCAAGTTTTTTTCTGAAGAGCCGAGACCGTTGAGCTTCTTTTTTCTTCTGCATTACATCAACCCCTTTTTTTCTTCAGATTTTCCCGGTATCTTGCTTGGCGCTCTGCGGACGTTAAAGCAGAGGTTTTGGTTTTCGGTGCCATGTGATGGTGATTTTTATATGACAATTTTTGTCAAGTTTCAAAAATTTTGCTCAAATACAACTTGCAATTATTTACCAGTATTTCGTAACGAAGACTTAAAGTTGTATTTTCTTGGTCGCAGAACACTTTTTGAATTAACGATGAATGTTCGTTGGTATTCATAAAACAGCAATATCAATACGCGAATATTCACGTCCGTTTTGACAGCGATTGACTTTTTATGGTTATGCTGTATGTTGGAATATATGTGCGCATGTGCAAATAAACTGAGAACATGTGCAACATTAATTTTCGAAAAAAATGTCTTACAAATTATTTTATGTTTAAGAATGGTTTTATATTTAATGTTTACATATATATATATAAGAAATGTTATTAATAATTCTACATATTTATATTTATTACTTTGACAGTTGAGATAAGCAATGAATGTAAAACCTTAAATCCGTACATCACTAAGTTAGAACTCGGAAATAGTCGTTTTTTGCACCTCGGTTACATGAGAAAAATACAATGGTGTCCGTCCGTTACGCAAAAAAAATTAACTTACACTTGTTTTAAAAATATGAAAAAATTCCACGTTATAAAGTGCTAACTTTTGGCTTTGTATATGAAAATTGGAAGGTATTTGATAATTCTGTCACACAGTAGACGAACTTTTGTATGTTTTTCGTAACGTACGGACACGAAAAATTCAAAAAATTGAAAATGCTTTGCATTGATCAAATTTTCTTTAAGAAAAATTTTCTCAGCGTCGAAATACACTTAAAGATACCATGAATGAATTGCAATATTAAATCAGAGCTAACTATTTTGCCTCCAGGATTTCTGTTACTTGAAAACTCAAGAGAGATATATGCTCAATGAAAGGTCAGTGCGTCTGCCATGTCAATAAGCTGTTCATTCATGAATTATCAGTTATATATTAACATGTATTGTTGGAACACCACATTTAAACCTCCATTAATGTTATTCTAAACGAAATATGACATAATTCATTGATTGACATTTCGCTTTCTGTGTCCGCGTTTTCGTGGAAATGCTCAACTGAATTAAATTATTTAAATTAATTTATGCATATAAGTAACAATAATTACTTATAGTGTATTCAAATCCAAGCCGAACTAAACAAAAACGCTCAGACGCCTGATAACTCGTTCTTATTGGTCGATTCGGAATCTGTTGTAAATTATTATTAAAGGTCCCAGGGGAGGCCGCATGTGAAATTTATGCGAAATTTTCAGTAAATTGCGAAACTTTCAATGAAACTTCTGAAAGTTTCACGGGCAATGTTGAAATTTTCGCATTGAAAATTTCATTTGAAATTTTTAAAAATTTCACTTTTCCAACTAAATGTAATATTTCAAGTTTGAAACTTTCAAAGTTGAAATTTTCATTTGAAAATTTCAACTGTCCCAACCCTAGATGTAACTACTCCACAAAGATCCAACCATCTTGTACCTACTGCGCATGTCCGTCATTTTGAATCCGCAATTTTGGTTTTTTAATGGATATCAAATTCTGAATCAGGGACCCCATAAATATCTGAATACTAAATTTTACCCAAACCATTAAAGCCGAACGACGAATTTTCGTCATATTGGATCAGCCATTTTATAAAAAAAAATGGATATCAAATTTGTAATCAGGCCCTCAAAAACCACATGTTGTTGATAAGTTTATTGAATAAGCAATGCTTATAAGCATACGGGTGTTTTTAATAGTATAAGGAGTGCCATAGATGTGCTTATACAGGGTAAATTTTAAAAATTATTATTATTTATAAGCAATTTTTTCTTGGTTAACGTTAAGTTGTGTTATAAAATAATAAAACGTTAACCAGGAACAAATTTTGTTTATTATGAAATGCGAATAATGTTCTCATTGGTCCAAATAAATATCGTCATTTATGTGCAAAATTATAATTTTTATGTAAAAAAAATTGTTCTTTATAATCGAGAGAACGAGAGAGATCGAGAGAAACGAGAAATTCTCGAGCGAGAGAGGGCATTCTCTCGTCTCGTCTCGAGCCTTTTTTCGAGAGAAAATCGCCCTCTCGTCTCGTCGAGACGAGACGAGACGAGAGGCGAGAATCTCTCGTATCGGCGGCATCACTAACGGTATAACTATAGCGGGCGGAAACTTTCCGCCGGAAAGTTGTTACTTTCTGCACGGATTCACTTTTCAAGCGTGCGGAAAAGTGTGACTTTTTAAAAACCTTGCAATCGTCAAAGTACTGGAAAATAGTATATTGTGTCTCAAGGGCAGAAAACTAGCTTTAGCAGCTCGCGGCTATTAACTGCCTGAGCGAGCGAAGCGAAGCGAGGGCAGTTGATAGCTTAGGGCTGCTAATGCGTTTTCTGAATGTGTGACACACACCTGTTTTTCGCCTAGCATCAAACAAATTATTTTTTTAAATTTTATTAATATAAACGGAATTTTAATAAAAACTTCAGTAACAATTTACGAATTTATTTATAGTTGTAATTAATGTTAATTATGCCTTGAGCACAATTGTAGATAGTACCAGAATTTGAAGGCTTATTTCTACAGATGAAGTTAATGTTTCATTAGAATTATCTTTGATCTTTCCGATAGATAAGCAACTAATACATTTTCTGTTAATGTTTTGGGTTTTTGATCCTTTTTCCAGTTTTTAAATAATTCATAGCACTTTTCGTACCGTTGCAACGCATTGTTTTAACAGCTAGCTAGCTTCCTCTTTTTCAAATCTGGTCAAGTATTCGTAAATTTTTCGTCACTGTCCGAGTTAACATTCATTTTCACTTTATTACAAAATTTAAATTAGGTTTTATTGTTATTTTATACTTTTGTTGTCCGTTTTTATTTTGATTTACACAAACGTCTGAAAATCTCAAATGTCAAAATGTCAAATGCCAAAATACATAAATGTCAGTCAAAGGTATCTAGAATGTGAAAAACTAGGGACGATATGAGTTTAGCGACCCTAGAGACAATAAATATTATTTTCGGTCATATTTTTATGTTTGATATGATTCATTTTTATATGTGCTGGGCGAAAAAATTACTTACAGTCTTTCAATGTCGATGGGGATGTTCTTGGGAACCTGCGTGAATCCCCGGTGCGAGCAATCGACGGTGGTCATGGTGCAGCTGCAACCGCTCGGGCACCGCAACGACGAGTAGGCCGCGTCGTGTGCGCCAATCGCCTCTTCGATGGCGACTTGGCACACCAGCAATAGGCCCAAGACGAACGCCATTGGTGGATTCATCTCGAGGCCTGCTTTGCGATTTTTCGTGTGTTCTGGGATCCCCCTGGGTTCAATGGAAAAAGTCCCGCGATTCGTAGGGGGCGCCAGAAGCTAATTGGGCTGGATGGGAACCTGCAAAAATTGTACACTGTTATAGAAACTAGATTTGGTAACATTTTGTAGTTGGGATTGTGATTATTTTTAAAAAGGAAAATATTTTACTAAAAGTTTTGTAAAGATAATTTGCAATGTTTAGGCTTTAAAAATGTATAAATCTTTATAACATTACAATAACAATGGATGGTTTAAGAATTTAAGAATATAAATACTGCATTTAATGAAATTTTAAAGTGTATGGTGCCAAAAAAGTAATATTTTTGTGCATTTGGTCCAAATATCTGGTTTTCTCCATAAAATAATTTTAACTAAACAGCATTTATTTAAAAAAATCTCTATTATGGAATAAGAATATCTGTATTTAAGGTAGGTTAATATATTATAACAAAAATATCATCTAATTTTGTAATTTTAAGGTTATAAAAATTTATTTTGACCAAAATAAATAAGTATTTTGGATTATTTAAAAGACTGTATAATATGGTATTTAAAAATGTGGTAGTTTTTCTTATCCAGCTTAAAGTGTACCTACATAAAGTTTTGTCAATACAAATAGTTAAAAAGCTTTGACTGAATTTGATCTACATCGAAAAATCATTATAACTTTAATATTTTAATAAATCACATGTCATGGGAGTATTAAATATTTTCACATTGCAAGTTTCTCTAAAAATTGTTTGTTTTCTTTTAATCTAACTTAAAGTAAGTATGCCGAGAGGTATGCACAAGTTTTGTCGTTAAAAGTATAAAAGCTTCAATTTAATTTGAACCATATTCAACAATTATTTAGTATACCTATATTTATTTATGACCATATTAACACACTCTTCCAAATAATCCACTTATTTATTTTGGTCAAAATAGATTTTTCTAACCTTAAAATACAAAATTAGATGATATTTTTTGTTATAATACATTAACCTACCTTTGATACAGATATTCTTATTTCATAAAAGAGAAGTTAGATTTTTTTTAATAAATGCTGTTTAGTTAAAACTATTTTATGGAGAAATGTAGACCCAATGCACAAAAATATCACTTATATTGCACCTTACACTTTGGAATTTCATTAAATGCAGTATTTATATTCCTAAATTCTTAAACCAACCATTGTTATTGTGATACTTTAAAGATTTATTAACTTTTAACGCTTAAACATAAGCGGTAACACTATAAATATTATTTCTTTCATTGACTATACTTTGACAGATACATAACGTGAAAAGCCTTAAATGCCAAATTGGTCACGTGGTGGGACTTTGAGGTGTGGAGCATAGTACCTAGGTATGTGTCAATTTTTTTGTTTAGGAAACTGATTAATACAGCAACATTTCTTATCAAAATTCTTTTAATTTAAGTTTCCAATTTCCAACAAATACTTTTGTTACTGGGTCTACCAAAAGGTTTGTAAAAATTTGTAAATTACAAGAATTATGGTTGAATTATTAACATACAAAATATTTGTTATAATTAAAAACTATTTATTCAATTAGGATTTGGATTAACATAAAATCTGGTTAACATTTGGTTAAAATTAACAAACATTTTTTTACTTTGTATTTTAAAAATTTCAGTACTTAAATTATGTTTTGGATTCCCCCCGTATTTTAATAAACGAGAATTTAAGACAGTGGGAATTAAAAGCGTCTTAATGCTGCCTCGGGCGGTAAGCTTAACAATTTATAACGCTTTTTTGGAGCTTTTTAATGGAAAAAGGCATTTTCGGTAGTAACTTAAGCTTTGTTTTGGTTTTTTTATTAGCAGGGACAATTTTAGAGAGCGTATTGTTTGGTTTTCTGTGGAGGTATAAGATACCCGCTTATAAAGGACTCTTGTTAAATTTTAATTTTAATGGACCGAATTTTTATAAAAGGGATTTTAGAATTAATTAGGTAATAAAATAATTAAAATTTCCACTTCAAATATATATTTTTTTAAATAAAAATCTCAAACAAATATTGTAACATTTTAACTAGAAATACCTACTTGTAAGTAGTAAACACTACTTAAGTATCTTAGATACTTAATGTATTAAATTTATGAGTGTATAGAAAAGTTTATAAACGAGGTGCATACTATACTTTTTCTACGACAAATACTTTTTATTATCTTAAAATGATTTAAATCAAAAATTTGTATAGAACGCCATCTATGAAACAATAGGGGAATCTGTGTGTCACCGTCAAATGTCAAATTTTTGTATTTTATAAAAACAATTATAAGGGTTATAAATCGAAATGTATTTCTTGAAAATTGACAGTTTTTCACAGTGAAAGTAAAGGAAATGTTTTATGAGCACTTTAGAGTGGAGTCCGTGCCCGAATTTAAGTTATAGTTTACTGCCGGCGAAATTAAAAGGTCAGTACAATGTTCATATAAACTTTTCAAATATTGGCGTTGAGAAACTATTCAATACTTTTGTATTTTTGTATTGAGATAATAAAATAATTTTCACATTTAGTATTATTTTACAAGAAAGGCAATTTCTTTCAACGATTTTATGACATTTGACAACTGTCAACTAACTTAAAACTAACTTCAGCCCGTGACTAAAAACCTGTTGCAAAATTTCTGGGTTTTATAGCTGAAAATGTCTTTAAAAATGGCTAAAAACATATCATCAAATAGGTTTTGACATTTTGGTATTCTAAAGTCCCAAATCTAGGGACCCTATGTTATTATTCATGTAAACGCCATCTATCGCCCTGTAGTTGCACTACCTCTTTCACTTGATGCAATGATTTTAGCATCACATTGACAACCGGGCTCGATCAGCTGATTGTTTCCTTTTAAATTTACTATAAATGTAATGTAACTAAAGATACTTTCAACTTAAAGTATCCAGTTACCCAAGGTAACTAAGTTATTTTCGAGGTTATTTTGTTTAAACTATTTTATTAAAAAGTATTTTTTTAGTAAACCATACCTACATACATACATACATACATACTGTTAAATAGCAATTTTTAAGAGCTTTCCAATATCGAATAGATTTTGTTTTCCTAACTTTAAACACCCTGTCGATAAAACTCCAACTTTTTTATGATATTGTTATTTTTTCGACAATTAAACCTTTTAATCAAAAATAACTTTCCTTCGAAAAAACAAAAATTAAAAATTTCATTTTAATCAAAAACAAAAAAATGCAAATAAATGTAGGGGACACTTTTCCGAAAATACCGGAAAATACTAAAAATATGGAACATTTTACAAAAAAATAAAAAAAACATTTGAATGATAATAACACTCGACTATTATCAAATTCATAAAAAAAACATAAAAATAATTTAATAAAACTGAAAAGGCATGATTTGTCTTATAATGTATTCCTATTTTAGGACTAAGTAAATAGAAATAAAATGAAGCCAATCCATTTTGAATTTCCATAGGTATACACATGGAAATTTTCAATTAAGATATTTATGTCCAAACCTTTAATTTTACAACTTGAACAACGGCAATAGCACCAGCAGCACAAGCACAAAGTAGACTCAAGTCGTTAAATTCGTTTATGCCTTTTATATTTACTCCTTAGTTTATTGTGCGAGGCTTTAATATAAAATAAATCAGGCTGCCTCGGAGGTGCAAAGATGGTTAATAAATTTCTAATAAACTTTACGCCTCTAATATATCACACATGCGGTGTTTTTAACGACACAATTAAAGTTGTACCTAATAAGATCGCAGCAATTGCCAAAGTAGTTACAAAAAGTACGTCGTTAAATTATTTTTTACTGTCTTCATGTACTTTGCGAAACATTAATTCTATTTCGAAGAAATTTGGCAACGTGGCACAAACATAAATTTGGCAACGTCGCTTAAAACGAAGTTTGGCAACGTCGCTTACAACGAAATTTGGCAACGTCGCTTAAAACGAAATTTGGCAACGTCGCTTTAAACGAAATTTGTCAACACTGCGCGCAAATTTGGCATCGTTGCATACAACAAAGTTTGACAACGTTGCATGAAGTAATTCGACAACTTTGACGTTTTAAACGTTCTATTTCGAAGAAATTTGGCAACGTGGCACAAAAAATAAATTTGGCAACGTCGCTTAAAACGAAATTTGGCAACGTCGCTTAAAACGAAATTTGGCAACACTGCGCGCAAATTTGGCAACGTCGCATACAAAAAATGGCGACGTTTCAAACGTCAAATCTGACATTTAAAATGTCGTGAATAAATGTTAATTTTGTGGAAAAATATAAAATACCCTATTTTTGCATATCAACATTAATAAAAAATATACTTGTATACGTGTGTATAATACAATAATAATTATTGTATTATACACACAATTATTGTCAAGGCTGCTGATAATCCTGGTTAACCTTATAAAGACAAGATTTTTCTAAAAAATACCGGTCCTGAATATGAATTATTTAAGTTATTATTCGCCATCTACTGTGCACATTATATTTCAATCGTATCGATAAATTTAAAATGGAATATGCCCTACAGGAGGTAAACTGCAGTGCAACACAACAGTCAAGATAAAATGTCTACCGAGAATTTTTATGCCGCATAAAAAATGAAAAGTCACCTTCGCAAGAATCGATTTCAATAAAACTGCAGTGTACAGTTTCTATCGTAGCGTGCCCTGGAGGCGTTCTGGCAACACCGTATTAAAAACGGAGGATGGAAAAAGGGTGGAAAAAAATTCGGGAGGAAATAATTGAAAGGTGCGAGGCGATGAAGCGGCTAAAAGACAGAGGTGAGGAATACGCAATTTTCGGCACAACTGCCAAGTATTTTTATGGCGACTTTATTTGGGGGCGTGGATAACTCTGGATCCAAAGCATCGTAAAATGAAGCGCTATCAAGAGAAATTATGTTTCAGTAGGTAAACCGATACATATTTGATAATATCAATGTTGCTTTTTTAATGTTTTTGGATTTGTAGAAGGGATTTCTAAAAACGAGCATCTCAAATTAAAAAGGTAAGTAGGTCGTTATTTTATAAAGAAATTTTTTTTTACAGTTTTTCTACACTCAGAAAAATGTTCATGCACTGATAATGAAACAAATTTTGTAAGCGATTAATAAAATAATATTATTTAACTTAAATTTAAAATTGTAATGGCTATACCTAAAAGATTATTTTTATTTACAGAATAAACTTTTTTTAATGTTAATAAAGCAGCAATGTTGAGCTTTTATATAAAAAAAATTCATCCAACAAAGTAATAGTTGTTATCATATTGTCATGACAATAAGAAATACTTTATGTTTATATTAAATCTTGGTCGAACTTAAAATGTTTTTGTTGAATCTATAGTTGTGTGTGAATTGCGCTTACATAAAGTAATGCGCAGTTGTTATAGTAAAATTTGTTCATTTTACTATGGCATATTTGTCTTTTTTAAATTACTATCGTTGTATTTCTAATTAATTTTATTTCAGTTAGAAAATCTTTGTTAATAGCTTACGTTAAGAACAATAACTATTGTTTTGCAATGGTAACAAAATTTTTGTTATTTCCCTTAAAATCTAGCATGATAAAAATTTCAAAAAGATCACTAAGAAAATTAAAATTTCGACGTTTTCTAAAAGAAATATTTAAGGTCTAGGTATTCCATAAACGAATCAGACTTGTTTCAAATTTTTTTTATTTTGTACATCATAATATGAGTCAATTTTTTTATTCTAATAAATAATTTGTTTTAATGCCTTGCAATTATTTAAAAAATAACTACCCAACACCAAACAGAACCTTGGTTGAAAATGTGACCAAATAAATTTTATTAATATTATAAAAAAAGTTTTATTTTAAACGAAAAGGGATTTGTAAAATTTACAATATTTCTATGAATAATACCATTATGTTTCATTAATACTACAAAACGTTTTTGTAAACGATATAGAACTGTTTTTTTGGACAAATATTAACAACTATATTTATCAATGCGTTTCTGCATCTGGAAGAGTGTTATTTTTATAAACATAACGTAAATTTACTTTATAATTAATGCAAATGCTATTACTAAAAGCAGCGTTTGTAGATAAATAATTTTTATAAAAATAATCTTTTTGCAGTAACAAAAGCAATTGTTGGACGAATAGGGATCTTTACTTTATTAAGACAAACTACTTTTTTGTTATATTTATTAAAAAAATTTATCGAAATCGATGAGACAGAAACAATAAAGACCAAATGTTGTCATATCATTATATTGTTATCATTATATTGTTATTTCTAAGATCTTCGGGTTAAAATATGTCAAACTTATTTATCAAGAAAATAGTTGAAACTTGTTTCTCAAAACATAATTAAGACTACTTAATCAAGCGTATAATTAGCCGGCTAAATATTTACGTAATAAATGCCGTTTTATAAATACTTAGTTTATTTCTGTTGTTAATTACTAATAATGGTGGAGGTTTTCCGGTCCGAAACGCCCACTCTTGACTAATTGAATGTCTAATTTTAAAACTAAATTAATAACGCCTTAATGTAAAAGCTCTGCTTATGTAGGTATATTGCATGGGTAAAAATTATTAATAGGGAGAAAGTCCAGATATCACTTTACATTAAAATGTCTGTTTAATTTTTACTGAAAACACCCATTTGTGGAATTTATAAGGTACCTATAAGTAATACTTATTAACATAAATAATACTTCTAACATGCCTATTAATATACGTATGTATATGCGTATATAATATAGCTACTATATTATCTATTAATTTTGAAATCACATGACACATTGTGTTTTATAAGTTTTATGATTTCCGTTCTTATTAATTTAACGATTTTGTTTAAATTTTAACGATTTTTCTGATTTATTATGAATGTGTTATTTTTCTGTTATTATGTGTTATTATGACATTTTACAGTTTTGTATTTATAAAAAATGATTTTATATTTTCCAATTTTATTAACACCCTGTATATTTGAATTTTTTATGGTAAACCCATTTTTTGAGAATATAATTCATAAATTATGTCCAAAAGAATAAATAAATGTACATCTGTTTTGAAGCATTTGATGTTTTTCTAATTTATTAACACCCTGTATATTTGACCTAAATTTTTGGACAATATTTTTTATAAATTTTGACCAAAAATTATGAAATAATTGTACAGGGTGATCCCCTATAATGTCGCCCCCCTTTAACTTTTTTATTTTAGGTGTCCCAAAAAAATTAAAAGTGTGGTTATGTAGGAACTAAAAAATACTTTTTTTCTACGTATAAAGAAAATTGGAAAATTGATCAGTATACAGGGAAAAACAAAAAGTTTATTTTTTTTCAATGGATCGCCCTATATATGAATTTATTTTTCGATTCCTTGTAAAATTCTAAGCATATTTCATATATCATACCATATACCTAAATTCAACCGTTTCTGAAATATTTAAATTATTTTTAAGATGGAATAGTTTGTCTTTCTCTGTCTGAGTAGGCCATTTTTACTTATTTAACAACACTTATTGACATAATGTCACTATAGTAATTTATTTTCAATAAAAATTTTGGTATACTGAGGCTTCTTGATTTCTAACAGTTTAAAAAAACATTTAATAATGACATTTCGAATGCGAATATTTCAGAAACGGTTGAATTTAGATATATGGTTTGTATATAAATTATGCTCAGAATTTTACAAGGAATCGAAAAATAAATTCAAATATAGGGTGATCCATTGAAAAAAATAAACTTTTTGATTTTCTCTGTATAGGTACTGATCAATTTTCCAATTTTCTTTATACGTAGAAAAAAAAAGCATTTTTTAGTTCCTACATAACCACACTTTTAAATTTTTTGGGACACTTAAAATAAATAAGTTAAAGGGGGGCGACATTACTTATAGGGGATCACCCTGTACTTCTCTCTTGAAGTATTTTTATGTTTCCTAATTTATTAAAACCCTGTATAGGTATTTAATCTGATTTTTTTTTATCGTAAACCCATTTTTTGACAATAATTTTCATAAATTTTGTCAAAATAAATACCTAAATAATACTACTTTTCTACTTTAGCATTTTTCCCAATTTATTAACACCCTGTACATCTGATCTGACTTTTTTATTAAAAATAAGGATATTTCTGTGTGAAAAATTCCCAATAGACCTAAAAATCCCACAAACAAATGTCACTACCATTAGTGGCGAATGGAATAAAATAAAAAGGGGACTGTCAAATTACATTTACGTACCTATACAAGAATATCTCAAGAACACAAAAAAGTATATCTGTAGGTATGTATTTTTATTTGGGGGAGGACATCCAGCACATAAAACAAATAATTATTATTTGCATAAAGTCGAAAGACCAACAGCTAAAATTCTCATTCAGTAAACCATGTTAATTTTTATTCATGAAAACGGTTGCGGTCTCTTTTTCTTATTTTCTGCGTTTATGTTCTCTGTGTAGTGTGCTGTGTGTGATTTAGGAGAGTGCGAAATAAATCTCATTAATACAGATTGCGGTTTTAATTTGAGATGGAAAAAATATACCTAAAAAGTAGAATTTCAGGAAATGTGGTCTTGTTGAGTGTAAGGGCAATTTTTCGAGACCAAATTTACACAAACGTGTAAATTATTTTTGTAAATTGTAGCTCTCCAAATAAAAACTACTAAAATATAGTCTGGTTATTTATATAAAGAAAACTAATAGCTAATGCCAGTCTGGCATTTCTTTATCCTCATCTCTCTCTAATGATAAGTTAATTGAAAATTTAGTACCGCTACTAAGTTGCAATTTATATTTTTGTACCGTCCGGCAAACATCATAAATCAACCAGGCTTCGATTTTTGCCGAATGCTCAGCTCACTTATTAATTGGCGGACAATAATAATTTCACATCGAGAAGGCTCCGGTCATTAATATTGTAACTTGATTGGGCCTATAAATTACGAGAAATTGCCTTTTATTGGCTAAAAGGCTTTTTAATTTATTTACTGTAAGCTATTGTTATCAGATCTAATAAATAATTAACTCCAAACTGACATATATTTAAAATTACATATTTAAGAAAATATTTGCTTTATCTCGTATAAAACAAACACTACTTTGCATCAAATAACCAAAAAAATCCCTATATTGCCGATAAACAATAAATACCTATACGAACATTTATCAAAGCTATTTCTTTTATAAAGTTGCCTGCCTTCAGGCCTTTAAATGATGAGTGTTTGCAATGTCCTCGGGCTCCTTCTCAAATATATTTAAAAAAAAACGTAGCGTTACCCCCCTTTTGTTACATTATTCTATGCCCTAAGGATGTATGCACTTTTTTGAAGAAGTTCGAAAAGGAACTGATGGATATTTAAAGAGGATTTATTAAGTTTTTTACAAGGTATTCAAATTTTTATAAACAATATTTACCAATTTTAAATCAATAAACTTCAAAAACACTGTCAAATTATAAAACAAATCTCCACAGTATAGCCAACCCGACAACTGTCAATTCCACGGCACTCTTTTAAAACAAACTTCTTGCATAAAGCTTTTGTTCTAAGGCATAAAGGCTTCGCGGAAAACCTCGGTAATTATTTTTTGCGACTTGTCGCCGCCCACAAGCGCATGTAAAACGACTTTCCAAAAAAATCTCGCCACTCCAAACTACCAAATTTGTACATAATGCATTTACATGCATCTAGGTGCGCCCTGGCGAAAAAATGCACTCAACGCCCCCTTACGTCTTTATTAGCCATTAATTAATTTCGATTGTTTTAAGACGAAAAGAATTTCCCGAAAAAACTGTTATTTTTAGTTTTGTGTGTACCTAAGTGGGCACTGTCGAGTTTCTTTTATGTTAAATTTAATAAAGCATTGTTACCTTTACAGACAAATAATTTTACCTGCTGGACACTAATTTTATTTCAAAAGCACAATTGAACATTTTGTGTGGTACTTGACGCGATAAGTGCTTCTTAACTTTTGTGTTTTGACAGTTAAAAATGACGGTTAAAAATGAAACTTAAAAAAATAATAAAATACCTTTTGAAATAGTAAAATAATCCAAAATAAAAGTTGGAAAACACACACTGATCACGGATTTACCTTTATGTGACGTTAAAGGCCATAATCTACACAAAAAACTGTCACAATTCGCACAAAAATCACTAAAAACGTCTCACGGACACCTTCTAGATCAAAAAACTTCTCAAACTGTCAAAATGTTCGGTTGTTTACAAAAACGCGCGTATTCTAGAGGCGTACAGTGCACAGCAGCGTTACATCCCCTTCTTGCGGAGGCAAAAACTCTACTGCCGCTTTTGGCGCTGCGTTTCGGAAAACTTGTTCCGAATTGTGAGATCGCGCGAGGCCGGGGTGGGAGTTCAGAGCCAACTTGTCTGCGCGGCTCCGAGAGGAATCGCCTCGCTCACGTTTTAAAGCAAATAAATGATTAAGTTTTGTTTATTTTCGATGACCTTGTCGCCGCGCTTTTGATGTGGTTTTTATGGCGCGTAAAAGTTTTTACCTGGACGGACGTTTTTTAATGAGTTTCGGTCATCTATGATGCGGATCATTTTAAATGTCAGATTTGTTTACGGACGCCGAACAGTTGTCAGGTTGGTCAGGCTGCCAATTATAACATTTGTTTTTGTGTTTTGACAATAGAGTAATTGCATCAAAAATGAAAATCCCTAAAAACCTTTTTATTGTAATCTAGAGGTAAAAACACATTGCGAAAATATTTTTTTATATTCCAAAAGTTCAACCCGGGCCCAAAATATCAAATTGAAAAAAAGGTACTTTTCAAACGTTCCGAACTCCCGCCAAATTGCATGACGTCATAAGCTCCAACTGTCAGAAATCAAGATGTCAACAAATAATAAACACCGATAAAGTTTAACATGGAAAACGCGAAACCAAAAATTGGTTGTAAATATTGTTTTGTGCCTTGTACAAATACAACCTGGAAAACTCCTGGGAAAAGGTTTATCACCGTGCCAAAAGGGAAAATAAGGATAAAGTGGATTAAAATAGCTCGGCGCGATATCAAAACATCGTCACCGCAGTCAACATTTTATTGATCATTTTAAGGATCATTTTAATGTAAGTAAAATAAAATGTCGTTTACTAGGTACCTATATGGTTTGAATAGGTATGTTAAATATTAATAAACCCAAGAAAATAAGGCTGAGCCGTAACTACTCTCAGTGTAGGGTCATAAACTTTGCTTTTGATAATTGAAGGGACAACTTTCCCAGGAGTTTTCCAGGTTGTATTTGTACAACAATGCACAAAACAATATTTACAACCAATTTTTGGTTTCGCGTTTTCCATGTTAAACATTATCGGTGTTTATTATTTGTTGACATCTTGATTTCTGACAGTTGGAGCTTATGACGTCATGCAATTTGGCGGGAGTTCGGAACGTTTGAAAAGTACCTTTTTTTTAATTTGATATTTTGGGGCCGGGTTGAACTTTTGGAATATAAAAAAATATTTTTGCAATGTGTTTTTACCTCTAGATTACATTAAAAAGGTTTTTAGGGATTTTCATTTTTGATGCAATTACTCTATTTAAATTAGTTCAAATGGCGTTTAATGAATTTTGTTTTTAAATAGTTGACCGCACTGCAAATCACAAATGTCATTTGTCTCATGTTTTGACAGTTCGTAAGTGGCACCTTTTTCCTAAAGATATAGAGAGTTTTATAATAAAGAGTAAACATGCTAAACTTTGCTAAAGGATATCCGATTTTTAAATCGTGCCCCTAAAAATAGCGTATATTTTCATTACGTGACGTATATCAGCTGCAAGGTATTAACTTTTAAGAAGTCAAACTAAAAAATTACACTCTTTTTCTGTATTATTAATACCTATTATAATAAGAGTATGTATCGGGCATGACTTAAAGGTCGTAAAAAGCATTAACATTATTAAAGAGTCGAATAATTTACCTTTTTATTATTATACGTAAGTATTAAGCTTTCTCCTTATTTCAATGCAATTTTATTGATTTAATAATAATAAACGGTCGACATTTTACAGATTATTTTATTAATACTTTATAAAAGTAGTTTTCCCATTTAATAAGTACTTAAGTTTGGTAAAGGACCATTACAGTTTATTTCCGTTAAAAAGCAGCCCACAAAACAATAAAATTGTTCATTATTCTTTCGTTATTATTTCGTAGACTCTATTGTTTTAAATTCAATGAAATTTGCTCATTTTATGTAGGTATGTGAGCTATTATTTGGACCTACCTCACGAATAACGCCCATATTTAAGTTGTAATTTTAATATTTTGTGCATTGAGTGGACCAGTTTATATTGAGATGTCCCCCAAGTGAAAATGATTATTTTTTATTTTTGGTTGTTTCACAGTTAGTGAACATAACATAAGTGGTTCTGCACTAATGCAAGAATTTTAAGAAATCATACTTTTTGAATATTAGAGCTTCACGGAAGATATCTTCACGGAGGTTAGGATTTCGTATATATTTTTTAAACATCCCTTTCTATATTTGAAATAAGTTATTGTATCTTTTGACACCTTAATATTTAAAAAAAATACAATTGTACATACATAAAATATTTATAAAAAAATCTACTTATTACTGAGATATTACACTTCACGGTGGATAGATTTTTAAATAGCAAAAAACTTTAACTTTTGAATTATAAAACAGCAACTCTCATCTGCATATAAATTCTAACTGACCTTCAGGAATCACATGCATCTATATGTCGTAAACAGAGGTTTTTGCTTATTTAAAATGATTAAAGCGCCATCCGTTGCATAAAATTTAAAGCAAAAACAGATTCACGGAGGATAGAATCAATTTTTGTAACACCTACATAAATGGTTATAAAAATTATTTCTTTAAATTTTTAATAATATTTTTTATTTGATTCGATTGCTTTGGATCAGTGGCGGCTGGTGGATTTTGGGTATACCAATATTTCAGTTATTAGACATGGGACCCACACCAAATTTATAATAGTTTATAATGACATTAAATAGACAAGTTCGGCGCAAACAGAATTTAAATTGAAGTTTGCGAAAAAAAGTTAGTTTTTTCTGTCGCCTCACCCGCCTCCAGGCCCCCCTATTTAAGATAATTCAAATTAAAGTGGTGCAATTTTTTATCTACTATAATTTATTGAAAAATTTAAAATTTTATTTAAAAAATCCAAATATTTCAGATTTTATTCGATTTTAAAATTTTTATTATTTATTTTATTAAAATAAAAAAATATTTAAAATGTTATAAAACCTGTATAATTTGGATTTTTTAAATACATTTTTAAATTTGTCAATAAATTATAGTAGAAAATAAATTGCACAACTTTAATTTGAATTATCTCAAATAAGGGGGCCTGGAAGCGGGTGAGGCGACAGGAAAAACTAACTTTTTTTCGCAAACTTCAATTTAAATTCTGTTTGCGCCGAACTTGTTTATTTAATGTCATTATAAATTATTATAAATTTGGTGTGGGTCCCATGTCTAATAACTTAGATATTGGTATACATAAAATCCACCAGCCGCCACTGCTTTGGATGTGTTTAATTCACTTAGTGAACTGATATTTTTAGTATGCTTTTACTACCTCAGATATTTAAAAACAGACAAATTAACCTAGAAAGAGTAACGGTCACGGAGGATAGGATTTAGACTTTTAAAACATTGTAAAAAATAATTAATTGCGGTTAAAAATCTGGAACCTGAGCTGTAATATCTACTTAATTATGAAAGATCAAAACACAATAAAAGTGTAGGTCAAACTCATTTAGTTTTATAAAATATCACGGGGTAACACCATCGGGGGACATTTCGTGAGATTCACCCATATACCTTTATTTTTCGAGGGTTTAAAGTTTAAACCACAGTTTAAACTTTAAACTGTGGTCCAATTTTGCCTTCTTAAAGTTAAATATTTTTTAAGGTTGTTCTTTTGAAATATAACAGATAAATTATTAAAATTTGGTAGCCATGCAAATAAAATACGTACCTACATTTTTTTGTTTTTTAATTTTATACCTACTATTTTTTTCATAATTATGTTTTTTTCAAACCAGAACTTTTTTCTAGCACGCCACTGCTTAAACTTGATTATTAAATTAGATAGGTCCATAAATAAAAATTTACAAATTTAGTTTTTTGAGTTTTTTTTCATATCTTGCTTTACTTTAAAGTTAATAATAATAAAACAAGTCGAATATCCCACAGGAATCATTATAATTCTATAAAATCGAATAATTTTGATAACGCATAATTATTTAATCAACTACCGCAAGAAATTTAAAGCTAATTTTGTTTGATAATTTAACTGTCAAGCATTTTTAACCTCAGTTTTTTCCAATTTTAACTTAAAGCCAAATTCAGCTCGTGAGTAAAGTAGAATCTCGCCCACCGGTTAAATTTAAGAAATAAAATTAATAAAATGCCTGGTTAAATAACGAATCCACGGGAAAACCAAAAAAACTTTCCAACGCGATTGATGGGTATGCAACCAGACAACTACCGAAAGTGTAATCTTAGTTGCATACAGTCAAAATTGTTAGTGTTTAGTATTTGGACGGTAATTTAAATTCTAATGGACAAAAATGAGGTTTTTGACACTCTACAAGCTGCAAAGGTGTACTTGCACCGACTCAAAAGTCTGGACAACGAGCTGGAAAGCGCGGAGAAACAAATAGACAATACTTTCGACGAAACGGAGAAAATTATAAATGACACTTTTCATAACCTAAAAGAAACAATAACAAAAATTCTTGTTAAAAGGCAGGAACACTTGTTGGAGCAAGCAAGAAAGGTAGAAAATGTGTTTTAAAGTTTTTACCACAAAAATATTGCACACCCTTAATTTTTTTATTAAAAGGTTTTTTAATTCTTTTGAATTGTGTTTTTAAGGTTAAGAAGGGGGGTAGACATCCTCTGGAAGATTGTAGGAGTGTTGTACAGGAAAAAATTGACTGCACGGAAAAGTTGCTGAAAATGGGAGATCTTCTTTTGAGTGGTAAGGTGGATGGTGTTAATGAGTTCATGAAAAACTCTAGTTTACTGGGCGCTTTACCTGAAGTGCCTGAGCTAACAGAAGTGCCATTTATTTCCTTTCAATATGAAATATGTAATGAAAATGAGTTGACAAAAATTTGCTCACAAATCGGGGAAATATCAAGGATAGCTCCTATACAAGTAAGTTTTTGTCTGTAATACCTACTATTTAATGTTTTTTATAAAAGGTAGGTTAGACATGGGTTTTTTTTCCCTTCTGCCCTTACTTTTTTTTTAAATATAAATTAATAAATTTATTCCACAAATTGTATTTTTTTTCAGTGATTAAAACTATTTTTTGACTGTTTAAATTTACTATTCTCAATAGGAAGACAAAAATAAATTTTGCCCCAGGACAGAAATGACAAATTATAAAATTTGAGTATGTACCTAATAATATCAATAAATTGTTACTTTTTAGATAAGTAATTTGGGGGAAAGGCCAGGGGCAATACTGGTCGAATGGCAAGTGGTGGAAAATGAGGAAAGGTGTACAGATATACAGGCTTTTAGGCTGCAGAGGGCTTTTGGGGATGTTGTAAAGGAAAAGCATTTAATTGCTAATTTTGTTGAATGCTATAAAGGTAAGTGATTTTTTATATCAGAGTTCGACCGATATACATCATGATATTTATCACGATATATATTGATATTTATAAGCAATGATATATATCAATGATATTTATAAAACTGTTAGAATTAAATATTTAACTGCTTTTTTTTAATGGTGATCTATTTAAAATAATTTCCATTTCCATTTAAAAAAAGTATATAATTTTCTTAATAGATGCCGCTACTAATATTAAGAGTCTTTATTTCCATTTTACGAATTTAATAAATATTTGTAGATATTATTAAACACCAAATTTGCAGTTGATAATTTAAAAATGTGATTTTTTTTTAATTTAAATTTTTTTTTTATTTGTTTGTTTAATCCTGTGCATTGCCTAAAAGACGACCGTATTGTCACAATTCAATTGTGACCATTGTATACTGGTAAGGCTGTGTTATAATTGCAGTGATAAAAGTAATAAAAATAAAATGCCAAAGAAAAAAGATATCCATTTAATTAATATTTTTTGAAATTAAAATTTATTGTTTTAATTTTTTTGTCAGTTTACTTTTTGAAATAAATTTATTAAAAACATTTTTATTCTGTCTAATATAATTAATTTTTGAGCAAAACCTTAAAAGAAATAAATAAAAAAATAAATATCAAGATGTTGTTATCAGAAATGTATTGATATATATCCGATATTTTGGTATTTATATAAATATCATGATATTTTCTAACCCTGCAATAAAGTAGATAAATAAAGGTACACAATTATGTAAATTTCATTAAAATTCGACAAAAATTGTTCTCATGACAAAAAATCGATTTTATTTTATTAAAAAAAATTTTTAAGGGAGTTATTTTATAAAAGTTTTTTTTTTGTGAAATAAGGATTTGATTAAAAATATATATGTTTTTTTTTGTTTTTCCTGTTGCAAACAAAAAATTTCATTTTAATTTAATTTTTTTGAATATTAGGTATTTATTACTAAAAAATTCGCAAATTATTTCATAACATTAACTTAACCCATATTCCTATGATTTTTTTATAGATACAGGATTTTTGTGTTTCTATATTTAATCCTATTTTTTAAGTTTTTAATATACAGTGTGACCCTTTGTTTGCGACTCACCCCTTTAAAATCTTTATTTATTGAGCGATTTTAACCGGATTTGTTTTAAAGTTTACTAAACCTAAAACTAAGTTTAGATATTAATAAACTATATTTTTAAAGCAAAATAAAACATACTTTTACAAAATACAAGCCCTACTATGACAGTTTTTAAGAGTACATTTAGAATTTTTATTAGCGATTTAGGAACAATTTTGTAGCTAAATTAAAAATGCACAATAATTACTAATTATAAAAATTTAGTCTGTCAAGTTATCCATGAAAAAACATTGAAATAAAACTAAACTAATAGTAAGTTAGTAACATAGTATAAATAATATTATGCTTCGTTTTAACAAATAAAAAACGCAATAGAAACTTTAAACAACAATGAAATTCAGTATAGGGTAAAAATATGGTGTTCTTTGCTTCAAAAATAGTTTATCAAGACCTACATTTTAAAACAAATCCGACCAAAATAAATATTTTTTTATTTGTTATTCAAAAATACAATACCTACTTTGATTTTTTTATAAATTATTTTTAATTCATAAAAACATTGTGCATGTATTATGTTTTTGTGCAGGGAGTCCCCAAAGTTAAAGTTAAATTCCTCTTGAAATTCCAAGACAAATTTTCCTTTACATTTGTTCGAATTCGCAAAATTCCAGGAGTTATTCTACTTTTAACGCAGCCAATGAGCGCAGTATTATCAATTATCAATCTTGGTTGCCTACCTACATTCAGACACACTACATTCGTTTGATAGGAATATAATTTGAGTTTCATGAGTTTTCATTTTGCCCCTTAAATATAATAATCAAAGTTTGTAAAAAAACTGACACATTTTTTAGATCTAGACACCCAACTTTTATAACTTTTTTATGTAATTTTAGTTTTATATTAAAATTAAATTAAATCACAAATGTTTCTTCATTTTGTACTTTTAATATTTATTAATCAAAGTATGTAAAAAAACTGATACATTTTTTAGAACTAGACACCCAATTTTAGTAACTTTTTTTAACTAAAAATCGAACAAATTTTGGACATTTGTTTGCAAGTGATGCGAGAATTGAATATATTTTTTTAACCTTGTGGTTTTCAGGAGCTAAAATTACTTTTATTTATAAATTTAAAATTTTTTCAAGTTTACTAATTATGATCATAGTAGGCATCATAGATTTTTCTCTACCATTGGAAGCATAAAGGATAATTTGACAAGTTGCAAATGACTGATTGAGTTTCAATTTATAAGTGCACTATAAACTCAAAATTTATTAAAATTAATAAACTAAATAATAATTATTAGTATAGACAGTGTCAGCAAGTTAGAAATTATAACCTAATTTAATTTTATTTTTTGCTCCACAACCAAGCTTCATGGATCAATTATCATTTGTCCAAATTTCAAATCTATATGTTTTGAAATAAAGAAGTTATTAAAAAAATGAAATTTCTTCATTTTTAACACAGTGAAGAAAAAAATAAAAATAAAAACAAAGGTGTCAATGGACGAGATTTTTTTATGTTTATTCATTTGATAATCAAGTATGTTAAAAACTGACACATTTTTTAGGACTAGACACCCAATTTCTAGTAAGAGAACTGCAAGCAAACCAACTGTACTCTTTCAGAGTATGTTGTATGTTTGAAGGCTCCAATGACTGGAGCCCCTGGTCTCTACCTCAAGTGTCAAAAACAAATCTCAAATCTTTCTCGTGGAAACCGAGCGCAGACTACACTCTATCCAACGAAAACAAAATCGCTCAAACCACGTCAAACGCACCCGAAGTCCTGATCTCAGAGGGCCCGCAGTTTTTGGTGGGGCACTCTGTGGAATTTACAGTGAGTCACGTTTTTGGTGGAAAATAGAACGATTTTAATAATTTTTTGCAGCTATTGGAAGTCGATTCTTCCGAAGCACTCATAGGACTGCTTACCAACGAAGCACAGACGAATGTGAACGATTTCAAGCAAATAACAGACGGCACATTTTTTATTGACAGATCCGGTAGAATATACGTGGATCGCGTCGAAAAATCCACGATGTTGCCAGAGTTCACCAAAGGGTTAAACGTAAGTACTATGCTCCACACCTCAAAGTCCCACCACGTGACGTACGGAACGCAATCTTTTGAAAATTTGGCATTTAAGGCTTTTCAGGTTATGTATCTGTCAAAGTATAGTCAACGAAAGAAACAATATTATGTTTAGGCGTTAAAAATGTAAAATTCTTTACAATAACAATGGTTAAGAATTTAAGAATATAAATACTGCATTTAATGAAATTCTAAAGTGTATGGTGCCAAATAAGTAATATTTTTGTGCTTTGGTCCAAATATCTGGTTTTCTCCATAAAATAATTTTAACTAAACAGCATTTATTTAAAAATATCTAGCTTCTCTATTATGGAATAAGAATATCTGTATTAAAGGTAGGTTAATATATTAGAACAAAATTATCATCTAATTTTGTAATTTCAAGGTTAGAAAAATTTATTTTGACCAAATAAATAAGTATTTTGGATTATTTAAACGACTGTATAATATGGTATTTAAAAATGTGGTAGTTTTTCTTATCCAGCTTAAAGTGTACTTCAGAGCTGTGCGGTACTCGAGTACAAGTACTCAAACACTGTACTCCAAGTACTTTCAGTGTACTCGGTGTCTTGATACATTTAAGATTGCAAAAATGTACTCGAGTACTTTCCCGTGTACTCGAGTACTTTCGCGTGTACTCGAGTACTTTCCCGTGTACTCGAGTACTTTTACGTGTCCTCGAGTACATCCAAAGTATGCAATGAGTACATTTTTATGCAGTGAGGTTGGCGTGGACACATATGTGCGTGGGTGTTGAAAATTTGGCAATACTGCTCAGACTTGTCAAATTACGGACATGCTGCCTGAGGCAGCATCAGCCAGCTTGACTCACACGACAGCCTTAAAACAGCCTCAATCAATAAATAAAAAGACACAAAAAAGAGCATTGAACAAAAGGTTTTTACTTATGTATGAAATGTAATTTTGTTTATATTTTGGTAGAAATAAGGTGACAATATTCCTCAAAAAGATAATTAAAAAATAAAGCTAAGGCAAAGTGAAACGTGATACTAGCTGGCCTTGATAATTAACATAAAGCGAAATATCAATATTTGATGAAGGCTAGTGTTTAGTTTTGCACTAGTGATTCTAAATTCATTTCTTATTCGCCCCATTTCTCTAGCATTTTTCCCAACATTTCATAACTAAAGTGTACTCGGTACTTTGTACTCGTATGGGTACTCGAGTACAACGGTACTGTACTTGTACTTGGTACTCGAGTACTTTTATATAAGAGTACTTGTATTCAGTACTCGAGTACTTTTTCATTGTACTCGGAACAGCTCTGGTGTACTTACATAAAGTTTTGTCAATACAAATAGGTAAAAAACTTCAACTGAATTTGATCTACATCAAAAAATCATTATAACTTTAAAAATTTTTAATAAATCACATGTCATGGGAGTATTAAATATTTTCACATTGCAAGTTTCTCTAAAAATTGTTTATTTCCTTATAATCTAACTTAAAGTAAGTATGCCAAGGGGTATGCACAAATTTTGTCGTTGGAAGTATAAAAGCTTCAATTTAATTTAAACTACATTCAACAAATATTTAGTATACCTATATTTATTTATGACCATATTAACACACTCTTTTAAATAATCCACTTATTTATTTTGGGCAAAATAGATTTTTCTAACTTTAAAATACAAAATTAGATGATATTTTTTGTTCTAATACATTAACCTACCTTTGATACAGATATTCTTATTTCATAATAGAGAAGTTAGATTTTTTAATAAATGCACAAAAATATCACTTATATTGCACCTTACACTTTGGAATTTCATTAAATGCAGTATTTATATTCCTGAATTCTTAAACCAACCATTGTTATTGTGATACTATAAAGATTTATTAACTTTTAACGCTTAAACATAAGCGGTAACACTATAAATATTATTTCTTTCATTGACTATACTTTGACAGATACATAACCTGAAAAGCCTTAAATGCCAAATTTTCAAAAGACTGCGTTCCGTACTTGGTCATGTGGTGGGACTTTGAGGTGTGGAGTATAGTACCTATAGTACGTTCAAAAATGAAAAAGAGCGGAGAAGAAGTTGAACGTTAATATCTCCGAATTCTTACGAGATATTTTAACGAAATTCGGTATACACTCAAAAAATATATTTATTTAAAACATACTAAAATTGCAGCATGTTGTTTTTTTGAGTTATACGCGTTTAAGTTCATCCCATGTTTTTCACCTTGCGGATGTGCTATAGCTCGCAATTTTCGACTTTTTAGGTTAGTTTCACGTGCGAACTGGTAAACAACAACAAAGTAAGAGTAAATATCGACTCCAGTGATAAAAGAGTGACTTACGAATGGCAGATAAGTCCAGACAGCAAAATTTACTTTGCAGCTCAATTTTATTCGGATAAATGGAAAATAATGGTCGAATAATATTTTATTTCTTTATTTTTTTAATAATAAACAAATCAGTATTTAAAATGTGTCATTTAATGTTGTTAAAAAAACTTTCTCTATACACCACTTTTGATATTAATACTTTTTTTCTAGCTAGTTAAAATCTAAGTAACAAAAATATTTTAAACCAATAATAATATTGTCAATTAAATGTTGTCTGTTATTATATTAACTATAAATTATGTATATATTACGTTTTTGAGAGTTTTTATTAAAATAATTTGTTACATTTTAGCTTTTATACAATTATTATCTCTTTTAATAGGATTATTAAATTGTGTGATATGTTAGTGTGTGTGTGCAATTAAACAAAATAAACATTAATAACTTCTTTCAATAGTTTTATTTTACCACTGTTAATTAACATTTCTAAATAAATGTACATACATGGTGAGTTATTTAACTTGAAACTTATCTCAGTTCATTTTACGAAAAAATGGCGCTGTAATAAAAAAAAACAATTTTGTTCGATTTTTCTTCTGTATACGATTCTCCAATGATTTTTTATAATTTTTTAAATGTATTTATTTTTTAAATTTTAATTAAAGTAGGTGCTCAAAATGGTGGCCTTCGACTTCAATGCATTCATTAATTCACTGCTCTGGAGTATTCTCTAGATAATTCTCGTGTGCTTTCATAAGGATTAGCGGCCGTTGCTGCTTATACATTAATTTCATTATTTCCACCTGTTGGTGTTGCTCGACGAACTATTTTTTTTGGTTGAACACTCCCGTTTGTAGTAAACTGCTTGACTGTACGGTGAAATGAAGTACGTGATCGAATTTTATCCGGAAAACGCTGAGCGTAGATATTAACAGCATCATCAAGATTCCTGCCTGCTTCTCCATAAATCAAAATCATTTCTATTTTTTCTTCCACTGTTAAAAAATCCATGGTCTTTTTGTTTGCAAATTAATCTTTGAACTAAATTGATTAAATAATGCTAAACTATAAATAGTTTTTTATACCTTAATAATAATTATTATTTATAACTAAATACCATTTTTTTATACCTCAATTAGGATTAAATTAATTAATTGACAAAATAATGTTTTTTTACCATAAATGAGGTAATTTTATTAAAAATAGTACAATATTCTTTTAGGATTCTTAAAGGATTTAATGCTGGCAGGTAAAATTTTTTTATCAATTGTGCACCATGGTCACTTAAGTGACCATGGTGCACAATTGATAATTATCACCGAATGAAATAATGTATAAAACTTAAACCAAAGGAAACTTAAATATTAGTTAAAAAATCGTAGTTACTTAAAAATATTAGATTTAATTTAATAAGATAGTTATTACCAAAAAATTGATATTTTATAGAAAAATTATTGCAGAATCGCATACAGAAGAAAAAACGAACAAAATTGTTTTTTTGTCATTAAAGCTCCATCTATTACAAATATGAAAAAATGTTTTAGACAAAATCTACATATTTTTAGTCGAATGATCCGAATCTGCAATAAAAAATAGGGTGTTCTATTGGAAATTTTAAAGTTACCCCCTGTTCCCCCTATAAGGAAGAGAGTATGAGGACGAATTTAAGTACTGATTGATTTCCCCCCTCGAATCATTTAATTTTTATTTTAAACATTTTTTCGTAAAATGCATACTAACAGAGATATTTCATAGTTTCAGGTTAAATGACACCCTGTATAATAAAGATGTATTATAGGCAACCATTAACAAAATAATGCAAGATTAGTTGCCTAACATACACTTAAAAACATTTGTATTTATCTCCGATTGTAACCTCAAATTCTGACGGTTCAGCTGTCATTTCAAGCCAAGTTGTTTACAAACGTTCAAAACACAATAAAAGCGTGATTTGATCGCAGAAAAACAAGTGCTCGTGTAAAAATGGGTGAAAGAAAAGGCACAAACAAATATTACCCCCCTGATTACGATCCCAAGCATGGGGGCCTTAATAAGTTTTTGGGGACCCATGCCCTCAGAGAGAGGGCTAGAAAAATCGACAAAGGTATCATTATTATCAGGTTCGAGATGCCCTACAATATTTGGTGCGACGGATGTAAAAACCACATTGGTATGGGTGTTAGGTATAATGCCGAAAAGACTAAGGTCGGGATGTATTATACAACTCCTGTCTATGAGTTTAATATGAAATGCCACCTGTGTGAAAATCATATTGTGATTAGGGCTGACCCAGGGGTAAGTTATATATATATATATTTTATTAATATGCAAATAAATTCCAAGTGTAGTTTTATTAAGTTAAGGTAAAACAATAAATTGTATACTTTATATTATTATTTTAGTTACAATATTATTATTTTATTTTAGAACTTGGACTATGTCATACAATCAGGAGCAAGAAGACAAGAAAACAGATGGGACCCCTTAAAAAACGAACAAATAGTACCTGAAACAAAAGAAACGCAAAAAAGGCTATTTGATGATTCAATGTATAAGTTGGAACATGGGGAGGAAGACAAAAATACAGCAGAAAGTGCCAAACCACGTCTAGTAAAGCTGTTTAACAGAAGTGAAGCTCAGTGGTCAGATAATTATACTGCAAATCAAAAGTTGAGGGCTGAATTCAGGGTAAATATTAAAATTTCACTAACACAAAAATTGTTGCATATTTTTAATTTATGTATTTTTAAATATTTTTCACTTTCAATTTTGCTTAAATTATCACAGATATTTTTAAACGTAAATTCTTGATAAACTAATAAAAACTAATTAAAAAAAGTCTTTAATGTTTTTAACTAAAAACTGTTATTTTTAGAAACAAAACAACATTTTTAAAGGCCAAAAAGCAAATGATAATGCCTTACTGAAAAAATCAAGTCTGGACATTCCGTTACTGCCTGAAAGAGACGAAGATAAAAAAGTTGCATCCTTATTGAGCATGAAATTAAAATCATCTAAATCCATAGCAGAAAATACAGATTTAGTCAGAAAAAAAATTATATCACAATCTTCCCTACCCACGCACAATTTTAGTAAAGCCAAGGAAGAAAAAGCACTGAAAATATTGACAAAAAGTAATTGTTTAGGTATTTTATCTAAAAGAAAAAGTAGTGCAGTTTGTGAAGAAGTTTTGCCCAAAAAAATTGCAATGGAATCATTAGTGGGGGATTATGGGTCCAGTACTGACTCTGAATAATTTAAGTGTTAATATATTTTTTTGTTAAAAAATGCGTTTTATTTTCAACTTTATTTAGACTAACCCCGGTATACGCGCCCGCCATATGGAGGACTTGAAGCACAGATTATTCATCATTTTTAAATAAATAGGTAGTTTTTTTACAAAAGAAAGGAAGGCAGAAGTCTTACTCGACAAATTTTGTTCAATTGCACAGCTATATCGCGCACGTTATTTGTGTTTTACGTTGCAAGGAAAAAATTAAAAACTTTTTTAGTACCTACTCTATTTTAATTGATTATTCCTTATATCATAGATTAAGAAACTCAACGCTTAAATGCTAATATATTTACGTTAGTGTGTGTATTTTATTAAAGGGATTTTGGTGAATTATTGTGTTTTTAATTGTAAATAAAATTCAAGAACTAAATCGTTGCATTTTCATGTTTTGCCAAAGGATCCAATTCGGTAAGTACATTTGTTGGTGCAGAATTAACTAATGATAACTTTGACTAAAAATTTATATAAGTTTGGACATTTTTAAGAAATTAGTAAAAAATATTTTTTGCACAAACATAACCTTAAAATCAACCATTTTTATGTTTGAGTTCTCTAAAAAACGCCGACAACTGAATTTTAAACAACAGAATATACCTACGAATTCCTGGCAACATAATATTATATACAGGGTGTTTCTTTTAACTTGAGACAGCTCAATATCTCGAGAAATACGCATTTCACGGAAAAATGTCTTAAATAAAAGGTTACTGTGACTAAAGGGGACATTATTTGGTGCTACCGCTAGCCACCCCCTACCCCTCCTTAAGGGTGAAACGGGGGGTAACTTTGGAAAGTCAAATGGAATGACCCGATTTTTTTCACAGAGTTTGGTAGTACATAAAAAAATAAATAACTTTTATTTAAAACTTTTTTCAATTTATCAACAGATGGCGCTGTAATTCAAAATTTAAGAAAAATGAGTTTCCTTGTAAAATGTATTATTTGAAACGTTTGAAAAACAAAAATTAACATTAACAACAATAGTCGGCTATGAAAACAATTTATAACAAATGTTCGAAATGTCGTCATTCCATTTCAACACATTTTTGAATGCGGGTAATGAATTCTGGCACACAACGCGCCAACATATCGGGCGGTATCACCGCACAGGCGTTCCTGATCCGCACCCAACAACACAACAAATCGAGCCACGGTTTTTTTCGATATTTTTTAACATTTTAAAAATACTCGTTTGTAACATAAGCGTTTGACAGCTGATTATTAAAAGTTATACTTTTGTTACGAAGATAACAACCGAGTGGTGGCGCTGCTAGCGATACTTCTTTAGCGTGTGTGTTAAATGTTGACCACTCCTCGTATATCGTAATATCGGTACATTTGAACTAATAAACGATTTCTCAAAATTAAATTAAATGTTATGTTTTCTCTATGATTGGAAAATCTATTAAGTATTTATAAAATTTAACGTAGATTTTCTGCATATTAAAAAACTGTCGTCGGTCATTTTACAACGTGGCAACACCGCAGAAAATTGAATTCAAAATTTTGCGAACAAGTGCATTATAAATAAAGGCAATTAAAACCAATAAAATGCAAAATGTTTGAAAAGAAAATAACCCAAAATGCCAATCAAACTTTCAGCTAACGATATAACGTAAAAGTGAGGTATTATGGGTCCAGTACTGACTCTGAATAAATAAATGCTTTTTATTTTCAACTTTATTTAGAATAACCCCGGTATAGTTGTTAATATTGACCACTCCTCGTAAATCGGTACATTTGAACTAATGAACGATGTTTTAAATTGAAATTAAATGTTGTGTTTTCTGTATGGTTGCAACTAAAACTATTAAGTATTTATAAAATCTAACTTGTATTTTAACCACGGAGATTAGATTATGTTACCTTAACAAATGCATCATTTTCTGCATAATAAAAAGCTGTCGTCTGTCATTTTACAACGTGGCAACACCGCATTAAATTGAATTCAAAAGATAACGAACAAGTGCATTGTAAATAAAGGAAATTAAAACCAACGAAATGCAAGATGTTTGCAAAGAAAATAACGCAAAATGCTAATCAAACTTTCAGCTAACGATATAACGTAAAAGTGCCCGTGATTTCTGTGATAAAACGGCGAAAATGTCTTCGGGAAAACTGAGTGATGAATGTTTGGCAGAAAAGTTTCGTCGCGAGAACACAGAGCAGTTTTTAATACTTGCACGGATGCATTTGAGTTTTTTGTTGGATTTAAATACGGACGAGTATGTAGATTTTGGGAATATTGCTGTTTTTATGTCAATGTAATAATTTTAGAAGCGAGAGCTCGAATGAGAAAGTCAAGCAGAAAAAATGGCCTTTCGGGAGGAAGTCCAAGTTTAAAACTGTTACGGAAGGTGTCCCACTCACTCAGGAAGGCATTTGCCAGGTTTACCAGTTGATAGAGTTCATTAAAAAAGACCAAAGTATTTGTTTCTAAACTAAGCAAAGTAAAAAAATAACTGAGTCCTATTTTAGATATTACAGTTGAGGGGATATTTCGTAGGACTGGTTCTGTCGAAAGGCAGCAAGAGCTAAAAAGTTTACTTAGTCAGGGGATTACTTTGGAGCTGGAAGGGAGCCAATTTAGCGTACATGATTGTGCTTCTGTGTTGAAAGGTTTTTTAGCCGATCTACCTGATCCACTATTGACTGAGGGGTTTTTCCCTGCTTGTTGTCAAATTGCAGGTTAGTTTTAATGAGTTAATTTTTCTTTAAATTACAAGTGATATTTTAATTTATTATAAACAAGCTGTGACTTTAGCAAGTTAGCAACAGGGTCATTCCACGTTACTCGGGTATTTTTGTCCCGCCCGTCACAATTAAAAATTGTGAGTAAAAACTACACGTTATAAAATTTATTTAAAAATATTGTTTTATTATGCATTTAATAAGTTATAAGCACAATAAAAATAATATTATAAAATATTAATTGTATAACTTGTGGTTTTTACTCACAATTTTTAATTGTGACGGGCGGGACAAAAATTACCGAGTAACGTGGAATGCCCCAACAGTGACTTTTGGGCTTTTTGGTAACAGATTAAAGTTGGCTATAGTCAAATATCATACAATCTTAAAAAAAGTGACTAATGATTTGTAGAAAGTGAGGTAGAAGTGTTTGACAGATGTCAAATTTTATTTATTAATTTTTTTAAATTAGGTATTTAATTTTTTTTGTCATAGAAAAAGTATGGTATTATACTGTACCATACCATACTGCCCAACTATGGAGAAAGGCAGAAACTGCTAAACAAGAAATTTGTGGGAGATTAGCATAAACTACATTTTTATAAAAAGCAGTAGGTATTTAATTGATTTATTTAACTTATGAGATAGTTTTCTGTATTTCTTTGTTGAATTAAGATACAAAATAGCTTTATCTTAGCACAAGAAAACGCATTTAGATTTTTTTTGTAGTTACTGCCTTTCTCCATAGTTTGGGTGCTATAATATATTATGGCCTCAAAGTTACAGTTTTGATATCTTTTTTTAATATAAATTAAAAATGGCAAAATGACAAACTTCAATGGCCCTTTGAAGATTTTTTTTCAATGAAAAAAAATAATTATTAAAATTCTACATTCTTTGTGTGAATATTTAAATAATCCTTGTTTTTGGGACACCGCACTGGTTTATCGGCGAAAAAATACATTTTTAAAAAGTTATAATTTGAATGAATGCTCAAATTAGTATACCCTACATACATATGTCTACAGGGTGTGTCACATTCATGCTCCATTAGAAGTTTCTGGGAAACGAAAAAAGATCAATTTGAAACTTTAATAATCCATTTAAGTCTATTTTTCTAAAATATTTTGAACAATTTGCTACTTCCGGGTAAACCGGAACTTTGTTAATTGTGCAATAGAAAAAATTACTATACCATGTCCTATACCTAAAGTGAATAATGGTTTTCAAGTTATTAATTTTTTTCGTTAAAATTTGACAAATGCGCGTCAATCAAAAAATAGCCTTTAACTTTTTTGTTATTAGGGGGTGGAATTTTTGGAATCTTAAAAAATTGTTTAAAAGATTTCTTTCCAATTCTTTAAAAAATTTTGGTGAGTTCTGTCACTGTTCAAAATTAATGGCGTCAATTTTTCAGGTTGTTATAAACAATTTGTTGACTAACAAAGTTTTTTGTAAACAAAATTACTAATATAAAATATCAATCCAAACATTTTTAAAATTTAAAAGTAATACAAACAGTATTTGCTAATTTTGAAAAAAAATCAACAAAGCTGTAGGATGTCAACTAGATGAAGTAATAGACAATAAAATATAAAATTTATTTTATGAAATATTTTAATAACAAAAAGAATGTGTAACTGTAACAATGTTATAAACCAACAATATTTAAGTCAAGTAGAGCAACTTCTAATGTAAAAGTAAGAATTAAGTAATGCTTGAATGTAAATTGAGGACCCTTTAAACATTTATTAAAAATTGTTGACTAAAATTTTGTTGGTTTATTAAATTGTCACATTTTTTATTAGTAATATTGTTTACAAAGCACTAAATTAGCCAACAAATTGTTTATAATAATAATTATTATTGTTATTAATATTATTATTGTTTTTAAAATTGACGCCATTAAATTTTAGAAAATTTTCAAAACACTCGAATTTATGGTTTATAAATACCAAAATTGGCTTAAAAAATCGAAGATATTTGAATCCCACTTTCATTATGGGCCTAAAAAAATTGTTTTACAGTCTAGTCTAGTCTTAAATCAAAAATCTCGCTCTTCAAAAAAAGTAAAAATTTAAGTTAAAAGTTTTGGTTTCTATATTTTTTTTCAAAACGAAGAAAATCGCCACCGGTCAAATAAGGTTACGATAATTTAAGCAAGAGTTATGAATTTCTGAAAATTACCGTACCGAGTCATTCCACGTTACTCGGGGATTTTTGTCCCGCCCGTCACAATTAAAAATTGTGAGTAAAAACTACACGTTATAAAATTTATTTAAAAATATTGTTTTATTATGCTTTTAATAAGTTATAAGCACAATAAAAATAATATTATAAAATATTAATTTTATAACTTGTGGTTTTTACTCACAATTTTTAATTGTGACGGGCGGGACAAATATTACCGAGTAACGTGGAATGCTCCCGAATCGTTATTTTTTTGCGTTTTTTTTTTCAAAAATACATATCTTCGGGGCTTTTGAAAATTAAGGGCTCAAAATTTAGGGTTAGGCCTCTTTTGATACGTACAAAAACATATGAAAAATTTAACTGAATCAAAAAATACCATTTGGTGATTTGATATGGAATCACCCATATATATGTTTTTAAAACAGTCAATTTGTATAATGATAATAATAGCTTTATTGGCGGATATACCATTTTACAAGTAAAAAATAATGCTTGGGTATATTAAATACCCCCATATTTTGTAAACGATCTTTTTCGATTGGTAAATAAATTAAAAAAAATTAGATAGACATTTAACTATAAAATTTTGCGATGTTGGTAATTTTTTGTTCAGATTAGCTGGATATGTTTGCATAAGGAAATTTTAAATAATAATAATAATAATTTATTAATCACATAATTACAACAGAAAATGGTAAATATGACAGGTAAAAAAGATAAATTAAATGTACCTATACTAAACATAAACATGACATGTTTCTACTTTAAAAAAGAATAGAGACAATCTTTTCCTTAAATTCTTCTATAGAATAATTTGCCAATAATTTGGCAAATTATTATAGAGACTTCATATTTTGCATGCCAATGCATTTCGATGGGGATTTTATTCTTAGATCTGGTAGTGTATTGACACTTATTTTTATTTATTAGTTATATTTTGTTATTATGTACCAGACAAAGAAGTTTGTATATATATATATATATATATATAAAATAACCCTAATAGAATATTTTTTCAAAATAAAAATTCTATTACCATTTCTAGCAAGACCCCAGGATAAAATATTGAAACTCAAAATGGTATAAATATTTGCAAAATACACAGATGATGGATTTTTATAGTTTCATAGCTATAAAATCAATGTGTTCATCCCATGTTTAAGATTTATCTATTATCATTCCTAAAAATTTGCACGAGAAATTAAAAAATTGATTATTGATTTGAATTTCTTTCTTAATATTTATTTGTAAGAAATATGTGGTAGACTTTTTATTATTATTATTTATAGAATTATGTGGCATTGGAGAGGGTCCAACAGTCCAAGATGGCAAACTTTTAGAAGCCTTGCAGCTGATATTTTTACTGTTACCCATAGAAAACCAAAGCTTTTTGAAGGATATTCTCGATTTACTGCACTTGACTTCAACGTTTGAAGAAAACAACAAAATGTCCCCCGATAACTTGGCCAAAATATTCACCCCCCACTTATTGTGCCCGCGAAAGCTACCACCCAGCGAACTACTAACGATATCGCAGAAATACTTCGGACTGATAACGTTCATGATAAAAAAATCCTCGGAGTTGTTCAAGATACCTCGCAAGCTGAAGGTGGACTTCCAAGCCAGATACGAACGCAAGAAGCTGATGGCCTCGCAGAACCGAATACTGAACGAATCCGTGACCGACACCGCAAATACGGTATTCATAGGGTTGCAACTTTTCATGAAAAGTTGAAATTTTTGAAAAGTTGGGTTTTATTTTTCGAAAAAGTTCGGAAAAGTTGGAAAAGATGGAAAAGTTGAGTTTTTTGTAATGTAAACGTATAAAACATAAATAATGCTTGTCAATGTATTAAAATAATTTATTTCTTATGTATTTATACATACGTAACAAAATAACAAAAAAAAAAATCAAACAAAATAAAATGAACAGACAACATAATAACAACAAAAATAAACTAGGTTTGAATTAAAAAAATCATATTTTTTAAGTAAAAAGGAATAGAAATTTATACACACCATAAAAACACACATACAAAATAAAAAATAATTACAAAAAAATATGAAGCAAAAATTATTAAATTTATTGTTAAAAATTATGGAAATTTACAAGTAAAAATTTAAAAAGAAAAAGAAAAGAAAACTTTCTTCTTTTCCACTTTTATATTTTCACTTGCAAATTTCCATAATTAAAAAAAATAATATTTTTTTTCATACTGTGTATAAATTTAAAATACGTTATAATAAAAGAATTTTTATACAGGGTTTTATGTAATTAATGTTATATATTAAAATGGGTTGTTCCTTAGGGTCCATAAAGAAGCACCTGAAACTTTTTTTTTTATAAATTCCAAAGTCTAAAAATAATTTATAATAACCTTTATCCTACCAAAAAGTACGCCACTGATCGACTAGGAACTTTAGGTTAATCTGGTGGATTTATTATGTTATGGTTGCAGGGCTCCCACACCTCCTAAAATTCATAAAATTCCTAAAATTTGGCTTAAATCTTAAAAACTCCTAAAATTCTCCTAAAATTGCCATCAATCTCCTAAAACTCCTAAAAATTAAATATAAGTAGGCCAACTTGACTCGGTTTAATTAAGGTAGTTGTGCTAAAAAATTTCTTTTTTAAAAAGTAATTTAAAAAATATATTTTTTTGGTAAACATTCAATTTTCTTAGTTTCTTTAAGAAACTTTCTTGACCCATCACTGGTAATATTCATAAGAAAAAATTGATTGCGGCAAAGGCCACGTCGTTTGACGGTGTGGATCACCTGATGTTCTTACATCTCGCCTCTGTTGACTGATGAGACCCAATAAAGGTCGAAACAGCTGTCTGTCGGTATTTGAAGTTGGTGGAACGCATTCAAAACAAAAAACTTTGGCTAGGTGTAGGTTCAATTTTTTCTTATATATTTTTGGGTTCTAGTTTATTAAATTCTTTTTAAAATGATATAGGTATCACAACCTACATTTTTCTTAAAAAACAACAAAATATACCATAAAACAAAATCCACGTAGTAGCTTCTAGACTTCTACAAAATTGTCATTTTTAGCCATATTTCGTAAATTTTCAACAAAAATATACCGTGTTATATATCAAACAAAAGGATTTTTAATTTTCTTTTAAATGATAGCTAAAATAGTAAACAATCTAAAGAATGATTTGCTGTAATCATGCACTTTATATTTTTTTCTATTATGAGATTTTTTAGTAACAATAACATTACGATTATTTTTAGTTATTAACTAAACTGTTAATTTTTTTTCTTCAAAATATAAATATAACATCATTAAACTTTGGCCTACTTTTTTAGCCATATCTATCGACGCTTTTTTTTAAATAAAATTAAAAGTGGGGTGAAATTTTTACTTACAAGTAGACATATACAAAAGTAGTAATTTTACCTCACTTTTCATTTTATTATAAAAAAAACTCGTCGAGCGATTTGGCTAAAAAACTAGTCAATATAACCTTTTGTAGTGATATTTATTTATATTTTTGTTAAAAAGAATTTTTTTCTTATTTTTTAAGTATAGTGTAAAGTTGTTTTTATTTAATTAAATAAATTCATTTGCATTCTTTTTTCTCCTAAAATTCTCCTAAAATTCTCCAAAAAACCTCCTAAATTCCTAAATAAAATTTGTAATTTAACCGTGGGAGCCCTGTGGTTGGTAACAACAGTGTTTCCAAAATCTTTCAAAAAAGTTGACAAACATTGTTTAAATTTAGCTTAATTACAAAAATGACAAAATTAACAATGCAAATTGTCAATTTGGCGTTTTTATTAATTGTTGGTTATTTCATTTTTGTACTGAAGGTAAATTCAAACAAAATCTGCCAACTTTTATGACAGAATCTAGTGCATTTCTTTTAAATTTTAGGTTATGTTTTCAAATTGTAAATATCTTAACTAAGGGAAGTGCTTTTGGATTTATTTACACAAATTAAATGTTTAAAGTTTAACCTGTGAACTGGTCCCAATTTCATCTGAGTAAACAGAGAAAAAAACTGATGAAAAAATTAATTTTGTGGTTATGGATTTTAAATTTCAAAGGTACTAAATTTTCTAATCATTGCTTAAGCTAATAGCTGGATCAGTAAATAAATACAGAAGGGTATTAGAGCTTTAAGGGCATAAAACTTTTGTATTTATTGAGTTTTTATTTATTTTTTGCAAGAAAAATTTTTAGTAACAATTTTTTACATCTGGCAACGCATAGCTATTTTGTTGGTTGGTATCTATGTACTCACAAAATACAGGTGTGCAGAGATAAACAAGTGTGTAACCAGTGGCGTATCACAAAAAATATAAAAAACTTCTAATGCATATTTTTTCTTTATCTTTGAAAAATGCTTTTTAAAATATTTTTCCTTTATTTCTTTTGTCAAAAGGTATTAAGTATTTTGTCAAAAGGTATTCAGTATTTTAATTACATAACACCCTGTATAATAGAAAATGCTGTTAGCAGACACCATTTTTGATAAAGTTTGACAAAATGTTATTCCAAAAAACAATGCTTTTAGCATGTTTTACTAAAAACACTTCAAATCTAGCGATTTGTATCGAATTTTGACCAAATTATCTACCAAAAAAATGTATGGTAGTGGAAACACTGGTTAGAAGTCAACTCATTGTTCATTGGCTCCCATCTAATAACTTTTCCAACTTTTCTAACTTTTCATAGGGGGTGCCGAACTTTTCCAACTTTTCGACCGAACTTTTCCTTGTTCGCAACACAGGGCTGGATGCTCCCGTGTACGAGTTTTGGTTCGTCCCGCGCATGACGTCACTTGATGAGTAGTTGCCGTGCGAATACACGAATAATAGTAATATTATCAAAGAAAATAGAGAAATTTCTGGACATAGTGCGTTTTTATTAAACTTAATATTGAAGAAAGTGTTATAATATGGATAATAAATGCTTTCAGTCCTTGATAACATTTACGGCTGTAGTTTAAGCGTTGGTGTTTTAAATTAAACTTATAGTCACTGTCCAGAAAATGTTTATAGGAAACAGAAGCGGTCTTAACGTAAATATTGTCTATTATTTTTGAGGCATTTAAACACTGTTTCCACAAATCAAACTTTTTCGGGAATCGATTAAATTTAATGTTTTTATTTAAAGGGTTTTTCTTGGACTGGTTGTCCGAATTGCATCCAAATATTCCACACCGCATTTTAATAAATGCAAATGGCACTACACAATCTAAAACACAAACTAAACAAGTTAACGCAACACAAAAACAATAATAAACAAACCAAACAGGTTAACCTAACGCAATAACAATAATTTGAACGCTGAAAAGTAATTCGAACCTTACCGAACACAAAAACGACAAGTTAAACAAAAAATAGAGCAAGTTAACATCCAAACGCATCGCAAAAACAAGAATTTTAGCAGCAGATAATTAAAAAGCACGTTAAAGATTTAAAAACACTCATCAAGTGACGTATTTAAGCCCCGCCCAACATGCGCACCATCCTATCTTAAGGTGTATGTATCTTGTTTGCAACACTAGGTATTCACCTTCGTCGACCACGAACGCACTGCGAAGGAGAACGAGTCCAACCCGACGGAGACGGCCTTGGCGCAGCTGTACGCGCACATACAGAGCCTGCCGGAGTCGTCGAAGAAGAGGAAGTTGGTGAGCAAGTTCAACAAGGAGAACGGGCACGGGACGCCTCTGCAGGTGGCGAGGGGTTCGGCGGCGAAGAAGAGCTTCGGGGATTCCATCAAGAAGCACATCTTCCAGAAGGGTTTGGCGAAGCAGGCCAAGAAGGGCGGTTACGCCCATTTGAGGTCTTCCAGCGAGGAGATTCTAAATGTAAGTGGTTTTGTTTATAACATTTTATACAGTGTGAAATTTGTTGCATTTTGTTTTTTCTCTTAATTTTCTTGCTTCCTGCTTAACTCTGTTGGTGGTGTATTTTTTTTCTTTGCAAAGCGACATCTTTACGAAAATAAAGTAACCATCCCAATAAACATTTTTCACCGTTATTATTTTAATTAAACTTAACAATTATTGATAATTAAAAAAATTAAAATGACCTTTATTCTATGATTTTTTTCATTACTATAACTGCAAAATATTATCACAAAGTATTAAACATTCTTACACGGGAAATGTTAAAGGTACAAAAAGTGTACGCAAAATTTTTAACGCTTTATCAGTTAAATCTAGTTAACTGCACTACTACGGCAAAATCAAAAGGTCAGTACTAACGTTCATATAATCTTTTCAAATATTGGCGTTGAGAAACTATTTAATACTTTTGTATTTTTGTATTGAGATAATAAATAATTTTCACATTTAGTATTTTTTTTAGAAGAAAGGCACTTTATTTTAACGATTTTATGACATTTGACAACTGTCAACTAACTTCAGCCCGTGACTAAAGCGCCATAAAGCCACAACTTGCCAATATGTATTTAAAAGGTCACTTAAGCCTAATTTATAGATAATTTCATTTTGCTAATTGTACAGTTAATTTTACAAATTTTCTGTAAATTTTACGATTTTTTATTTTAAAATGTTGAAATAAACATACTTATAACATACTCGTATACCTATAATATAGGCTGTATATTAGGGTGATTAAAAAAATCTACTATTCTTTTTGACTTAAATTTTTAGGTACAACATTTTTTGGATTTTTAGGATTTATTTAAAATGTTCCTTAGGGCCGGTTTATCAGTCCGGTTAAAGTTGCAGTAAAGGCCGTATTACAGCCGGCAATTCTTCTTGCAGCAATTTTTCTTGCCATCAAGTTTTCAAGGCCGTATTGCATGTTGTTTTACAGTCAGCAATGGCAAGACAACTTGCTGTTTATTACCTGCTACCAACCGAAGAAAAATATACGATTTTGTAAACACTAAGTTTATTTGTTATTTAGTAGAGATATTTAAATATTAATAAGTGAAATGGATACTAGAACTTTGAACACAATGCCAATCATAAAACAAATAACCTTAAACTGTTTAAGTCAAACAGCGTCTCTCTAGGGAATTTGTAGTAGGGTTGGTAACATAAAAGTTACCAGATTTAACACCAGAATTGCCGTAAAACGGCAATAAGAATCCATCCGGACCGATTTTCGGCAATTGCAAGAGATTCGTCGAAATTTATCTACCGCGCATGCCTAGCGCAATTTTCATTGCAATTGCCGAAAGAATTGCCGGCTGTAATACGGCCTTTAGTTATTTGGCAGATACTCTCCATGGATACCATTGTTCTGAAGGCCGTATTACAACCGGCAATTCTTTCGGTAATTGCAATGAAAATTGCCGTAGGCATGCGCAGTAGATACAGTTGTATTCAATAAAAAAGCGTACAAGAATTAGAATGAGAGAAAACTGTCAAAATAATATTATTGCTTAAAACCGACTTATCACTGACATAAGTCATTAAAATAATTATTATAGGTTATAAAGAGCATTGACGTCGTAGGTTAATTAAATAATATTACAAAAATTATTACCTTTTAATAATGAAAAAAACACACATTAAAAAAAATTTAATATTTATATAGTCATGCATCCCTGTTTTTCTATTACTTGAGCCAATCTATTTGGGATGAATTGAATTAAATTTAATACAATATTTGGATTAATGTCTTCCCAGCAGTATAGTAGGTATAGTATTGTTGTATAGTTTCCCATAAATCCTCAGATATCTCAAAAAAGCAGCTTCCTGTTCAGGGGTGGACATTTTGGGACGACCTGAACCAACTTTTTGGTTTAGTAAATCTTCCTATTCCCAGCGTTGCTTAATTTTTAATATAGATTTTTTATTTCTATTATACCACAGTACGAATTGACCATTCTTCTTCGATTCTTGATACTATTTAAGCCTTTTTAACTGACGAGGCATTTTTATTTTCTACTGTCAGTTATAGTGACTTAAGTCAGTGGAAAGCCGGTTTTACGCAATAATGTTGACAGTTTTCTCTCATTCTAATTCTTGTACGCTTTTTTAATGAATACAACTGTACATTTCGACGAATCTCTTGCAATTGCCGAAAATCAGTCCGGATGGATTTTTATTGCCGTTTTACGGCAATTCTGGGGTGAAATCTGGTAACTTTTATGTTACCAACCCTACTACAAATTCCCTAGAGAAACGCTGTTTGACTTAAACAGTTTAAGGTTATTTGTTTTATGATTGGCATTGTGTTCAAAGTTCTAGTATCCATTTCACTCATTCATTTTTAAATATCTCACTCATTAATTTTTAAATATCTCTACTAAATATTATTTTATTATCTCAATTCAAAAATACAAAAGTATTAAATAGTTTTTTGACGCCATATTTGAAAAGATTATATGAAACTTTTGATTTCGCCGTAGTAGTGCAGTCAACTAGATTTAACTGATAAAGCGTTAAAAATTTTGCGTACAGTGCCCATTAAACATTATAAATTTTTTAAAATACAGTAAATATTTATTTTGCAAAGAAAACAAATAAAAAAACAGCCACCCACCTATATGTCGCTTTTGTGTTTTTTGTCGCTAAGCATGCTTCTCACTTCCTCTTTGCAGAGCCCCCAATCGACCGTGTTGGCCAGGGCTCGGCTCTTCTGCGCCAACTGCGACTCGTCCACGGACTCGTCCGCCAGCGACGAGGCCGCGCTAAAAAAGCTGAAAACCTCGTCCGGCAAGCGCGACGGCTTGCCGGACGAGGGCGCCACCGCCGTCAGAGACGCGCGCAGCAAGAGCGAGTCGGATCTAGACTTCGACGAGCAGTTTACCGGCAAGTACCTGACGAGCACGCCCGCGTGCTTGTCGCTGCGCGCGTGTCCCGACCTGCTCTTCACGCCCGAGGAGCAGGGTCGCAAGTCCATGTCGCCCATCACCAGGTCCACGCAGAGGATGACGCGGGCTATGCAGGTAGGTGGCGGATTCAAAAATCGTCCGCGGTTTAAATATTGTTTTATTTTTTTAACGAACTAACAAATTTTACGTAGAAACAACGTTGGAAAAACTTAACTTTTATGTTGAAATATCCCAGTGTATAACGTTATAATATATTATGAGAACGTTAGTTTCTAATGTTATAAAAAACGTGCGATTTACATATTATAAAACGTTGGAAATAAGTGAGGTTATAGTACAAAATTATTGTACTATAAAACGTTGGATTTTTGAATAATTTTGGCTAGAATTTTACGGAAAAATAAAAAAGAATACAAAAATGTATTGTACAAAAAACAAGTATACTTTTGAAAAGAAAAAATATTGCCAAACGTTGGAAATACGTAGGATATGTTTTATACAACGTTGTAAATATGTGGAATTTATTTATTATAAAACGTTGGAAATACGTGTATTATAAAACTTTGGGAATACGTGGGATTATTGTACTATAAAACGTTGGAGTTTTGAATAATTTTGTCTAGGATTTTACACTGAAAAAATTAATGGAAAAATTCAAAAGTATTTTACATTACAAAAATTTATTAAACAAAAAACAAATAGGTACTTTTGAAACGAAAAAATATTGCCAATTAACAAAATCTAAAAATAATATTTTAATAGTTGTAATAATTAATAGGCAATATTTAAAAAAAAACTCAATGTTATAAAAAACGTGGAATTTACTTATTATAAAACGTTGAAAATAATTGGGCTTTTTGTACTATTACACGTTGGATTTTTGAATAATTTTGGCTAAGATTTCACACTGACAAAATTAATGGAAAAATAAAAATGTATTTTATAATACAAACATTTATTGTACAAAAACAAATATACTTTTGAAAAGAAAAAATATTGCCAAACGTTGGAAATACGTAGGATATGGGTTTTATACAACGTTGTAAATATGTGGAACTTATTTATTATAAAACGTTGGAAATACGTGGGATTTGTGTATTATAAATCGTTGGAAATACGTGTATTATAAAACGTTGGAAGTACGTGGGATTATTGTACTATAAAACGTTGGATTTTTAAATATTTTTTTCTAGGATTTTACACTAATTAATGGAAAAATAAAAAAGTACTTTACATTACAAAAATGTATTGAACAAAAAACAAATACACTTTTGAAAAGAAAAAATATTGTCAATTAACAAAACAATTACTTTAATTATTGTAATAATAATAATTGTTAATAGGCAATATTTTTTTTAAATATCTATATCATTTAGATGTCGAAAATGTTTTTATTGTTCTTTGGTTTTTTGTTGTCCCAGGTTCATTTCAGAGCAGATTGTGTTAATCTCCTTTATCCAAACTTGTGATATTTGGAGCAATGTGATAATGCTGGATAGTCCTTGTGTTATGTTTATGTTTATCAGTTTTTAGTTAGGTTGATAGTTGTTTCTATTAGGTTATTTCTATAGAAAGTTATAACTTTATACACCATTTTGCCACTATCCAGCATTATTAGCTCCACAATGTTTAACACATTTAGTTCATTGTATAAATATGCAGAGCTAGTAAGAAAAGGTTTGTTAAATAAGAGCTTGAGAAGTCTATTTTGTGTCACTTGCGAAGTCCTTTTTTTACGTGCCTCCAAAAAGCTGGAAGATACATTAAGTGGGAGTTAATGTAAGCATTATATATTAAATGTTCAGTTTTCTTGTTTATTATTTCTTTTCAGGTAATAACTTAAGCTTCCAATTTTATTTTCAGAAGTGGTCACTAAAACTAAGATTATCATCAATAATTAATCCTAAATATTTTGCATTTTTCACTTTATCCAAAATTTGTTTATTTAATGTTAAAGTATAGTTATCACAGTTTTTTTTTTACTTTTTATGACTCGATTAAGTTTAATATTGTTTTTCTTAGTCCACACATTAATGGCATTTAGATCGCTCTGAGCCCACCCAAACACTTCCTCTTTACTTCCAGAATATCCGCAAATAAAATTGTTTCACTTTTAACATCACATTCAGTTATGTCGTTGATGTAAACTAGGAAAAGTAGTGGCCCTAGCACTGATCCTTGTGGAACTTCATAGTGAATTTTTTCCATTTTACTATTTTTGTCACCAATGCCTGTTTACTGGAACCGGTTGTGAAAGTAGTTGGTAAATATTTTAAGGGCTCTCTTTGTTACTCCAATTGTCTCAAGTTTTTTATGTAATATATCTGGGTCAACAACATCAAAGGCTTTGCATAAATCAAGAAATACAGCTAGTATAGTTTTCTTCTCGGCCATTTCAAGCGCGCGAAACGCACGAATTACAAAACTGTTTTTATAAAAAAAATTGTAGATTATTTGTTATATAATATTTTGGCATCAAAATTGTCAAAAATATTCTTCTTTTATTAGGTTATACATTAAATAAAAAAAAACTCAAGAAATATTTTATGAAAGTAGATATAATTTTAATAATTGAAAGGTGTGGACGGGACAAAAAAAGATTTATCTTGTCCCGTCCATCCCTGTCAATTATTGAAATTATCTCTAGTTTTATAAAATATTTCTTGCGATTTTTTTTATTTAATGTATACCCTAATAATAGAAGAATATATTTGACCATTTTGATGCAAAAATAATATATAATAAATTAGCTACAATTTTTTTTATAAAAACAGTTTTGTGATTTGTCCCGTCCATCCGCTTGAAATGGCCGTTCTGTTCTAAATTTTCATAAATATTTTCAGTTAGATTTATCTGCTGTTTAGAAATTTAATTTTTTGTAGAAAGTTGAGAAGCCTTTTATGTAGGACCATTTCAAATATTTTTGAGAAAACTGAGAGCACAGAGATAGTTTGTCAAGTCGGTTTTACTGTCTTTCTTATGGATTGGTGTAACTCTATTTTTAAGATATCTGGAAATGTTCCTCTTCCTTAATGGGTCTTTAAGTCACTAAAAAGTAACAAATAATTATTTTAAGATATTTTGTTGATTTTATATCACACTTTTTTCATCTAACCGTTTATTTGTCTACCCATGATACAAAAATCTTTGTATGATGTTGTCTACCCATATCAACTCCACGCTTCGCCACTGGATGTAGGTCTTCTGTAGGTGGTGCTTTAAGCTAAATTACATCAATTTAGAAAAGCCGTTTGGATCAAATTCTGATATTTTTCGAATGCAAGAGTCTTAGACCAGGGTCGATAATTTTTGAAACCAAAAAAAATAACAGTAGGATGAAACCCATTGGACAAGGAGAAGAATATAATAAAAATGAAAGGAAAAATAAATTACGGGCGATCTGACTTCGGGAAGTGGGAGGGGGGGTTTTAAGGGTAAAAAATGGTTTATCACGATTTCCGGCAAAACTACAAGTCCTATGGTTAAAAAGTTGTAGGTAATAAAAGGATCTACAACTTTTGTAATTACAATTTTTTTACATAACCTCAAAATTTATGTGAAAAATTCAAAAAACCAAGTTTTTGGTTTTTTATTTTTATCTTTTTCAAAAAAAAATTTTTTCCAAGAAATTTGGTGAAAACTTACCTTTTTATGTCCCAAATATTTTAATTTGAAATATTTATTATTTCGCCTTATTTTGACTTAATATCAAAAAAGCACCCTAATTTTCAATCGAAAATTCTCGCGTCAAAATATCAGCTTTTTTCAAAAAGTCGGTGTGCTTTTTGTTCGTTGAAATCTCTACTTTCGGATGGTGTAAAAAAATATACATTACTATGGTAAATGTTCTCAGAAAATGCAAAAAATATTATAATGAATAACGAAAAAACTCGAATTCGAAAATTTATTTTAATCATTATGTACAATTTCATCAAAAAAATGTGATTGTTGCAATTTTTTTTAGTTAAAAAGTTTATTTATTAAATTCTAATAACATTTATGTCAGAAAATCTCATAAAATATAAAAATACATGTAAATCATACTATTGAATTTAGATACTTCATTCTGATTACGTTATTCATTATAATATTTTTTGTATTTTCTGAGAACATTTACCATAGTAATTTATATTTTTTTTTACACCATCAGAAAGTAGAGAGTTCATCGAACAAAAAGCACACCGCCTTTTTGAAAAAAGCTGATATTTTGACGCGAGAATTTTCGATTGAAAATTAGGGTGCTTTTTTGATATTAAGTCAAAATAAGGCGAAATAATAAATATTTCAAATCAAATAAATTACAGTGTATTTGGGACATAAAGAGGTAAGTTTTCACCAAATTTCGTGGAAAAATAAAAAACCAAAAACTTGGTTTGTTGAATTTTTCACATAAATTTTGAGGTTATGAAAAAAAATTGTAATTACAAAAGTTGTACATCTTTTTATTACCTACAACTTTGACATTTAACTTTTTTTCATAGGACTTGTAGTTTTGCCGGAAATCGAGATAAACCATTTTTTACCCTTAAAACCCCCCCCTCCCACTTCCCGAACTCAGATCGCCCGTAATTTATTTTTCCTTTAATTTTTATTATATTCCCCTCCTTTTCCAATGGGTTTCATCCTACTGTTATTTTTTTTCTCTTTTTACCATTTTTAAAGGCTTCTGCACTGGTCTATCTCGAGTTTCTTTAATTTATATATTATTTACAAAAACTCGAATTTCTTGATTAAGTGCGTAGCAAAGATTTCCAATCATTTTGTTGGGGCTACAAATTGCAATTTTCAGGAAACAATGATGACACCGAGAAGCCGGAAACCCGTGCTGCTGCTGTCGGGCACGAACATAAACGCGCTACCGAAATCCGACAGGCGCGACCTCCAAATGGACAACGTGCTCGAAGAAATCTCCTACGAAGACTCCTCCCGATCGAGCGACACCACACTGGCGACCCCGTCTTCCGCCAAGTGCATAAAAAAGTCCAGAAGCGACGGCGACATAATCTCGGACGATGTGGCTGCCGGGGCGAAGCGAAGCGCGACGCGCACGCCGTCCGGCCTGACGGACACCTTCAAGGAGTACCTGAGCGGCCGGGACATTCTCGCGTCGAGTCCGGCCCTGGCGGACGAGAGCTTCTCCAGCAGAACTGACGATTTTAATTCGGCGGATTTTCAGGATTTGAGCGACAACAAGTTGTCCGATTCGCTGTTGTTTTGCTTGAACGGGTACAAGCCGGACGAGAGCGGGGAGAAGGAGTTGGTGCTGAAGCCGAAGCAGTTCGACGAGAACGGGAAAGCCATAGTTTTCGAGACGTCTTTTTGACGAGGACAATGTATGTGAAATAATTTGGTTTTTGAGTCATTCCAAATAAAAACACCAAATGGGGTGCGGTGCTTGGTTTTTTATTATGATAAAAAAAATTGAGGATGATCTTTTAGGTATCAAATATGAAAATCCGTTGCCGTTTTAATATTTGGATTCTTCACTTTTAAGCGGCACCCTTTAGAAATCTGAAATTGAGTCAATTTCTTACTCTCTTATAGTGAGCCAGAACTTTTTTCTGTGAAAAATATTGAAATGATTTTAATTTTGTTTTACTGTTCAGTAAGTGTGTTTTCGATATAAATTATTATTATCCAATTAGTTAATCTCATAAAAGAATGGTAAACCACTAAAGATTCATGATAATTTGCCAATTTTTGTGATTTTTGTCTGGCTCCTGTGTCTATTTTACTAAATCTAGAAAGCTATTTTTTTCAGGTATCAAGTACTTATACAATAGAAAACGTAACTATTATTTTAAGTTTCTAGACTATCATTTTCTTTAACTAGACTGAAAAGATGGGGACTACATTTCCTGAAAGTTTCAGATTTTTATTTTTTCCTCAACATAATGATTTCTGAGGACAAAATTGGCTAATTTTGAAAATTATCAATTTTCAATATTTTTTTTAATAAAGAAAATGATAGTCTAGAAACTTAAAATAATAGTTACGTTTTCTATTGTATAAGTACCTGAAAAAAAGCAACTCTCTAGATTTAGCAGAATAGTCTCAGGAGCCAGACAAAAATCACAAAAATTGGCAAATTATTACAAATCTTTAGTGGTTTACCATTCTTTTATGAGATGAACTAATTAGATAATAATAATTTATATCGAAAACACACTTACTGAACAATAAAATAAAATTAAAATCATTTCAATAATTGCCACAGAAAAAAAGTTTTAGCCTCTTATAAAAGAGTAAGAAAATGACACGATGACAGGTTTCTAAAGGGTGCCGATTAAAAATAAAGCAACTAAAAATTAAAACGGCAACGGTTTTTCATATATGATACCTAAAAGATCATCCTCAAATTTTTTTATTAAAATAAAAAATCATGCAGCGCACTTTTAAATTCATTTTTGGTGTTTTCATTTGGATTGACTCTTTGCTTCGTTGGCTGGCAAAATTTAGGTTAGGTTTTACGACATGACATTTGATTTTATTATGTAATTTTTTAGTGAAAATGCGTACATTTTTTAAAATAGAACATTTTACATATTTTCCCTGTGAAAGCTATAAAGTATATTTTAGAATAATTAATATTTACAAAAATATTTTAATATACCAAAAAACTAAAACTTGGGTTTTATTTATGTACCTCACAAAAGGTATTAAGTTTTTAAAAGTTCTATTTTTTATTCAGGAATTATTTTTGTGTTGGTTAACACTAAAGTGATATTTTTAATTTAGTGTTTCTTATATTTGTATTTTTTATTTAAACACATTTTTAATTTGCTTGATTAAAAATTAGATCTAATTTTTATGCCAAACTGATATTTTTAATTTATGCCAAACTGATATTTTTAATTTAGTGAATTTAAAATATATATATATGTATGTTTCTTATATTTTTATTTTTTATTTAAACACATATTTTTTATTTATTTTTTAAAATAAGCAGATATTTTTATTGAATGTGATATTTTTAATTCAGATTTTCTTAAAAAAACCTTAAATACGTAAACTATGATTTAAGTTATTTTATCCAAAATTTTATAAAGATTGGTAAAGGCGTTTTAGAGTTAGAATTTTTTTGACGCGCAGTGTATTTTTAATTCATTTTAATTTTTTTAAATCTACTTGATAATTAAAAATATGTTTGGCATAAAAATTAAATCTAATTTTTAATTAAGCGAATTGAAAATATGTGCTTAAAAAAACAATTAAAAGAAATAAATATTTGAAATTAAATATATTAAAAATATCAGTTTGGCATAAAAATTATATCTAATTTTTAAAATATATGTATAAATAAAAAATATCGCATTAACATGTTTAATCTGCGAATTAAAAATATCATAGCAGATACCTATTTAAAAATTAGATTTAATTTCTATGCCAAACTGATATTTTTAATTTAATGAATTTAAAATATGTTTCTTATATTTGTATTTTTTTGTGAAACACTTATTTTTAACTCGCTTTTAATTACGTGATTGTTCCGCCATCTAGCGAAAGAATGGGGTAGTTAAATTTTTTCTGACCTATACTTTTTATGGTTTTATTCAATGCGTTTTGTAATATTAAACATTTCTGTGAAATCAGAATTTCAATTAAGTTTACCGTTTTCGAGATATTTACAAAAAATATAAATTTTTATGACGTCACAAACCCCGTCATGTGACCAACATTTTAAGATTTCTATTGGTTGAAAATTACCCTGTTGTCAAGTTGTCTTGTTAATGATTTCATTCGGTTATGTCAGAAAATACCCGAAGAGGTTATGTACAAATACTGTCACTGTCAGTTGAGTGAAAGAAGAAGAAGAGAAGGTTAAAGAAAATTCTGAAATTAAAAGTTTTATTGATAGGTTTACACATTGAAACACCGTGTGAAACATAATAAAATGTAATAAATAGGTACCTAATAACTGTCTAAAGCAGAGTTTAATTTATTTCATAGAAAAAAGTGGCAAAATAAAGCTGAAAATGAATGAAATAAATTTAAAAAAAATAATAATATATCTAAAAGAATATAAAGAACTAGGCATTATACCAATGAAATGCATTTACGACAAAATATGATTATAATTATAGGTACTTACTTTTTTTGTTTAAAAGCTCCAATGTTCAATGTAACCAACCATTCCACAAGATTTCTCTGCTTTGGAGTCCGTTATTAATAAATCACTTATCTAATATCAATTACAAATAACATAACAATAACATTGATTTTCAATAATCTAAATTTAAAAAAAAACAACCCGAAAAAAAGAAACGTCAAAAAATCAATTCTTCTTCTCAACTAAAATATTATAACGTGGCGCCATCTATCGTAAACTAAACACACTGGCAACCATAGAAAAAGCTGGCAACGTTGTCAATAGCCTAGTGACGTAATTAGGAGATTTTGTTTTGTAAATATCTCGAAAACGGTAAACTCAATTGAAATTCCGATTTCACAGAAATGTTTAAGATTACAAAACGCCTTGAATAAAACCATAAAAAGTATAGGTCAGAAAAAATTTAACTACCCCATTAGTTTGGAATACCAGGGGTGTCCAAACTTTTAATCCGAATTAAAAATATTACATTCAATTAAAGAGTTTCTCCAGCAGAATTGACGACTTCAATTCGGCGGATTTTCAGGATTTGAGCGACAACAGGTTGTCCGATTCGCTGTTGTTTTGCTTGAACGGGTACAAGCCGGACGAGAGCGGGGAGAAGGAGTTGGTGCTGAAGCCGAAGCAGTTCGACGAGAACGGGAAGGCCATCGTTTTCGAGACGTCTTTTTGACGAGGACAACGTATGCGAAATATTTTGGTTTTTGCTTCGTTGGCTGGCAAAATTTAGGTTAGGTTTTACGACATGACATTTGATTTTATTATGTTATTTTTTAGTGAAAATGCGTACATTTTTTAAAATAGAATATTTTACATATTTTCCCTGTGAAATCTATAAAGTAGATTTTAGAATAATTAATATTTACAAAAATATTTTAATATACAAAAAAACTAAAAATTGCGTTTTATTTATTTATTAAGTTTTTAAAAGTTTTATTTTTTATTCAGGAATTATTCTTGTGTTAGTTAACACTAAAGTGATATTTTTAATTAAATAAAAAATATCATATCAGAATTTTTATTCTGCGAATTAAAACCATGCCAAACTGATATGTTTAATTTAGTGTTTCTTATATTTGTATTTTTTAGTTAAACACATTTCGCTGGTTTGGTGCAAGACTATAGTCTATAGTATGTTTTTCTCCAATTTTTTTAAAATAGGATATATCCTATTTTAAAAAAATTGGAGAAAAACATTTCTATTGATTGTAACTAAATTGTTTTTTGCTTAATATGTATTTATTTATTAATCTTTGGATGTAAAACCTTCCAATTTTTAAAAGAATGACGCAAAAAACAATTTAGTTACAATAAATAAAAATGTTCAATAGTGTTTTTCTCCAATTCTTAGAAAATGGACTTAGGATAGTCTTGCACCAAACCAGCGATTTTTAATTTGCTTGATTAAAAATTAGATCTAATTTTTATGCCAAACTGATATTTTCAATTTAGTGAATTTAAAATATGTGTTTCTTATATTTGTATTTTTTATTTAAACACATATTTTTAATTCGTAAAATAAAAATATCGTTTGATTTGTACAAAATTTTCAGGGTATACTAACAAAAATACGGTCTAACAGCATATTTTTTAATTACTAAAAAAAAATCCCTAAGAGTTATTTTTCGAAAAAAATCAAATTTGCGTTTTATTTATCTACCACACAAAAGTAATTAAGTTTTTAAAAGTTTTATTTTTTATTCAGGAATTATTCTTGTGTTAGTTAACACTAAAGTGTTATTTTTAATTGGTCAATTCTCATATAACTTGTTCCGATGCTCTATCCACTTATTTTTGTGAAAACTAATTCTCGCTCAAGGTTTTTTTTAGTGTAATAAGCATGTAGCATTTCAAGGTAATGGGAACTTAAATTATGACAACCCTAATCTATTAATTTTTTCCTAAAATGCAGGCTTTATGTTGCAAATGTCACATAAGTTACCGGTCACCAACTGCAATATCCTAACATCGATGAATATTTCAACAAAATGGCCGTTCAAACAACTAATGTTAGTGCTTGATTAACTAAAAATAGACTTAAGATTGACAAAAAATTATTTTATCCGAAATCGGCAGTAAAGTAGTCAACAATCGTAAATTAAAATAAATCGGCAGTAAAGTTCTACTTTACTGCCGATTTCGGATAAAATAATTTTTCGTCAATCTTAATTAAGTCTATTTTGAGTTAATCAAGCACTAACATTAGTTGTTTCAACAGCCATTTTGTTAAAATATTCATCAATGTTAGGATATTGCAGTTGGTGACCGGTAACTTATGTGACATTTGAAACATAAAGCCTGCATTTTAGGAAAAAATTTATAGATTAGGGTTGTCATAATTTAAGTTCCCATTACCTTAAAATGCTACTTGCTCATTACACTAAAAAAAACCTTGAGTGAGAATTAGTTTTCACAAAAATAAGTGGATACAGCATCGAAACAAGTTATATGAGAATTTACCAATTAGATAAAAAATATATAAGAAATTTTATTCTGCGAATTAAAATCATGCCAATTGATATTTTTAATTTAGTATTTCTTATATTTGTATTTTTTAGTTTAACACATTTTTAATTTGCTTGATTAAAAATTAGATCTAATTTTTATGCCAAACTGATATTTTCAATTTAGTGAATTTAAAATATGCGTTTTTTATATTTGTATTTTTTATTTAAACACATATTTTTAATTCGTAAAATAAAAATATCTTAGAAGATACACTGAGCATAACAAATAAAAAAATCCAACTCTAAAACGCCTTTACCAATCTTTACAAAATTTTGGACAAAATACTTAAATCTCAGTTTACGTATTCAAGGGTTTTTTAAGAAAATATTCTTAAAGCCCTTTTATTTAATAATAAAAAACGCTCGAAAAAAAACTTTTATAGGGAATTTTTTTTAAAGTAAATAAAAATTAAGCTGTGAAAGACCGTATTTTTGTTAGTATACCCTGAAAATGTTGTACAAATCAAACGAACATGTTCGTTTTACTGCAGTAACGAAAATACAGCGCTTCAAAGTTGTCAAAAATGACCACTTTTCAGTAAAATAATCAAAAAGGGGTTATTTTTACCAAATTTGAAGCGCTGTACGTATCTTCGTTACTGTTCGTTTGATTTGTACAAAATTTTCACGGTATACTAACAAAAATACGGTCCAACAGCATATTTTTTAATTACTAAAAAAAATTCCCTAAAAGTTATTTTTCGAACGTTTTTTAATTATTAAATAAAAGGGCTTTAAACATATTTTCTTGAAAAAACCCTTAAATATGTAAACTGAGATATTAGTTGAAGTATTTTTATACAAAATTTTATAAAGAGTTAGAATTTTTTTGACGCGCAGTGTATTTTAATTTTTTTAAATCTGCATGATAATTAAAAATATCTGTTTGGCATAGAAATTAAATTTAATTTTTAATTATGCTTAACAAAAAAAAACAATTAAAAGAAGTAAATAAGTAAGCACAATAAAAATATAATACTATATATTACTATAGTATACTATACCTAGTCAAAAATGCGTTTTTGTAAGAAGATATTCATTGTTTTACAAAATACCAATAATCGAATAGGTATTATTTTCCCATATAAAAAATAAGCTTTATTGCCCAAAAAAATCGATTTTGTAAAAGTGGTATTTTTTTAAATTTTTTATAAAAAGCCTTTTAAAAATTAAAACCTTATATTGACATAATTATAACATAAATTTAGAGATAAAAGTTTTACCATAAAACAAGTTAAAAAAAAAGAGTACTTAATAATTAGAACAAATCATCATGAGTTAAATCGGCGATCATATGTAATCCTCTTTCTTTCAAGGCCTTTGACACCAATTTTTGCTGTTCTTGCTTCAATTCTTGTTCTTTTCTTTGAGCATCCAAAATATCATCCACTGAAACTTCCGTTAAAGGCAGTTCGGCTTCTTTATCTGCATCCTGAAATTTAAAATAAATTTTTCTTGTTTTAATTTTTATATGAAAAGTTAACATTTCTTAACAATAAAAAGTTATGAAGATTTTTTTTCTATGAAAACCGTTTTTAAATGTAATATCAGATGAACTTACAATTTCTCCAAGCAAGACAACATTCTCGCCCCTAACAATAAAAACACCCCTGGGGATATCTCCATATTCCTTCCCAACGTGAATTCTCTCGATCGTCCTGTGCAAAACCAAATTCGCGAACTGATCGACGCTCTTTAAGTATCCTATTAAAGTCCTGCCATCTCGAAGAAATACCATCAACTTTTCTGAAATAATTAACGAGTTCAATTTATTTTACTTATAGATTTTGTTTGAATTTTTTACTGTCTAGTTCATCTAGCAAGTGTGCTGTGCCTTCTAATTTGTTCATTTTTTTGCAAAAACATCAACATTCGCATCTGAGTAGTTTACTTGAATTGTGAGGTTAGAATTTTGACGTTTCTTGAGTTTTTGCCGTGAGATGCAATAGTTCAAATATAACAACTATCTTAATAATTATTAGCTTATAATTGAACTATATTTGACTAAATAATATTTGAAATAAATCAGTCATACAGACACAATATTTTTTAACAAATTTACTAAAAGCAGTAGGCATGTTGTACTGATGTGAGTAGTTCCAGTAAACCGACGTAGCCAGATTGTGCAGGAAAGGAAACGTTGTCATGTTGTGCAAAAAATCCCAGATCACATTTTTTTTAAATTTTGTTTAGGATTATTATTTTCCATAAGCGTCGAACTTACAATTGTAGGTTTAAGTTAGTTTTGGCTAAAACTTAATATGGCCCTTCTACGTCTTCGTAACATATTAAACATAAATTAATTTATACACATTTTATGTATTTTTTTAGGTTCCTTACGTGCTGAATTTGAATTCGCTCCATCCCATCAGGTTTTTAGAGAATTCTAACAAAAGTAAAAAAAAACACTATTTTTTTCCAATATTTTGTGTTATATGATTAGGGTTATGAAAATGCATAAATAAAACACAAAATTTGAACAATTTATTTAATATTAATCAATCTGCATTTAAAAACAACTAAATTAAAAAGCACCACTAATAATAACAAATATTAACAAAGGACATAAATATGGTATACTTATATCATAAAAAAACTTGTAGGTATAATGTTTTATACATACACAAAAATATACAATTCCTTATAAAAATACCAGGCAAAAATACTTTTACCTACATATTCCCTGTCTGAAAAACTGCTCTTTTGATTTAATAAGTATATAAAAAAATTGCGCCTACTTCATTATTATTATTATTATTATAATATACTTCATTCAAACCAACGATTTTGACATGTGACGTTTGTTTGACAGTGAAGTATAAATCTAAAACAAAAAAACTAAATTATCAATCCAAAGTATAAAAAAATGTCGATGTAATGTAATAGGAATTGCTTATAATAATTAATTATTCATTCTACTCATTAAGGAAACAATAATATCTTTAAATCGGCATAATGTATAACAAGATAACATACTTTTAAACTACTTATGTGCAACAACTTCTGCTTATACTCTATGCAATTGTCTAGGGAAGTAAATGACTTGTTATGAGGGTGAATTACACAGAAATTAATTAAATGAGACCTTAAAATAAGACGTAACAAAATGTCAAAAATATAAGGGCATATTTCTGTCAAAATGACTTCATAACCTAAGATTTTTGACGTTTAGTTAAAAGTGTTTTGTTTTTAATACAGGTCAATATTTTAAAAGGATAAAATGATTACAAATTTAAACGTCACAACTAGCCTACTATAGTTATATTTTTTACCCAGCTTTAATAAAAAATAAATAAAAACAATTCCTTATGTTTATTAAGTACTCAACACATAAATACTGGGGGTTTATTGAATATGTCATGTGATTTGGCAAAAAAATAATTAAATTGGTAAAATATTAAAAAATTATAAATAAAACAATCAAATTTCATATTCTTTTATACAGTTTGCCTTAGGTATATTAAAACGGTAAATATTAATTGTTGTATATTATAACTTGGGTGGACATTTTTTTAAACAGTTTTTTAACATTTAATAATTAAGTTGACAGTACCTACCTTTAAAATTTTAATATTTGTTAACAATAAATCAAATGTCAAAAATATCAAACGTCATTTTAAGCCTAGGCGGCTTGATTTTTTCAAGTTATTTCAGTGTTTTGACCATGGAGCCTATACAAGGAGCCCGAACTTCATGTAAACAAGAATCTTCCTAAGATAAGAGGGCGCTGGTGTACTACCGGTCCAAAACAGTAGAGTGGTATAACCAGAGATGGCGCCACTACCTACCACTTATTATTGTGGAAATAATTGAGGTTATGCAACTGTCAGTTTATCGCTTTCTGAAAACAATGTACACATGTACCTGGTTTTGTGTATAAAGGTCTTAATTTACAATAAATTTATATCAAATTTAACATTGGAATTCATGTTGGACTTTCTGATGTAGACTATAGTACAGTTTTTTATAAATTCGTGTTTTTTTTCTATAAAAGAATGTCGTGTGATGCTAAATCGTGTAAAACATAGGTTTTTCTATGCAGAATATTAAATCCATATGGTATTTATATTTAGTTTTATAGGTAGATGGTTTAAATAAAAGTTCAATATAAACAAATAAAGGTGGACATTATTAAATATGCTGTTTACTCATTTTATACATACATTTTTATTTAAATTAAATTTAAATTATTAAATAGCGGTGTATTTCTAACCTGGAAATCTAATTTTGCCTCTCCAGAGTCGTAAAATCACTTCACAGATTATAAAGAATCTAATAAATAGGTTATATTTCACAACCAAAACCTATTTATTTTGCTTATCCAGAGTCGTAAAATCACTTCACAGATTATAAAGAATCACTTATATTTCACAACCAAAACCTATTTATTAGAATCTACCTACCAGGTACAGCCATAAATAACAAAACGATTCGTACGTCAAAACATTATTGCAAATCAATTGTCAAAATTACTTGCTTTAAGCAAGTTGCTTACTTCACATGTATTTTTGATACTATTTTCACGTCATACGGACGCATTGACAAACAGCGCCGCTGGTGGTGAAAAAAAAAGACTTAAATTGTGCAATTTAGTGGACAGGTTTTGTCAATTTTCCCTATTAAGTTCGGGCTCCTTGTGTAGGCTCCATGGTTTTGACATTTAAAACGTGACAGGCACTCTAGATTTGTATTTAATAACCCAATAATAATTAATTTTATTCGCTAGACCGATAAGTATTTAAAATTGTAAAAATAAATACTCAAATTTCCTGTCAATTCACCCTGTCTTTGCTTTTAAAAAGAGTCTACCTGGATAATCCATGTTTTAACCGGTTTTTAATGCCAAATTGGGAAATTGCTGTTCTCTTTAAGAAAATTGTAGGTTATGTTTGACATTTTTTAAGTTGTGAAGACAGAGATAATAATAAACCGATCCAATATGGCGGATTTGGGTTGGGTTGGGTGAACAAAACAATTTAAACAAAAAGAAAAAATACGATTTCTGTAAAAAAACCTTAATTATATAATATTATAATTAATTGCATTTAATATTTTTCTTTGACCATTTTACTTTTTTTCATACTTGCATGCTAAAAAAATTTATAATTTTCACGTAAATTATTTGACACATTTTTAATTTTGTCAAACAGTAATCGAGTAGTCTGATGGTTATATTGTTGTATATAGTGTCAAAACATAACCTAAAACGTCCTTTAAGCTTAGGCGGCTTGATTACACTAGATTACAAAATCCGATTTTGAAAATCGAAAAAAAAATTTGCCCACCATATCCCATTATAATTTTCTCATGTATTTTGACTCACTAAACACGAAAATCACACAATTTTTTTTTTATGGAAGCGTTTTTTTCAATTTTCAGAGGTGTTTTGACGTTTTTAATTATAGCTTGAAATCTAGTTGATCGATTTGGTCAAACAAGCCTTTAAATTGAAGGTATTTGAGCCCTCTAAAACTTTCTTTTAAGTACATACTTTTGATATCGGATAAGTATTTTGACGCTAGAGATTTTAATAACTTAAAAATTTCGTTTTTATGGCAAAAATTGAGGTCGAAAATTTACATATCGTCCTGGGAAAGGTTTTAATCAAACAGATAACTCCAGTTTGATTTTTTTTCGTAAGGCTAACATTTTTACAAAAAAAAACAAGCTAATTTTGATAAAAATATATAAAAAAATTGAGTTATGAAGTTATGAATTTTTTAGTGGAAGACCAAAATTCAGCTTTTTGACGATTTTTATTTTATTTTGTTCTTTTATTTTGTAATATGTTTATTCTTTAATGAAAACCTAATTTAAGTGCATGCTTGGAATTTTGTAGTTTTTTACGTACTTTTATCACCGAAAATTTGACATGACTCCGCAAACGTGAATTCTTTTGTTTCTCCTGTTGGCATAGTGACATTTTACTGCTATTTTTTGATATTTTGACAATATATTTTTATCATGGTTTTATTTAGTTGATAAAAAGTAGAGATGGGAATCGGAAAGTTTCCATTTTAAGGAAACTTTCCGTTTTGGAAAGTTTCCAATTGGGAATTTATTTTCATTTTGAAAGTTTCTTGTAAGCTACCGGAAATATTCCTTGGAAACTTTCCTTGTTTTTTTCATTTAAATGTCAATTGTTTAACCGCTGATTTTCGTTAAGGCCATGATACAAGGCCAAGAAACTTTGAATAAGAATTTAATGTGTGTTAATTTAAAGCAGAAGAAGAAGTATAAATAATGTTATGTTACATAACCTCAATGAAGCCGGATCATTCAGCATCATCACAAAAAACTTTTTAAAAAAAGGTAAACAAAATAAAAACAATAATCAAAGTTAAAATCATTTTTACATTTTTGTTGTTTATTTATAGGCATAGCACAATGACAAGAAAAAAATCTAGTGTTTGGAATTATTTTTTACTTTACTTTTTACTTTTCAATATTCCTTTATATTTGTTACATACTTTGTCTCTTTTAATTTTTTTACTAGCAGTGAATTTCTAATAGTAAACATTTTATTTTTATTTTTGTAGGTTTCAGTATACAATAGGAATATTCCAAAGTAAAATATACTAAAAATAGTATTGCAGTTACATTCTTATAAACATTTTTTTTATTTTTTTTCTTAATAAAATTTGACAAAAAGTTAATGTGTTATATATTTTTGCAAATCCCTGACAAAAAAAATATTTTCGCAATAAAATTTTTTTTTTTTTAACTTTCGGAAATTTCGGGAATTTTCGATGGAAAGTTTCCGGGAATTTTCGTCAAATGGGAATTTTCCCATCTCTAATAAAAAGTATAAAATGAGTTAAAGAAGTAGAGAGTTCGAGTGCGTAAATAACCCGGACAATCTGGGCGACGTAAGTGATGAGCACGGAGAACGTTTTCATATTTGGTCCCTCATACGAGAAACGGAATACGAAAGCAACAAAAAACAAAGGAGCCAGAATTTTTTTTACACCTTTCAATATCTTCAATGTTCAATATTGATTGTTTAAAATAAAAATCAATGTTTATTATTACATTTTATATAATTCAATAAAATGAAGAAAAAACGTGAAAATTCTCGAAAAACTTCCACTAACTGGACTTTCCCAGAAAAATATGTAAATTTTTGACCTCGATTTTTGTAAAAATAAAGACTTTTTTAACTGAGCCGATACCAAAACTGTACAAGAGAAAGTTGTGTAAGAAAATTAAAAAAAAAAACAATTGAAAATTCATATCTCAAAAACGCTTCCATGGAAAAAATTTTAAGTGTGATTTTCGCGTTTAGTGAGCCAAACTAGACAAGAAAATCATAGTGAGACTTGGTGGGCAAAATGGCTGTAAAAAAGTGTTATAAAGTGATTTCTTTGTTTGGACGTTAAAACCGTGGCAGGCACTCTGGATTCGCATTAAAAATCGTCGTCAATAACCTAACTTCGTCCGGACAACCTGGGAGGAGAAAAAATAAGTTAACAGAGTAAGTACTTGGTGTGTTGCGGCCCGAACGCGGCTCGGCTCGGACCCGCGAACATTTGTTATGACCTCCTGGGCAGCAGCGAGACCTCCTCGTGGACGACGTCGTCGACCGGCGAGGACTTGACGGAGCCGTTGGCGGCGGCGTCGCGCGAGGCCAGGCGGTGCGGCGGGCTCTGGTTCACGTAGTGGCGCGTGGGCGTCTTGGGGGAGGTGTTCAGCGACGCGTGCGCCTCGCCGCGGCTGTTGCGGTGGTGCGAGAGGTTCTTCGAGCTGCGCTTGCGCGGCGTGTGGCGCCCGCCGCCCAGGCTCTCGCCGTCGTCCTCGTCTAGAGAGTGGAGTAGCTGCGAACATTTCAATCGTGTACAATACCGCATTTTCTATTGAAATATATACACTCGAGTGAACCCAAGTGATCGCATTGTCTACATGGGCGACGATTTAGTCATATTTTGCATTTGCTAGTGTGTATTACGAGCGTTTTAAAATAAATAAAAGATATTATTAATTAATTATAATGTCCTACACATTGCTAGAGAAAATTGACATTGGGCTGGAGCGAATTTTTTTTTCCTTAGCCTGGGGGTGGAATTTGTAGCCTATAAAAAAGAAAATTTTGAAAAAAAAAATTTTTACTCAACGTCTTGAGGTGTCCCACTGATTTTTTAAATTAAATTTAAGTTAAAATTCTTTTGAATAAAGAAAAAAATTTTTTTGGCTTGTAATCTTCAAATTTATCTAAAAATAATAGTATATTACACTACAAGGGCAGAAAGTGTGAGATTCCTGCAGTTCAGGGCTCTCACACTTTCTGCCCGTGTAGTGTATAATATTTTTCTTGCTACCCGGCCGAAAATACGGGAAAAAATTAAATGTGTATATCGAAACATATTGATGCCTGCCCCGACATTTGCGGCACGAGCGATATTATAGAGGGCTTGACCATATATCAATATATTTGTATATTTTTTATTTTGTAGAAGGATAAAAAATTACATTTTCTTACTACCTCGGCCAAAATACGTATAGCTTGACCAATGCATCGAACGTAAACTTTCTGCCGTGGAATCGGGGACGAAAAACGTATTTTCGGCCGAGGTAGTAAGAAAACAAATTTGATCGTGTTCAACTCGAAATTCGCTCTATTGCCTCAGAAAAGCATGTTACTATTTTGGAATTTTTTTTAAAAACAACAATAATGACCACAAAATTTTTTTTAAGTTCATAACTGTTAATTAGTAAGAAAGAGGACACTTCGCAGTTTCCGGAACACTTTTGAAATTTTTTTTTATTTAAAAGACGTTGAGTAAAAATTTTTTTTTGTTTTAATTTTTCTTTTTTATAGGCTACAAATTCCACCCCCAGGCTAAGGAAAAAAAATATTTTTTTTCGCTCCACCATTGACAAGGTGACATAATGGGCAATTCTACGTCAAACAAGATACCTATTCTCAGTTAAATATCCGGATCGTTCTATTCCGTCAATTAGAAAAATAACAAACGTTTTTAATTAATTTATTTACATTTATTTAAAGAAGTTTGATTTTTAGTTTTGTTTTAAGAGAATTGATTTATTTATTTTAATTTGTTTTCAAGAGAATTAATTTATTTTTTTATTTGTTTTTAAAGAGAATGTTTTATGCTCATATAAAACATATAAGACAACAAAACAAATAAAGATTTAACACCTTTAATTAATAATTTACTGTTTAGTGTTTAGTATGTTGAAAACCTGCGCTACCTAATATCACCCCAAGCAGCATTTTTGGTTCCAAAAACCATTACCAAAGTGGAGATAACTTTAAATTAGTTTAGTATACTAAACAGCTACTTTAATTTTTACTTAAAAGTAATTCGTAAAATTTTAAGGCCAATTCTCACATAGCGACGCGACGCTACGCTACGCGACGCGACACTTTAAAATGTAGCTGATCAACGCGACTCGACAATATTTTGTCGCTTCCTAGAGCGACAAAATTGCGTTGGTCAGCTACATTTTAAAGTGTCGCGTCGCGTAGCGTAGCGTCGCGTCGCTATGTGAGAATTGGCCTTTAAATAGCAATATTTTGTAACAGAAACTTCATTATTTCCTTAAATGGTTACTATAAAGTAATAAACATTTAAGTAAAACTTGGTTGCCCCCAAGAAGACTTTGCAACTTTAAAAAAGGTGTTATAAGTAAAAAAAACTTGTAAGTACATTTAATTTGTAGCAGTTACTTTCGGTTGCTACCTAAAGATTACATTATAATTATTTTTACTTAGTAGTCCCTTTACAAGTTAAAATCTCGAAACTGGAACATGAGTTAAAAACTACAAAGTTAATAACTTAAAAGTTATTATTTTAGTATTTGGAACGTTTATGGTACTAACCAAAACTACCGTAAAGTAAATTGAGGTGGAAAAAACTTTAAAGTAGCGAAAACTACTTCAAAGGAAAATGCTTCTTATCGGCAATTTTTTACTGTACCGTACCACGTGGTAATGTAAAAAATAAATTATTTTAATTGTTTGTAAATGGTTGTTTACTTTTTAATAAATAGTAATTTTGTTGGTAATAGTCAGTATTAATAATTAAATAAAAAATTAATAATAAATATTAAGATTTTTTTATTTATAAACATTATTAAATAAATAATTTGTTTATACTTAAATATTTATGAAGCGCATTTATTTTACAAAAACTAAATTCATAAGTTTAACAGTAAAATTTAAAGGGTTTATAAATTTACTTGCCTAATTAAACATTATATATTGTTATTCTGGAAGTTATAAATTACGAGTACATATATATGTATAATATATATGAATAATAAACGACGACATTGAAAAGCCGTAGTCCATAGTGGTTCCATTTAAAAAAGGAGGGATAGTATAATCTAATATAAGTTTGACAAAGACAGTTAATATAGAAGTAAAAACAAATAAATAAAAGGAATTATAACGCTCTAGCAACGATATTGAAACGTTCTAGTAACGTAGCAGCCACATACGTTCCAAATAGTAGCAGGGTTTATAGCTAGTGACATATTTGTTACCTTTTTGGAACTCAATCATTGTTCCCCACTTTAGTCGTAACTTAGTAATGAAAGAGTAATATAAAGAGACCGGCGACTGTCGCAAAACACTTTAAAGTTTCTTCAATAGTTCCATATACGTAACAAATACTTAAATTGTTGCTTGGGACGATAATGGGCGTATTAAATGTGAGAGTAGAAAAAATCAATTAAAAAATAATAATTAAAAATTCTTAGAAGTGTGTGGAAAACAAATGAAGTAGCACAACTGGTAAAATTAACGTCAAATTTACTTTATGCCTAGTTAATTCATTTAAGTATTATTGTAATGAGTAAGATCACCTCAAGTGGACCCCCCATTTCCCACTTGATCGTGGAATTCAAATTTATATATTTTAATATAAAGTAGTCACTATCAAAAATTAATCCCCAAAACAGTTTTTCAAAATTTTCGTATCAACGACAATTTTTTTAATAATGAAAATTTCGAGTACTTTTAATTAAAAAATAGATTCCAAATCAACCGTGAAAGATAAATTAATCAAATTTTCAGGATTTATTGTTAAATATCTATATTTTGTTAAAATATGAAAAACTTAAAATTATTTATGGGTATTTCCATTGTAATGGGTGCGACACTAAAACTGCGTTTTTTTATGATAATAAAGTGTTCATATATATCAAGATACGTTAATATAAAGAAATAGTACAAAAAATTAGGTATTTAACTCAAACTAAATGTCAATAAAAACTTCTATAGAAAACCTTTTATAGCGTCATGAACAGCGTAACGGGCGCGACCTCAATGTTGCCACCTACCTATAACTTTTTTTTCGTAATAGACGTATGCGTCAAAATGTAATAGATTTGGGATTTAAGGTAATAGATTATTTTGAATAAAACATTTTTGATTATTTGACGTTTTACCGTTGTCATTAGAATAAAATTGAATTTTTACATGATGCTTTATAATCTATGTATGATGCTTATGCTATTTTAATAAACACAAATTTATAAATTCTTTCTATGGAAAATTATCGTAAGTCTGGCAACACTGCTTGAGTGTTTGACGTTTGTTGTGTGCTTATAAGCTTAATAATTAATAATACGATAATTTTTCATAGAAAGAATAATTATCCTTTTTTTACGATAATAATTATACGTACCTACGTACAATGTACGAAATCACATGTAAGATAAAATTAAAATGTACAATAATTTCATGTAAATCAAATTGCACAAGGGAATAAAACTACCCAATATTAACAAAATCTTATATTTTGGATAATTTTATTTTAATTAACTATTTTTTATTTTTTTTAATAATAAATTTAAAATATATAATAAGATTTAAAACACTTATATTAAAAAAACCAAGAAAAAATTAATTCTACAATAGTTTTAATGCGCTGCGACAATAATCTTTTTTGGGCTGTCTGGCAAGTTGCCAGTGGCAAGAATAGGACCACAATAGAATTTAAAAAAAAGTCCTACTAGGAAAGAAAAAAATAATAATTTACATCGTTTCGAAATAGGGTATGTATTTTCGCTAAAAGTAACAGATCTATTACTAAAGTAATAGGGGTGGCAACACTGCGCGACCTTAGAAAATCGGCAAATGCGACCAAGTTGGCTTCTAAAGTTGACACTGTAAAATTTTGGATAAAAGCATATGCTGTATTAAGACTAATTTTTCTATGCAGGAAACAATGAAACTGCAAAAACATTACCTTTCTTCTTGAATTTAACATTATTTCTTAAATTGATTCCAATATTATTTTTGTAAAGCTACTGAAATTTGGACTATTCTGTATACATGTATAGGTATAGGGAAAAATTATAATAGTGTAGATAACGGTGTTATAAAATGATAATATTACCCAACAGGAGTGAACACCAAATTGCTCAATTCTTCTAAATTAAAAATCTAGAAAAAGGATTGGAATAAAAAAAGGTTAAAGGAATAAAATATTTTCTATTTTTTGCGACTAAAATAAAACGTAATATAAAACGTATGTTTGATGATATGGTCTTTAAGAAAGTTATTAATTAAATTTAAATTTTTTAATGGTTTGTTTTTCAACAAAGCATTCCTTATGATGTTGAAACATGAGTTAATTGACATTCTTAAACTTGTTTGCATTAATTTAAGTTTGTTATTTTTGCGTTTAATTTCTCTGTAATACATTTTTAGTAATTTAGTAATATTTAAATTTATAAATTTTTGGAAAAATTGAGAAGAACCATCCTTCAAACGATTACTGCCAAAATTTCTGTCAACAAGTTTTGATTTTACAAGCAACTTCTGTATTTTTTTACTATTCAATGTTTCTGAATCACATATTTCTGGGTTAAATGTTTTAGAAAATGCAAACAAATATTTTTTGATTGTTTTATAACGTTTATATTTTAGATCGTGTTATAAGTTTGGTTGACGATTTAAGTTGATATTCCTTAAGATGTTATAATTTAAGATCTGATTATTTTAAATAGGCAAAACAACTATTTTATTTTAGTCACAAATAGAGGAAAAACGGAAAATGTTAAAAAAATGGATTTTTTAAAATATATTAATTTAATAAAATATAATTTTGGAGTATTGTTAAGGAGGTTCGGGTTCGGTTCAGTACATCGCGGGAAAGGGTAAGGAGACTTGCTCTTATACTTAATGCCTAAATAGCGAAAGGTACCAACTTGAAAAAAAATACTTTGATGTTTTATTACATTTAATTGAAAAACAGACAATTTTTTAACTGATAAAACGTAAAAAATAGGATTCAAACGCGACAACATTGCGAGTTGTTGATAGTTGGTTTCTATAGTACCCTAAGATCTTAGATAGTAACGCTCTTCGCTTTTGACAGTTGCAGTGACATTTCTTTATGCAGTGTTACTTAAAATTTAAAAATGTGTTGTGAAAAAGAATTATTATGTTCTGTGAAACAAATGAAGTCCACTACAAAGAAAAAAATATAAAAAAAATATGGAAACCAAAAATAAAGCAACAGAAAACATGCAGTTTAACAAAGATAAGAAAACCATAAAAGGTAGAAGATTGTCCAAATTAAAAAAAAAAATAACAATACAATTGTTTTTTTTAATCAATAATCAGAACGAAATAATGGTGGTCACCAAATAATTATAGAAAAGTTAACAAAAAATTATTAATTTTTCAATGTCGCGTTAGAAGATATGCATTAATTAAAGACATGAGAAATGTATTTAATTAATGCATATTTTATAACATGACAATAAGAAATCGATGATGTTTTTTCTCTTATGCACTTATAACTGTAGAACACGGTGTGCCTGAACGAAGTTTGCCGCCAAAAACTGATTGCAGTTTCTTGTTCGGGACCCTTCGGTGACTTAAAAATGATATTTACCAAAATCCTAGCTGCTCCTTTTTGAAAATTCATGTTTTTTTTTTAACTTTTGTTTATCTTAAAGTCTACCTTTGACAGAGTACAAATATTTTAATAATATTGGAGTATATTGTTAAGGAGATTTTTAGAATACTTTTTTATACTGTGCATATCATTTAATATATACAGGGTTAGACAAAAATCGCTTCTTTTAATAAAGCAAAAGCGTAACTTCATGATTTTGGCATAATACGCAAACAAGATTTATACCCACCCATGTTTTTTTAGCAATTTTTATTTTTATCAGGCTACAAAATGGGATTCTTATTAAGACTTTATATGAAAAATTAATTTTGAATAAAATTAAATAAAATAACATTTTTTGGAGATAATTTTTTTTGCGCATTATGCTTTTTACTATCTAAAAAAGTGATTTTTGGCTAACCCTGTGTAAATCTAATGATGTGCTAGTATGAAACCAGTATTTTCCAAGTCTCGTTAACAATATACTCCAATATTATAAAAATCGGTGTACAAATGTGTACTCTGTCAAAGGTAAGATAAACAAAAATATTTTACTGTTTTGTTGCAATAAACGTTCAAACTTTTAATCTAACCATTGACGTATACATTTATGTTCCCTTAATTAATATATCCTTAAAGGTTGCCATGAAACTTAGATCTATTAAAAATTTATTTGATGTTTGAATTGTCATTTTCAGTATACGTATTCTATAATTTTTGTTTATTTTTTATTTTTAAGTGTTTTTTATAAACAAAAATGAAAAATTGTAGTAAAAGTTACGAAGAAATTCATGAAATTTAACTAAGGACCGGTTTAAAGTTTATCGGGCCGATAACTTTCATGTCTTGGCAATATCTAGTATCCAAAGAAATTATTCGTCAAATAAATCAAAAATGAATAAATCGACCCTAAATAAAATGTGGCACCCTTAGAATTATTGTTTAATAAATGTATACTATACATTTAACCTTAAATTAAAACTTTAAACGTGTATTACAACAAAACAGTAAAAGATATAAAAAATGTATAGACCTTTTTTTAGGAAATTAACTAATCTTTAATCTGATTTAAAAAGTTATGATAATATTTGAATAAAATCGCAAGTTTTAATTGGAGAATTGAAAGTGTGCATACATATTTTTAATAAACATCCAATTAAAACAAAATTAACCGTCAATTTTTGTTTATTTTGCTCTTAAAATTTTAGTTATGACCTAATTAACAAGAATATAAAAAAAATTAGGTTTCACAGAAAGTCCAAAAATCACCTCTCAGAACAGCACCGTGAATATCGTACCCGAACCTCCTTAAGTAAAAAACAATAAATAAATTGATTTTTTCGGGATTTACCAAAATACAGATTAAATTTGTCAGTTTTGTAAAATGCATTTTTTCATCAAAATAATTAGTAAATAATATTTGAAATACTAAAATGTAATATTATAAAGAGTGCCTAGTTTATGGCAAACTAATTTTCTGTAATAAAACGTTTTCTTTTCGTGCAATCAACTTTTCGCAAAAATCTGAAAACTCTGGCCTACCTTGTCGACCTCCTCGTCGAAATTCTCGCCCTGCGCGTTGTCGCGCTTCGAGCGTTCCATCAAGGTGGCGCGCTTGGCGGCCAGGTACATGCTGCGCTTCACTTTCAGGTACAGCACCTCCGTCGAGGCCCTGACGGTGTAGTCCGGAATGAAGGTGTGGCGCAGCATCGAGTCCAGGTTTATCGACTCCAGGCTGCCCATCGTAGAGGGCGCTGCCGACGGCGATTCAACTGCAATTAAAGGGTGTCACTCGAATGGAAAATATCGATTTTATTATCGTTGCATTTTTCATAACAGGGTGTCTAGCTAGACTAAAAAAAATTAACGAATATGTACAATTCTTTTTACCAATGTTTTTGAGATTAAAAGAAACAAAATTCGACACGGTGCACAGTGTTTCAATTCTGGAAAATATCGGCAAAACCTCAAAAATTGACATTTTTTTTCAGGTAAATTTTGAGTTAGATGGGTAGTTAATACCTGTATCCATTCTGTATTGAAAAAAAAATTATATAAAATACGTATATGTTGTCTTGTACATCAGTTTAAACTTGACGCTTTCAGTTGAAGGTACTTTACACGCGATCGCTGCGAAAAATTGTTTATTGTTTAAAAGTGAATAACTTGTGTTTGGTGTGTCCGATTGTTATCCGGTTTGATGAAGGGGGATCTTCAAGGTATCTTAAATTCAGATATGTATTTGTTTTTCGTAGATTTTGCTTGTACAACGGGTTATTGTAACCGACAAGATCGGTCTGTTAAAATCGCAAACTTTGAATCGAGCTTTTAGAACAATGGAGCTACAAAAATGGTAATGAATTGTAAGGCATCAGTTCAAGATCCGTTGAATAGCTTAGAGTTTTGTCTATCAAGCCATCAATAAATTAGCTGCCCCAACTTGCCCTCGGCTCTTTAAAACTACATGTTCATGGGCGCTCAGGCACGGTTGTGGTAAAAAACCTCGCGATTTTAAGCCTATGTCGAGCGCGTATCTGTGTTTTTGCTTTACAAAATATAAGATTTTTTTTTTATTTCTGGGTTGCGTTCATAACGTTTACTTGATTCACTCGGATTTAACTCAAATGTTTATTACAACAGCGGTGTCTATACTTTCACTTGCGTAAATCGTTCGTGACTACTAAGATTTAACACCGATTTTACGTATTTAACCCACCTCTTGTAGGTGCGTTAAAACAACTCTGCATGCGCATTGTAGTGTGTTAATGTCAAATTTGAATTGTGGTTATTTGTGTTGACAATTTTTTTAGCGAATTAAGAAATCGTTGCTAAAATATTAAGTAAAAGAAATAATACAAATTTAAAATACTTGTATAAAATCTGTTATATTTAAATTTCATAAATAAATTTTTAAATTTCTCGGGAGAAAACGATGGAAGATGTTTTCCATTGGCTTATGGCATCTTCCGATCCGTATATTTCTAGCTTCAGAAAAATTGCTCCGAAAAAGAGCAAATCCCGCGAAGCAATAAAACTGTTGCTATCTTCTGATGGTTTCCCATGCTCTGCTAATGATACAACGAACGAATCCAGTGACGGAGATTGTTTAGGTATTAAATAATATCATATAAATGTAATTATAATAAACTAAATTAAGCTATTTTATAAAAAGATGTTTTATTACATTTTAAAAAGAACCTCTTACGGATTTTTAATTAATTTCAACAATATTTGATAAAAATGTCCGCCATTTGAGGTCTACCATTTTGAATTTTGGAATTCTGATTCCAGATTCGTTATCAGCGACCTTAAAAACCCTGTATGGTGATTTTCAATTTATTACGTCAATTTTTTGACAAATATGTCCGCCATTTTGGATCTACCATTTTGAATTTTGGAATTCTGATTCCAGATTCGTTATCAGCGACCCCAAAAACCTCTACATACTGATTTTTAGGAGAATCCGACTACTCCTTGATATTTTGCCAAAAATTTCGAAAATTGAAACACTGTGCGGTGGTCAAAACTTAAGTATAGGACGAACAAAAATGCCAACCAAAACTGATAGCATATTTTGATTATAGACCCTTTTGGTAACACTAACATGTATTTATCAAAATCCCAGCTGATCCTATTTTAAGTTTTGCAAACTTTTTTGTTTTTCTATTTCTATATATTATTTTGCAATTATTGTACTAAAACTACCTGTACAATTTTAATAGAATTAAGCAAAATAATAAACTTTAATTTAAATTACTTTACTCCCCAGTATTAATTTATTGAGTCACCTATTATTTTTTACCACTAAAACAAAACATAACAAAAAAAAACCGAAGATTTATATCTTAAATATTTTTTATAACAAAAAATACTGGAAGTTTGTCTATGAAATAATTACAACTTGCAAATTTTGTAAAACAATAATTAAGGTGGTTATGAAAAAAATTGCTATACGTTATAACACAAGTGACATTTTGCTTTAGTTGTTTATTTAATGTATACTTTATAAAGTTAAAAATAGCATTTTAAAATGAAAATTAAACCGAAATTCAAGTTAAGCCGTGAAGAAAATCGAAAGAAGGCATGTGCTGGCTGTGGAGACAAAATTGTTTTTGGTAATCGAAAAATTCAGAGTTTAGGGTTTCTGAGAAAATATAAAAATTACTGCAGACTTTTTCAAACGAACACTTTAACTTAAGTGATTCAAAATTACCTACTTTAATATGGTAAAAACGGTATTTTTGCATAGCCACAATTGCCAAATTTTCAAAATTTAGAAATTGCTAGAGAATTTCGCGGCAGCCAAGAATGTATGTGCTTTATCTGCAAAATGGCAAGATATAAAGGGCATAAAAAATTATTAAGGGAAGAGGACGGACGAACGAACTAAAGTTTTGATATGCTCTTCCTCTCTAGGGGATATCGCTAGATGTAAGAAGCATGTTTGTACAGAGACTGAAGAATTTAAAAATACTGTTTCCATGTAAAACCCAAGAAAAAGTTTTACTGAAAATTTAAGGCAAGCAGTAATCGATTTTGCTTCAAAGAATCTTTAGTTATTTATTATGTACCTTAAAAAAATAAATAACATATTGCAAACTGTATTTTACATTATTTTGTATTTATAATGTAATTTATCCATATTTCAGTCATGTATCTGCCAAATTTTTAAAAACATTTGATAATGGTACTAGAGTATTTTATCGAAATTCCATAAACAATTTTAAAATACTAAGAAATATGCAAAACTTTAATAAAGGATCAGCTGGGATTTTGATGAATACATTTTTGTGAGAGTCTATAATCAGATTATGCTATCAGTTTTGGTTGGCATTTTTGTTCGTCCTATACTTTAGTTTTGACCACCGTGTCGAGTGCACACTGTGTATAAAAAATGTAGTAAAACATAAATAAATTTCAAACATCAATTTTGTAGGTGTCAAATTAGAAACAAATCCTGTTAAAAAAAAGCCAATTATTTAACGGATTAACAAGCTGAAAATCAAGTAGACTGGTTTTATAGCCCTAAGTACATAGGTTGAGTAGCGAATACAATAATGGTAGCTTCTAAGACTAGCAATAAAAAGCGCGTGTACTTTTATCTTTTTGCTTATAAATATGCCTATCGAAAGATGGATTTTTTAAAATCCTCTTGATAAACCTGATTGGTCTTACCATTTCTGGAAGGTTCCTGACTTGGGGGATATCCTGTATAGAGAAATGAGGGAAATTAAATAAAATTTCAAAACGTGTTTAGTAATCAAAAACAATTAAATTTATCGTTTAAAAAAACAAACTGAAAATTCAAAAATATTTTTTAGCGCGTTCGTCCAATTTTAGCGTTTAAATGCAAATAACTGAAGATAATTTAAGGGAAATGAATTGTGCTACAAAAAAGGCTATATGAAATTTTGCAATAAGTTTGAGTTTTCCGGGGAAAGTGTGAAAATCTTGAAATTTACTGTAAATTTACTTTGGCTTTGAATAAATTTTGAAATAGGTATTTATCAGAAAATGATAAGAAACTTCAATATTCTGAATACTATTTTCCATAGGTATACTTTTTGAAGTTAGTGAAGTTACAATTTTGTAATTGTTTTTTACCATAAATTAAAAACGGCTTACCTGATTTTGCTAAAATTTGTTGTTGACAGCTTTGCTTTATATGATAAAAAATTCCATAGGGAGAAACGATTTTTTAGCCAAATTAAAAATAAACAATAATTTACTATTTTTGTTCAAGTTATCTATGAAAAAACATTGAAATAAAATTAAACTAATAGCAACATGGTAAATATATTCTTATGCTTAGTTTTAACAAATTAAAAACGTAATAGAAACATAAAACAACAATGAAACCAAAAATAGAGAATTCCAAAAATTCTACACCTCTACTAACCACCATTTATTTATTTAATTGTAGAGAACTTTTAAAATCTATTTTTTGTTTTTTTATTGTTTTAAGTTTCTATAGCGTTTATTATTTAAAAACTAAGCGTTGGTTGATATTAGTTTAATTTTATTTCAATGTTTTTTTCATGGATAACTTGACAGAATAAATTTTTGTAGATGGTTATTATTGTTTATTTTTAATTTGGCTACAAATTCGTTTCTAATTATAATTTCTCAATGAAATTAAGTATAGAGTCGTTTTGAGGGGTGGTAAATCCAGTGCCAAATTTTTTGAAATCGCTAATATGAATTCTTAAAAACTGACATAGTATTTTGTAAAAATATGGCGTTTTTTGCTCCAAAAATACAATTTATCAAGATCTACACTTTAAAACAAATCCGGTTAAAATCGCAAAATAAATAAAGATTTTAACCGGATTTGTTTTAAATTGTAAATCTTGATAAACCGTACTTTTGAAGCCAAAAAAACGCCATATTTATAAATACCAAATTAAAGCAAAATCTTTTTATAGTAATTTACAGTAAAAAAACTATTTTAAAATAGTAATCTTGCGGCCAAATAGCCCTATTTACTAAGTAGGGTTTTAATATTCCGAAAAAAGGTTTTTTTCAGAAAAAAAGCTGAGAAATTGAAATTTTTCTTTAGAAAAATTGATTTTTATAAATTTTAACAAAGGATAATAAGGAAAAATGAAAGAAAATTTATCTAAAAATTTTCAAATATCTCAAGAAAAAAGTGAATTTTCGACACTGATTATAATACATGAATATAATAATTATTCCTAAATATTGTTATAATTCAGTAAGAATCTTTTACCGGGTCGCAAAAAAACAAATTCGGTGATGTATTAACATAACTATTGTTAAATTTAATCGATTAATAAAATTATAATTTTGTAATTTAACTTTATAAATCATTCATTTTGTAAATGGATATTTTCAATGGACTTTTCAAAAAGGACCCAACCAACAGTATATTTAACGTTTACATTTATTTTTTTAAATTAATTCAATTCAATAATTATTATTATTAATTATTCAATTCAATGTTTAGTTTTATTTGATTTTTTTTCTGTAATAAACTTATTATCCTTAAGGATATTTTTTAATTAAAATAATGTTAAGTTGTTTATTGCTTTGTATATTTTCAAAAAAAAAATCAATTTTAAAAAATCCAATTTTTCCAAGGCCTGGGAGAAAACAGAAAAACTAAAATCAACTTATTTTACAGACCCTGTAGATTGTTTTAAAATATTAAAAATTGGTTCGGAAAATATCATAAAAAGGTGCATAATCTTTAAAAAAAGCCTATAATTCCATTTTTTTTAATAGAAGGTGTTCCATTAAAAATGAGTGATAATGAATAATAATAATGAACAACATCGATATTATTTGCGCTTTAATTCTCAGGAAAAATTCCACCTTTATCTTTTTTGTCCAAACGATTTTTAATTAAATAAATAAAATTTGTTTATGTGCATATCACTTGCGGATATGACTCATGAGTAATGAAGAGTAGAGACAGGAATAAATATTTGTTCTAAAAATGCAAAACAAGCAGTTAAATTTTGATGGAAACTTTATTCCTTAATATCATTATTCGATTAAGACCCTTAAATATATGCATACAATTATCATAATGATTCTCACATTCTTAATAATATCACGAACATTATAATACACTCACAGGCAAAATAATCGATCCACACAAATTTTCGATGAATTTCAATCGCAAATAACTTTTTTATTTGATTTCGGTTTTAAACAAATATTAAAGAATATTGTAGATACATTAGTAGAGAATCGCTCACATTTTAAAAATTACTAAAACATACACGTACGTTTATAATATACAAGTTTAAACAAAAAGATGTTTTTACCATAAGTTTAAGAGACTCTGTAGAGTGGCAAAACCGTATATTGTTCTAAATTAAATTGTAATTATCAAGTCACATCTATTTTTAACAGTTTTGTTTTTGGTTCACCTTGATATTTTTATTTTTGTGGAAAATATGGATTAAAAAAAAAACATTGCAATTTCCAATATTTTCCTGTATGAAGAACTAAGGTTGCTATGGTCCATCCATAGCCTATGGAGGATGACAGTGACAGTTCTTTTGAATCATCCCATACTTGGACATGTCATATACATCTTTCAAAAGCTATCAAATTGTTTTTTGTAAATTAATGTGTTAATTTTGAGGTGTCTTCTTACTTTTAAAAATGTCTCCGACTGATGTTGCCCTTTGTACTTTAATTCTTGTGACGTTTAAAACACTTGCCACGTAATACTGTGACCGTCCATCCTGGATTAAATTAATGGCTCTGGCAACATCAGTCGGAGACATATCCATTTTTTAAGTAAGAAGACACCTCAAAATTTAAACATTAATTTTCAAAAAACAATTTGATAGCTTTTGAAAGCCGTGTATGACATGTCAAAGTATGGGATGATTCAACAGAACTGTCACTGTCATCCTCCATAGCCTATGGATGGACCATAGCAACCTTAGTTCTTCATACAGAAAAATATTGGAAATTGCAATGTTTTTTTTAAAATTCCATATTTTCCACAAAAATAAATATATCGAGGTGAACCAAAAACAAAACTGTTAAGAATAGATGTGACTTGATAAATAAGAAATTTAGAACAATATACGGTTTTGCCACTCTACAGAGTGTCTTAAACTTATGGTAAAAAACATATTTTTGTTTAAAACTTTATATTATAAACGTACGTCTATTTTTTAGTAATTTTTAAAATGTGAGCAATTCTCCATTATTTTATTTACAATATTCTTTAATATTTGTTTAAATCCGAAATCAAATAAAAAAGTTATTTGCGATTGAAATTCATCGAAAATTTGTGTGGATCGATTATTTTGCTAACAAAAAAAACTCATACAGCTTAAAAATCTAGTGTTTCTGATTTTCTATCATTTCGTTGGAGTAATTATGGCTTTTAACATGATACGTCACATTTGAAAGGTCTAAAATTAAATACAAAGTTAGGTTGAAGTTTGAAAAAAAAAATATTTCGTCATCCCTCTGTTTTTGTCAATTACTGCCCGCAAACTGCAAAGCATGGAAGTCGCCGTCTTGCTTTATCTCGTTCCAAATGGCTTCAATGGCTTGCCAGAGTTCGTCTACATTGTTTGGTTAAAAATGTTAAAAAAGTCATAATGGACCTGACAAAACTCGATGTCAGCTTGACATTGACGAAAAAGTTTTATTCACACAGCTGTATGAGTTTTTTTTGTTAGCGATAGTATTAAGCCTGAATTAAAGATTGCCTTCCTTCCTTTCTCCCGTAGTCGTGCCCGTACGATTTGTGCGTCTTGTAAAAAGTCAATTTATAGATTTTCGTGTAAAATTCCGTAACCATGCCCGATGACACCTAAAATGGTTGACATTTGTTTTTGTTTATATTCTGCGTTTTACCCATTGTGTGTAAATATTAAAGATAATCATTTATATATTAGTGCAGTGATCACAATTTTAATTGCCGAGGCAGCTTTTTGTATACTGCCCAACTATGGAGAAAGGCAGTAACTGCTAAACAAGAAATTTGTGGGAAATTAGCATAAACTACATTTTTATAAAGGTATTTAACTGATTTATTTAACTTAAAAGATAGTTTACTGCATTTCTTTGTTGAATTAAGATACAAAATGTCCATAGCTTTATCATAGCACAAGAAAACGCATTTGTAGTTACTGCCTTTCTCCATAGTAGGGCCGTATAATGAAAAAAAAAAACATCGAACAAGACGTTGAAAGACTCGCCCATGGGCACTTTACCAAGACCGGGAAACTACGAGGTATCCTAAATATCCTATTTAGAGACACAAATTATTTAATAAACTGAACACCTATTTTAAATAATACTAAACAATCATGTAAAGGGTGATTCATTTAGACCTTTTTTTTAAATTCTAGATAAAACGCATAAAATAGAGTTGGATGGCGGAATCTTTATTATGACCTAAAAGAACGATCTTTGACATTTTTTTTTTTAATAATTTCATTTAAATGCTGGCCGCGTACAGCGTGGTCCATTCGGAAGGTCCAATTTTCCATCACTCTTTCTAGCATTGCGACCGGTATCTGCCCAATTACCCGAGTAATGATTTCTCAATAAAGCTATTGTTTCGCGGGCTGTGTGTGCCGCAGCTCCGTCTTGTTAAATCAAAAGTCTTCGTCTATAATCCAGCTACGATTCAGGACTAAGAAGCCAACATTACTCGCCTCATTGGGCAGATACCGGTCGCAATGTTAGAAAGAGTGATCGAAAATTGGACCTTCCGAATGGACCACGTACGCCGTAGTCCCGGACAGCATTTAAATGAAATTATTTTCAAAAAATAAATGTCAAAGATTGTTCTTTCAGGCCATAATAAAGATTCCGCCATCCAATTCCATTTTATGCATTTTATTTAGAATTTAAAAAAAAATGTCTAAATGAATCACCCGTTATTTTAAATATTTTGTACCTACGCGCTATCACCCTACAGCGCATGTCCATAACACAAGCACTGTGATTGTTCATGTCAAAGACCTTCACGGTGAAAGATAAAACTTAAAAATTTCTACGGGAGGAAGGAATGCCGTCTTTACGGTACGGGAATCTATAACTGGCACTACGATTTAAATAAACATTTTTGACGTAATTGTCACCATTAATATTGCCCGTTATTAATTTTAATTAAACTTAACAATTATTGATGCTTTAAAATATTAAAATAACTTCAAAATATGATTTTGTTAAGAAAATATTTTATTCTTTGATTTTTTTTTAATACTATAATTGCAAAATATTATCACAAAGTATTAAAAATGTTAATGGTGACAATTACGTAATCTTCTACGGGAGGGAGGAAGGAAGGAAGGAAGGAAGGCAATCTATAATTCAGGCTTTAGGCTTCATCAATAAAAACCAGCTTATTTAATTTTAACATTTTAAGACCAACGATATTTTTTTTGTAAATTTGGTTGAACCAGAAAGTCTCGCCTGGCTTAAACTCCCAACTCCCAGATAATATAAATAAAGACTTTTACATACCTATGCCCACAGTTTGTACCAAAGCCTGGGTTCCGAAGTAAGTGAACGGACCACCCTCGAACATGAGGTTCTCCTTGCCGACCGTCACCTCGACGCGACCCTCCAAAACGATGATGAAATAGTCCACGGCTTTTCCTTGCTGGTAGATCACGTTCGCTGGGTCGGAACGCCAGTCTTTGTTCTTCTTTATGTGGAAAACGATTTCCTGCTTCAGCAATCTTCTCAGGATCGTTTCCGATATCACGTGAGGGTGGAACGGTTCCACGGCTGAAAAAAGGGCGGATTATTTTTTGCCTCAACAATACGCTAAAGAAATATTTTCGCATCTGGTGGATTCCATTGCGTGAATTTAAGAATTGTCAACAATACATTTAAAGCATACGAACTGTACATTATTTTTAAATAAATAGGTAGTTTTTTTACAAAAGAGAGGAAGGCAGAAGTCTTACTCGACAAATTTTGTTCAATTGCACAGCTAAATCGCGCACGTTATTAAGGAAAAAACTAAAAAACTTTTTTAGATTTCGATTCATTATTCCTTATATCATTGATTAAGAAACTCAACGCTTAAATGCTTATATAGTTACGTTAGTGTGTGTATTTTATCAAAGGGATCATGGTGAATTATTGTGTTTTTAATTGTAAATAAAATTCAAAAACTAAATCGTTGCATTTTTATGTTTTACCAAAGGATCCAATTTGGTAAGTTCATTTGTTGGTGCAGAATTAACTAAAGATAACTTTACCTAATTTAATATACAAGGTGTCCCTAAACTTAGTGGCATAAATTTAGGAGCAGATTAAGCAAGTCAAAATAAGACGAAAATCTAAATAAATATTTTTCCTAATTACGTATGTTTAAAAGTTACAGGGTGATAAAGTGATACTTATCATATCAGTTTTTTTAAAAAATCACCTGATCTGAGATTTTTATAAATAATGTTTGTATAAAAAAGTTTTTCCTAACAAAAAATAACAAAAAATATAGTCAAAATTTAAAAAATCATTATTACAAAAGTACCTTATATGAAGAGCCCTTTTGATATTTTAGATTTAACAAATTATATTCAGCGTCACGTGATTTATGGACGACCTATGGCGCGCCGTTTGATTTTTTATTTAAAGTGATATTTTTAATTCCTTAAATAAAAAATATCATGGGACAAATTTACAATTCGAATTATCAACACCATGAGAGAAATTTGTAATTCAAATTAAAAATATTATGGGGCCATTCCACGCTTAACGGATAGGACAGTTGCCGTGTTTTTATTTACAAAATAATATTGTTCTATTATATTACCAATATCAAATTTTTATAAATAGTTCTAAACAAAAGCTGTTTAACAAGGTTTTTATTTGGCAAAATTAGATACCTAATTTTGCCAAATAAAAACCTTGTTAAACAGCTTTAGTTTAGAACTATTTATAAAAATTTGACATTGGAAATATACAGGGCCGGATTTAGGCATGGGCCACATGGGCCCGGGCCCAGGGCGGCAAATTTTTAGGGGCGGCAAATTTTGAAGCCCAGTTAAAATTTTGCTAAAAAATCAAGAGCGTTTTATGCAGAATTTTTGTTTTCACTCAGATTTATACACTAATTAAAACTATAAAAACTTGGAAGAGAAGTTTTTAATACATTAGATAATTTTATATCAGACTACACTATTATTCTGCGTAGTGCGTCACTGCGTAGAAGGGCGGCAGTCGATGTACACGAGGCGAGTGGGGCGCGACTCTAGCTTATTCGCTGAGTCATTCGTTATTCGGGGTAATGATGCGTTGGGCCCATGGGCGGCAAATTCGTAAATCCGGCCCTGGTAATATAATAGAACAATATTATTTTGTAAATAAAAACACGGCAACTGTCCTATCCGTTACGCGTGGAATGGCTCTATGGTAGAAATTCTTAAACAAACTAAAAGTATCAGAGAAATTTATAATTCGAATTAAAAATATCAGGAGATATTTGTAATTCTAGTTAAAAATTGCATAGAAGAAATGTTTATAGGAATTTAAAACAACATAGGAGAAATTTATAATAAGAATTAAAAATATCAAAAAATAAATGTATAATTCGAATTAAAAATATTATAGAAGATAATTATAATTTGAGTCATTATAATAATATATTAAAATAACAAAATAAAACAGATATTTTTAATTCAATGTCATATTTTTAATTCTTACTGAACTGAAAAAATATCAAAGGAGAAATTTTAAATGAATTAAAAATATCTTGGGAGATATAGTAGTTTACCGCATATAGTACGTTTTTACAGCCCATTTCAGTAAGAATTAAAAATATTTTTTATGATATTTTTAATTCGAATAAGTAATTTCTACTATGGGATTTTTAATTCATTTAAAAATGTCTTCTTTGATATTTTTAACTAGAATTACAAATATCTCCTATGAAATTTTTAATTCGAAATAAAAATATGTCCTATGATATTTTTAATTCATTTAAAAATTTCAGCTATGATAACTATTTCTAATTCGAATGATATATTTCTCCAATGATATTCTTAATTCATTTAAAAATTTCTTTTATGATATTTCCAACTCGAATTATAATTTTTTTATGACATTGTCAATTTCGATTTTCTATAATATTTTGTATGCAACAATTTATAAATATCATTTTAACATTGTGATTTATTTATTTGTCCTATGATATTTTAAATGCAATAAAGTTTTCATTCGATATTTTTAAATAATTTGGAGATTAGACTCTAATCATTAGAGATATGTGAAATTCAATAAAGAAATAAATAATTTCTGAATAAAAAATCAAACGGCGCGCCATAACGACCCTTTATAAAAATAATTATATTTTGTAAAATGGTTGACACTTTATCAAAAAAATTATGGTATTAATAGAATTGCGTTAAAAACAAAATTCTAGGAAGATAAAACACATTTTTACTACAAAAACATAGAATTTATCAAGGAATTCGTAGTTATTTTAGTTATTACAATATTAAGTATTTTTCAGTATTTTTCACATACTAAATTATACAATTTATTTTTACTTACTTGTACTAAGGTATTGGAAGGCTGCTAAGGTTAGCTGAGGACTTATTCGTATCCTGCTGCTTCCTTCGCTACGTCTTTCAGCAAAAACGCTGAAATCTTGTCTTGTTTTGTCTCTTTTCCTTTTTGATCTGTTATCAGCTAAAAAATAATATTTGTAAATTAACGAGGTTCTGGAATTTTGATTATAAAAATTAAAAATCCTGTTTTATTTTATATTATTAGTTTTTAAATCATGCACTAAGCTAAAGAATCTAACACAAAATAATAGTTGTGCAAACATAACCTTAAAATCAAACATTTTTATATTTCACTTCTCTAAAAAAACTTTACAAAAACACTAATGATACTCACTAAACACGTCAGTTTCATCCATAATCTCGGCCTGTATCAGCTCTTCGATGACATCCTCCAGCGTGATCAAGCCGATGGTCTCGTAGAACGGATCTCCTTCTCCCTCGTTGTTAACTCTATGGACGAAGGCCATGTGGCCCTTGTTGCCGTCCTTGAATATCTTGAACATCACGTCGAGAGTGACGTCTTCGAAAACGAAGTTGCAGGGGTTCTGGTAGAACTGACACAAGGTTTTCAGGGGCGTGTTGTCGTCGGGGTCGACGAAAGCGAGGTCTTTGATGTAGAGCATGGTCACGATGTTTTGGCGGTTGGTCTCGTAGACCGGCACTCGGGAATAACCTGTACGAAAAGATAGTTAAGTTGTTTTATTTTAAATAGCTTGCTTTAACCAAAAAAGTGCAGGCTTCAAGTCGATGTTTGTGGCGTAAGAAATGGGTGGCCGTGCCAAGAAGACTAAACAAAGGAGAAGTAAATCTCGACCACAATAATTATTTATTAATCACAGAATTACCACAGAAAATGGTAAGTAAGACAGGTCAAAAAGATAATTTAAAAGTATACTAAAGATTCACATGATTTTTAAAATTCATTAAGGGGTTTTTCTCTTAGACCATTTGGCAAATTATTAGAGGCAAATTCTATGGGAGTAACATTTAAATGTAATGTGAGAATTTTTGTATTAAAAATGTATCGACTATCATTTACAAATTTAAAGCAATAATTTTGTAGTATGAAATTTAATATTTAAAATATTTTTTGATTATCAATTGTTTTGAGTTTAAAATTTTGTAACCTTTTAAACTATTTTGGTATAATATGTGTTATGTTGTATGTCTCGACACTATTTTGAAATTCTAAAAAATGCAACCTTACCAATTTTATTAAATATTTATTTAAGATTTTATTAAAAAATTATGGTTAGAAATGTATGTAAAAATTGATTGAACATAATATTGTTTAATACAGTTAGTTCAAAGAAGTTTATATAGACACTTACAAAAGTTAAAATTCCATAAGTTTTAAAATAACATCTACAAGAATCTAGTTTTTTTTTCGATTAAAAATAATAATGACATATTTTTGAAGATAAAAATTATATTACTATTTCTAGCAAGACCCCAGGATAAAAAATTAAAAATCAAAATGGTATAAATGTTTGCAAAATATAATTAATAGATGGATTTTTTTAGTTTCATAGCTATAATGGTATATTATGTATCAAGTTTGATAAACGCCATTTTATACACGAATTTAATTAGTGCTTAAGTTAATGAGTGTATAGAAAAGTTTATAAGCGAGGTGCATACTATACTTTTTCTACGACAAATACTTATTATTATCTTAAAATATTTTAAATCAAAAATTTGTATAGAGCGCCATCTATGAAACAACAGGGGAAACTGTCAAATGTCACATTTTTACATTTTATAAACACAATTATAAAGGTTATAAATCGAAATTTATCTTGAAAATTGACAGTTTTTCACAGTGAAAGTAAAGGAAATGTTTTATAAGGACTTTACAGTAGAGTCCGTGCCCGAATTTAAGTTATAGTTTACTGCCGGCGAAATTAAAAGGTCAGTACAATGTTTATATAAACTTTTCAAATATTGGCGTTGAGAAACTATTTAATATTTTTGTATTTTTGTATTGTGATAATAAAATAATTTTCACATTTAGTATTATTTTACAAGAAAGGCAATTTTTTTTAACGATTGTGTGACATTTGACAACTGTCAACTAACTTAAAACTAACTTCAGCCCGTGGACTAAAAACCTGTTGCTAACTTCAGCCCGTGACTAAAGCGCCGTAAAGCCACAACTTGTCAATGTGTATTTAAAAGGTCACTTAGTGTCATGGAAACATGTAGGGCGTTTTAAAGGTGGGAGTAGAAAAATATATTTATTATAATTCCTAAAAATTTAAACGAATTCGAGAAATTAAAAAATTGATTATTGATTTGAATTTGAATTTCTTTCTTTAGTTTACCATAGGAGAATTGGACCAACACAGTTTTTTTGACATTAATTATTAATCTATTAATCTATAAATTAACAATTTCACTTTCGGTCTTGCCATATAAAACAATAATTACATCACCAACATACACAAACAGTTTTGCCACACAGATGTATTTGGGGAGTTCATTTATAAACAATATAAATAACAAGGGACCCAGAGTACTACCCTGAGGTGTTCCAATGTGCGTATTGTATGGGTGAATCTCACGAAATGTCTCCCGATGATATTTAATAAAACTAAACACTTTTTTTTTTTTTTTTGATCTTTCATAATTATGTAGATATTACAGCTCAGGTTCCAGATTTTTAACCGCAATTAATTATTTTTTACAATGTTTTAAAAGTCTAAAACCTATCCTCCGTTTCTAGGTTAACCTATATGTATTCAAATATCAGTTCACTAAGTAAATTAAACACATTCAAAGCAATCGAATCAAATATAAAATATTATTAAAAATTAAAAGAAATATTTTTTATAACTATTTATGTAGGTGTTACAAAAATTGATTCTATCCTCCGTGAATCTGAATTTGCTTTAAATTTTATGCAACGGATGGCGCTTTAATCATTTTAAATAAGCAAAAACCTCTGTTTACGACATTATAAATGCAGGTAATTCCTGAAGGTCAGTTAGAATTTATATGCAGATGAGAGTGTTGCTGTTTTATAATTCAAAAGTTTAAGTTCATTAATTTGCCATTTAAAAACCTATCCACCGTGAAGTTTAATTTATCAGTAAGTAGATTTTTTTTATAAATATTTTATGTATGTACAATTGTATTTTTTTTTAATATTAAGGTGTCAAAAGATACAATAACTTATTTCAAATATATAAAGGGATGTTCAAAAAAACATACGAAATCCTAACCTCCGTGAAGCTCTAATATTCAAAATGTATGATTTCTTAAAATTCTTGCATTAGTGCAGTGCAGTTGAAAGTCGTTTTGGATTTAGAAATTAGTTTAAATTTATAAAGGTAGTCATAACGTCTGTTTGCAACAAGTTTTTTCAATATTTTTGATATGAAGCTAAGAAGTGAAATTGGATTGAAGTTTTCAATATTTTGTTGGTCTCCTGTTTTATGCACAGAATGAATTATTTAAATGACATGATGTTTATACACTATGTAGTTATTTTTGTTGTACAAGGTTGGTTGGTGGTGGTTGGTACTGGCAATCGCGAACAGCGATGCGAATGTGACATTTATGTGCAATGTTGCCAGGTCTAATGCTTTAGCATGGGATTTAAAGTTTTTCAATTAATCTGATGTTATTATGTTTTATTTAAAAAACTTATGCATTTTAACAAATTCTAGCAAATTTGTACTTTTTCATAACAAAGTAAGTTTTTAAACATTTCTATCACAATGAATGTAAATTTTGTATTGTCAGCAATTGCATACTTATTTACAAAATTATAAAATTTATTATGGTATTTTTAAATAATCTTACCTAAAACGAAAAAGTATGGGACTCTAGTTATAACTTAAATTGGCATTCTTAGAAACAGAAACAGTTTTTTTAAAGTTAAGTTACAGTCTTTAAAATAGTCCACAGGTCTTAAAAGTTGGTATTTTTTGGAGTAAAAAATTAAAAACATTAAGCCCGATGAAAGGGATATTTATTTAAAAATCTGAACTCTAACATAACATATAAAATATCATCAAAGAACCTTGCAAAGTTTATCAAACATTTCGTCAATTATCGGCTATCAAAATGGTTTATTTAACTGAGTTAACTGAAACGATATGATTCACTCAAATTTCTAAACGATCAAGTACAACATAATAGATGATTTATTAAATATATATTTTTATTTTTTAAATTATACAGGGTGTTTGTAATGAATGTAATAAATTAAAATGTACCTCATTAAACAGAAAGAAAAAAACCGATAAAAAATTAATTTTGTTGTTATAGAGTTTTTAAAATAGGTAGTAAATTTTCTAATCATTGCTTAAGCTAATAGCTGGATGAGTAAATAAATACAGAAGGGTATTAGAGCTTTAAGGAAATAAAAATTTTGTATTTATTAAGTTTTTATTTATTTTTCGCAAGAAAAATTGTTATTAACAATTTTTTACAACTGGCAACTCGCAGCTACTTCGTTGGTTGGTATCTAATATAACAAGGTTGTATGTTAAAAAACCGAAAAATTTGAGTTTCTGCTTCTGCAAGGTTTTATGTAATCCACCCTTGACATAGAACTTGAAAATAACTCTATATATATATATGTATACAGAGAATATACATTCTATAGAATTATTTTTAAGTGGTATGTGAAGCGTAGGCCACGTATAATCCTGTAGAAACATAGACTTAAATTTTTCATTTTTTTTAACATACAACCTTGTTATATTAGGGTGACGATATGTACTCACAGAACAAAAGTGTGTAACCAATGGCGTATCACAAAAAAAAATAAAAAACTTTTAATGCATATCTTTTCTTTATCTTCGGGAAAATATTTTTTTAAATATTTAATATACGAGGTGTGTTCAGAAAATATCGGGAATTTTCGTTGTTTGAAACAAACATTTATTTATTCGCCTTCAAAATAGTCGCCATTGCATATTATGCACATGTGCCAGCTCTTATTCCAATACTCGAAACACTTCTAAAACTCGATCTTTGGGATAGCCTTTAGTTCTTTCAGCGATGCGCTTTTAATGTCATCTATGCTTGCAAAACGACGGCCCTTTAAGGTTCTCTTTATTTTTGGGAATAGGAAAAAGTCAGACAGAGGCATGTCTGGCGAATATGGAGGCTCATTACAGTATTGTTTTTGGCCAAAAATTTTGTTCAAAATTTAACAATTTTAGAACAAATTTTGCTGCCACGCGTTTCATACCCAAAACATTCGAAAAAATTTCATGGGATGAGCCAATCGATATACCAACATCATCAGCGACTTATCTGATGGTTTATAACCATTTCATCCACTTTTTCCATGTTTTTATCGGTTGTTAATGTGCTTGTGCGTTCGGGGCGTTCGTCATCTTCAACGTCTTCACGGCCATCTTGGAAACTCTTATACCACTTGTAAACTCTTCTTTACCTATAGCAGACTCACATAGGCCTTTGTTAACATTTCACAGAATTTATTTATTTTTTTAAGCAAAATTGGATACAAATTCTTTGATCCATTTCTTTTAACGAACGAAAAATCGCCGAGCTCACAAAACACGTCTAACCTTAGCGGCTGCCACAGACAAAGAAAACAATGAAAACAGCCAAAGTTGTCATACTTCGGGGGCATGTATACCAACATAATAAAGAAAATTTTATGACAACCGGACTCTCTGGACCCGCGAAATTTAACAATTCTCGTTATTTTCTGAACACACCTCGTATTACATTAATTACATAACACCCGTTATACTTAATATTTTCATAGTTGTATGTATATTTTTTGTCAGGGTCTCACCGGGCCACAAAAAGAAATAAAGAAAATTGAAATTTGAACCAAAGAATATTTCATTGATTTTGTTTTTTTTCTGACCTGATTTCATGATTTCAGACACAGTTTCGAAGTTTAAAGTTGTCTCGTAGTCCAACATAAAAACGTCTTCTATTTTCGTCATAACTTCAGATACGGTTTTCTTACGCAGTTCCAAGGCACCGCTGATAATATTTATTTCCTCCTTGTCCAAGTCATTATCGCCGGTTGTAACCTGAAAAAAGAAAAAATAATTTGTAAATAAGATAAATTAATATAAAAAAAAACGTTTTAATTTTTTTATATAGAACCAAATAATATACCCGAAAACTGTCTACAGTCTGTCTACAAAAAATGTTTTAGATCTTTCAAACTGTTTTTTGTACTTTTTCTACAAATAGGTAGGTACTTATTATTATCTAAAAATAATATATTAAATATTTGTATAAAACTATTTAATTCTTTTGTATTGAGATAATAAAATAATTTTTACATTTAGAATTATTTTAAAAGAAGGGCACTTTATTTTAACGATTGTATGACATTTGATAACTTAAAACTAACTAACAGCCCGTGACTAAAGCGCCATAAAGCCACAACTTGTCAATGTGTATTTAAAACTTAGTGTTATGAAAACATGTACGTTAATGGGCGTTTTAAAGGTGGGAGTAAAAAAATAATAATTTACTCCAAATTTAATTTTCTGCAAAAAAGTTTAAAATTAATATGTACAGATAAATATGTAGGTATTTGAAGTCGAAATTTTAAATTTTTGCAAAAATTATTTTGATTTGATCTTCAAATATTTTACAAATTGTAGTTCTGTGGGTAAAAGGCATAAGGGGATAAGTCAAAAAAAGCATTTTTTTAGTAGAGCCTTAAACGTATTGGCATTAATTCAGGAAACATATTTATGGTTAGCGGATATACCCTTTTTTTAGCACATGGAATATGCTAACAAAAGGCTATACCCGCAAAACATAAATATATTTCCTGAATTAATGCGAACACGTTAAAGGCTCTATTGAAAAATTGCTTTTTTTGACTTATCCCCTTATGCCTTTTACCCACAGAGTTGTTTTTGGTACTTCAAATAATGTAATGAACGGAAAAAACATTATTAATATTATATAATTTAATTAACATTTTGATAAAATTTTAAATTTTTCTCCATCCCTTAAAATATTAATTTTAGAAATTTTACGTATTATAGGTATAATACATATACATTTGACCTTTACTGTGAAAAACTAAATTTCCCACAAAAAAGTATTAACTTTATTTCAAGTTTTTGCTAAAATTTAAATTATACTTTGCTAATTTAAATTTCTTTCTTTGCGAAAAAAGCGGCAAAAGGCCAAAACTATGCTTGATTGGATTAATAATAAAAAGTTTGAAATAAAACATAAAATATGAAAGCAAAAACATTTGATTCTTTTAATATTTCTTAAATTTACTTATTTAAATATTATGAACAATTTAGGCGGAAACTTGGGATGTCTAAAATTCGTTACTGTACTATTTATTTAAGCGAAACATTTTTCGATTTCTCAAGATTCGAGAACCCTATTATAAAATCCATAGAAAAATAAATTGGACGCTTGAAATGCGTTCTTGAAAAAAAAATGGTGTTACATTAAAAGAAAATTAAAAAAAAAACTCGAGTAAAAATGGCACGCCGTTTTAGCTTTTATTAGATAATAGTTTTGTGGGGACTGGATTTCCCACTCTTGTCTGTCAGTACAATTTAAGTGATTTTTATAATAATTTTTATTTATTTTATTTTTATTGCTATGTATTTCGAATTATTATTAGTCAGTAATTATGTTTAAACTTTTCAGGTAGTAGGTTGTAAATAGTGTATTGCAGAGAGCGTGTGTTTGTTACCTGGAGCCTTGTAAAACATTGGAGTTTCCTGTCATCGGTAAACATCCTTTACGATTGCTTACTTACCTCTCCGGTTTCTTTACCCAAAGTAATTTATTTAATTTTATTTTTATTACCCTTTTATAGATGCGCTTTGATTTTTCCAAATGTTTCCTACCTATCCCCTACCACGATTAGGGGTGGGTGGCCAAAAGGGCTCTTGGAAAATGTCTTGGTCTATCACCAGACACAACGTACTGACTCCCCGTTTTGAGTACATCGGCTCCGGGCTCCTTTCGTGTGTGGTGCATCGTACTTTCATCTCTGGGTCATTGCTCGATGAAAAGTCTGAAACATAGCTGACTTTGACCCAGGAGGGACAAAATGGAATTTCGGGTAAAGAAATATACCTGTATTTTTGGACAATATCGCAAGCTTTGACCTTCTAGCGAGGTATTTTGTGAATTGTACAACACATGGAGTGAATGATCCAAGATTTGGAAAATTCACGTGTCTATGGGTGGATGGCTTCGTGAAGCGCATGGACATTAAAACTTGTTGCTGGTCAAAGTGGTTCATTGAAACCGAGACCATTAAGGCCTTAGGCCACCAAGGAAGAAGAAGAGAAGGCTCCGGGTGACAACACATTTAAATTATAATTCTGTTTGTGTATATATGTGTATTGTATTGTATATTGTGTATATGTAGTGTAATAAAGTTAAGTTTGTAAATACCTCGCCGTCGATCAATTTGCACACAACTACCCGCACCAAAGCAGTCGCTAAAGTTTGAAGATTAAAGTTTAGCACTTTAATGATGTTTTAATAGAAATTTACAAAGTTACATTTTTTTAAACTTAAAACAATTGATTGTCAATTTTTTTTTTAAATATAAAATACAACTGTAAAACTTTAAAATTAAAAATATTGATTTTTAAAAATTTTAGTACAAATATTATATTCTATAAAATTATCGGTTTAAATTGTAAAGAGTCATTTAAATGATCAGTCGATAAATGTAAAAGTATACTAAAAATATCAGCTCACTAAGTAAATTAAACACATCTAAAGCAATCGAATATAAAATATTATTAAAAATTAAAATAAATAATTTTTATAACCATTTATGTTGCAAAAATTGATTCTATCCTCCGTGAATCTGTTTTTGCTTTAAATTTTATGCAACGGATGGCGCTTTAATCATTTTAAATAAGCAAAAACCTCTGTTTACGACATTATAGATGCATGTGATTCCTGAAGGTCAGTTAGAATTTTATGTATGTACAATTGTATTTTTTAAAAATATTAGGGTGTCAAAAGATACAATCACTTATTTCAAATGCATATTTAAAAAACATACGAAATCCTAACCTCCGTGAAGCTATCTTCCGTGAAGCTCTAATATTCAAAATGTATGATTTCTTAAAATTCTTGCATTAGTGAAGAACCACTTATGTTATGTTATTACTAGACCTGGTGGCTTCCCAAAAACCCCAATCTAGACTAAAAGTGAAACAACCAAAACTTCTTATCTCACTCATTTTGAGTGAGATAAGAAGTTCATTAACGCACGCGTTTTTCTCTGCTTTTAACCAATCAAATAAAAAAGTCAAAATGTCAAAATAACCCTAAAGTCTTAGACAAAAATAATTACCGTTTATTTTTTCATTTGGAGGCGTAGATAAAAATTTGTACAATATACGTGTGATAACGCTTTATTAACGTACTTTTGCGATTGCCCAACTCGTGCTACGCACTCGTTGGGCAAATTTCGCATGCGTACGTTAATAAAGCTCTTATCCCACTTATATCGTAAATAACTATTAAAGCCTACGAACTGTACATCATTTTTAAATAAATAGGTAGTTTTTTTACAAAAGAGAGGAAGGCAGAAGTCTTACTCGACAAATTTTGTTCAATTTCACAGCTAAATCGCGCACGTTATTTGTGTTTTACGTTGCAAGGAAAAAACTGGTTTAGTACTCGATTTCGATTGATTATTCTTTATATCATTGATTTAATAAGAAACTCACCGCTTAAATGTTAATATAGAGACGTTAGTGTGAGTATTTTATCTAAGGGATCATGGTGAATTATTGTGTTTTTAATTGTAAATAAAATTCAAGAACTAAATCGTTGCATTTTCATGTTTTGCCAAAGGATCCAATTCGGTAAGTACATTTGTTGGTGCAGAATTCACTAATGATAACTTTACCTAATATAATTTATATTTAAGTTTGGACATTTTAAATAAATTAGTAAAACATAATTTTTGCACAAACATAACCTTAAAATCAATCATTTTTATATTTAAGTTCCCCAAAAATCCCCTACAACTGCATTTTAAACAAGAAAATATACCTAGAAATTCATGGCAACATAATATTATATGTATATAATACATAATATAATATTTTACCGATTTTGACGATTATTACTGAATTGAAATGTTTACACTTTTCACGTTAATCACTACTAAAGTGTGTATTTATTGTATCTAATAGATACAATTTATATTTACAGGGACTGTATGAAATTTATTTCTTCATTCGGATTAACACTGTTTATTGGAAAACCGATAAAAACTCAACCCAGGATTTCCTCTCGAAATACAACACTTCTTTAGCGTATTGAAATCACGCAAAATTATGCCCTGTCTATGCCTGGTTCAAAAGTTGGTTTTTCACTTTTTGTGGCCCTGTAAAAAAGTTGTTAGGTGGGTTGGAAGAGTGGAGTTAGTCGTAAACAAACGCTTGGTATTGGGAAATTTAGTCAACATGCAGCGTTACACAGGAGAACAACGCGCTTTTTGTATGCGCGAGTTTTATAAAAATAACAATTTTTGCACTCTCGTTCGACGTTTGTTTAGACGCCATTACAATTTACACGACATTTAACAATGCCCAGGCATTAATTTAATTAGGGCATGGGTTCGTAAGTTTGAAGAGACTGGTTTAACGACAAATAAACGCATAACCAACCTTTTAAGAACAATAAGAAGCTCTGAAAACATTGAGATGGTGAGAGCGTCTTTGCGGCAGGAACCAAACTTGTCGGTTCGCAGGCGTTATGTCGACATGATACGTGATTTTTTGACACCTGCTCTTAAAGAATTTGAAGGATTTGACCAAGAAAGCTAGTTTTAACAAGACGGAGCCACAAGTCACACTTCAAATCGGTCTTTGCCCGTTGTTCAGGCGTTTTTTCCTGAAAAACTGATTTCCCGAAGAGGTGACATAAATTGGCCCCCTAGAAGCCCGGATTTGACTCCATGCGACTTCTTTTTATGGGGATATCTTAAAAGTCGAGTTTATCGTAACCACCCTGCTATTTTGGAGGACTTGAAGCACAATATTCGGGCAGAAATGAAAGCCATAAGTGAGCAAACTTTTCGGAGCGTGATTGCAAATTTTAGAGCTCGACTTCAAGAGTGCCAGGAAAAAAATGGTCAACATTTGGACAATATAATTTAAAAAAAATAAATTTCCCAAGTTTTTTCTTTAATTTAATAAAAAATTTGTCAAAATTGATCGATTGGTTTTTTTTAATTTTAAATTCAAAAAGTGAAAAACCAAATGAGACACCATGTAAATTGAACAAAATTTGTGTTGATGATAAAGTCATTTTTCTTTTTGTTCCTTTTTATAAATATTATTATTTATTCATTTAAAACTTTTTTTGATCCTATTTTCCCCCATATATTTTTTTTTTGTCGTATTTATATGACTAAATTTGGAGTTTCATAGTAATAAAGCTAATTATGTTTTACGTAGTTTAAATAATAATACAATATTTGTCAATTTTTTTTACAAAAAATTAACTATGTTTCTAGCATACCTAAACATGCCATTGTTGATAAATTATTAACAAGTTTTGCCTTAACATATTAAAATCCTCTTTCTATGAATCAAATTTTATATTCCGCAATTATTTAGTTTTGTGAAGGCTTCTTTGCGACCTTCTACGTATTGTTATGGTCATTTTATTTTCAAGGAAGTGCTTTTATGGTTATGATTTCATACATACTGGTACATTCACAAAGCCTGACATTTTTTTATGGTAAAAATTGAACAAAAACAATCTCGATTTAATTATTTTCAAATCATTTGGTTACCTTGCTTGGGTATATTAATTTAATTGCGCATCTAATTTTAAATAATAATTCGTAGTAAATATATTTGTTTGTCAAAGGAAGTACGCAAATAAATAGTTAGCAAAATGTGCAACGGAACAATTCTATAAATAGATTAATTATACAGAGTGATACAAATCTTATTCGTTAACTTTTAATAACTTTAGATTTAGATTATAATTAGTAAATTAAGTATCAAGTTTGATAAATGCCATTTTAGAACGAATTTTAATTAGGCACGAGCGAAGCTTGCGAGCCAGTGTTTAATAAAATGAGTGTCTAGAAAAGTTTAAAAACGAGTTGCATACTATACTTTATCTACGACAAATATTATAATATAAAAAATAATTAATTAATTTAAATATTTTTATAGAGCGACATCTAAATGGTAGCCAAATTAATGTAAAATTTTTCTGTATAAAAATCGAAATTTCCTCCTTGAAAAACTGATATAGCAGCATTTTTTTACAGTGAAAGTGACGAGGATGTGTTATGGGTACTACAAATTTAATAATATACAGATATACTGTATATGGGTGAAAATCAAAAAATCTTTGGAAAACGACCTACAACAATTAAAAAACTAAAATGTTGCTTTTTGTCCATTAAACTTTTTAATATTCTAAAATAAAGATTTCGCAACATAATAAAGCTTATCTTTGAGATCAACGAAAGGTAGTTTTTTGTTATGTTGATAATTGTTGTCTTCTGATCTCAATTATGTCTAGTCGGTAACAGTATAGTTTGTCGGGAATAAAGGTTCTGTAAATGGAATAATAATCAAAATATATGTTTAAAAAAATACTTTTAGTATACCATTATAATCAAAATTGCAAATATTGGTGTTATACATCAGAAAAATGTAACAAATCTCATATCGACATCAAAATTTTACCGCTAGAACAGTTACCGATTAGACATCGTAAAAAAATACGGTAGCGTTTTTATGCAAACAAGCCTAAATATATTTTTTTAATGCATAAACAGAAAAACTTACCTGGTTTGAATGACAAATAAACACTAACTCTAGCACACTAACCAACAAATGACAGGTATTACGTATCCTGGCGGATTTTAGGCGAAATTACAGTTATCGTTACCGACAGGATGCGATCAAAGCAGACAGTCTGTTACCCAAAGGCTGGATCTTTAAAACCAAATTGTTTTTAAATAAAATGTAATTTATTTAATACTTGGTGTTAGTTTCTTTAAAGTGGTTTACATTTGTCCTGTTTTTAAAAATTATTTGATTGAAAAATCTAGCGTAAAATTGTAAAACGTAATAAGGGACGCGTTACCGACGAGACAAAATAGCTCTTTGTTTTTCTTTTTAATCGATGTTTTTAAATCTGGGTAAATATTTAATATAAATCTCGTATAATTAACATGCAGAAATAATACTAATAAGTTTTGAGACACTTCACTTCTTTTTCTAATTTTTAATTAGCCAAAGACGCGTACCTAAACATTTTTTGATTTTTACCCATATATACATAATATAATATACAGATTACCCAAAAACCAGATCCCAATTGGCGTGTGGTTATTTGCGGAAGTTTTCTTAGTAGTTGAGTAGTTTATTTATTTCAAAATTCGATGTACTACGTCCTATGCTCCACATCCAAAAGTCCCACCCCAAAAATTGAATATAAATGATTGAACTTATCTATCTGTCAGTTTAATGCTAATTTCTTATTTTTTGCAAATAATACAAGGACATACATGAGTGAATATATTGAAATGTCCCCCAAGTGAAAATGATTATTTTTTATTTTTTGTTGTTTCACTGTTAGTCTAGAATGGGGTTTTGGAAAGCCACCAGGTCTAGTAATAACATAACATAAGTGGTTCTGCACTAATGCAAGAATTTTAAGAAATCATACATTTTGAATATTAGAGCTTCACGGAGGTTAGGATTTCGTATGTTTTTTTAAACATCCCTTTTTATATTTGAAATAAGTTATTGTATCTTTTGGCACCTTAATATTTTTTAAAAATACAATTGTACATACATAAAATATTTCTAAAAAAATCTACTTACTGAGATATTTCACTTCACGATGGATAGGTTTTTAAATAGCAAATTAATGAACTTAAACTTTTGAATTATAAAACAGCAACACTTTCATCTGCATATAAATTCTAACTGAACTTCAGGAATCTGCATATAAATTCTAACTGAACTTCAGGAATCACATGCATCTATAATGTCGTCGGTTTTTGCTTACTTAAAATGATTAAAGCGCCATCCGTTGCATAAAATTTAAAGCAAAAACAGATTCACGGAGGATAGAATCAATTTTTCAACACATACATAAATGGTTATAAAAATTATTTCTTTTAATTTTTAATAATATTTTATATTTGATTCGATTGCTTTGGATGTGTTTAATTTGCTTTAATGCTTTTCCTACCTCAGATATTTGAAAACATATACAAAGTTAACCTAGAAAGAGTAACAGTCACGGAGGATAGGTTTTAGACTTTTAAAACATTGTAAAAAATAATTAATTGCGGTTAAAAATCTGGAACCTGAGCTGTAATATCTACTTAATTATGAAAGATCAAAAAACAATAAAAGTGTAGGTCAAACTCATTTAGTTTTATTAAATATCACGGGGTAACACTATCGGGGGACATTTCGTGAAATTCACCAACATATATTGTATTAACAGGAAAATAAAAAAAATTGCGTTAAAGTGACAGTTACATATCCTCAAGTATTTATATTTAAATGTCAAAATGGCTGTGGAGCATAGTACATATACAGGGTGGTGCAAAAAGATCCTTTAATGATTTGAGAATCAATAAAAAACTTTTATAGAAAATTCAACAAATTTGAATAAAATATGTTTTTTAGTTTAGGAGAAATTATTAAAAAAAAATTCTAAACGAACTTGGGATTAAAATTTCGTTTAAGAAAAAATGAGCTGCAAATCCAACTTTTTAGAAATGTTTTCCCCATACTTTAAATAATCATTTATCGAAAAAATCAAAGACATTTATATATGAACGAATTTCGTATTCTTAATGTTTTTATGTTAATTTAATTAGTTTTAGCGTTTTTTTAAGGGTTCGACATTTCATTGATTATGTTTTTGTAAGCCAAGGGTTGGTTTTCCATCAACCACTCCCTACAAACAACGTTTTGTGTAGGTTTTCCCCATGGATATCTTATATCTATAAAACTTCGATTTTCCTTAAAGGAAACGCAATGTTAAAATTAAAATCAGTTTAGACTAGCTTAAGTTTATTTATAAATATTTTATCTTTATAATTTAATGGTCAAACAATTTGGCATCCCAATAAAATGTGTTTGTAAATCGTTAAACCAATTTCAATGGATACAAGCAATTAAAAATGTAATTAAAAGTTTGGTTTATTTGGTAATTTATTATTGATTGGTTTGCCGCAGACAAATTCATTGAACGCGTTTGGCAAAAAAGTTTCAATTACAATTATTGTACATTGACAAAATTCTATCTACTCTCTAAATTATTATTTCATTATTATACTGCTCTGTACCTTCAAATTTATTATAGGGAGGATTAAGTGTATTTTTGATCCGATTACTAATTAACTTGCCTTGATCAATACTTACCAAAAATAATTTGATTTAAAAAAATTAGGTCAAAAGAAAATTGATTGTGTCGGGTCTTGTATCCGGTCAGCCAAATTTAATGTTCCGGATATTAAGTTGCATTTGGCATGAAAAGTACCCAATAAAATTTAAGGCGGATCGATATTTTTTGCGACGTTTAACACCATTTGGTGAATATTGATTTCAGTTGAATGGATTTTTAAATTGCACTTTAAAACCCTTAATTTATGCTTGTTATACAGTGTTGGCCATAATTTTTGGAACCACTGTAAAAAAATCTCTCTAAAACGCCTTTATTATTCTTTATGAAATTTTGGATAAAAATACTTCAACTTATATCTCAGTTTACGTGTTCGAGGGTTTTTCGAGAAAATATTTTTAAAGCCCTTTTATTTAATAATGAAAAAACGTTCGAAAAATAACTTTTAGGGTAATTTTTTTTAATTAAATAAAAAATATGCTGTTAAAGACCGTATTTTTGTTAGTATACCCTTCAAAGTCGGTAAAAATGGCCCCTTTTTGATTATTTTTCTGAAAAGTGGTAATTTTTGACGACCTTGAATCGCTGTATCTTCGTTGCTGTTCATTTGATTTGTACAAAATTTTTAGGGTAGGTTTTATATAATATATCTTTTAAATTGCACCTTTAATTTATGTTTGTTTTAGAGTATAATGCTTTTTTATAGACGTTTTTATTTGCTAAAACAAGAACGTTTGTGGCAAAAATAAAAAAATAAAAAAATTGTTTTCAAAAGTTAAAAAATAATTTTTTAATGCAAAATTAATAAATATATTTTTACAAAAATCAAAAAAGGAAAAAACAGAAAACAATTTTTTTACGCAAAAATCAAGAAATAGGTACACAAGTTTTTTTTCAAAGGTCAAAGGCGAGGTCAAAGGTCAAATGTGAAAATTTCAAGATGCCAAAAAGTTAAAATATCCAGAAGACCTTTTAAATACACATTTACAAGTTGTGGCTTTATCCCGCTTTAGTCACGGGCTAAAGTTAGTTTTAAGTTAGTTGACAGTTGTCAAATGTCATAAAACCGTTAAAATAAAGTGCCCTTCTATACCTTTTCAACTTCAAATTGAGACTTGTCAGTTTCAAATTGAGACTAATCACATTCATGTTGAGATCAGTCATTTTCAAAATAAGAATAAACGAATTCAAAATTAAAATAGTCACCTTCAAAATAAGAATAAACATATTCAAATTGGAACTAAATAATCAAAATCAAAATAAGAATAAACACATTCAATTTGAAACCAAACAACGTCAAATTGAGACTTGTCAATTTCAAATTGACAAAAAAGTTTATAGAGTAGATTGTAACCTAGGTTACCCTAGCTAGGGTTTGTAAACAAGTTGACAGGCTAATTAGTAATTGGTGTCAAACTGGTTATAATAAGCAAACAACCAAAAGTCGAGCCAAAAGTATATTTAATATGCCATATATTAAGGAAAAAGAAGCGAAACATATCCGTAAACAAATTTGTGCAGTTTATAATAATAATGGCGACTGGAGAGGACTTGCTAATACTCTTGGTGTGAAGAAATCAACAGCATATCGATGGGTAAAGAACCAGGAAAACGAGAGACCACGTGGTGGAAGAAGGAGAGTCAAAATTTCTGAAGAACATCATAATTTTATTATTCAGTACGTAGAGGAAAATCCAAGGCTAACATTAAATGAACTAAAAATAAAATTTGAGGTAAACCATCAAATCACTGTTTCAACTGAATGTTTAAGAAAGCATTTGGATGGCTTAATGTTTACTTTAAAAGATATTCGCAGGGAGCCTGAACGAACCAACAGTGAAGAAAATAAAAGGAAACGCCAGGAATATGTGCAACAACTTTTGAATTACCAAGCAGACAACATCCCAATTATATACATGGACGAAACGAATTTTAATTTATTTATTTCGCGTAGACAAGGGCGTTCTAAAAAAGGTACTCGGTGTAGCTATATTTCAGCAGGCTGCCGTGGGGCCAATATCCATCTAATAGGCTGCATAGGAATAATGGGCTTGATTCACCACGAAACAAGAAGAGGTGCCTTTAGAAGAGAAGAAGCCAATGAGTTTGTACGTCAGTGTCTGCGTGCTGCTCAAAACATATACCAAACCAATGTGGTGCTGGTAGTAGACAATGCTCCTTGTCATGCAGCTATTGAAGAAGTTTTTACAGAGGAGGAATTTGTGAATCATAATTTACTGAGGCTCGCTCCTTACAGTCCAATGTTTAATCCCATTGAGCTTGCCTGGTCGAGTTTTAAAGCAGCAGTTAAGCGGGACCTGGCTGAGCAACTTCCCCATATTTTGGCTGGTGAAGGCAGGGCAAATATGACTCAAAGTGAGTTTCGCCTTCAACAGTTAGAACATATTATAACTGAGAACATTAATATTATAAATATTAATAATTGTGCCAGATTTGTTGCCCACGTACAAAGGTTTATCCCTGATGCGTTAAATTTAATTGATATGAATGTGTAGAACTTTATTATAAATAAATTAATATTTTCCTGATTTTAATACTTTTTATCAATTTGAAATTGACAAGTCTCAATTTGACGTTGTTTGGTTTCAAATTGAATGTGTTTATTCTTATTTTGATTTTGATTATTAAGATCCAATTTGAATATGTTTATTCTTATTTTGAGAGTGACTATTTTAATTTTGAATTTGTTTATTCTTATTTTGAATATGTTTGATCCCAATCTGAATGTGATTAGTTTTAATTTGAAATTGACAAGTCTCAATTTGAAGTTGAAAAGGTATAGTAAAATAATACTAAATGTGACATTATTTTATTAACTCAATACAAAAATACAAAGTACCTTTTGATTTTGCTGTAGTAGTGCAGTTAACTAGATTTAACTGATAAAGCGTCAAAAATTTTGCGTACAGTGACCATAAAACATACTCTTCTCTTTTAGTGTGAAAAACTGCTGCTATATCATTTGTTAGTCTATTTTCAAGGGATAAATTTTGATTTGTTAGTCCATTTTCAAGTGATAAATTTTGATTTACACAGAAAAATTTGAGATTTTAACGCCGGTAGATTCCCAAGTTAGGATTTCTAACGGGAATTCCAATAAATAGAACTGTCACTTTTTGCACCTTTAACATTTCCCGTGTAAGAATTTTTATTACTTTGTGATAATATTTTGCAATTATAATAATAAAAAAAATCAAAGGATGAAACATTTTTTTAACATAAGTATTAATAATTTTTAAGTTTAATTAAAATTATAACGGGCAATTTGAATGGTGAAAATCATGTCAAAAATGTAAAAAACACTATGTATTTTGTAAGATACACTATGTATTTTCGTAACCCGATTCTTTAAGTATACTGAAATACTTGTTTTGGCATATTCGTGATCGTCTAGTTAATTTACTTACTTTATAAAAATTAGGACTCTACGTTGTGTATTTACTTACATTGATAATAACGATATTTTGAAATTGGTCAGGTTTAATGAAAAACAAGTATTTAATTTTTAAACCCCTGATTTAATTTAAGCAAAGACAAGGGGTGGCCCGTTGAGTCAAAGCACAGGGAAAAGGGACCATAAAAACCCTGGCGACTTACACAGATCAAATAAAAATAAAATACAAAACAAAACATAGTCATATGGGTCATAATCACAAGAATACAGTATAAATAATAAGTGAATAAAATAACATAAAAAGCAGATAAACATATTTCTTATAATTTGGGTGTTTTTATCAATACTCAAAACATTTTGTACTCAGGTAAAATAGTTATAATAGAGATCGTCATTTTATGACGAAGTGTTTGTTTACCTTACCACGCATCTTCGAACTATTGAACGAGGATACGATTTTATATAAACATTGCAGATAGAAAGAATTCAAATGCTTTAAAGGGGAGAGGAAACATGGAAAAAATTTAATCTAGTGCAGATATTTAACCGTAGCCAATAACCACACTATGGGACAATTGCATACTCTGTAAAGTGATATAACGTAACCTAATGTCTCTATCTCACTATAGTATCCCTATATCACAATATGTTCAAATATCCTCACAAAAGCAATGTCCAGCACAAGACAACAGTATTATGAAAATATACAAACAATTCTGCACACAGAGTTTATAAGTAGGTGATAACATAACGACACCAAATGTTCCTATCTCACTATAGTGTCCCTATATTACCTATGCTCAAATATTCATGTATGAACACTAGGGTGGTCCTTAATAAGGTTATTTTTAAATTTCTTTGCTCCCAGGGGCTCAAATACTTCCAAATTGATAAAAAAAAATTCCCTGAAAATTTCAGCTCTTAATATTAACTCTAAGATAGTGCGCATTCAAATCTAAGTTTCCTATGGAAATAACATAGGAAAAATTACTTTTGTTGTTTATAAATTTATAACTTGGGAACGAATGAATTAAAAATTATAAATCATACATATTTTTATAGAGAATTTAACGCTCTACAAAAAAGGTCTCCTATAATTTTTCCATTAGTCTATTGGTTTAAAAGTTATTCAACGCCAAAGTTTAATTTTCATATTATTATTAATATTATGAAGGCTTTTTGCGTCAAAATTAAAAGTGCTAAATAAACTTATTTTGTTTTATAAATAATTAATTATATGCTTTACCAAATAATTTTTTTATAAAATTATTTTTTTATAAAAGAATTTTATTTTAAATTTTTTTTTTCTAAAAAATTTTATAAAATAATTTTTTTATAAAATTATTTTTTTATAAAATAATTCTTTTTTATAAAATTATTTTTTTTGATTTTTAGTTTTGTTGTAAGAGAATTGATTTATTTATTTTAATTAATTTTATCAAAAAGAATTATTTTATAAAAAAAGTATTTGAGTATGAGTATGAGTATGGGAACTTATGGCAAGCCCCAGATATATTGTCATCCACTGATCTCCCGGGGTTATATTACCCCCTTTCCGTTCTCCTGCGTATCCCGCCAAATCACAGCATTACCTGTGTTTGTTGGATCCGAAGTTTTTACGCCGGCTGGTAGATCCACCCTAGGAGTTCGTGGATGACAGTGTCAAAGGTTAAGGCAGCTCCCGGGATTTTTGTCAGCCGGGTCGGGCCATACGTCCAGTTTAGGAAGGGTTTTTGGAGGACATTGAACTGACCCAAAACTAAGTACAATCCGGAATCCTCCTCAACCTAGGCCTTAGTAGTATCCCCATTCAATTGGTATTCGTGAATGGGGGTGGGTATGTTAGTTTTTTGCTTACTCCGGCTACCAACCTTGTATATTCTTTATTTATTTTATTGCTATATTAGTGTTCATACCGTTTTCATTTATTTATATCTTTGCCTTCTTACTTATTTTTTCAAATTAATTTAAAAATAAAAATATTAATATACAAAATAGATAAAGCCGGCCCTGTGGTGTATCGCATCAATATTTGAAACCCGGCCCCTATGTCGGGCGTGCAACGCATGCCTCAATAGATGGCCTACCACTTCATTTTCACGTGGGGGCTTTGCCCATTTACTTTCTCCATCCTCCAAGCTTCGCTTGTGTGAGCTTATGTGTATATTATATAATATATATAATACAATAATATAATATTGCGACGCACCCACTTGATTTCCCTTCACACACGCACGCTGCCCTCTGCAATGATCAATTGTTGCCTGGTTTCGCCTTTTACGCTGGTTGTTTACGTTTGTCTACTATGAGAAAATTAGGTTGTTTATTTAACAGTTACGGAAATGTTCTTATTATTTTTTAAAATTTAATTTTTAAGACGAATAGAATCTTAGATTTTTTTCAACATTGTGAAATGCTTATATAAACATTTAACGATTATAGTAAGACATGCAATTAGAAGAATTACTTAGCTTGATTATTAGGCTATAAATCTGATGCTTTGTCTTTCGCGGGGTGGCCTTCTCCTGCAGGTTTTTGCGTAGAAAAAGGATATTTTTGGAACGCTCCGATCCAGGTGCGCCGGTTGACTTATCGTTGCTGCCTAGCCTCAATTAGGTACTTATTCACTTGCACACTTTTACGGCGTTATCTCACAATTTTCGCACTTCTTGCACTTGTTTGTTTATTTATTTATGTATTTATTTATTATTTATTAACGATTACCGATATTTCCGGATACTTTGTTTCGTTTTTTGGTACTTTACGTTTGTATCGTATACGCCACTTAGGAGGGATCTTGACGCGTCCGACCTCTTCGAATGTCAAGACGGTACTGTATTTTATAAAAAAAGTATTTAAAAAAAAAATTATTTTATAAAAAAAATAATTTTATAAAAAAATTATTTATAAAATTTTTTACAAAAAAAAAATTTATAAAAAAAATAATTTTATAAAAAAATTATTTGGTAAAGCATATAATTAATTATTTATAAAACAAAATAAGTTTATTTAGCACTTTTAATTTTGACACAAACGGTGCCTCATAAAAAAGCCTTGATAATATTAATAATAATATAAAAATTAAACTTTGACGTTGAATAACTTTTAAACAAATAGACTAATGGAAAAATTATAGGAGACCTTTTTTGTAGAGCGTTAAATTCTCTATAAAAATTTGTATGATTTATAATTTTTAATTCATTCGTTCCCAAGTTATAAAATTATAAACAACAAAAGTAATTTTTCCTATGTTATTTCCATAGGAAACTTAGATTGGAATGCGCACTATCTTAGAGTAAATATTAAGAGCTCAAATTTTCAGGAAATTTTTTTTAATTAATTTGGAAGCATTTGAGCCCCTGGGAGCAAAGAAATTTGAAAATAACCTTATTAAGGACCACCCTAATGAACACCCTCCAAACAAAATATATAACAAATACAAAACAAATAAATATGCAATAAAATAAAATAGTGTAAAATACAATACAATAAATAAATGGTGGTAAATATGAGAGTGTCATAGCAAAAACATACAAGCATAGCCTAAAACTCCAACTAAAAGAAAGTGTCGTACCGAACAAAACAATATTTAAACCCAATACAGTACCGAAAAGGTCATTATCAAATATTCCAATTAACGGGAATTCCAATAAATAGAACTGTCACTTTTTGCACCTTTAACATTTCCCGTGTAAGAATTTTTATTACTTTGTGATAATATTTTGCAATTATAATAATAAAAAAAATCAAAGGATGAAACATTTTTTTAACATAAGTATTAATAATTTTTAAGTTTAATTAAAATTATAACGGGCAATTTGAATGGTGAAAATCATGTCAAAAATGTTTATTGGGATGGTTACTTGATTTTCGTATAGATGTCGCTTTACACAAATATTTAATTTAAATAATTTTTTATATAATATTAAGTATTTGTCATAAAAATCTGGCAAAACAAAAAACAATTTTTTATGCAAAAATTAAAAAATACATATTTTTTGGCAAAAGTAAATAAATAAATCTCTGATAATTGTTTAAAATACTTTTTTATTTGAAGGGCAAATTGAGTTAAATCTTATCAAGCTTCCGTAGTTTAGACGACAGACAGCATTGTTTGTGATGGAAGCATCAAAATTAGGTTTAATTGAATAATAATCGGGTAATACGCGAAAATTTTGCGTTGAAATATTCCGCTGGAAATGCAATTACTGGACGTCTGGTTAGTTTGATGTTTATTGCATAAAATTATAGCATGCAGTGAGGTTAATTGTATTAATTAATTAAATTTAATTACCGGGCGTTTGTTGTTACTACGGATATAAATATCAGGATAAATGTTGAGTTGTTTTCAGCACTAAACCGGCATAAATTTAATTGAAAAAAAAATAATCAAATTAATTTCTACTATCACAGTAATTGAAAAACTAGGTGGCTATACAGGGTGTTTCACATTCGTGGTTCATTAAAAGTTTCTGGGAAACGGAAAAAGAACTCAAATTGAAATGTTTAAGTCGTTTATTATCAATTATTTAAGTCTACTCAGTCACTACTTTAAACATTTAAAAATAAATTAGTAATAAAAATTATTAATAATTAATAATTTTTAATTATTAAAATATTTCAAAAAATAAATTTTATATTTTATTGTTTCCAATAAGCTTTGTTTAGTTTTATTTCAAAATTAGTAAATTCTGTTTGTATAACTTTTAAATTTTTATAATGTTTGGATTCTCAATGTTTTTTATAAGTCACTGACTGCTATTTTAATAAAGTACTATTGTTTACAAAACAAATAATTAGTAAACAAATTTTTATAACAACTTCACGATTTAAAACACTTAAAAGATCTAAAAGTAAAGCACACTATTTAAATAAGTTCACATGCATAGAAAAACTGCTTATTTTGTTAAATAAAATAATAAAGGAATATACAAAAAAATATATGACAGTTGCGAACGGTGGTTTATTTGTTTATAAAGTAGTGCCAATATAATATTATTATGGTCAAGTAGTGTCGAAAAAAAACGAAAAAATTGGCAGTTTTTTTCTCAGGTCTTGGAAAAATTGTTTTTTTTTAAATCATTTTTCATTCATTTAAAAATAAAAATATTTGAAAAAAGAAGCAATTAACAACTTAACATTATTTTCATTTAAAAAAATATCATTTAATACAGAAAAAAAATAAAACTAAATATTGAATTAAATTAAATTGATTTAAGAAAATAAACGTAATCGTAAAATAATGTATGATTTATAAAGTTAAATTACAAAATTATAATTTTACAAATTGTCAAATAAATTCTAAGTTTGTATGTTAATACCGCACCGAATATGTTTTTTTGCGGCCCGGTAGAAAATTCTTACTGAATTAAAATAAAAGGAATAATTATTATAATCTTATATGATTTATTATATTATTATGATTATAATCAGCGTCGAAAATTCACTTTTTTCTTGATATCAGTGTACGGTTCCCGATATCTGTAAAAATTTGTAAATTTTAAGAAAAAATGACTTACATTTTTGAATAAAATGAAAAAATGCAAAAGTCAATTTTCCTCAAAATTTCACAATTTTTATTTTTTTTTTTCAGCCGGATCAATTTTTAAACCTCATAGTCAAGTTATTTTTAGTAGTTTTTTAATAGTACACTCTATTAAAAAAGCTTACAATTAAAAAGAAAAACAAAAAAATAATTTTTTGTTGATTTTTTTGATTGAAAAAAATTATAGGCTATTATTGATTGAAACGCATTTGTCAAATTTTAAGAAAAAAAAATTAATAATTTTACTTAGAATTTAAAAATAAAAGAATATATGGGGTTTTCTATTTGAAATTACAAAGTTCGGTTAAACCGGAAGTGGAATTTTGTTTAAAATATTTTATTAAAATAGACTTGAATGGCTTATAAACGCTTTTAAAATTTTTAATCGATATCTTTTTCTGTTCCCGAGAAACTTCTAATGGACCACGAATGTAAAACACCCTGTATACATCGTGTCCAAAGTTATCTGACTTCGACAATTTCAAAAAGGAATTAAAACTTTTCACAAAAAAGCTTATCTTTAATAACTTTACCTTACTAAATTTTAAAGCAAAGTTAGCAAAAGTTCAGGGTCAAAACAACAAACTTTATCTTGCAATTATGACCTAATTCGACCCATTTCTACTAGGAAAAATGGTAAATCGATTTTTTCATTCACGCCAGCAAACCTTTTTAAAATCGCGGCAGGCGTCAAGTTGACTTGATAGCAGATGATTAATTTAATTTTTATGATTCACAAAATCTTCCTAGGGTTGGTTTTTCTTAGAATTTCCATATTTACATTTGCGATTTAAAAAAATATTTTTTAAATAAAAAAATAATAATAAAATGTTTTATATTACTATATTGCGTATGTAAAGGGTCCTTACATAATACACATTATTAGACTAAAAATAGGTTGGTTTAACAAAAACAATTTATTTTTATTTATTTTATTTATAGTAAATTAACGATTTTAGGTAGCTTTACTTTTTTCAACTTATTTTTGGTCTAAGGAATACGTGGGTAATTTGTTAACAACATTATAAAAATGCATGAATTGAAAACTGTTTTTTTATCTCTGGTTTTTTATTTGATAGCATTAATTATATTAAAGTTTATGTAATTAAACCTATAATAAAAAATTATAATAAATCTTTATGGCACAAAAAATCGCCAGATACTGAAATATTCCAGTTTTTCAAGGTAATTCTGTCACTTATCTGTAGAATTATTATCGACAACAAATGATTGTTTATCATAGACAAATTATTGCAACATAAAAATGTAACATTTTAGTTAGATAATTAGTGTATAAAATTTATTCATTACCTGGGTGGATTTTTAATAGTTAGTTATTAAAAGTAGAAATTGAGGTTGGTTGTGCCTGACAGTTATCAAAAAGGGTTTTTACAGCCTAGGAGGTTAAAAGCGTTTAATTATAAATTGGGACACTATATGCAGGGAACGGAAAAAGATATCGATTTGAAATTTTAAAAGCGTTTATAATCCATTAAGTCTATTTTTCTAAAATATCTTAAACCAAACTCCACTTCCGGTTTAACCGGAAGTTATATCAACTTTGTTATTTCCTATATATATGGGCAGATCCATTACTTTTCGACAAAAGTGTGCGGGGGTAAATCACCGATTTGGCTGCCGATTTTTTTCTCGAAAGTAGGTCATATAAGGAGACGATCCAGAAAATTTGAGCTCGATATAGGTAATTCCGGCTGCAAGAGAATTTTTTGAAATATAAAAAAAGTCGATTTTTTAGTCATTTTCAAAAATTCGTATCTCAGCTCTTATTTAACTAAGAGATTTGATCAAGACGGCATTTTTCTCTGTTATCCCTCTATTTTTAAGAAAAAAATAGGTTTTAAGTTTAAACTCAAATCCGGCTAAGCTGTAAGCCTCCAAATAAAACACTGCTTAAGATAAATTTTGCCAATTTTTAAAGTGCTCTCAAATCTACAGTTTTTGAAGCAGTGGAATAAATGATAGATGATATTTTTAGTTAAGGTATACTCTGTTGGAATTTAACCATTTTTTACTTGATTGCTTCGATTTCTCTAATGTATGGCCACTCAAAGACAATTGATTTTTGAAAAATCGCTCTTTTCAGATACCTACAACTTTTTCTATCGATCCGAAATCCTTTGATAATTTTAGGGATTATACTTTATTCTATCCCCAAACAACCCATCAAAACTTTTTCTTGGGTATTGAAGTGGTTTCCGAGCTATTAATTTTTAAAAATGTCAAATTTTCAATATAATATGACATTTTTGGTAGTTTTATTATCAGTTAAATGAATTATTAGTAATACTTTAGTCAATAATCCATTGGACCTTGTTCATTTTTCTCGAAAGTAGGTCATATAAGGAGACGATCCTGAAAATTTGAGCTCGATATGGGTAATTCCGGTTGCAAGAGAATTTTTTGAAATATAAAAAAAGTCAATTTTTTAGTCATTTTTAAAAATTCGTATCTCAGCTCCTATTTAACTTAGAGATTTGATCAAGACGGCATTTTTCTATGTTATCCCTCTATTTTCAAGAAAAAAATAGGTTTTAAGTTTAAACTCAAATCGGGCTAAGCTGTAAGCCTCCAAATAAAACACTGCTTAAGATAAATTTTGCCAATTTTTAAAGTGCTCTCAAATCTACAGTTTTTGAAGCAGTGGGATGAATGACAGCTGGTATTTTTCGTTAAGGTATACTCTGTTGGAATTTACCCATTTTTTACTTGATTGCTTCGATTTCTCTAATGTATGGCCACTCAAAGACAATTGATTTTTGAAAAATCAATGTTTACAGATATTATATCTGAAAAAAGCGATTTTTCAAAAATCAGTTGTTTTTGAGTGGCCATACAGAGAAAAATCGAAGCAATCAAGTAAAAAATGGGTAAATTCAAACAGAGTATACCTTAACGAAAAATATTATCTGTCATTTATCCCACTGCTTCAAAAACTGTAGATTTGAGAGCACTTTAAAAATTGGCAAAATTTATCTTAAGCAGTGTTTTATTTGGAGGCTTACAGCTTAGCCGGATTTGAGTTTAAACTTAAAACCTATTTTTTTCTTGAAAATAAAGGGATAACAGAGAAAAATGCATCTTGATCAAATCTCTAAGTTAAATAAGAGCTGAGATACGAATTTTTGAAAATGACTAAAAAATCGACTTTTTTTATATTTCAAAAAATTTTCTTGCAGCCGGAATTACCTATATCGAGCTCAAATTTTCAGGATCGTCTCCTTATATGACCTACTTTCGAGAAAAAAATCGGCAGCCAAATCGGTGACTTACCCCCGCACACTTTTGTCGAAAAGTAATGGATCTGCCCATATATATATGATTGTTTGAGTTATTTATTTTTCTCTAATCACCCGACTGTAGAAAAAAAGGAATTACATGAAATTTTACTGATAAACAATTGAAAATCATCATTTATACAAAGTTTGATACGAAAATCCTAAAAATTTCATAAATTGTCAATGTAAACGCTTTATATCTCAAGAAATATCAATCTTAGCGATTCAACTGATAGGACCTTTTTAAAAAAAAATTAAATTTTCTACAAGTTTGTTCTTTACATTTTTTCAAAGAATCCAGTCACTTTTGAAATATCTTCAAAAATATGATAATTTTTCACTAAAATAGGATTTAGTGACCCGTACCATCCTACATGTGCAGATTACAGCTATGGCACATAAAGCATTTTTGTAGAACTTTTGATTACGAGTAAATCCTTTTTTGAAACAATCCAATAGCATAAAATGCGGCTGAGATATAGATATTTAAAAAAAAATAATCAAAGTTTACGTGTATTTTAAATGGGAAATATTTATACGCTTTGGTCGAGTACTTTGAGTTAATATTAAGGGCTAAAATTTTCAGGGAATTTTTTTTGAACATTTTCAACAAGATTTTGAGTTGGGAGCGAAAAAATAAAAATTGTCGTGAAAAAAAATCACCCTAATATACAGGGTGGCCGATTTATCTGAAGACATTGAAATATTTCGAAAACTACGCATCGGATCAAAAAAAGTTTTGAATAAAATTTGTTCGCCTGGAAGGGGGACATCCAATGATACCAAAGTCGACCCCTCACCACCACCCCATGGGGTGAGGGTGGGGGCAACTTTAATATTCTAAATAGGAACCCCCATTTTTTATTGCAGATTCGGATTTACTATTAAAAAATAAGTAACTTTTATGGAAAATTCCTGATAGATGGCGCTGTAATCGCAAGAAACCCGATTTTTGGGAATATCTTAAAAAATTACACATCGGATCGAAAAAAAGAAAAACTTGTTTAATTTTTGGATTTTATTCGTATATCAATAAGTTAACATCTATTTTTAAAATTACCCAAGAATGGGAAATCCGAATCTGCAATTTTTCAAGATATTCCCAAAAATTGCGATTACAGCGCCATCTATCAGGAATTTAAAAAAAGTTTTTCCATAAAAGTTACTTATTTTTTAATAGTAAATCCGAATCTGCAATAAAAAATGGGGGTTCCTATTTAGAATATTAAAGTTGCCCCCACCCCCACCCCATGGCCATGGGAACATGGGAACATCAAAAGGAATTAATTAATTTAATTTATTTTGAATTCCCTTACAATTCTCGTATACACCAATTATATTTTTTAATGGGAAATCCGAATCTGCAATTTTTCAAGATATTCCCAAAAATCGCGATTACAGCGCCATCTATCAGGAATTTAAAAAAAAGTTTTTCCATAAAAGTTACTTATTTTTTAATAGTAAATCCGAATCTGCAATAAAAAATGGGGGTTCCTATTTAGAATATTAAAGTTGCCCCCACCCCCACCCCATGGGGTGGTGGTGAGGGGTCGACTTTGGTATCATTGGATGTCCCCCTTCCAGGCGAACAAATTTTATTCAAAACTTTTTTTGATCCGATGCATAGTTTTCGAAATATTTCAATGTCTTCAGATAAATCGGCCACCCTGTATATATATATACAGACTGTATAGAATCAAGTAAGTAAGGCTGGAGACAAGGATGACAAATTATATTCTGATCAGAGGAAAAGAAACAGACTTTAATTGGGCGTGGTTTACCAAGCCATTCGTAATTACGAACCATAGTTGCCAGGTTGTTTTAAATCAGAAGAGTACGATTATAATTATTTAATAAATAGTTCAATTTTATTTGTTTGAAACTTTAAAAATAACAAAAAAATTAATATTATGTCAAAAATAATTTGATTTAGTTAATTTTCTTACTTTTAATATTAAAAAATAAGAAAAACAACCCTTTTAGGAAACAATAATAGCATATGGTAACAGCGCGGCATGCCGCGGATTGTAGCTACACTGGGTAAACGCCTATTTTGAAACATATTTTGAAATAAAGTTTGTATTTGGCGATACGATCTACCAGTGTGATGCCATACCATAATTTGGTATTTTTCCTCACGAGTAAAAACCATTTTATTTGAGAAAATACTTAAATTCTTACAAAGACGTACGCAAAGTCTCAGTGCATTTCTTAAACTGACGCACAGACAGTGTTGCCAGTAGTAGAAAAATTAAAGTACTGAAATGGCAATAAAAACTTATTGAATTTGAAAGATAACGTACTGACTTTGAGAAATAAATATTAAACTTATATGAACGTAATTTTATTTTGTAATTTATCAATAAACACATGCACATAAATAAACTATAAACATCAAAAGAACAAAATAGATAATTATTATTATACCTATACAAAAAAAACAATATTGTTGGTAAAATTAAAAAATAGTCTACCTATCGATAATTAATTTTCTTGGCGAACTTGGAACAAACCTTATGTCAACACTAAGTAGACAACGCGCGCTACCAACAGTTTAAAACTTAAAATACCAGGATACTAAAATAACTCAGTATCACCAACCTAAACTTTTAATTTTTTCTTTAATTTTTATTTAAATAAAGGGAAAAAAATCTAAAACTGGAAAACGTACCGAAAACCATCAACGAGGTACTTGCTTTTTTTAAGTACTGAATTCGGTACAAACGTACTGACGCTGGCAACACTGCGCACAGATCATACGACAATGATACAAATTCAATCCCTACCACAGTGGGCGTGGTTTGGCACTTGTTTTATTTAAGTGTATCTATTCGTTTTAATACACACTGTATATATATATATATATATATATATACTTATTAGATATTGGCTTTTAGTTTATTCCAGTAAAATCCAGAGTTCACAGCTATTTTTAGCGAATGTAGACGATCCCTTGGCCAAGAATTCACTGTTCAATATTAAAATACAGTTTTGTATTATGATTTTTTGTAATTCTTCAAATAAAAAAATATCCATAGAAGAATACTTGGTGCACCCTGTATATCACCTTAAATCTACATTAAATGCAGAAATACTTTTTTGAACGCCAGTTAAAGTATTTATAGATTAAATTGTGAGGCAAACGTACTAATTTTATCTATGACGTCACAGTTCTAACCTAATTATTAATTATTATTCATTTGAGAGGCGTTTTTTGATAACAAATTAAAAGTGGATGGTACTTATACTTTGTTTTTTTGCTAATAAAAAACAGTTCCATAATTTAATAAAATGTAATTTCAAATAAATTTGTCAATACTTTTAATAATTATTCGATTATAACCGATGATAACCTATGACTTGTTAAATTGTAACTTAAAAGATACAAACTCGGCATAAAATGTATACATTATATATAAAATTAGAATTCGATTCTTAATAATAAAACGAAAAAATAAATATTAACGTGTCTGGACAAAATCATTTTTTGTTTCTATATTTCAAATATTTATTTGTTTTAAATATTATATATTATCCATGCACGCCAATGCCCGAGTTGCCTTCCTGAACCTACATAAATATTTGGCAATGACTCAAATATAAAGCTAATTTATTAATAGATTTGCTAAATACATTTGGAAATTTAAAAAAAAAAACGTATGTTTATTTTATTAGAATAAAATATTACATTGTATTTTTTATGTATGTATGTATATGTTTTATTTGAAACAACAAAGTTCTCGCACTTTAGGTTAAAACGGATGTGGCATTTTGTTTAAAATATTTTAGAAACATAGACTTTAATGGACTATAAATATTAGAGTGTCTCAAAAAAACCGACTATATTTTTTTTCCAAAGAACATTGAAAATTCGTCAGAGTATCTCTAGAAAATGACCCTGTGAAAGTAAGAGCTCTTAATATTAATATTTAGATGTGGCGTTTTGTAATTTTCTATTTCCCATTTAAATAACATGGGAAATTTTTATTTTCAAATTTGGAATTTTGTAACGTGATAACGAGCTACTTTATAAGTATGACGAAATTGCTCCTTATAGGAAATTTAATGCTCTACAAAAAAGGTCTGATTGACTTTTTGCGTAAGTCAAGCCGTTTCAAAGATATCGAGCCTCAAACTTCAGAATGTTTAAAATTATGCTTTTTTTTTTCTTAAATACAAAAAAATCAGGAGATAACAGAAGAAAATTGATATAAAGTGAAATGGACTATTAACATGACTATATAAACAGTAAATATATTATTAATACATAATGTAAATAAATTTATAGTAAACTTCTACCAAATTTTTTTAGGTAAGTGAATATTTTTTGCTAAAAATCAATAAAAATTATCATTTATCAAATTATTAAGAATTTTAGATCTGCATTCCATCAAATATATGCATATATTTATTCTCAAGTTAATAATTTTGAGTCTTAAATACAAAAAAAGTTATGAATTTTCAGTGAAAGACCAAAATTCAGTTTTTCGAGAATTTTTACGTTTTTTTTCCTTTTATTGAATTATATAAAATTTAATATTGAACGTTGATTTTTATTTTAAACATTAAATATTAAAATTAAATTATATATCGAATATTAAACAATAAATTTTGAACATTGAAGAAATTTAAAGTTTTGTTTTGTGGTAATAAGCATAGGAGGGACCAAATGTAATCACCCATCATGGCTGCATCCCATAGCCTTCATTTGCTGGTGAAAACGTTCTCCGTGCTCATCACTTACGTCGTCCATATTGTGCGGGTTATTTACGCACTCGAACTCTTTACTTCTTTTACTTATTTTAGACTTTTTATTAACTAAATAAAACTATGGTAAATCAAAAAATATCAGTAAAATGTCATTATGCCAACACGAGAAACAAAAGAATTCACGTTTGCGGAGTAATGTCAAATTTAAATTTAGAATAATGTTTTCGGTGAAAAAAGTACAAAAAAAAACTCAAAAAATTCATGCACTTATTTAGGTTTCATTAATGAATAAACATATTACAAATTAAAAGAAAAAAATAAAATAAAAATCGTCAAAAAGTTGAATTTTAGTCTTCCACTAAAAAATTCATAACTTCGCCATTTTTCCATGTATTTTTATCAACATTAGCTTGTTTTTTTGAAAAAAATGACAGCTTCACGAAAAAAAATCAAACTGGAGTTATCTGTTTGATTTAAACCTTTCCCAGGACGATATATAAATTTTCGACCTTAATTATTGCCACAAAAACAAATTTTTTTAAGTTATTAAAATCGCTAGCGTCAAAATACTTATACGATATCAAAAGTATGTAAAAGTTTTAGAGGGCTCAAATACCTTCAATTTAAGGACTTGTTTGACCAAATCGATCAAATAGATTTCAATCTATACTCAAAAACGTCAAAACACGTCCGAAAATTAAAAAAAAAAACAATTGAAAATTCATATTTCAAAAACGCTAAAAAAAATTGAGTGTGATTTTCGTGTTTAGTGCGTCAAAATACATGGGAAAATTGTAATGGGATATGGTGGGCAGAATTTTTTTTCGATTTTGTAAACTAGTGTTATCAATATTAAATTCTCTAAAAATAATAGAAAAAACACACTTTATAGGACAATTGTTTAATATTAATATTAATATATTTAATATTCCAAATATATTACTAGGAAAAAATTGCTAGAACCTTTGTTTATTTAAAAAAAATGTCAGTGCAAGTCTTAAAAACGATGTCAAAAATATTTGAAATTAATTAACCCTGGCGCGTCCGCCATTTTTGACCAAATTGTAAAAAATGGCGAATGCGCCGGTATTAGTTATATTTTGTAATAAAATCAACTAAAGACTTTTTTATATAAGCATACTTGATGCAACATATATACAGGATGTTTAAGTAAAACAAATTATTACGCCACTGACATTTTTAACTGTGTTGTAGGTATTTAAAAACATGAAATATTACTTCTGAAGTTCCTCGTACATAACTTTTTAAGGATGATAAAAACAAAAATAAATTCTAGTTTTCCCCTTATGGAAATATAAAAAATATACCAGGGAGTTAAAAATGTCTACAAAAAATACGTTTTAATACACTACAGAATATATTTGTTTTTAGAACTCGTTATGCCATCCAATATTATATTATGTATTAAGTTTGACAAACGCAATTTAAATTAGGCACGAGCGAAGCTTGCGAGAGAGTGTTTAATAACATTAGTGTCTAGAAAACTTTATAAACTAGTTGCATACCTACTACACTTTTTCTAAAAAATATTAATATAAAATATAATTGACTACTAATTAATTTAAATATTTAACAAAGAGCGACATATATGAAAGTGTGAGTTTGTCAAATTTAAATCGTTTGAATTCGAAAAAACACATTTTGGTAATGTAATGTAATTGTCATATATAATTTAACGTATACGTTAATAATACATCCGAACTAAAAATTTCAAACTTTTAGATATTCCCACGTATTATAAGGCGTTTTACCATTCGTTCTCCGATAAATTAAGTACAATCGCGATAGGCGCTGGAAAGGAAGCTCGCGTGATTCTCAAATGCCATAAAATCCACGCCGATACAGCGAATTTATATTATTAACTTGAATCTAAATAATTAAATATGTAAACAACAGGGAAAATTAGGATAACTTTAAAGGTTAATAACTTTTTTATTTTAAATGTAGTTAGTTAACCAGTAATTGACCAGTTAAGGAAATTTTCGTGAATAAATTATTATATTTTCCTCTATTTTTAGTTTAAAATAAAATAAAAAATATCATTGAGTTTAATTTTGTTTTAAGATTTGATAACAGCTGACTAAAAAATAAAAAGAGTTTCTATGCCGACGAAAAAAAATTTAATGCACGAAAATTCATGATTTTCCAGTGGTTGACCAATGCCTTGTAAGCAGATATCATTAATAAAACTGTGCCATCTAGAAGTTTAGGGGTAAAACACTATGCAAATAATATAAGTTTTTAATTAGGTAATACAGGGACCTTGCTTTTATCATTTAATCGGTAAGTTGGTCAATAACTGGTTGATGGTCAATTACTGGTTAACTGACCCTATAATAACAAAAAAGTTATTTTTGATTGACGCACATTTGTCAAATTTGAACGAAAAAAAATTTACCTTAAAAACTATTCACTTTAGGTATAGTAATTATACAAAGAATTTTATACAGAATTTAAAAATGTAAAAATATATGGGGTATTCTATTTGAAATAACAAAGTTATTGTCACTTCCGGTTAAACCGGAAGTTGCACTTTTATCAAAATATTTTATAAAAATAGACTTATAAACACTTTTAAAATTTAAAATCGATCTTTTTCCGTTCCCCAAAAAATTTTAATAGACCACGAATATGAAACACCCTGTATATTGTATATATCATTCTGTTATAAATTTAAGCTGAAAACGAATACTTTTTTGGGTCTACAAAAAAAATTGGTTCATACTCGATGTTTACCTAAAACTAGCATCGAAAAAAAGTGTATGCTCTTTAAGGTTATTTTTATTAACACCATAAATTACATCCCTTTATTAACGCTACAGTTATTTGACATTTACTTATAGAATATAGAAGGTCAAAGTAATATATCAGGTACCTATGCCTTTTAAGCTTAGCAAACCTTTTTGCAAAATCATTCTTACAAAAATAAATGTCAATAAATAATATTAATAATTTTTATCTACTCATATTGCATAATATTCTCATTATTTACATTGTTAAGCATCAGTGATTGACCCATTTTAATATTAACCGCACTCAGACATTTTTTAAATAAATATAAAAAAGTGGTAGATACATATACGTCCAACATTTGCTTTTGTTACGGCAAAAATAAATAAATTATTTATCTACAAACGCTGCTTTCAGTAATAGCATTTGCATTAATTATAAAGTAAACTTACGTTGTTTATAAAAATAACTCTCTTCCAGATGCAGAAACGCATTGATAAATATAGTTGTTATTATTTGTCCAAAAAAACAGTTCTATACCGTTTACAAAAACGTTTTGTAGTATTAATGAAACCCTAATGGTATTATTCATAGAAATGTTGTAAATTTTACAAATCCCTTTTCGTTTAAAATAAAACTTTTTTATAATATTACTAAAATTTAACAAAAAATTAATTGTTAATTCAATAAACTATTTTCATTTTAACAACATTTTCAACCTACTGTTGGGTGTTGGGTAGTATTTTTTTTAAATAATCGCATTAAAACAAATTATTTATTATAACAAAAATATTAACTCATATGATGATAATAATAAAAAAAAAATAAAAAAATATAAATTCACTTTTCAAACAACAAGTCTGCTTCGACCTTAAATAATTCTTTTAAAAAACGTCGAAATTTTAATTTTTTTAGTGATCTTTTTGATATTTTTATCATGCTAGATTTTACCACACAAAATCGATAAGATTATATATATAACACAGACTGTGGATTATAAAGTTATGTTCACCAAGGACAGCGCTGGCCCTTTCCCCCTCTTTTTAAGGGAAATAACAAAAATTTTGTTACCATTGCAAAACAGAAGTAAATTTAATTAAAAAAGTCTTTTTATAGCAATAAAATATTTTTGTTATTGTTCTTAACATAAGCTATTAACAAAGATTTTCTAACTGAAATAAAATTAAATTGAATTACAACGATAGTAATTTAAAAAAGACAAATATGCCATAGTAAAATGAACAAATGAACAATTGCGCATTACTTTATGTAAGCGCAATTCACACACAACTATAAATTTAACAAAAACATTTTAAGTTCGACAAAGATTTAACATAAACATAAAGTATTTCTTATTGTCATGACATTATCAGTGCATGTACTATGCTCCACACATTAAAGTCTCACCACGTGACCTTCCGTACGTGGTGAGAGTCTTTTGAAAATTTGACATTTAAGGCTTTTCAGGTTATGTATGTGTCAAATTATAGTCAATGAAAGAAATAATATTTATAGTGTTACCGCTTATGTTTAAGCCTTAAAAGAATAAATCTTTATAGTATCAAAATAACAATGGTTGGTTTAAGAATTTGAGAATATAAATACTGCATTTAATGAAATTCTAAAGTGTATGGTGCCAAATAAGTGATATTTTATACTAAATAATTGTTGAACATGGTTCAAATTAAATTGAAGTTTTTATACTTCTAACAACAAAACTTGTGCATAGCTCTTGGCATACCTACTTTAAGTTGGATTATAAGAAAATAAACAATTTTTCTTACTACCTCGACTCAAAATACGTTGTTTCGTCCCCGATTTCACGGCAGAAAGTTTACGTTTCTTGCATTGGTCAAGCTATACGCGCACACTCTAATAGCGGGAGTAAAAATTTTTTAGACGCGTGCTTAACATTTAAATTTCGTACTGCCAACATGAGAAACACAAAAATATGACAGTTTTAAACCATAATTTTGCAATTATAACAACAAATAAACAATTTATGTTTTTACTTTTTTACTTTTTATGTTGTTTTAAGTGTTTAATGATACTTTTATTTGTTATAAAGTAGTAATTTGTTAATTAAAATACAACCTTTTATTTTTACTGTATTGGCACCGCTGAATTACCATGACAACGCTACAGTTTGATTGATTTTGAATGTAAACGTCAGAATTAAATTAAACGTCAGATTTTAATTTTGACACAAGTTTTTTTATATACATTTAATTTTTTCCCGTATTTTCTGCAGGGTAGTAAGAAAAATAGTATACACTACACGGGCAGAAAGTGTGAGAGTCCTGAACTGCGCGCCATGATGCCCTCGGCTTCGCCTCGGGCATCATGGCGCGCAGTGCAGGAATCTCACACTTTCTGCCCTTGTAGTGTAATATACTATTTAAAGAAACTTGCAATGTGAAAATATTTAATACTCCCATGACATGTGATTTATTAAAATTTTTAAAGTTATAATGATTTTTCGATGTAGATCAAATTCAGTCGAAGCTTTATAACTATTTGTATTGACAAAACTTTATGTAGGTACACTTTAAGCTGGATTAAAAAAACTACCACATTTTTAAATATCCATATTATACAATCTTTCAAATAATCCAAAATACTTATTTATTTTGGTCAAAATAAATTTTTTTAACCTTAAAATTACAAAATTAGATGATATTTTTGTTTTAATATATTAACCTACCTTTAATACAGATATACTTATTCCATAATAGAGAAGCTAATTTTTTTTATATTTGCTGTTTAGTAAAAATTATTTTATGGAGAAAACCAGATATTTGGACCAAATGCACAAAAATATTACTTATTTGGCAGCATACACTTTAGAATTTCCTTAAATGCAGTATTTATATTCCTAAATTCTTAAACCAACCATTGTTATTGTAATGTTATAAAGATGTATACATTTTTAACGCCTAAACATAATATTATTTCTTTCGTTGACTATACTTTGACAGATACATAACCTAAAAAGCCTTAAATGCCAAATTTTCAAAAGACTGCGTTCCGTACGTAGTCACGTGGTGGGACTTTGAGGTGTGGAGCATAGTACATTTGTGATTTAAACCAATCGGGTTTTAAATTGGGAAAAGGGCTACTATAAAACTACTGGTAAAAAGTGAGGTTAACCATTTGACAGATATCAGCTTTTATTTCCTTATTTTTAAAGATCAATTCGTTCAATTCAATACTTTATTCCTTTTTAATTTTTTTCGAGTAATCGATTGTTTAAATTTGGTTAAAAATTTGATTTATCGTTCGAAATCTTAACCAAACATATCTTGAAAAAATAAATTTAAAAAATATTTTAAAGAGTACTTTTAGATGGGGGTTTTGTTTTAGCACATCAAAAACCTTCGGAAGTCTGATTTCAACAACAACAAAAAATTTAAAATAAATTGCCGTAAGCAATAACATTTTTTTAAGTTATATTCATTTAAATAATAAAACTTATAAAAGCAAAATTTAGGTATATTTGTATAAAATTACAGGAACACTCGTGTTCTAACCAGATATTCCCGCTTGCAGACGAATAAAAATAGATTTCTGACACACTTTTAATAAGTGTTTGCTTACGTGTATATATATATATACACATATATGTATATATGTATGGATATATACCTATGTATTTACTATTTCAGCAAAAAATACAAATACCTACCTATAAAGCACACACATCTGTTCCAGATAAATACGCAATAAGCCTTTATCAATTAATAAAATTGTAATGGAATAATTGCACTACCTTGGCATTATAATATACAGGGTGCTCAAAAAATACGTTCTTCAAATGTTTTACTCGACTCTTTTAAATCGTTTGTTATACATTTTGCACAAAAAAATTTGTTTTCTATTTTAAATCATGTAATTTTCATTTTCATTTTTTTTGCCCCCATCACATTATGCACATTTATTTAGTTAATTTTTTTTGTAATTTGGACTCGTGTTTTTTTATTAAGTTGGTAGCTGATGCCAGTGGATTTAACAAAATACCCATTCACCATTGGAGTCCAATGATTGGACAACAATTACCTGTGTTCACATAAAATTTTAATTTCTTTTATATAAATTCTTTTCAAAGCGAAGATTATTATCCGCTAGGAATACTTTGTCTCTCCTGGGCCGTAGTCACCTATATTTAACTACTTTTTTATATTATTTTATTCATCTACGCATCACCAAAGCCAAATTAATTGCATTTTTAACTACGAATTTTGACAACTCAACTTGACAACCGTTCAATGTAACCTATAATAATTTAAACATAACCACAACTATATTATAATTACATTTATAACTAAAGTTCATTTTTTTATCTGGACTGCGGCAACGTTGCAAATTTAGGTTGGTAAATACAGTTGTCAAGTTGGTCGCATTGATTAAAACAAACTAAGCTAGTTATAAATCTAATTGTGGTTATGTATAAATTATTGTAGGTTTCATTGTGCAGTTGTTAAGTTGAGTTGTCAAAATTCGTAGTTAAAAATGCAATTAATTTGGCTTTGGTGGTGCTTGGATGAGTAAAATCAGATAAAAAACTACTTAAATATAGGTTGCTTTACGGCCCAGAAGAGAAAGTATTTCTAGCGGATAATAATCTTCGCTTTGAAACGAATTTATATAAAAGAAATTAAAATTTTTTGTGAACGTAAATGTTGTCCAATGGTGAATAATGTGAAAATAATGTGTGATGTAATATTTATAAAACCAAATTCGTTACTTTTTTACTCCAAAAATGTCCATAAGGCGATGTACTTTTTCTTCCATTGTGGCATTTGGCATAATTTCATCAAAATGAAGTTTTACCCTCAAAAGGGCCTTTACATTCGAATTCGTTGCTATTATTTTTGGCATAATTATATTTTTATTTATAATTGACAAGTAAATTATCAATAATAAATATTATTGTCAATTTGACAGTGTCAAAATATTTAATTAAATTCTTTAGCAGAAGTACCATTTTTAAATACTAAAAATACTAAGTCAAACTGGCATAAGCCACCTAACAAAAAAGCACGAGTCCAGATAAAAAAAATGAACTGTACAATCACATACAAATCTTTTTCATCGAATAACAAATTTTATTCCATAAGTGAGAACCAACCACCCTGTATATGTAATAAAAAAATAACATGACAATATAGTAGAATATGTCATAAGGAGTAGAAGCACAAAAAGAGCTTCTACTCCAAATAACATATACAATTTTTTTTTCAAGGGCGTAATATAAATAGAATAAGCATCAAAATTATTTTATTTACTCATAACTCATGTGGGATAAAACTTAAGCTAAAAGCATTAGAAATTATTGATAAAAACTAAAAAAACTAAATAACCCTTACTTACAATGCCGATAAATATCCTAAACTAAATATAAACACTGCTCTGTCAAAATGGTGCGCTTGAATTAATTTTGACGTACTGAAATTTGTTTGAAGTTCCGACATTGGCGACTCGTCTATCATCATAATATTATACTAATAAGCTAGTTGTTCTTTATTTCGTTCATTTAAAATTTAATAAATAATCACTAAAAATTCCGTGCGATTATAACTAATATAATTAATACATCGTGATTGCTTTGTATGAAATGCTAAATTAATTTTATTATTTGAAGTCTACTGAGTTACCTATGGATTTACTTCTATCCCTAGGCTTTTTAGAGTTTTTTGTCTGCCGATAATGAAAAAGATGCACTTCAACTATCTCTATACATGCATATAAGGTTGTATATCATGGCCGCTTGAAAAAAAACATGTTTTTTTCAATAATAATAATAATTTATTAGATATAAAACGAATACGTGGCATTTCGTTTAATTTCAAAATATACTCGCATATTTAATTTCTATAGAGAATTTGTATGCTTATCGCGCAACCTCTACAAATATTGTCATGCCTATATGAATCAGATGTGCTAACTGTTAGGTATTTTGATTTGTTAATGAAATTGTTTCGTACGTTGTGTTCGTTTAACACCTTTGGATATGCAAATTCCACTGCAAATAGGAAGGCTGATGTTTGGTTTATTTTAAAATGTGGATTACATAATTTTAATTTAATGTGTTAAATGACAGTCGAAATGTTTTTTTATTTGTAATTTGTTAATTGGGTTTAAAATTCTAAAACGTTTAAAATTATTTTTTACATTTTTTTATTCGTCACATTCTTAAGTTTGACATTTAAAAAAATAAGTTTAACATTTTTGAGTAAAATCATATAAAAAAGTAGTTAAATATAGGTGACTCCGGCTCAGGAGAGACGAAGTATTCCTAGCGGATAATAATCTTCGCTTTGAAAAGAATTTATATAAAAGAAATTAAAATTTTATGTAAACACACGTGAATGTTGTTCAATCATTTGACTCCAATGGTGAATAAGTATTTTGTTAAAGCCACTGGACGTTAATACTTGTAGTGGCTTAGTAATAATTATAATGTACAGGGTGTTATGTAATTAATGTTATATATTAAAATACTGAATACCTTTTGACATAAGGAATAAAGGAAAAATATTTAAAAAAACATTTTTCCAAAGATAAAGAAAAAATATGGATTAGAAGTTTTTATATTTTTTGTGAATGCAAAAAAACTTGTTTATCTCTGCACACCTGTATTTTGTGAGTACATATATACCAACCAACAAAGTAGCTATGCGTTGCCAGATGTAAAAAATTGTTACTAAAAATTTTTCTTGCAAAAAATAAATAAAAACTAAATAAATACAAAAGTTTTATGCCCTTAAAGCTCTAATAACCTTCTGTATTTATTTACTGATCCAGCTATTAGCTTAAGCAATGATTAGAAATTTAGTAGGTACCTTTGAAATTTGAAATCCATAACCACAAAATTAATTTTTTCATCAGTTTTTTTTTCTGTTTACTCAGATGAAATTGGGACCAGTTCACAGGTTAAACTTTAAACATTTAATTTGTGTAAATAAATCCAAAAGCACTTCCCTTAGTTAAGATATTTACAATTTGAAAACATAACCTAAAATTTAAAAGAAATGCACTAGATTCTGTCATAAAAGTTGGCAGATTTTGTTTGAATTTACCTTCAGTACAAAAATGAAATAACCAACAATTAATAAAAACGCCAAATTGACAATTTGCATTGTTAATTTTGTCATTTTTGTAATTAAGCTAAATTTAAACAATGCTTGTCAACTTTTTTGAGAGATTTTGGAAAAACTGTGGTTACCAACCACAACATAATAAATCCACCAGATTAACCTAAAGTTCCTAGTCGATCAGTGGCGTACTTTTTGGTAGGATAAAGGTTATTATAAATTATTTTTAGACTTTGGAATTTAGAAAAAAAAAGTTTCAGGTGCTTCTTTATGGACCCTAAGGATCAACCCATTTTAATATATAACATTAATTACATAACACCCTGTATATATTGTCCAGGACTATTAATGATCAGTAGGTACATGCAAATTGAAAGAAAAAAAAGTTTCGTGATTATTGCTTATCTTTTTCAAACCAAATAGATGCTATTTTCAAAGACAAAAAAATTAACTACTAGATTTTTCACAAAAAGGTTGAACGTAACAGCAAATAATTTTTATTTTTTGTTTCTTTATTTCCAACTTATTTTTTAAAATTTAAAAAAAATTTGATCTGCTTAGCTGAAAATAATGTGTAATTTAATATTTGGAAAACCAAAAACGTTACTTTTTTACTCCAAAAATGTCCATAAGGCGATGTACTTTTTCTGCCATGGAGGCATAACTTCATCGAAATGAGGTTTTGCCCTTAAAAGTTCTTTTACTTTAGAATCTGATAATATTTTTGGCATAGTTATCTTTTTATATCGATATTATATAATAATTAACAAGTAAATTATCAATAATATATACTTATTACTGACAATTTGACAGTGTCAGAGTATTTAATTTAGGTCTTTTTGAAATACTAAAAATACTAAAGCAAACTAGCTAAGCTACCTCTGTGACAAGATTTCTGGGACACCCTGTATAATTGCTTGATGATATAATATAATTTATGCACGATGACATTATAATATGACAATTATAACAAAAATTCTTTGACGTAAACGTCTTTTTATAGCCCGCGGGCGTTATTATGACCCAGCGGGCTATAATGAAACGTCAAAAATTGAAAACAACAATTTTACACCATTTGATATATTCAAAGTAAGTTTTTTCGTATAAAGATTTTGATGTTTCCGGCAGCAGGCCGCAATTTTTCGCCTTTTCAGCTGCTTCCTCAATTTCATTCATTTTTAAACTTTAAAACTGACTGATGTCAGTTGACATTATAATATGACAATTATAACAAAAATTCTTTGACGTAAACGTTTTAAAAAACAATAATATATTAAAAATAATAATATATTAATCGTGCATAAAGTTTTGTATGCATTGCTGGCATAACTAGTTTTTATGGTCCTACGACGCTTTTCTAGCCCTCGCGCTAACGCGCTCGGGCTCGAAATAGCGCCTCTGACCATAAAAACCTTATTATGCCCTTAATACATAAATAACTAATAACAAATATTTGATAGAAAAAAATCAAAATTGCATGACTTTTCCTGGCCGCTAGACACCTTGTACAAAAAAAAGATTTTTTTAATACTTGCGCTCAATAGAAAATAAAACTCATAAATTAAAACATAAAACTATTTTTTCTTTTTCTAAAAATAAACCGTTAAAATGTGTCCAGACGTAACGTCATAGAGAATATTATGAATGGGAGTAAAATAAAATCTTGAAACAAAAAATAGATTGGAACTTTAACAATTTTTTTAACAAAATTGTGCAATTTCAAGAGCCACAAATGTTGTCATATCTTTTGTTTATAACTTTTTAAATATTAATGATATAATAAAAAGTGTCAAACAAATGTTGGTGTAAATTTGTTCTTGGACATTTTTTTTATAACAATAATTATTTTTAACGTAGCACTTATATTTAAAGAGATAGTCGACTACAAAAACTAGCAAAAAAGTATCACACTGCAAAAAATATCAGTGTGTAAATTCTCTTTTTTTTGTGTTAAAATTTTTGTGTAAATTTTGTGTAAACATCGTGTAAATAATTTTACACGAATGTTCCTAAATTGGAAATCAACACTAAAATGTGTAACCACTTGTTAATTTACACGTTAATGTGTTATAAACTCGTATTTAATAAATATCGTGTTATGTTACACAAAGTTGTGTAAATTTTAACAAATATCGTGTAAAATTTGCCCTTTTGCTTCTTACCCCTTTATATGTAATATGAAATTTAAACTTTGACTTCAGGAAACATAGTGGGTAATAACAAATTTGCCAGTAAAATATGACATTTTATCTTTTTTAGGTAAATAAGTTTTAAACCATTAAAATGATCTTTAATAAAAGTATTTTTTAAACGTAATTTTTATTTATCTACCAAAGTTTAATTATTCTTCGTGTAAATTATTACACGATTTAAAAAACAAATCAACACACTGATGCTGTGTTAAAATTTTACACGATGTCGTGTGGACTTGGAATAACACAGTTTGGTGTTGGGGCGTGTAGACTTGTGTTAATTATTTCTTACAGTGCACTTACCTTAACTAACTCCTTTAACCTTTCCCTAGTATAAACATTGCCGATTTCCTCACCCAGTACCCAGTTCAACATCTTGGAAATCGGAAAACTCAATGGAAAAGTGATAACCATAACCACTTTTGTAATCCAAATAGTTTTGGCACCAATAGCCAGACCGTGCCTAAATTTAAAGAAAGAAAGTAAGTGTTTCAATAGAATTGTTTAAATTTTGTAATAGTAAGTTAACCAACGTAAATATTGACATACACTCACAGGCAAAATAATCGATCCACACAAATTTTCGATGAATTTTAATCGCAAATAACTTTTTTATTTGATTTCGGATTTAAACGAATATTAAAGAATATTGTAGATAAATTAATGGAGAATCGCTCACATTTTAAACATTTACTAAAAAATAGACGTACTTTTAATATACAGGTTTAAACAAAAAGTAGTTTTTTACCAAGATTAAGACACTCTGTAGAGTGGCAAAACCGTATATTGTTCTAAATTAAGTTTTAATTATCAAGTCACGTCTATTCTTAAAGGTTTTGTTTTTGGTTCACCTCGATATATGTACATATATGTACAGGGTGTTATGTAATTAATGTTATATATTAAAATACTGAATACCTTTTGACATAAGGAATAAAGGAAAAATATTTAAAAAAACATTTTTCCAAAGATAAAGAAAAAATATGCATTAGAAGTTTTTTATATTTTTTGTGATACGCCACTGGTTACAAACTTGTTTATCTCTGCACACCTGTATTTTGTGAGTACATAGATACCAACCAACAAAGCAGTTATGCGTTGCCAGATGTAAAAAATTGTTACTAAAAATTTTTCTTGCAAAAAATAAATAAAAACTCAATAAATACAAAAGTTTTATGCCCTTAAAGCTCTAATACCCTTCTGTATTTATTTACTGATCCAGCTATTACCTTAAGCAATGATTAGAAAATTTAGTACCTTTGAAATTTGAAATCCATAACCACAAAATTAATTTTTTCATCAGTTTTTTTCTCTGGTTACTCAGATGAAATTGGGACCAGTTCACAGGTTAAACTTTAAACATTTAATTTGTGTAAATAAATCTAAAAGCACTTCCCTTAGTTAAGATATTTACAATTTGAAAACATAACCTAAAATTTAAAAGAAATGCACTAGATTCTGTCATAAAAGTTGGCAGATTTTGTTTGAATTTACCTTCAGTACAAAAATGAAATAACCAACAATTAATAAAAACGCCAAATTGACAATTTGCATTGTTAATTTTGTCATTTTTGTAATTAAGCTAAATTTAAACAATGTTTGTCAACTTTTTTGAGAGATTTTGGAAACACTGTTGTTACCAACCATAACATAATAAATCCACCAGATTAACCTAAAGTTCCTAGTCGATCAGTGGCGTACTTATTGGTAGGATAAAGGTTATTATAAATTATTTTTAGACTTTGGAATTTAGAAAAAAAAGTTTCAGGTGCTTCTTTATGGACCCTAAGGAACAACCCATTTTAATATATAACATTAATTACATAACACCCTGTATTTGTTTAACACATCACCAAAGTTGTCCTTTTTCAAAGATCAGTTGCTTGTCAAGAGTAACTCACCTGGAACAGACGGCTTGCGGCGTGATCTCGCCGAACATGACGATGGCGAGCGTGGAAAATATGACGGCGATGAGGCCGGACGTGAGGTCGTCCAGCAGGATGGTAAAGATGGAGTTTACGAACACGTTACCGAGCAGGATGGAGCACAGCAGGTAATTACCGTGGTTTCGCACGGGCTGGATGGCCTTGGCGTATTTCCGTTCTTTCAACGTGCCTGGAATGGAAAAGATAACGCCATGTGCAATCGAATCGAAAAAAGATCTTAGCATGCCTTGTTTCAGTTATTTCGTATTTATGGGTCGTTTTCAAAAAACACCCGCCTTCCGCTGTCCGTAAGTTTGAATTCCAATAACTTTGTTAAAAATTATCGGATCTTATTGATTTAAAAACCAAGTGAAAGCCTAACAAGCCCTTAGTAAACTCTTTCAGAAAATGTGTGTTTAGTTATTTCAGAATAATTTTTTTTTAATTTTGAAACTTGTGAAACACACATTTTCGCATGTCCCCTTAGCGTTTTATAAAACTTACATACATGTTTTTTTTAAATATTGAATAACCAGCAATCCATAACATCCTTAGTTAATACAGTAAACAATTTATATATAAAATAATTAATTTTAATCTACTTTTTTTAAATTTGACTCATGTCCCAGACATTTTTTCCGTTGCGTTACGTCCGTCGCGTTACCGATAGAATATTAAAAAAAACATATATATGGCAACTTTTTTGGCACTCACGTGATCAACAAATGATGTTCGGACGTACACATTACCCAGCTGAATTTATTTATTCAATCAGGAAGAAGATATCGGTTGAAACAGGTGCGGGTAACGCGAATGTAATAATTGTTTGTCCGCCAAGTTACTCAAAAAAATAATAAAAATAAGGTAAGAAAAATACTATTTTTCATGTTTATGTAGCTCATTGAGAGTAATTAATGACTGTAATGTTTTATTAATATTTTTTAGTTTCACAAAACTTTTTCCACTGCGTTACCGAGTCCATTATGTTACCTTATGGTAACGCAATGGAATTTAGGGTAACGCAATAGAATTTTTCAACAAAGTGGATATTTACCGTCGCTTTTATTAAAAGTAGTTTATGATAAACCAATTTAAAATTATTTGACTTATGATGTAGATTACATCCAAGGGAAAATTCCACGCAATATACTAAAAGGGACCTTCACCAGCTTATAGTCAAAGAAAAAGGGTCTCTACAATTTAGAAATCTAAGTTGTTATTCTGCAAGTGAGCACCACTACAAGGGATTTTGTTTATGCATTACTCTAAAATCTTACCACCCTTTATAGTTTCTTTTTTACGTTATCTGATTAAGTCCTGTGTACCCCAGTCCGTTGTGATACCAATGTCTATTTCGTTACTTTTTTTTGTTAAAAAAAATACTTAAAATGATTTTTATACACCATCACTTGGTAATACGTGTTTATAAATTAGAGTTTAACTTACTATAGTGACTAAAAGAAAATATTAATGGTATTGTTTTTTTAACAAAGAATCGGAATGGTTTCTTTTAAATAGTAACTTAACGAACATACATATTTAAAAAGCGTACAATTTTTAATAAAAAATAAAATAAAAAATTTAAGTTAAAAGTTTGTGAACTAAGTACATTTTATTTCAAATTATTTTTATAACTTTTTTATTGAATTAAATTTTGGATTTCGATTTGGTAACACAGTGGAGATATATAAAGCTAGCTAAACACATTTTTCTGAAAAAAATGTAAAAAAAAATTAAAAAGTGCACTGCCTGTCTTAAATGTAAGTAAACAAAGTTCTAAACATTTATAAAAATCCAATCAAAATTTGATCTTCATTTACCTGAAAGCGGGTGTTTCTTGAATACTTTAATTTGAGTTGTCATCGACTTTCTTTTATAGAATTTTTCAATAAAATTTCACAATTTTTTATGGGAATGTCAGTTTTTACGAAGTATAACTTTTTTTCGTAAAAGTTTTAGAAGTTATTATCTGAAATCGGTTTTGGTGTTTCATGTTTTCGGCCACTCACCTGTGTTGCAAAGAATCTTCAGCTCGGTCTTGTCCAGGGACATGAGACCCAAATTCAAGCCCGAAAACAGCGAGGAAAACGACAGGCACAGGCAAATGATCACGATGGCGGCCCATGTGGGCACCATTTTTTCGTAAGACGTCATCTTGAGCCACGGTTCGTTGCCCATGTGGATGAAGGAGCCCGTTTTGTTGTGCTTGACGCACAGGTAATACGCCGAAGTTTCGGCGGTCATTATCGGAAGGTTGATTTCGAACAGGACTGTCACGTTTTCGAAGGGGCTTTTTCCACGGGATTTTACCTGGAAATTAATAATAATAATTTTATTAATCCAATTGACATAGATAACATTCATATGTATAGGACAAGTCACAGAAATACAATACACGAACTACAATTAAATATACTCGGAGATACCTACAAAATTTATTCTAAAAACTTATTCAGTTTATAAGGACATTCCTCAATTAAAAAGTCTTTCAGTTTTCTTTTAAAAACATTATAATTTTTTGTTTCCTTAATATAATTGGGCAAATTGTTAAAAATTTTGATGCCAGAAAAATAGGGTGACTTTTTAAACAAAGAAGTTGTGTGTCTCGGTACACATAGTCTTGAGCCACTTCTTGTGGAATATGAGTGAAAATTACTATTAGTTGGAAATTTTCCTAAGTTATTAAAAACAAACTTCATAATACTATATATATAAATTCCATACAACGTTAGTAATTTTTTATTTATAAAAGTATCTCTACAGGAAGCCCTACCAGGTAGGTTAAACATTATTCGGATTGCGCGCTTTTGCATAATAAATACTTTATTTGCTGATGTTCCTTTTCCCCAAAAAATTATATTGTAAGATATGTGCGAGTAAAAAAGTCCATAATAGGCATTTAAGAGTGATGTATAAGATAGACTGTTGTTTAGTGTCATTAAGGCAAAGTTTGAAGCGCTTAGTTTTTGGCAAAGGTTATATATATGGTTATCCCAGTTTATCTGAGCATCCACTATTAGCCCCAAAAATTTCACCTTTTTCGATATGTTTAAATTAAGGTTATTAAGGTTACTCAATCCACTTAAACGGAGAAAGAAGTATACATATTCAGTTTTTTTAGAATTTAAAATAAGACGATTTCGGGTGCACCATTTTTTAAAACTGTTGTTAACCTCATCAACATATTGTTTAAGTTTCTCAGGATTCGGTGCTGATACCACAACCGATGTATCATCGGCATACATTGTAAGTTTACCCATAATAAATTTAGGTAAGTCATTTATATAAATTGAAAACAAAAGAGGACCTAGAACCGAACCCTGAGGAACACCTAGATCATTTTTAAAGTTTTCAGATAAGGAATTGTTAACTTTTACTTTAAACTGCCTATTTGAAACATATGATCGCAACCATTCCAAAATTTTACCTCTAAATCCAATTTTAGATAATTTTTCTATAAGGAAGCTTGCATTTATTGTGTCAAAAGCCTTACTAAGGTCATAAAATATACAAGTACTAAAGTTCATCAAAAACAAACTGCATAAGCTGAATGGCTGCTGTTTAAGTTGAAAAGTTTTTTCTGAAACCGTGTTGTGAATCAGTTATTAGGTTATACTTATTTAGAAAATCTACCATATTTTTTCGATAATTTTTGATAATGCACAGAGTACTGAAATCTACCATATTTTTTCGATAATTTTTGATAATGCACAGAATACTGAAATCGGCCTGTAATTCTCTTTGCTATCCTGGCAGCCTTTTTTATATATAGTAACAACTGAAGCAATCTTTAGGCAATCAGGATACAAACCAGAGTTGACTGAAAGATTTGTAATGTATGCAATTGGTTGAGCTATTTTATCTTGTATTTGTTTTAGAATAATTATTGATATACCATCAATACCGCTAGAAGATGTATTTTTTAATGAGCTTTGTGTGAAAAAAGTTTGCATTGGGCTCTTTCCATCTCAAATCGTTATGTTTCGTTCAGTTTTTTTTTTAAATTTTAGGTTAATGTTTACTTTTAAAAGATTTAGGGCTCTATCAGGAAGGGAGATAAGTATTAAGCCTAAGAGGTCTAAAAACTAATGCGCTGGTTACTTAATTACGTGTAAAATAACAAATTTTTATTTGATTTCATATTTCGTTTCTTTATTTATTGCCAGAGATTCCCTACAATGGTCACACTATGGGGAGGTTAGATATAACTTTTTATAATCGTTTCAAAATATTTGAATGATTTTATTTAGTAGTTTTAAAACCAAGTAATGTTGAGCAATTACTTACACCATTTGATTCTAACCACCTCAATTTTTATTTGTATTTTATTTTATAAATGTTTTAGCCAAGGGCGTGCTGGCAGAATCAATGCAGGCCTGGACTAGATGGTAGAGCAGTCCAGGCCCAAGCCAATTTCATATAAATTGTAAAAATACATCGAGTGATAAAACATCCCGTGATAACTCTCTTTGCAACAAAGAACTGTTTTCAGCTAGTTCATTTCAATTTAATTCAAAATATCCCCACGCTTTAGGGTTTCCACCTGAGACTTCTTGGTTAAGGGTTAGTATAAAAAATACGTGTTTCAGCATTAAAAATGCAAATAATTTTGTTTACCCCAGAAAAAGTTTTTGGCGCTTGGCTTGGCCAGTTATAGAAATAAAATTTTATCAAAAAATTATTTGACCAGTGAAAAATTGACAAATGACATATGCTTGTATCCAGAATTTTATTTTAAATCGAAATATGTAAAAATGCATAAGGTGTTTCATTAAAAAATAAAAATTTAAGACCATTTCCGGTGAAACCGGAAGTGACAAAAATATGTTAAATATGTCAAAGTTCTAAATTACACTTTATAAAGGTCACCCCAGTTTCATGACCCTAGATAAAATACAATTTTTTTAGATAAACCACGAATTTACTAGAAAATGGCATTTTTTTAATAATTTTTTGGTGAAAGTTGTTCAATATATCAACTTCAAAAAAACAAAAAATTTGAAGTAAAAAAAAATGTGACAATGTCAAAATTTTGACTTCATTTTTTTTGCTCTTTTTAGAAAAAACAATACAAAAAAATTAAGTACCTATATTCATTTAATTATTTATATATTTTTGTATGTGGTAAACATTAACCTACAATTTAAAAAAAAATTGTAACGATCGAAACATTTTTGGCCATTTAAGATGGAAAGGCCCATTGGTTATTGCAATAAAAAGCTATCTAAAAATCGATTTTTTATATACACTAGACTGGGCCAAAAAAATTGACTATTAACTATATTAACAATATCGAGAATGTCATTCAGAAGAACAAAAATAAAATTCGTGAAAATTTGAGCCCTTAATTTTAATTTTAAGAGGTCGCTATTTTTGATTTTTAGTCATAATTTGATGTTTTACGTTAGAACTGTCAAAACATTGAAGTGCAAAAAATTCCTTTTCACTTATTTTGATATAAAATTAAATTCTCTACAAAAAAGGTCTGAAAATTTTCGTCAGACGAGTTCGTTTCCGAGTAATTGAGCTCAATAAATCGATGTGTTTTTTCGATTTGCCCTTTTTACTTTGAAATTTTGTAACTAATGAATCAATGAATATTTAAAAAAGCTCACGTCGGATTCTTAAAGGAAATTTAATGTTCTACAAAAAAGGTCTCTTAACATTTTTGCCTAAATTTAATTCTTCAAAAGTTATTCACGATTAAAATCGAAGAAAAACTTAAAATTTCAAATTATGACTAAAAATCAAAAATAGCGATGATAGACCTCTTAAAATTAATCCCAAGTAGCACAAACGGTTAAATAACTAGCGCCGGGGGTTGCCAGTAAACTGACAATAGAGTCGTGGAGTCCAGTATAGGTTTGTCCGCCGATAGTGACTGTTTATTATAGTACAACAATCATATCGTAAAAATTAATTACGCTGGACTTGGGTGTTTTCACCACAGGAATCCTCATAAATATATCGTTTTTTTAAAATTACAAAAAAACAAACAATAGTCTGCGTATTCGGGCTCGCGCGCGTACATTTGCGCTATCGCGCGTGTATTTGCGCTATCGCGCATGTATTTGCGCCTTTTAAATGTCATATACATTAATCATATCGTTAAAATTAATTCTGCTGGACTTGGGTGTTTTCACCTAATGAATCCTTGTAAATATATCCTTAATTTAAATTACAAAAGAACAAACAATAGTCTGCGTATTCGGGCTCGCGCGCGTACATTTGCGCTATCGCGCATATACTTGCACCTTTTAAATGTCATAAACATTTATCTTGCTAAAGTAAAGTTATCTGCCTTAAATAAAAAATCTCAAAAAAGCATCAATTTTGTAAATAAAAAAATCTATATCCCAAAAACAAAAAAGATGAACTTGCTTTGTTTCTAAAAAATAAATTGTCCTAAAAATGCCTTATGTTTTAGTCATATCAATTTAAATTAGAAAAAAAAAGGACAATAAAATTTGTATTCGGGCTCGCGCGCGTATATTTGCGATGTCGCGCATGGTTTGCCCTTTTAGATGTTATATAAATTTATCTTGCTAAAGAAAAGTTATTTGCTTCAAATAAAAATTCTTAAAAATATCCCAAAAACAAATAAAGAATGATTTGTTTTGTTTTCACAAAATTATTTAATAAAAAATACCTTCTGTTTATAGTATACATTTAAATTACCAAAAAACAGACAATATTATTTGTATTCGAGGTGGCGCGCGTACATTTGCGCTATCACGCGTATATATGCGCTATCGCGCGTATATTTGCGCTGTCGCGCATGTATTTCCGTATTTTTAATGATATATACATTTACCTTGCTAAAGTTTTTTGCCTCAAATTGGAATTTTCAAAAAGAAGTGTCAATTTTTTAGTTAAAAAAACAAATTTATAAAAAGAAATTGCCTTAAAACAATTACGGTCAAAATAAAAAAATTATTATAATATGGAAATCGGCGCTGCGCGCCTCTATTCTGTTATTTTTAATATTATAGTGGTAATTTTTGAAGACCCAAAAAAAACGTTATTATTATAATTATTTAAAATACAAAAAAAAATCATTTACTGATGACACTCCAACCATTTTTTTGTTTGAAGGTTTAATTTTAAAGAACAAACATCATTTTTTGTTTATTAGGGCTCGCGCGCGTACATTTGCGCTATCGCGCCTGTATTAGCGCTATCGCGCATGTATTTGCGCCTTTTAAACGTCATTTATATTTACCTTGCTAAAGTAAAGTTTTCTGCCTCAAAAAAAAACGTCAATTTTTTTAATCAAAAAAATCATATCTTAAAAATAAATAAAGATGGAATTGTTTTCTTTTCACAAAATAATTTTCTGTTTATGTCATATACATTTAAATTAAAAAATAACAGACAATATTATTTGTATTTGGGCTCGCGCGCGTACATTTGCGCTATCGCGCGTATATTTGCGCTATCGCGCATGTATTAGCGCCTTTTAAATTTCATATATATTTATCTTGCAAAATTAAAGTTGCTTTAAATAAGAATTAAGTTGGAGTTGTTTTGTTTTCACAAAATAACTTGTCATAAAAATGCCTTTTGTTTATGTCATATACATTTAATTTAAAAAAGTACACACGATATTATTTGTATACAATATATACATAATATATTCAGGCTCGTGCGCTTATATTTGCGCTACCGCGCATGTATTTGCGCCTTTTAAATATTATATACATTTATCTTGCTAAAGTAAAGTTTTTTGCTTCAACTAACAATTTTTTAAAAAACCTTCAATGTTTTAATTTAAAAAAAATATATCCCAAAAACAAATAAAGATGGATTTATTTTGTTTTCAAAAAAAAGCATCAATTTTTTGATTACAAAAAATCTTATCTTAAATTTTAATTTAAAAAAAGTCTCAAAATAATTATGGTCAAAATAAAAAAATATATAATATAAAAATCGGCGCTGCGCGCCTCTATTCTGTTATTTGTTAAGATTGCGAATTTGCACATTTTTTGAAAATGGTTCTAAAACAAAGTTTGGATAATATATTAGAGGTAATTTTTGAAGACCCAGGAATTAAGGTATTATTGTTAAAAAAATTAAAAAATATATACCGAGAACACTTTGTAAACAGACAAATAATTTACATTTAAATTATAAAAGAACACACAAGTTTCTGTTTATTCAGGCTCGCGGGAGTACATTTGCGCTATCGCGCCCGTATTTGCGCTATCGCGCCCGTATTTGCGCTGTCGCGCATATGTATACGTGCGTGAGTGGGTATAAACTTTGAATTAAAAGTGTGGAAATTAGTTTTTAATGTTTACAATTAAAAAAAATAACTTACCGATGACACTCCGGAAATAGCCGAATATTTTTGTTTGAAGTTCTTATTTTAAAAAACAACCAAAATTCTGTGAAATTGGGCTCGCGCGCGAACATTTGCGCTATCGCGCCTATATTTGCGCTATCGCGCATGTATTTGCGCTGTCGCGCATATGTGGGTATGAACATTATGTGCAACGACTGAATTAAAGGTGTGTTTAAAATATTTAAAAAAATAATTTACCGATAAAACTCCGGAAATAGCCAAATATTTTTTGTTTGAATGTCGTATTTTAAAAAACAACCAAAATTCTGTGAAATCGGGCTCGCGCGCGAACATTTGCGCTATCGCGCCTGTATTTGCGCTATCGCGCATATGTGGGTATGAACTTTATGTGCAACGACTGAATTAAAGGTGTGTATATTTAAAAAAATAATTTACCGATGACACTCCGGAAATAGCCAAATATTTTTTGTTTGAATGTATTTTAAAAAACAACCAAAATTTTGTGAATTCGGGCCCGCGCGCGTACTTTTGCGCTATCGCGCATAAATTCGCGCTGTCGCGCGTGTATTTGCGTTATATAAATGATTTATTTTTTACCCTTGGTAAATCGCGAGCAAATGTGAATACGTCAAATCTGACGTTTTTTAAAACAGCTGAAAAATCCGTTTCCGGGTTTTCCGGAAATCTTCCGGTTTTACATTACCGGCCTCACTGGTGTCCAAGTGAGAGTATGCCCAAAAACGCATAAAAACGGGTATTTCATTTGGAAAAAATGACTAAAAAAATAATTTTCCGTAATTTTTAAAATTTTTGATTTTTTTCTTTTTGGTCTTCCAGAGGAAGTTATTTTACACAAATTTAGTGAAGGAATTTTTTCTCGGCCTTAAATTAAGCGAGTTATGGATGTAAAAATGTACATGGAAGAAACGTCAGATTTTGACGTTTCTTAAATTTTGAATTTAAAAAAATCATATCTCGAAAACTAACAGAGATAACCTTACGCGGTTTTCACCAAAAAATTTGCCATAAAAATGTCTTTTTTTAATGTCGTATACATGATCTTGCTAAAATAAAGATTTCTGCCGAAAAACTGTAAATTAAATAAAAAATCGACATCTTTTGAATTAAAAAAAAATCATATCTCGAAAACTAATAAAGATACACCTATGCTGCTTTCACCAAACCATTTGTCATAAAAATATCTTTTTTTAATGTCTTATACATTGCCTTGCTAAAATTAAATTGTATAATATTTTTGTTTGAAGTTCTTATTTTTAAAAACATTCGAAATTCTGTAAAATTGGGCTCGCGCGCGTACATTTGCGCTGTCGCGCCTGTATTTGCGCTGTCGCGCTTGTATGTGCGCTATCGCGCATATGTGGGCATAAACTTTATGTGCAACGACTGAATTAAAGGCGTGAAAAGTTTAAAATATTTAAAAAAATAATTTCCAGATGACACTCCAGAAATAGCCGAATATTGTTTGTTTGAATATATTATTTAAAAAAACAACCAAAATTCTGTGAATTCGGGTTCGCGCGCGTACAATTGCGCTATCGCGCATAAATTCGCGCTATCGCGCGTGTATTTGCGTTATATAAATGATTTATTTTTTTATAGTATCGCTAATCGCGAGCAAATGTGAATACGTCAAATCTGACGTTTTTTAAAACAGCTGAAAAATCCGTTTCCGGGTTTTCCGGAAATCTTCCGGTTTTACATTACCGGCCTCACTGGTGTCCGTGTGAGAGCAAACGTTTAAAATTTCAGCCCGATCGGGCCAAAATTGACCGAGTTATGCCCAAAAACGCATAAAAACGGGTATTTCATTTGGAAAAAATGCCTAAAAAATAATTTTCCGTAATTTTCAAAATTTTTTCTTTTTTTCTTTTTGGTCTTCCAGAGGAAGTTATTTTACACAAATTTAGTGAAGGAATTTTTTCTCGGCCTTAAATTAAGCGAGTTATGGATGTAAAAATGTACATGGAAGAAACGTCAGATTTTGACGTTTCTTAAATTTTGAATTTAAAAAAATCATATCTCGAAAACCAACAGAGATAATTTTACGCGGTTTTCACCAAAAAATTCGCCATAAAAATGTCTTTTTTTAATGTCGTATACATAATCTTGCTAAAATAAAGTTTTCTGCCGAAAAACTGTAAATTAAATAAAAAACCGACAACTTTTGAATTAAAAAAAATCATATCTAGAAAACTAATAAAGATACACCTATGCTGCTTTCACCAAACGATTTGTCATAAAAATATCTTTTTTTAATGTCATATACATTGTCTTGCTAAAATTAAATTATCTGCATCAAAAAGGGAATTTAAAAAAAATAATAAAAAAAATTGACGAATTTTTGAAAAAAATGTCCAAATCGTTTTTTGATTTTGATAGTTTTTTAAGGGGACATTTGCACCATGAGCCTACACATTGTTGCCAAATTTCAAGTCGCCATCTATTATAGCACAAGAAATATTAATGATTTTGTAAAATAAGTCGCAGAAGAAGAAGAGGAAAACATTTTAATATTTTTTTATGGCAAATCAATTTATAGGAATGTGGTTTACCCTCATGTTTGGTCAAATTTAAAAAAATATAAATAGAAACAGCATAAAAAAACTAATTAAAAATTGCCTGCATTTTTTAAAATAGCAACAAAAATAAATTGAGCAGTAGACCATGTTAGTTTGTTTCGATGATTTTTATTTTTTAGTATGTTAAATAACAATCCTTTGCACATCTATTCGTGTTTTTCGTTTACTTAAAGTCTTTTTAGTTTTCGAGAAAAAAATTTTCAAAAAATTCGTGAAAAAGTCGAAAAAAAATTTTTTTTTCGAAAGTTGCAGGCCTGAAAAGCCCATATACTATACACTGCCATATATAGTCCTCGTACACCTTTTCACCAAATTTGGTCTTTCCACGACCATCCCTTCGACCTGAAAAGTCTCCTGCGTAAACCCCAAAATTTCGTCAAAAAAATCGATAAAAAGTGCACTTGGACCTTTCTTGCGCTAATAAAATTTGGATGAGAGGTGCGTCTCGTGGAGGTTAAAAAAGGGTGTAAATTTAAACTTTTCACCGTTAACCATTTTCAAGTTATGAATTTTTAAAAATTTGATGACAGACTCACAGACATCCAGACACACAGACACACAGACATCCAGACATCCAGACAACAGAAAAAATGAAAGTTGTTCAGAATTCGATTCCGAGTCGATCCATATATGTAAAGGTATATCTATCTGCCCCGGAAGTCGCATTTTCAAAAATTCCCCTGCTCCTATAAGTCTTGGAGTCTTTGACTCCAACGACTAACTAGCGCATCTTGCGCTAGTTTAGCTCTAGCGCCGGGGGTTGCCAGTAAACTGACAATAGAGTCGTGGAGTCCAGTATAGGTTTGTCCGCCGATAGTGACTGTTTATTATAGTACAATATAGTGTAACCGTCATTTTGACAGTTACACATTTATTTTATTTTATTAGTTTTTTTTACATCTAGAACGGTTTAGATGTGAACCATTTAATTGATTTATTTTAAGTTTAACTATTGTTAAAAAGGAAATTTGTTTAGTTGTGTAAATGCCTCTTTCCAAGAAAATCTATTGGTTTGATTGGAATTCCTTTTACTGACACATGAATAGCATTGCCGGTATTTAAAACTCTTTTTAAGCCATTTCTTTTAATTTTATTCAAAAACAGTAATTTGATAGTATGCAACACAAACACTTCCGTGTGAGGTTGGTTGTATGTAGTTATAATGATAATTATTATAATTAATATATTCATTTTGATGGCTGGTTTGCCGTTATTGACAATTTAGTGTCAGTGAAGGGAATTTTCCAAATAATTGCGTTTAGGGGGGTATATATTTGGATCTTTGGGTATGTTACTGGGGTTTACTAAAGGAATATTTGTGTTTGAGGCTTAGGTTCTGGTAGACTTTGTGGGAATTCTTTTTAAAAAATGTTTGTTAACATAGGCAACATTGTGTTTTTTTTGTTGAAATAATCTTCTACGCACTCAATAAGGTTTACGTTTTCCTTTTCGATTTGGTCGTTGAAGCGATTAGATGAGAGTTAAGTTTGTGCTTAAATTATGGAAAATTTCCAAAAATACGTGGTAAATCTCTCAATCTAATGGTATAATTCCGACCAAAACAATTTTCGTATGGTACGATGAGCTCTGGGTGAGTTTTTGACCTGTTGCTGAAATTAAATGTTTTACCCACGCGGTTCTCCATTTTAGGGTTGTGTTATTTCCTCATTTTTGGTCTTTATCCAGTCCTGACGTTATACAGTTATAAAAACTCCTTTAAACAAGGGTAAGTTAGGCGGTTTATAGTTTTTTAGATGCTTGGGCATCATACCATATTTTTTTTTAGGGTTTTTATGTTGGAGTTTTTTGTAAGACTTTTTATGTCAGATTTGTTATAAAGGAATGGTTTTTTTACCCTGAACTTGTTTTGGATAATGGCAAGTTCTTACGTTACTTAAAAGCCATCCTGTATAATCTGACATGGTAGGAGACTTCAACATCGGAAGCCAACCCATTCGGAGGCACACTCTACCAGGGCCCCAACTACGAACAGGTCGTACCAATTTTAAATATTAATGTCCACGTACACTACACTCCTTATGGTTTGTGTACTTTTGAGTTGCGTTCATCATAGTTATTTTAAGTATATTTTTTTTTGTATCATCAACAATACTTTATCAGTTAATTTAGTCCATCAGACTTTGGTTTTTGTAAACCATATATGGCCATATAAGGTTGCCCCAAAATTACAGATCAAACATTTATTATTACAAACATTTATTAATACATGCAAAGTGATCATTTCAACATCGGTGAACAAATATAACTGATTTATTTTTTCATAAACTTGACTTTTAATAACCACCCTTAATCTCTAGTAAGATTGTGTCTGGCTTACTTAGATTTCAACAACTGGCCATAATAAGACACTGGCGCCCAATTTTGGATTTATGTTAGTAAAAACACGTAAGTATTAAGAAACAACATTTGCCCATCGACCCATCTCACCACTGTAAAGCTGCCGTTAGCCATAGCCCTCGAGTTGAGGTTACAATAGGATACGTTTAAAACAATCATATTGTAAAAATTAATTACGCTGGACCACAGGAATCCTCATAAATATATCGTTAATTTTTTTTTTAAATTACAAAAGAACAAACAATAGTCTGCGTATTCGGGCTCGCGCGCGTACATTTGCGCTATCGCGCGTGTATTTGCGCTATCGCGCATATACTTGCACCTTTTAAATGTCATAAACATTTATCTTGCTAAAGTAAAGTTATCTGCCTTAAATAAAAAATCTCAAAAAAGCATCAATTTTGTAAATAAAAAAATCTATATCCCAAAAACAAAAAAAGATGAACTTGTTTTGTTTCTAAAAAATAATTTGTCCTAAAAATGCCTTATGTTTTAGTCATATAAATTTAAATTAGAAAAAAACAGACAATAAAATTTGTATTCGGGCTCGCGCGCGTATATTTGCGCTGTCGCGCATGGTTTGCGCCTTTTAGATGTTATATAAATTTATCCTGCTAAAGAAAAGTTATTTGCTTCAAATAAGAATTCTAAAAAACATCCCAAAAATAAATAAAGAATGATTTGTTTTGTTTTCACAAAATTATTTGATAAAAAAATACCTTCTGTTTATGGTATACATTTAAATTACCAAAAAAAAAAATATTATTTGTATTTGAGGTGGCGCGCTTACATTTGCGCATGTATTTGCGTATTTTTAATGATATATACATTTACCTTGCTAAAGTAAAGTTTTTTGCCTTAAATTGGAATTTCCAAAAAGAAGTGTCAATTTTTTAGTTAAAAAAAAAACAAATTTATAAAAAGAAATTGCCTTAAAACAATTACGGTCAAAATAAAAAAAAATATTATAATATGGAAATCAATCGGCGCTGCGCGCCTCTATTCTGTTAATTTTTGGATAATATTTTAGTGGTAATTTTTGAAGACCCATTATTATTTAAAATACAAAAAAAATAATTTACTGATGACACTCCAACTATTTTTTTGTTTGAAGGTTTAATTTTAAAGAACAAACATCATTTTTTGTTTATTAGGGCTCGCGCGCGTACATTTGCGCTATCGCGCCTGTATTTGCGCTATCGCGCATGTATTTGCGTCTTGTAAAGTAAAGTTTTCTGCCTCAAAAAAAAGCGTCAATTTTTTAATCAAAAAAATCATATCTTAAAAATAAATAAAGATGGAATTGTTTTCTTTTCACAAAATAATTTTCTGTTTATGTCATATACATTTAAATTAAAAAATAATAAACAATATTATTTGAATTCGGGCTCGCGCGCGTATATTTGCGCTATCGCGCGCATATTTGCGCTATCGCGCATGTATTTGCGCTGTTGCGCATGTATTTGCGCCGTTTAAATATTATATACATTTATCTAGTAAAGTTTTTTACCTCAAATAAGAATTTTTAAAAAAGCTTCAATGTTTTAATTTAAAAAAAAGCTATCCTAAAAACAAATAAATATGGATTTGTTTTGTTTTTACAAAATAAGTTGTCATAAAAATGCCTTCTGTTAATACATTTAAATTAGAAAAGAACAGACAATATTATTTATATTCGGGTTCGCGCGTGTATATTTGCGCTGTCGCGCATTAATTTGCGCATTTTAGATGTTATATATACATTTATCTTGGTAAACTAAAGTTTTCTGCCTCAAATAAAGAATTCTTAAAAAAGCGTCAATTTTTTTATTACAAAAAAGTCTCAAAAAAATTTAATTAAAAAAAAGTCTTAAAATAATTATGGTCAAAATAAAAATTATATAATATGTATAATATAATAATAATAATATATAATATAAAAATCGGCGCTTCGCGCCTCTATTCTGCTATTTGTTACAATTGCAAGTTTGCACATTTTTTGAAAATGGTTCTAAAACAAAGTTTGGATAATATTTAGAGGTAATTTTTGAAGACCCAGGAATGAAGGTATAATTGTTAAAAAATAAAAAAATATTTACCGAGGACACTTTGGAAACAGACAAATAATTTACATTTAAATTATAAAAGAACACACAAGTTTCTGTTTATTTAGGCTGGCGCGCGTAGATTTGCGCTATCGCGCATATATTTGCGCTGTCGCGCATGTACTTGCGTATTTTTAATGATATATACATTTACCTTGCTAAAGTAAAGTTTTTTGCCTCAAATTTATAAAAAGAAATTGCCTTAAAACAATTACGGTCAAAAAAAAAATTATTATAACATAGAAATCGGCGCTGCGCGCCTCTATTCTGTTATTTTTTGGATAATATTTTAGTGGAAATAAAGAATAAACGTTATTATTGTTTAAAATATAAAAAAATAATTTACTGATGACACTCCAACTATTTTTTTGTTTGAAGGTTTAGTTTTAAAGAACAAACAACATTTTTTTTTATTAGGGCTCGCGCGCGTACATTTGCGCTATCGCGCCTGTATTTGCGCTGTCGCGCATATGTATACGTGCGTGAGTGGGTATAAACTTTGAATTAAAAGTGTGAAAATTAGTTTTTAATGTTTACAATTTAAAAAAATAACTTACCGATTACACTCCGGAAATAGCCGAATATTTTTGTTTGAAGTTCTTATTTTAAAAAACAACCAAAATGCTGTGAAATCGGGCTCGCGCGCGTACATTTGCGCTGTCGCGCCTGTATTTGCGCTATCGCGCATGTTTTTGCGCTGTCGCGCATGTATTTGCGCTGTCGCGCATGTATTTGCGCTATCGCGCATATGTAGTTATAAACTTTATGTGCAACGACTGAATTAAAGGTGTGAAAAGTTTAAAATATAAAAAAAATAACTTACCGATGATACTCCGGAAATAGCCGAATATTTTTTGTTTGAATATCTTATTTTAAAAAACAACCAAAATTCTTTGAATTCGTGCTCGCGCGCGTACATTTGCGCTATCGCGCATAAATTTGCGCTGTCGCGCGTGTATTTGCGTTAAATAAATGATTTATTTTTTACCCTTAGGACACAGGTATCGCTAATCGGGAGCAAATGTGAATACGTCAAATCTGACGTTTTTTAAAACAGCTGAAAAATCCGTTTCCGGGTTTTCCGGAAATCTTCCGGTTTTACATTACCGGCCTCACTGGTGTCCGTGTGAGAGCAAACGTTTAAAATTTCAGCCCGATCGGGCCAAAATTGACCGAGTTATGCCCAAAAACGCATAAAAACGGGTATTTCATTTGGAAAAAATGCCTAAAAAATAATTTTCCGTAATTTTCAAAATTTTTGATTTTTTTCTTTTTGGTCTTCCAGAGGAAGTTATTTTACACAAATTTAGTGAAGGAATTTTTTCTCGGCCGTAAATTAAGCGAGTTATGGATGTAAAAATGTACATGGAAGAAACGTCAGATTTTGACGTTTCTTAAATTTTGAATTTAAAAAAATCATATCTCGAAAACCAACAGAGATAATCTTACGCGGTTTTCATCAAAAAATTCGCCATAAAAATGTCTTTTTTTAATATCGTATACATAATCTTGCTAAAATAAAGATTTCTGCCGAAAAACTGAAAATTAAATAAAAAACCGACAACTTTTGAAATAAAAAAAATCATATCTAGAAAACTAATAAAGATACACCTATACTGCTTTCACCAAACGATTTGTCATAAAAATATCTTTTTTTAATGTCATATACATTGTCTTGCTAAAATTAAATTGTCTGCATCAAAAAGGGAATTTAAAAAAAAAATTAAAAAAAATTGACGAATTTTTGAAAAAAATGTCCAAACCTTTTTTTGATTTTGATAGTTTTTTAAGGGGACATTTGCACCATGAGCCCACACATTGTTGCCAAATTTCAAATCGCCATCTATTATAGGTCAAGAGATATTAATGATTTTGTAAAATAAATCGCAGAAGAAGAAGAGGAAAACATTTTAATATTTTTTTATGGCAAATTGGTCTAGAAGACTATAGATTACCTTAACGTAGGGTTAAAATTAAAAAAATGTGTTTACAAACAGTAGAAAAAAAAATAATTAAAAATTGCCTGCATTTTTTAAAATAGCAACAAAAATAAATTGAGCAGTAGGCCATGTTAGTTTGTTTCGATGATTTTTATTTTTTAGTATGTTAAATAACAATCCTTTGCACATCTATTCGTGTTTTTCGTTTACTTAAACTCTTCTTAGTTTTTGAGAGAGAAAAATTCAAAAAATTCGTGAAAAAGTCGAAAAAAAATTTTTTTTTAGAAAGTTGCAGGCCTGAAAAGCCCATATACTATACCCTTTAATAGATGGTCCTCGTACACCTTTTCACTAAAGTTGGTCTTTCTACGTCGATCCCTTGGACCTGGAATCCGGATAGGAAAAACCTCAAAATTTCGTCGTAAAAATCGATAAAAAGTGCACTTGGACCTTTCTTGCAGTAACCAAATTTGGACGAAATGTGCTTCCCATGGGGGTTAAAAAAGGGTGTAAATTTCAAGTTTCCACCGTTTAAGGTTTTCGAGTTACGAATTTTTAAAAATTTGATGACAGATTCACAGACCAACAGACACACAGACATCCAGACACACAGACATCCAGACAACAGAAAAAATGAAAGTTGTTCAGAATTCGATTCCGAGTCGATACATATATGTAAAGGTATATCTAACTACCCGGGAAGTCGCATTTCCAAAAATTCCTCCGCTTCTATAAGTCATGGAGTCTTTGACTCCACGACTAACTAGCGCATCTTGCGCTAGTTTAGCTCTAGCGCCGGGGGTTGCCAGTAAACTGACAATAGAGTCGTGGAGTCCAGTATAGGTTTGTCCGCCGATAGTGACTGTTTATTATAGTACAACAATCATATCGTAAAAATTAATTACGCTGGACTTGGGTGTTTTCACCACAGGAATCCTCATAAATATATCGTTTTTTTAAAATTACAAAAGAACAAACAATAGTCTGCGTATTCGGGCTCGCGCGCGTACATTTGCGCTATCGCGCGTGTATTTGCGCTATCGCGCATGTATTTGCGCCTTTTAAATGTCATATACATTAATCATATCGTTAAAATTCTGCTGGACTCGGGTGTTTTCACCTAATGAATCCTCGTAAATATAACCTTAATTTAAATTACAAAAGAACAATAGTCTGCGTATTCGGGCTCGCGCGCGTACATTTGCGCTATCGCGCGTGTATTTGCGCTATCGCGCATATACTTGCACCTTTTAAATGTCATGTACATTTATCTTGCTAAAGTAAAGTTATCTGCCTTAAATAAAAAATCTCAAAAAAGCATCAATTTTGTAAATAAAAAAATCTATATCCCAAAAACAAAAAAGATAAACATGTTTTGTTTCTAAAAAATAATTTGTCCTAAAAATGCCTTATGTTTTAGTCATATAAATTTAAATTAGAAAAAAACAGACAATAAAATTTGTATTCGGGCTCGCGCGCGTATATTTGCGCTGTCGCGCATGGTTTGCGCCTTTTAGATGTTATATAAATTTATCTTGCTAAAGAAAAGTTATTTGCTTCAAATAAAAATTCTAAAAAATATCCCAAAAACAAATAAAGAATGATTTGTTTTGTTTTCACAAAATTATTTGATAAAAAATACCTTCTGTTTATAGTATACATTTAAATTACCAAAAAACAGACAATATTATTTGTATTCGAGGTGGCGCGCGTACATTTGCGCTATCGCGCGTATATATGCGCTATCGCGCGTATATTTGCGCTGTCGCGCATGTATTTCCGTATTTTTAATGATATATACATTTACCTTGCTAAAGTTTTTTGCCTCAAATTGGAATTTTCAAAAAGAAGTGTCAATTTTTTAGTTAAAAAAACAAATTTATAAAAAGAAATTGCCTTAAAACAATTACGGTCAAAATAAAAAAATTATTATAATATGGAAATCGGCGCTGCGCGCCTCTATTCTGTTATTTTTAATATTTTAGTGGTAATTTTTGAAGACCCAGAAAAAACGTTATTATTATAATTATTTAAAATACAAAAAAAAACATTTACTGTGTCATCCAACCATTTTTTTGTTTGAAGGTTTAATTTTAAAGAACAAACATCATTTTTTGTTTATTAGGGCTCGCGCGCGTACATTTGCGCTATCGCGCCTGTATTTGCGCTATCGCGCATGTATTTGCGCCTTTTAAACGTCATTTATATTTACCTTGCTAAAGTAAAGTTTTCTGTCTCAAAAAAAAGCGTCAATTTTTTTAATCAAAAAAATCATATCTTAAAAATAAATAAAGATGGAATTGTTTTCTTTTCACAAAATAATTTTCTGTTTATGTCATATACATTTAAATTAAAAAATAACAGACAATATTATTTGTATTTGGGCTCGCGCGCGTACATTTGCGCTATCGCGCGTATATTTGCGCTATCGCGCATGTATTAGCGCCTTTTAAATTTCATATATATTTATCTTGCAAAATTAAAGTTGCTTCAAATAAGAATTAAGTTGGAGTTGTTTTGTTTTCACAAAATAACTTGTCATAAAAATGCCTTTTGTTTATGTCATATACATTTAATTTAAAAAAGTACACACGATATTATTTGTATTCAGGCTCGTGCGCTTATATTTGCGCTACCGCGCATGTATTTGCACCTTTTAAATATTATATACATTTATCTTGCTAAAGTAAAGTTTTTTGCTTCAACTAAGAATTTTTTAAAAAAGCTTCAATGTTTTAATTTAAAAAAAATATATCCCAAAAACAAATAAAGATGGATTTATTTTGTTTTCAAAAAAAAGCATCAATTTTTTGATTACAAAAAATCTTATCTTAAATTTTAATTTAAAAAAAAGTCTCAAAATAATTATGGTCAAAATAAAAAAAATATAATATTAAAATCGGCGCTGCGCGCCTCTATTCTGTTATTTGTTAAAATTGCGAATTTGCACATTTTTTGAAAATGGTTCTAAAACAAAGTTTGGATAATATATTAGAGGTAATTTTTGAAGACCCAGGAATTAAGGTATTATTGTTAAAAAAATTAAAAAATATATACCGAGAACACTTTGTAAACAGACAAATAATTTACATTTTAATTATAAAAGAACACACAAGTTTCTGTTTATTCAGGCTCGCGGGGGTACATTTGCGCTATCGCGCATATATTTGCGCTCGCGCGCACTTGTGTGTGTTCGCTTATATCCTAAAAACAAATAAAGATGGACTTGTTCTGTTTTTACAAAATGAGTTGTCATAAAAACGCCTTCTGTTTATGTCATATACATTTAAAATACAAAAAAACAGACAATATTATTTGTATTCGAACTCGCGCGGGTACATTTGCGCTATCGCGAGTGTATTTGCGCTATCGCGCATGTATTTGCGCTATCGCGCATGTATTTGCGCTGTCGCGCATGTATTTGCGCCTTATAAATGTCATATAGGTACATTTATCTTGCTAAAGTAAAGTTTTTTGTCTCAAAATGAAGTTCCCAAAAAAGCGGCAATATTTTAATAACAAAAAATTGTACCAAAAAGAATAAGAAAATATCGCGCGTACATTTGCGCTATCGCGCGTACATTTGCGTTATCGCGCGTATATTTGCGCTGTTGCACATATATATATATATATATATATATATATATTAGGGTGTTCCTTATTTAGGGGTCGGAAAAAATTTAACAGAGCCGCCCCCCAAATCGGTTCCAAATAATAAAAAAAAAATTCCTGCAAAATTTTAGGTCATTCGGTCAAAGGGAACACGTGCCCCACAGGGGTTTTTTAAGAAATAATTGAGAAAATTCGGAAGGCTGATATAACTCCGAAACGGTCCATCGTAGTAAAAAAAAGTGTAAATAAATTTTATGTGTTTTTTTTAGATAAACAATTTTCGTTATAACAGTCCTGCGTTAAAAAAATTTATTCGGGGTCAAAACGCGATAAAACGCTTTTTTGTGTACTTTAGCGCTACCTACTTTTTCAATTTTCTGTCCTAGAGCATCGACCCAATGACATAAATTGTAGGGGACAATGCACCCTACATTTTTTGTTGACAAAATTTTTTTCTTAAACTAACCGATTTTGAAAAAAATTAAATCCAAAACTTTTTGAGTTTTCACCAAAAACACGTTGTGCTCCGAAACTCCGAAACGGTTTATCGTAGGAAAAAAAAGTTTAAATAAATTTTGTAGTTTTTTTTTCAAGCTAATCAACTTTCCTAATGCCTTTGTCACAATAGTGTTAATGTTAATGGTAATGTTTATATAGCATAGACAAATGCGTGTATCAACGTAACCATCAACATTACCATCATTGTGAACGGATACACGCATATTTCTATGCTTTGGGTATTAACATTAACATTACTATTAACATTAATACTATTGTGAGATATAATAATAGTGCTGCGTTAAAAAAATATCGAGTTCAAAAAGCGATACAACGCTTTTTTTGGTACTTTGGCCCTACCTACTGCTGAAATTTTCGATCGACTTAATAACATAAATTGTAGGGACTACATTTTTTGATTAAATTTTTTTTTCTAAATCTTATCGTTTTTGAGAAAAATAAAATATAAAAAAACAAAAATTGAGTTTTCTCCTTAATCCGGAGTAGGATAACGCAGTTGAGTTTTCTCCTTAATCCGGACTAGGATAACGCAGTTGAATTTAGGCTTTTCTTATAAGGCCACAATGATTCACGCAAAAAAAAATCTTGCAAAATTTAAGATTAATCCGTCAAAACTAACACGTACGCACGTGTTATTTTTGCCGATTAACCTCAAATTTTGCAAGATTTTTTTTTGCGTTGATACACGCATTTGTCTATGCTTTATTAACATTACCATTAACATTAACACTATTGTGACAAAGGCATAAGGAAAGTTGATTAGCTTGAAAAAAACTACAAAATATATTTTAACTTTTTTTTCCTACGATAAACCGTTTCGTAGTTTCGGAGCACAACGTGTTTTTAGTGAAAACTCAAAAAGTTTTGGATTTAATTTTTTTCAAAATCGGTTAGTTTAAGAAAAATATTTTGTCAACAAAAAATGTAGGGTGCATTGTCCCCTACAATTTATGTCATTGGGTCGATGCTCTAGGACAGAAAATTGAAAAAGTAGGTAGCGCTAAAGTACACAAAAAAGCGTTTTATCGCGTTTTGACCCCGAATAAGTTTTTTTAACGCAGGACTGTTATTACGAAAGTTGTTTATCTAAAAAAAACTCATAAAATTTATATACACTTTTTTTTCCTACGATGGACCGTTTCGGAGTTATATCAGCCTTCCGAATTTTCTCAATTATTTCTTAAAAAACCCCTGTGGGGCACGTGTTCCCTTTGACCGAATGACCTAAAATTTTGCAGGAATTTTTTTTTTATGATTTGGAACCGATTTGGGGGGCGGCTCTGTTAAATTTTTTCCGACCCCTAAATAAGGAACACCCTAATATATATATATATTTTAATTATATATACATTTACCTTGCTAAAGTAAAGTTTTTTGCCTCAAATTTATAAAAAGAAATTGCCTTAAAACAATTACGGTAAAAAAAATATTATAATATAGAAATCGGCGCTGCGCGCCTCTATTCTGTTTTTATTTTAGTGGTAATTTTTGAAGACCCAGAAAAAACGTTATTATTGTTTAAAATATAAAAAAAACACTCCAACTATTTTTTTGTTTGAAGGTTTAATTTTAAAAAACAAACATTTTTTGTTTATTAGGGCTCGCGCGCGTACATTTGCGCTATCGCGCCTGTATTTGCGCTATCGCGCCCGTATTTGCGTTGTCGCGCATATGTATAGTATACATTGTATACGTGCGTGAGTGGGTATAAACTTTGAATTAAAAGTGTGGAAATTAGTTTTTATTGTTTACAATTAAAAAAAATAACTTAACGATGACACTCCGGAAATAGCCGAATATTTTTGTTTGAAGTTCTTATTTTAAAAAACAACCAAAATTCTGTAAAATCGGGCTCGCGCGCGAACATTTGCGCTATCGCGCCTATATTTGCGCTATCGCGCATGTATTTGCGCTGTCGCGCATATGTGGGTATGAACATTATGTGCAACGACTGAATTAAAGGTGTGTTTAAAATATTTAAAAAAATAATTTACCGATAAAACTCCGAAAATAGCCGAATATTTTTTGATTGAATGTCGTATTTTAAAAAACAACCAAAATTCTGTGAAATCGGGCTCGCGCGCGAACATTTGCGCTATCGCGCCTGTATTTGCGCTATCGCGCATATGTGGGTATGAACTTTATGTGCAACGACTGAATTAAAGGTGTGTATATTTAAAAAAATAATTTACCGATGACACTACGGAAATAGCCAAATATTTTTTGTTTGAATGTATTTTAAAAAACAACCAAAATTCTGTGAATTCGGGCCCGCGCGCGTACTTTTGCGCTATCGCGCATAAATTCGCTCTGTCGCGCGAGTATTTGCGTTATATAAATGATTTATTTTTTACCCTTGGGACACAGGTATCGCTAATCGCGAGCAAATGTGAATACGTCAAATCTGACGTTTTTTAAAACAGCTGAAAAATCCGTTTCCGGGTTTTCCGGAAATCTTCCGGCCTCACTGGTGTCCGTGTGAGAGCAAACGTTTAAAATTTCAGCCCGATCGGGCCAAAATTGACCGAGTTATGCCCAAAAACGTATAAAAACGGGTATTTCATTTGAAAAAAATGCCTAAAAAATAATTTTCCGTAATTTTCAAAATTTTAATTTTTTTTCTTTTTGGTCTTCCAGAGGAAGTTATTTTACACGAATTTAGTGAATTTTTTCTCGGCCTTATATTAAGCGAGTTATGGATGTAAAAATGTACATGGAAGAAACGTCAGATTTTGACGTTTCTTAAATTTTGAATTTAAAAAAATCATATCTCGAAAACTAACAAAGATAACCTTACGCGGTTTTCACCAATAGATTTGCCATAAAAATGTCTTTTTTTAATGTCGTATATATGATCTTGCTAAAATAAAGGTTTCTGCCGAAAAACTGAAAATTAAATAAAAAACCGACAACTTTTGAATTAAAAAAAATCATATCTCTAAAACTAATATAGATACACCTATGCTGCTTTCACCAAACGATTTGTCATAAAAATATATTTTTTTAATGTCTTATACATTGTCTTGCTAAAATTAAATTGTATAATATTTTTGTTCGAAGTTCTTATTTTTAAAAACATTCGAAATTCTGTAAAATTGGGCTCGCGCGCGTACATTTGCGCTGTCGCGCCTGTATTTGCGCTATCGCGCTTGTATGTGCGCTATCGCGCATATGTGGGCATAAACTTTATGTGCAACGACTGAATTAAAGGCGTGAAAAGTTTAAAATATTTAAAAAAATAACTTCCAGATGACACTCCGGAAATAGCCGAATATTTTTTGTTTGAATGTATTATTTAAAAAAACAACCAAAATTCTGTGAATTCGGGCTCGCGCGCGTACAATTGCGCTATCGCGCATAAATTCGCGCTATCGCGCGTGTATTTGCGCTGTATAAATGATTTATTTTTTTATAGTATCACTAATCGCGAGCAAATGTGAATACGTCAAATCTGACGTTTTTTAAAACAGCTGAAAAATCCGTTTCCGGGTTTTCCGGAAATCTTCCGGTTTTACATTACCGGCCTCACTGGTGTCCGTGTTAGAGCAAACGTTTAAAATTTCAGCCCGATCGGGCCAAAATTGACCGAGTTATGCCCAAAAACGCATAAAAACGGGTATTTTATTTGGAAAAAATGCCTAAAAAATAATTTTCCGTAATTTTCAAAATTTTTGATTTTTTTCTTTTTGGTCTTCCAGAGAAAGTTATTTTACACAAATTTAGTGAAGGAATTTTTTCTCGGCCTTAAATTAAGCGAGTTATGGATGTAAAAATGTACATGAAAGAAACGTCAGATTTTGACGTTTCTTAAATTTTGAATTTAAAAAAATCATATCTCGAAAACCAACAGAGATAATCTTACGCGGTTTTCACCAAAAAATTTGCCATAAAAATGTCTTTTTTTAATGTCGTATACATGATCTTGCTAAAATAAAGATTTCTGCCGAAAAACTGAAAATTAAATAAAAACCGACAACTTTTGAATTAAAAAAAATCATATCTCGAAAACTAATAAAGATACACCTATGCTGCTTTTACCCATCGATTTGTCTTAAAAATATCTTTTTTTAATGTCATATACATTGTCTTGCTAAAATTAAATTGTCTGCATCAAAAAGGGAATTTAAAAAAAAGTGAAAAAAAATTCGACTAATTTTTGAAAAAAATGTCCAAATCGTTTTTTGATTTTGATAGTTTTTTAAGGGGACATTTGTACCATAAGCCCACACATTGTTGCCAAATTTCAAATCGCCATCTATTATAGGTCAAGAGATATTAATGATTTTGTAAAATAAATCGCAGAAGAAGAAGAGGAAAACATTTTAATATTTTTTTATGGCAAATTGGTCTAGAAGACTATAGATTACCTTAACGTAGGGTTAAAATTAAAGAAATGTGTTTACAAACAGTAGAAAAAAAATAATTAAAATTTGCCTGCATTATTTAAAATAGCAACAAAAATAAATTGAGCAGTAGGCCATGTTAGTTTGTTTCGATGATTTTTATTTTTTAGTATGTTAAATAACAATCCTTTGCACATCTATTCGTGTTTTTCGTTTACTTAAACTCTTCTTAGTTTTTGAGAGAAAAAAATTCAAAAAATTCGTAAAAAAGTCGAAAAAAAATTTTTTTTTTCGAAAGTTGCAGGCCTGAAAAGCCCATATACTATACCCTTTAATAGATAGTCCTCGTACACCTTTTCACCAAAGTTGGTCTTTCTACGTCGATCCCTTGGACCTGGAATCCGGATAGGAAAAACCTCAAAATTTCGTCGTAAAAATCGATAAAAAGTGCACTTGGACCTTTCTTGCAGTAACCAAATTTGGACGAAATGTGCTTCCCATGGGGGTTAAAAAAGGGTGTAAATTTCAAGTTTCCACCGTTTAAGGTTTTCGAATTACAAATTTTTAAAAATTTGATGACAGATTCACAGACACACAGACACACAGACAACAGAAAAAATGAAAGTTGTTCAGAATTCGATTCCGAGTCGATCCATATATGTAAAGGTATATCTAACTACCCGGGAAGTCGCATTTCCAAAAATTCCTCTGCTCCTATAAGTCTTGGAGTCTTTGACTCCAACGACTAACTAGCGCATCTTGCGCTAGTTTAGCTCTAGCGCCGGGGGTTGCCAGTAAACTGACAATAGAGTCGTGGAGTCCAGTATAGGTTTGTCCGCCGATAGTGACTGTTTGTTATTGTAGTATATTTAAAATAATTATATCGTAAACATTAATTACTTTGGACTTGGGTGTTTTCACCACAGGAATCCTCGTAAATATATCCTTAATTTAAATTACAAAAGAACAAACAATAGTCTGCGTATTCGGGCTCGCGCGCGTACATTTGCGCTATCGCGCGTGTATTTGCGCTATCGCGCATATACTTGCGCCTTTTAAATGTCATATACATTTATCTTGCTAAAGTAAAGTTATCTGCCTTAAATAAAAAATCTCAAAAAAGCATCAATTTTGTAAATAAAAAAATCTATATCCCAAAAACAAAATAAGATGAACTTGTTTTGTTTCTAAAAAATAATTTGTCCTAAAAATGCCTTATGTTTTAGTCATATAAATTTAAATTAGAAAAAAACAGACAATAAAATTTGTATTCGGGCTCGCGCGCGTATATTTGCGCTGTCGCGCATGGTTTGCGCCTTTTAGATGTTATATAAATTTATCTTGCTAAAGAAAAGTTATTTGCTTCAAATAAGAATTCTAAAAAACATTCCAAAAATAAATAAAGAATGATTTGTTTTGTTTTCACAAAATTATTTGATAAAAAAATACTTTCTGTTTATGGTATACATTTAAATTACCAAAAAAAAAAAAATATTATTTGTATTTGAGGTGGCGCGCTTACATTTGCGCTATCGCGCATGTATTTGCGTATTTTTAATGATATATACCTTGCTAAAGTAAAGTTTTTTGCCTCAAATTGGAATTTCCAAAAAGAAGTGTCAATTTTTTAGTTTAAAAAAAACAAATTTATAAAAAGAAATTGCCTTAAAACAATTACGGTCAAAATAAAAAAAATATTATTATATGGAAATCGGCGCTGCGCGCCTCTATTCTGTTATTCTTTGGATAATATTTTTGTGGTAATTTTTGAAGACCCATTATTATTTAAAATACAAAAAAAATAATTTACTGATGACACTCCAACTATTTTTTTGTTTGAAGGTTTAATTTTAAAGAACAAACATCATTTTTTGTTTATTAGGGCTCGCGCGCGTACATTTGCGCTATCGCGCCTGTATTTGCGCTATCGCGCATGTATTTGCGTCTTGTAAAGTAAAGTTTTCTGCCTCAAAAAAAAGCGTCAATTTTTTAATCAAAAAAATCATATCTTAAAAATAAATAAAGATGGAATTGTTTTCTTTTCACAAAATAATTTTCTGTTTATGTCATATACATTTAAATTAAAAAATAACAGACAATATTATTTGAATTCGGGCTCGCGCGCGTACATTTGCGCTATCGCGCGTATATTTGCGCTATCGCGCATGTATTTGCGCATTTTAGATGTTATATATACATTTATCTTGGTAAACTAAAGTTTTCTGCCTCAAATAAAGAATTCTTAAAAAAGCGTCAATTTTTTTATTACAAAAAAATCTCAAAAAAATTTAATTAAAAAAAAGTCTTAAAATAATTATGGTCAAAATAAAAATTATATAATATGTATAATATAATAATAATAATATATAATATAAAAATCGGCGCTGCGCGCCTCTATTCTGCTATTTGTTACAATTGCAAGTTTGCACATTTTTTGAAAATGGTTCTAAAACAAAGTTTGGATAATATTTAGAGGTAATTTTTGAAGACCCAGGAATGAAGGTATAATTGTTAAAAAAATAAAAAAATATTTACCGAGGACACTTTGGAAACAGACAAATAATTTACATTTAAATTATAAAAGAACACACAAGTTTCTGTTTATTCAGGCTCGCGGGGGTACATTTGCGCTATCGCGCATATATTTGCGCTCGCGCGCACTTCTGTGTGTGTTCGCTTTTATCCTAAAAACAAATAAAGATGGACTTGTTTTGTTTTTACAAAATGAGTTGTCATAAAAACGCCTTCTGTTTATGTCATATACATTTAAAATACAAAAGAACAGACAATATTATTTGTATTCGAACTCGCGCGGGTACATTTGCGCTATCGCGAGTGTATTTGCGCTATCGCGCGTGTTTTTGCGCTGTCGCGCATGTATTTACGCCTTGTAGATGTCATATAGGTACATTTATCTTGCTAAAGTAAAGTTTTTTGTCTCAAAATGAAGTTCCCAAAAAAGCGGCAATATTTTAATAACAAAAAATCGTACCAAAAAGAATGATCACACTCCGGAAATGACCGAATATTTTTGTTGGAAGTTCTTATTTTAAAAAACAACCAAAATGCTGTGAAATCGGGCTCGCGCGCGTACATTTGCGCTGTCGCGCCTGTATTTGCGCTGTCGCGCATGTTTTTGCGCTATCGCGCATGTATTTGCGCTGTCGCGCATGTATTTGCGCTATCGCGCATGTATTTGCGCTTTCGCGCATATGTAGTTATAAACTTTATGTGCAACGACTGAATTAAAGGTGTGAAAAGTTTAAAATATTTAAAAAAATAACTTCCAGATGACACTCCAGAAATAGCAAATATTTTTTGTTTGAATGTATTATTTAAAAAAACAACCAAAATTCTGTGAATTCGGGCTCGCGTGCGTACAATTGCGCTATCGCGCATAAATTCGCGCTATCGCGCGTGTTATATAAATGATTTATTTTTTTATAGTATCGCTAATCGCGAGCAAATGTAAATACGTCAAATCTGACGTTTTTTAAAACAGCTGAAAAATCCGTTTCCGGGTTTTCCGAAAATCTTCCGGTTTTACATTACCGGCCTCACTGGTGTCCGTATGAGAGCAAACATTTAAAATTTCAGCCCGATCGGGCCAAAATTGACCGAGTTATGCCCAAAAACGCATAAAAACGGGTATTTCATTTGGAAAAAATGCCTAAAAAATAATTTTCCGTAATTTTCAAAATTTTTGATTTTTTTCTTTTTGGTCTTCCAGAGGAAGTTATTTTACACAAATTTAGTGAAGGAATTTTTTCTCGGCCGTAAATTAAGCGAGTTATGGATGTAAAAATGTACATGGAAGAAACGTCAGATTTTGACGTTTCTTAAATTTTGAATTAAAAAAAAATCATATCTCGAAAACCAACAGAGATAATCTTACGCGGTTTTCACCAAAAAATTCGCCATAAAAATGTCTTTTTTTAATGTCGTATACATAATCTTGCTAAAATAAAGATTTCTGCCGAAAAACTGAAAATTAAATAAAAAACCGACAACTTTTGAATTAAAAAAAATCATATCTAGAAAACTAATAAAGATACGCCTATGCTGCTTTCACCAAACGATTTGTCATAAAAATATCTTTTTTTAATGTCATATACATTGTCTTGCTAAAATTAAATTGTCTGCATCAAAAAGGGAATTTTCAAAAAAAATTTAAAAAAATTGACGAATTTTTGAAAAAAATGTCCAAATCGTTTTTTGATTTTGATAGTTTTTTAAGGGGACATTTGCACCATGAGCCTACACATTGTTGCCAAATTTCAAGTCGTTATCTATTATAGCACAAGAGATATTAATGATTTTGTAAAATAAATCGCAGAAGAAGAAGAGGAAAAAAATTTAATATTTTTTTATGGCAAATCAATTTATAAGAATGTAGTTTACCTTCATGTTTGGTCAAATTTAAAAAAATATAAATAGAAACAGGATAAAAAAATTAATTAAAAATTGATTGCATTTTTAAAAAAACCAAAAAAAATTAAATTGAGCAGTAGGCCATGTTAGTTTGTTTCGATGATTTTTATTTTTTAGTATGTTAAATAACAATCCTTTGCACATCTATTCGTGATTTTCGTTTACTTAAAGTCTTCTTAGTTTTCAAGAAAAAAATTTTCAAAAAATTCCTGAAAAAGTGGAAAAAAAAATTTTTTTTCGAAAGTTGCAGGCCTGAAAAGCTCATATCCTATACACTTAAATAGATAGTCCTCGTACACCTTTTCACCAAATTTGGTCTTTCCACGTCGATCCCTTCGACCTGGTGACGCAGATAGACAATACCCCGAAATTTCGTCAAAAAAATCGATAAAAAGTGCACTTGTACCTTTCTTGCGCTAACCAAATTTGGACTAGAGATGCGTCTCGTGGGGGTCAAAAAAGGGTGTAAATTTCAAGTTTTCACCCTTAAAAATTTTCGAGTTATGAATTTTTAAAAATTTGATGACAGACTCACAGACTAACAGACACACAGACACACAGACATCCAGACATCCAGACAACAGAAAAAATGAAAGTTGTTCAGAATTCGATTCCGAGTCGATCCATATATGTAAAGGTATATCTAACTGCCCGGGAAGTCGCATTTTCAAAAATTCCTCCGCTTCTATAAGTCATGGAGTCTTCGACTCCACGACTAACTAGCGCATCTTGCGCTAGTTTAGCTCTAGCGCCGGGGGTTGCCAGTAAACTGACAATAGAGTCGTGGAGTCCAGTATAGGTTTGTCCGCCGATAGTGACTGTTTATTATAGTACAATATAGGATACGTTTAAAACAATCATATTGTAAAAATTAATTACGCTGGACCACAGGAATCCTCATAAATATATCGTTAATTTTTTTTTAAATTACAAAAGAACAAACAATAGTCTGCGGATTCGGGCTCGCGCGCGTACATTTGCGCTATCGCGCATGTATTTGCGCCTTTTAAATATCATATACATTAATCATATTGTTAAAATTAATTCTGCTGGACTTGGGTGTTTTCACCTAATGAATCCTCGTAAATATATCCTTAATTTAAATTACAAAAGAACAAACTGCGTATTCGGGCTCGCGCGCGTACATTTGCGCTATCGCGCATATACTTGCACCTTTTAAATGTCATAAACATTTATCTTGCTAAAGTAAAGTTATCTGCCTTAAATAAAAAATCTCAAAAAAGCATCAATTTTGTAAATAAAAAAATCTATATCCCAAAAACAAAAAAGATGAACTTGTTTTGTTTTTAAAAAATAATTTGTCCTAAAAATGCCTTATGTTTTAGTCATATAAATTTAAATTAGAAAAGTACAGACAATAAAATTTGTATTCGGGCTCGCGCGCGTCCCGCATGGTTTGCGCCTTTTAGATGTTATATGAATTTATCTTGCTAAAGAAAAGTTATTTGCTTCAAATAAAAATTCTAAAAAATATCCCAAAAACAAATAAAGAATGATTTGTTTTGTTTTCACAAAATTATTTGATAAAAAATACCTTCTGTTTATAGTATACATTTAAATTACCAAAAAACAGACAATATTATTTGTATTCGAGGTGGCGCGCGTACATTTGCGCTATCGCGCGTATATATGCGCTATCGCGCGTATATTTGCGCTATCGCGCATGTATTTCCGTATTTTTAATGATATATACATTTACCTTGCTAAAGTTTTTTGCCTCAAATTGAAATTTTCAAAAAGAAGTGTCAATTTTTTAGTTAAAAAAACAAATTTATAAAAAGAAATTGCCCAGAAAAAACGTTATTATTATAATTATTTAAAATACAAAAAAAAATCATTTACTGATGACACTCCAACTATTTTTTTGTTTGAAGGTTTAATTTTAAAGAATCGCGCATGTATTTGCGCCTTTTAAACGTCATATATATTTACCTTGCTAAAGTAAAGTTTTCTGCCTCAAAAAAGCGTCAATTTTTTTAATCAAAAAAATCATATCTTAAAAATAAATAGAGATGGAATTGTTTTATTTTTACAAAATAATGTTCTGTTTATGTCATATACATTTAAATTAAAAAATAACAGACAATTTTATTTGTATTCGGGCTCGCGCGCGTACATTTGCGCTATCGCGCGTATATTTGCGCTATCGCGCATGTATCAGCGCCTTTTAAATTTCATATATATTTATCTTGCAAAATTAAAGTTGCTTTAAATAAGAATTAAGTTGGAGTTGTTTTGTTTTCACAAAATAACTTGTCATAAAAATGCCTTTTGTTTATGTCATATACATTTAATTTAAAAAAGTACACACAATATTATTTGTATTCAGGCTCGTGCGCTTATATTTGCGCTACCGCGCATGTATTTGCGCCTTTTAAATATTATATACATTTATCTTGCTAAAGTAAAGTTTTTTGCTTCAACTAAGAATTTTTTAAAAAAGCTTCAATGTTTTAATTTAAAAAAAAATATATCCCAAAAACAAACAAAGATGGATTTATTTTGTTTTCAAAAAAAAGCATCAATTTTTTTATTACAAAAAGTCTTATCTTAAATTTTAATTTAAAAAAAGTCTCAAAATAATTATGGTCAAAATAAAAAAATATATAATATAAAAATCGGCGCTGCGCGCCTCTATTCTGTTATTTGTTAAAATTGCGAATTTGCACATTTTTTGAAAATGGTTCTAAAACAAAGTTTGGATAATATATTAGAGGTAATTTTTGAAGACCCAGGAATTAAGGTATACCTATATATATATTATAATATATTATTGTTAAAAAAATTAAAAAATATATACCGAGAACACTTTGTAAACAGACAAATAATTTACATTTAAATTATAAAAGAACACACAAGTTTCTGTTTATTCAGGCTCGCGGGGGTACATTTGCGCTATCGCGCTTATATTTGCGCTCGCGCGCACTTGTGTGTGTTCGCTTATATCCTAAAAACAAATAAAGATGGACTTGTTTTGTTTTTACAAAATGAGTTGTCATAAAAACGCCTTCTGTTTATGTCATATACATTTAAAATACAAAAAAACAGACAATATTATTTGTATTCGAACTCGCGCGGGTACATTTGCGCTATCGCGAGTGTATTTGCGCTATCGCGCATGTATTTGCGCCTTATAAATGTCATATAGGTACATTTATCTTACTAAAGTAAAGTTTTTTGTCTCAAAATGAAGTTCCCAAAAAAGCGGCAATATTTTAATAACAAAAAATTGTACCAAAAAGAATAAGAAAATATCGCGCGTACATTTGCGCTATCGCGCGTACATTTGCGCTATCGCGCGTATATTTGCGCTGTTGCACATATATATATATATATATATATTTTAATGATATATACATTTACCTTGCTAAAGTAAAGTTTTTTGCCTCAAATTTATAAAAAGAAATTGCCTTAAAACAATTACGGTAAAAAAAAATATTATAATATAGAAATCGGCGCTGCGCGCCTCTATTCTATTATTTTTTAGATAATATTTTAGTGGTAATTTTTGAAGACCCAGAAAAACGTTATTATTGTTTAAAATATAAAAAAAAATTTACTGATAACACTCCAACTACGGGGTGTCGGTCGGCGGACGTCTGGCTTCGCGTCACGACGGGCATTCAGTGGGGCCGTGGGGGTTTAATTTTAAAAAACAAATAACATTTTTTGTTTATTAGGGCTCGCGCGCGTACATTGGCGCTATCGCGCCCGTATTTGCGCTATCGCGCCCGTATTTGCGCTGTCGCGCATATGTATACGTGCGTGAGTGGGTATAAACTTTGAATTAAAAGTGTGGAAATTAGTTTTTAATGTTTACAATTTAAAAAAATAACTTACCGATGACACTCCGGAAATAGCCGAATATTTTTGTTTGAAGTTCTTATTTTAAAAAACAACCAAAATTCTGTGAAATCGGGCTCGCGCGCGAACATTTGCGCTATCGCGCCTATATTTGCGCTGTCGCGCATGTATTTGCGCTGTCGCGCATATGTGGGTATGAACATTATGTGCAACGACTGAATTAAAGGTGTGTTTAAAATATTTAAAAAAATAATTTACCGATAAAACTCCGGAAATAGCCAAATATTTTTTGTTTGAATGTCGTATTTTAAAAAACAACCAAAATTCTGTGAAATCGGGCTCGCGCGCGAACATTTGCGCTATCGCGCCTGTATTTGCGCTATCGCGCATATGTGGGTATGAACTTTATGTGCAACGACTGAATTAAAGGTGTGTATATTTAAAAAAATAATTTACCGATGACACTCCGGAAATAGCCAAATATTTTTTGTTTGAATGTATTTTAAAAAACAACCAAAATTCTGTGAATTCGGGCCCGCGCGCGTACTTTTGCGCTATCGCGCATAAATTCGCGCTGTCGCGCGTGTATTTGCGTTATATAAATGATTTATTTTTTACCCTTGGGACACAGGTATCGCTAATCGCGAGCAAATGCGAATACGTCAAATCTGACGTTTTTTAAAACAGCTGAAAAATCCGTTTCCGGGTTTCCGGCCTCACTGGTGTCCGTGTGAGAGCAAACGTTTAAAATTTCAGCCCGATCGGGCCAAAATTTACCGAGTTATGCCCAAAAACGCATAAAAACGGGTATTTCATTTGAAAAATAATGCCTAAAAAATAATTTTCCGTAATTTTCAAAATTTTTAATTTTTTTCTTTTTGGTCTTCCAGAGGAAGTTATTTTACACAAATTTAGTGAAGGAATTTTTTCTCGGCCTTATATTAAGCGAGTTATGGATGTAAAAATGTACATGGAAGAAACGTCAGATTTTGACGTTTCTTAAATTTTGAATTTAAAAAAATCATATCTCGAAAACTAACAAAGATAACCTTACGCGGTTTTCACCAATAGATTTGCCATAAAAATGTCTTTTTTTAATGTCGTATACATGATCTTGCTAAAATAAAGATTTCTGCGGAAAAACTGAAAATTAAATGAAAAACCGACAACTTTTGAATTAAAAAAAATCATATCTCTAAAACTAATATAGATACACCTATGCTGCTTTCACCAAACGATTTGTCATAAAAATATATTTTTTTAATGTCTTATACATTGTCTTGCTAAAATTAAATTGTATAATATTTTTGTTCGAAGTTCTTATTTTTAAAAACATTCGAAATTCTGTAAAATTGGGCTACATTTGCGCTGTCGCGCCTGTATTTGCGCTATCGCGCTTGTATGTGCGCTATCGCGCATATGTGGATATAAACTTTATGTGCAACGGCTGAATTAAAGGGGTGAAAAATTTAAAATATTTAAAAAAATAACTTCCAGATGACACTCCAGAAATAGCCGAATATTTTTTGTTTGAATGTATTATTTAAAAAAACAACCAAAATTCTGTGAATTAAGTTGGAGTTGTTTGTTTTCACAAAATAACTTGTCATAAAAATGCCTTTTGTTTATGTCATATAGATTTAATTTTAAAAAGTACACACAATATTATTTGTATTCAGGCTCGCGCGCGTATATTTGCCCTACCGCGCGTATATTTGCGCTGTCGCGCACGTATTTGCCCCTTTAAATATTATATACATTTATCTTGCTAAAGTAAAGTTTTTTGCTTAAAATAAGAATTTTTAAAAAAAGCTTCATTGTTTTAATTAAAAAAAAAAAAGATATTCCAAAAACAAATTAAGATGGATTTGTTTGGTTTTTACAAAAAAGCATCAATTTTTTGATTACAAAAAAATCTTATCTTAAATTTTAATTAAAAAAAAGTCTCAAAATAATTATAGTCAAAATAAAAAATATATAATATAAATATCGGCGCTGCGCGCCTCTATTCTGCTATTTATTACAATTGCGAATTTGCACATTTTTTTAAAATTATTCTAAAACAAAGTTTGGATAATATTTTAGAGGTAATTTTTGAAGACCCAAGAATTAAGGTATTATTGTTAAAAAAATTAAAAAATATATACAAAGAACACTTTGGAAACAGGCAAATAATTTACATTTAAATTATAAAAGAACACACAAGTTTATGTTTATTCAGGCTCGCGGGGGTACATTTGCGCTATCGCGCATATATTTGCGCTCGCGCGCACTTGTGTGTGTTCGCTTATATCCTAAAAACAAATAAAGATAGATTTGTTTTGCTTTTACAAAATTAGTTGTCATAAAAATGCCTTCTGTTTATGTCATATACATTAAAAATACAAAAAAAAACAGACAATATTATTTTTATTCGAACTCGCGCGGGTACATTTGCGCTATCGCGAGTGTATTTGAGCTATCGCGCGTGTTTTTGCGCTGTCGCGCACGTATTTGCGCCTTGTAAATGTCATATAGGTACATTTATCTTGCTAAAGTAAAGTTTTTTGACTAAAAATGAAGTTCCCAAAAAAGCGGCAATATTTTAATAAGAAAAAATCGTACCAAAAAGAATTAGAAAAAATAACTTACCGATCACACTCTGGAAATAGCCGAATATTTTTGTTTAAAGTTCTTATTTTAAAAAACAACCAAAATTCTGTTAAATCGGGCTCGCGCGCGTACATTTGCGCTGTCGCGCCTGTATTTGCGCTGTCGCGCATGTTTTTGCGCTATCGCGCATGTATTTGCGCTATCGCGCATGTATTTGCGCTATCGCGCATATGTAGTTATAAACTTTATGTGCAACGACTGAATTAAAGGTGTGAAAAGTTTTAAATATTTAAAAAAATAACTTACCGATGACACTCCGGCAATAGCCGAATATTTTTTGTTTGAATGTCTTATTTTAAAAAACAACCAAAATTCTTTGAATTCGTGCTCGCGCGCGTACATTTGCGCTATCGCGCATAAATTCGCGCTATCGCGCGTGTATTTGCGTTATATAAATGATTTATTTTTTACCCTTGAGACACAGGGTATCGCTAATCGCGAGCAAATGTGAATACGTCAAATCTGACGTTTTTTAAAACAGCTGAAAATTCCATTTCCGGGTTTTCCGGAAATCTTCCGGTTTTACATTACCGGCCTCACTGGTGTCCGTGTGAGAGCAAACGTTTAAAATTTCAGCCCGATAGGGCCAAATTGACCGAGTTATGCCCAAAAACGCATAAAAACGGGTATTTCATTTGGAAAAAATGCCTAAAAAAATAATTTTTCGTAATTTTCAAAATTTTTGATTTTTTTCTTTTTGGTCTTCCAGAGGAAGTTATTTTACACAAATTTAGTAAAGGAATTTTTTCTAGGCTTTAAATTAAGCGAGTTATGGATATAAAAATGTACATGAAAGAAACGTCAGATTTTGACGTTTCTTAAATTTTAAATTTAAAAAAATCATATCTCGAAAACGAACAGAGATAACCTTACGCGGTTTTCACCAAAAAATTCGCCATAAAAATGTCTTTTTTTAATGTCGTATACATGATCTTGCTAAAATAAAGATTTCTGCCGAAAAACTGAAAGTTAAATAAAAAACCGACATCTTTTGAATAAAAAAAAATCATATCTCGAAAACTAATAAAGATACACCTATGCTGCTTTCACCAATCGATTTGTCTTAAAAATATCTTTTTTTAATGTCATATACATTGTCTTGCTAAAATTAAATTGTCTGCATCAAAAAGGGAATTTTCAAAAAAGTGAAAAAAAATTCGACTAATTTAAAAAAAAAATGTCCAAATCGTTTTTTGATTTTGATAGTTTTTTAAGGGAACATTTGTACCATGAGCTTACACATTGTTGCCAAATTTCAAGTCGCCATCTATTATGGGTCAAGAGATATTAATGATTTTGTAAAATAAATCGCAGAAGAAGAAGAGGAAAACATTTTAATATTTTTTTATGGCAAATTGGTCTAGAAGACTATAGATTACCTTAATGTAGGGTGAAAATTAATAAAATGTGTTTACAACCAGTAGAAAAAAATTAATTAAAAATTGTCTGCATTTTTTAAAAAAGCCAAAAAGAAAAATTGAGCAGTAGGCCATGATAGTTTGTTTCGATGATTTTTATTTTTTAGTATGTTAAATAACAATCTTTTGCACATCTATTCGTGTTTTTCGTTTACTTAAAGTCTTCTTAGTTTTTGAGAAAAAAAATTTCAAAAAATTCCTGAAAAAGTCGAAAAAAAAATTTTTTTTCGAAAGTTGCAGGCCTGAAAAGCCCATATACTATACACTTTAATAGATAGTCCTCGTACACCTTTTCACCAAAGTTGGTCTTTCTACGTCTATCCCTTTGACTTGGAATCCAGATAGGAAAAACCTCAAAATTTCGTCAAAAAAATCGATAAAAAGTGCACTTGGACCTTTCTTGCGCTAATAAAATTTAGATGAGAGGTGCGTCTCGTGGAGGTTAAAAAAGGATGTAAATTTAAACTTTTCACCGTTAACCATTTTCCAGTTATGAATTTTTAAAAATTTGATGACAGACTCACAGACATCCAGACATCCAGACACACAGACACACAGACAACAGAAAAAATGAAAGTTGTTCAGAATTCGATTCCGAGTCGATCCATATATGTAAAGGCATATCTAACTGCCCGGGAAGTCGCATTTTCAAAAATTCCTCCGCTCCTATAAGTCATGGAGTCCGAGACTCCACGACTAACTAGCGCATCTTGCGCTAGTTTAGCTCTAGCGCCGGGGGTTGCCAGTAAACTGACAATAGAGTCGTGGAGTCCAGTATAGGTTTGTCCGCCGATAGTGACTGTTTTCATTGCAGTAATTTATTGAGTTTAAAATCATAACATAATCATATCGTAAAAATTAATTAAGCTGGACTTGAGTGTTTTCACCACAGGAAT